>JAUMJK010000777.1:7200000-7894368 GCA_033558105.1 Coccyzus lansbergi
TTACAGAAAAATGCAGTTTGCGAACACTAGTGCTAGATTATGGCTACTAAGTCAGTCATCTTTACTACATTAACATGTACAGCAGCAGGTAATTTTGAAAATGGATAGACAGCAGAAGCTGGACAACCTCTACTGCTTATCCACACATCACACACAAAAAGGCAGGGATCAGTTCAATCTCTCACAACCTTTCCCTTACAAAGTTCCTCTAAGCTGCTTACACAAGCTTTGAGCCATCATCTCCGTGGCCAAAAGAATTGTTAATGATTTTAGCAGAGACTGTTCATTAGAACATAAAAAAGTAGCATTCACATTCTTTAATGAAGTAGATCAAATGACTCCCTTAACTACAGTATCTCAGGTAGAACACTACCATTGTTCTCAATTTATAGATACCACTAAATAATACAAGCTGTAACTTCACTAGGAAAATAGCTTAATTAAATGTGAAGTCCAATATAAACCAAGGTGGTGCAGTGTTTTGACTTGATTAGTAGGTCAAGTCAAAGACAAACATAGTATCACACAGCTGAACATAATCTACTAAATTGCATTTGCAAACTGCTTAGTTTCACTAGGACTAGGCTTTACCCAGCTAACCAGAGAAACAACATTTAACAGTGGTGAAATTCAGCATCCAAGAAGAAATTTTAAGCAATCAATTCCTAAAGGAATATTCAGAAGACAATGCATTCTCTACATTATGTGCAATAGTATTTCAGCTTTGAGAAGCAAAATATGTGCCCAGTGCACCAAGAGGGTGTGCTCCCTATGAAAAGCTCTCCAACTTTGGAATCTGCTCTCTGCATTTTGTCCACAAACAAACAACGTGGCAAGAAATTCCCTCGGATCTATTAAAAAAAACCCAAAACAACAAAACAAACAACTCATCTTCTTCTCAAAAATGTCTGAAAATGCAGAGGGATGGGTAACTGCCCAGAAAAGAATCTCAATACAACTTATTTCTATATATCAACTTATTAAGTTACAGATTTGTATTGCTGCATTGGGGTGAATTCTGGAATTTTATAGACTCAAGCTATTTTCAGCATTACTCTTAATTCAGATCTACTGCCTAGGTATATCTTCTATGTTGCCATTTCACATTCACACAGAATCTATACAAAAAAAGGGTACGTCACTTAAAATAGAACCAAGACACTAAAAAACTGGTTCATGCATTTTGAAATTTAAGACAAAGATCAGTTACAATAAATACTTCAAAATAAAACTGTAAAAGCTTACCTGGCCATAAGCAAAGACGGTGGCATTATAACCTTCAAAGCAACCTTCAATCAGTTTTTCTATACACTGTCTATAGATCTCTTCTTGCTGAGAGTCAATGTTAAAGACATAATCAAAAGTGAAGGCTTTATCTTTTCCCAAGAACACTTGAGGTTCCCCAGGTGTGACAGATGTACAAATATGGCATCCTTCAATCTTCTCTTTGGCTAGTTGTGGTCTAATTCTGTTTTGGATGAGACAAAAAAAACTATTAGAAATTCTCATGGTCAGAGAAAGGAGCAAATGAACTATGCAAGAGAGCTGAAAAGAACTCCTCACTGGCTGAAAAATGAGAATTTTTCATCAAGCCAAGCAGCTTCCAGATGTCTGAACCACAGTATCAGAACCCTACTCATTCAATTGTTCATGCAAATAATGCTATCTTCCCTAAAGGTTCACCTACCAGCTTCAAGTTAATGACCTGCCTAGAACTCTGGATGTTTGTTTGTATACCGCTCATTACTACAGAGGAACTTGCATGATCCATTTCCAACTTTGAAATCAAGTTTTCTAGTTTTATCAGATCTCTTCAGGCTGTCATTGTAAAAAATGGATATTTGATTTTTTTTTTTTTTTTTTATAGCAACAGAAATATATATATATATAAAAAAAAGCAGGATAGCTTAAGCAGTAATTTGGGAACAGGACGCCAAAAGCCAACATATCATCTCAAATGAAAGCCTCCTTGGTGGTTGTGGAGAAGGAGCTGGCTTCTTCTCCCAAGTAACAGGGGACAGGACAAGGGGGAATGGCCTCAAGCTCCACGAGGGGATATTCAGACTGGATATCAGAAAAAAAAATATCACAGAAAGGGTCTTTGGGCACTGGGACAGGCTGCCCAGGGAAGTGGTTGAGCCACGATCCCTGAAGGCATTTGAAAGACGGGTAAACGAGGTGCTCAGGGACATGGTTTAGTTGCAGATAGGAATGATTGGTCTCAATGATCCAAGAGGTCTTGTCCAACCTTGTGATTCTATGATTCATATTCTATTATGCTGTAGGGGTCATGTCAACAGCATCATTTGGTTTGGAGTAGCAGTGCTGTCCTGAAGCAGACTCTCCCAACACGTTCACTTACCACCTGTTGGTTTGGACCACAGAGTGGTTTAACTGTGCACAAATTATATCCCCTTCAGAGGAAACTAAGCCAAAATGCTGCACTCCAGATGAAATTGTTCCAAAATCTAATGGAAACATAAGGACCCAAAGCTACCTACTGATCTACTGCAACTGTGCCAGTGCCTGCTGACACTGAGCCTCCAACAACTCAGAGGACTGCTGCAGACTAATTCAAATTATATCATACATGCATACTTTAGCACATGCATACTTTAGTTCAAATTAGAAAAATCCTGTAAAAAAATAATCACACAGACTACCGTGTAACTTTTTTATTGCAGATTACAATTTTTTCACCCAGGGATGCACAACACTGTCAGGAGTATTTTTTAGAATTTTTATTCTAAAGGCTTCATTACATCGCACTATGTAACACTAGAAAATAATCATAATTAATTTGTAAGGCTTTCTCCACACTAATTCCCTTAAAAAAGTTTATTAATAATCAGGAGGTACCTCCCTTGTCACTATACCCTCTAGTAAAGAGTGGAAATTAAACAAACATTTAAAAAATCTCATTAACATGAATGAGTCTATGATGTGTAACACAGGCACAAATATTTTACAAACAGTATTTGCATGAAACCACAATGAGTATGTAATATAGGTCACAGATTTTTCTCTATAATAACATAACAATTATCAAGGATTTTTTCCTTAAATGAAATAAGAATGCTAAAAATAATTCAGGAGTTTTATAGCTCCTTCAGTAACATCTTAATCCACTAGCACTTGTGTCCACTAGACAGAAAACCAGGCAAACATGTACCTAAGCTTTTAATAAATTTACTTTGCTTTAAACTAATGAACATCTTATGATTCAGGAGTTGTTATTTCTAGGTAAAGGAAGAAGGTCTTCAAAGAGAAATCAATCATATGCCTGTCAGAAAAGAATTCCACACTAGAAAAACTGAGTAAGTAAAGGTATTGTAGCATACTACCAATAACACTTAATACAATAACTTATGCCTCCTTTTAAGACTACGTAATTTAATTCTTTCATTAATCCAGCACAGATAGCAAAAAGGCAATCAATTATTCTAACAAACACAAACTGAGGGTCTCTACAGCTCTAGTGGTGCTTCTTGCATTGTTTTCTAGTACAAGGAAGCCTAGAAAGACATGTTTTCTAAAAAAACCAAGATAGAAAACACCTTTTCAAAATTAAATAATCTTTTGCACATCTCAAAAACCATCTCAACTTCCCTTCAGTTCTGAAAGGTTTTTAGCAGTGACATGTGGAATGAAAGTTGACAACTAGAATAATAAAGTAGAATTTTTCTTCATATACTTTCATTCTATCTTTAAACAAAATGCTCTAAAATTAATTTTTCACACTGAGGAACTGATGCAACAATGACAGGTGCTGGATAATTTTCTCCTTTCTACTACTAAGTAAAGACTTAGAAGCGACCACAAAGAATAAAAGCATGCCTAAAACATCAATAATTTGCATGATAATTATCACAGTGATGACAGGATTGTCGAGCGAGCATTTTTCATGTCAGTCTGCAAAGACTTCCCATGAGAATTCCACCACCTTACTCCCTGCCTTGCAGTCAGGCAGCACCTTTGAGTGCTCCGCTGCTATAAGACTCTGGAGTACATGTATGACCATTATCAGGTCACAATAAGATACCATTCTGGAGATCAGCTGAGCTGATGAAAATCTGTGTCACTACTAGCAGCTTGTTAGTGGTTCAATCACTTCCCTTGGGTTCAGACACAAAATCCAGAGACCCAGCAGTGATGACTGTGTCCTTCCTCCCTGACTTACCACTAATACTGAAAGTGGTGCTAAGAGAGAAAGCAGAGTTGCATCAGCACATACACAGCACCATGAAAGAAATCAAAGATTCACCACATCAGTAAAGCTTCACCCCAAAGAAAAGTTCCCTCCCTGTTTTGTAGTTGTCCTTACACAATGTCCCACTCTTCCAGGGAGTAGCTAGGTTGCAGCCAGAAAGATTCTGCAGTTGTGTCACGTTTAAAAGACCCACTCATGAACAGTGAGAGTTGATTATTTGAACTTCATGGCTCTCACGAAGTACTACTATTCATGCTGAAAGCAAGGTCTGGCTATAGGAACATTTCCTTCCCCTCTATCCCCAGACAACAAATGGGAAAGTGACTTTTTCTTCCATACTTACAGCCAAACCTTTCCCACTCTCGTGTCTTAAGTGTGGTCACTTCAGCCAGTAAATCGGGCAGTGACCATGCTTCAAAATGTGAGAGCTCATTTTGGTCATCTCTCTTTGCCCAGTTCCCAGCCTGGCAGTCGTCCCACTGGGATTTTTCTCCACATTCAATTTTACTTCACCCATTTTCTCTTTTACACGGTCTCATCTTACCTGTTTTTCTGACTATTCTCTTAACTGTATACAATCAGGTGACTGGAAATAGGCAGAAAACACATCTCTTTCAACATAACAACTTCCCAAACAACATTTTGCCTTGCATCCTTCCGTCCTCCTCTCCAAACCATGAACACACCCAACTCCTGTTTATACGTGCTTTGAAGAGCCTCCAGGCCACACACATGAAACTTAATCCCCTAAATCTACCCTGCCTCAGCACACAGGGCCACACTGTCTAATTAGGAAGAGCTAAAATAGCCAGTGGTGGCACAGTAAAGCACTGTATTGTACTGAAACTAATCTCTCAGAAGAATAGGTGTACAGTGTCTCTGCTAAAAATATTGCTGGCTAGAACTCCCCCAGATGACACAGTTCACAGGCTACAGCAACCATCAGGTCAATACCCAGTGTTTTGCATAACAGACTTGACAGAATTGATCCCTGTTTAAAATAAGATGCTTTTCAAAGAGAGGCTAGAAGATCCGATGGGTCCCTTCCAACCTGGTTGTTCTGTGATTCTGTGATTATCTATCTTACTTTATTTCTAAGGACGGAAAACTGTCCCTGTGATTTAGATATGTTATTTATATATTGATACATAAGGATATAGATATACATACACATACATCTTTCAGCTACTGAACAATTTTATCCCTGCCCTTTTCACTTAAGAACCTCCTCGTTATCTATTTTTTTCCCCCAGCAACCTCCACACATCTATGATCAAACCATTCCTTAACCTCATTTCATATACTAAACAAAATGAGACCAGTGATCTTTTTATTTTGCACCTCCATGTAAAGTACTGCAAATATTACTCTAACAAAAAGTATTTATCACCACATTTACTATATACCTTCCAGCACCAGTAGAGAACAGCAGTAAGCAAACAATAACTAAGAGTGACCTACAAAGGACAAAACATTAAACTATTCTTGTTCTACAAAAAGAAGGGAGGGGGTGAATCTCAGATTAATCTTTCTGATAACAATAGCCAGCCAGAAGTTGTGTGTTGGAAAGAAGAAAAGTTGACAATGAAATCCCATGTAAACTTCTTTTTCATTAAAAATCCCTGCTGTGGGGAAAGAACTGTTTTCACCTTGTTCAGACATCACTCAAACCACATGCAGTTATGAGCAGAAAACAAGTTAACCTGTAAACCAAAGACTCTCCAGGACCCCTATCTTGGTGTAGTAACCCTATTAAATTTCACACAATTAAGTCCCACATGTGGGTATATGAAATAGTAAATCCAAGAGCACCTAATAAAACACTTAATGAAGTGAAGCAGGCATTATGAACTAGGAAACAATCAAAAGCTGCCCAAAACCAGGAAAAAAGAAAACAGCTCCCTGCTCTTACTTCAGCATCACAATTCTCTCTCCTTTCCACTCCAGCACATTAATGCTGAAACCATTTCCATTAAATATACTACTCCCTCCCTGTAGTTAAGGAAAAAGCTGAATAGATTTCATCCCCAAACAATTATGCATGCACAAACTTCTCTGTCTTTTTGCTAGCACACATCAGAAACTTGCTTGCTTCTATGATTGTCGGCACCTCCAAATGAGGCCACAACTGCAGCATCTGAGTGCATTTCCCTGAACTGGCTAATCAGGCTATCAATTCTTGACCTCTCAGTGGGGTTTAACAATATGAAAAAGACCAGCATACAACAAATGCCAGGTCTGCCTCTTGTTAGCACAGCAATAAGGATGCAGGAACAAACCTTCTGGCTCATGCCAGCAATCTTATCCATTAAGAGTTTCTGTTCAGCTGCTAGCATGTCTTGGCACAACAACGTCGGCACCTCTACTGCAACAGTCTGGTGGGCTAAACACCAGCGAGTAAGAAAATGTTCATATTTGGTAAGTTACCATTCAGTACCTTTAGTATAAATGTAATTCTCCAATGTCATTCTCAACATTTCCAAAGAGGTTTTTTGTGGCCAGTAAAACAAGTATGAAAAGTCTAAGAACTGTTTTACTATGCTTTTGTCCTGCTTTTTGCACTTCAGAAACACAGGCACATATCCATAGTTCATAAAAAGTCTTATAGTACTATAAGGCAATACCTCACTTTCCAGCTCAACTCCTTCTAAAGGAATATCACAATGATTTTTTTTTAACTCCACTCCAGAATGACAAAATACAAATTTAAGTCAAACCCAAAGCCTACAAATAATACTACATAGCACTCTTTCCCAGAGTTAGCATCAAAATAACACCCTACACTGTTATGGCAAATTACAGCTAAAGGCCAAATCTTCTATTTTGTTTAAAGTGCCAACTAGTCAGTTATCTCCTAGCAAGCCATAAATGTACTGCATGGCCAGTAGACCCTGACAGCCTTCAAAGCAGAACCCATCTGTTTCAGGTACCTACAATGGAAGGAAAAACACAAGCCTTCATAAAGCATTCTGAATGAATAATGGAATGAAAGTCATCTTTATTAACAAAAGCAGACAAACTGTAAGGCAAATTCAAGATATCTTTGTAGTAGTACCACTTCTGCAGACAGACAAACTCAATTTTTGGATGCACATCAATATTTGGCAGTTAATGGTACCAGTCACTTATATTATACACACTGATATTAAGATATGAAAAGGATATCCTATTACAGATACACAAGCTACAATTATATAGACACTGCTCAGCAGCAGCTCTGGCAACTGCCCATCCAGCACATTGCCGAGTCCTTCTCCCCATCATGGGTCAGATCCCACCCTGTGAACCTTCTTTACCTGTGAGAGGTACAGGCACAGGCCAGCCATCCAGCCAGGGCAACCAGAACAAGCCTCTGCAGCTGTAACTCAATCACTCTTACATAAGATTTGGGCACTGCTCCCATCAATGTTTCTCTGAAGTTGCCACGGTCTAGACTGAGCTGAGCATTGCCAGCAGGTGCTGTGCATGCCCAGAGCCCACAGAGACTAGGCAGAGTCCAGGTGTTACTTGGTCTAAACCACCTCCCTGGGCGAGCGCAAGTGAGGCAGATGTTTTGCACACGTACTAACGCTTATCTTTTGACATCAGCAAACTTTCAGCCACATTAAGTAGGTATTTTGATGCAAGCTTAGCAACAGCAGAAAATAAAACTTCCTGGATAGCTCTTGGACATAAAAATGTATTCAGGACTACAGCAGAGGCTAAAGCAGGATCTATATGATACAGATTCTACTCCAAAATCCCATTAAGTACTATCATCCCTGCACCCATAAGTAGCCATTGAACATGACCACTAAAGCTTCAGCTTAACATATCCAGCAGCTTTAGCCACTAAAATTACCAAATGGGCTCCAAAATTTTACATTTTCAATAGCTAACTTATTTTATTGCAAACTAACAAAAAAATCTATTAAAAAATACATACACAGAACATTCAGTGCTGCAGACCTTGTCACTTCCAGTTTGCATTAAATGAGGAGGCAGCAAATGGAAAACTGGAATTAAATTAAGCTGAGGAAATAAATCACTGCTGTAACTAGATTTGTCCAGTTCTCCTCCTCTACATGCAACTGCTACCACTTCAGATACTTTTTTTTTTTTAAACATAAATTTCATTTCATAGAAACTGCTAAGGATGGTAATTGTTTTGTCTGATCAGCTCATCCACCCATTAACTGCTCGCACTGGGGATTACATTCACAGTGCCAGGCTGAGGCAGTTTCATGGGCTACTGCTTTCACTTGGTTCCTGGCGCACTGTACAATAGCTGCATATCTGGGCAGTGGCTACAAGTAGCCACAAAACAGCTTGGCAGTATGATTTCAGATTAATTCTCGTGCAATTCTGTAACAGCCTACCAGGCTGTGCAACACAGATGGCATCCTCACACTGACAGGCACAGTCCTGTGCTTTTGCCAAGAAATGAAAATGCGGGGAAGGGAAAAGCCCAAGTCTGCTCTAACACAGACCATCTACTCCCTGCATACTCCTTTCTCCATCCTACCTCCCCAAGAAGTGCTAAAACACCCTCCAGTAGATCTAGCAGACATCCAACATCTTTGAAACATGAACAAATGCTTTCATCCAAACCTCCTCTTTGTGGTTTCTCCTGGACTAATTTACTCTCTAGTGAAGAAATCCACAGCTTTCAAGAACAATTTGGCTTTTGAGAGAGAGAAGGGACAGTGTTGCAGGATTTGTACAGGCCTTGATTATTTCTAGTTCAAGACAAGGTCAGCTTGGAAAAGCAGCAGTACCATAAGCTTCCACGTGCCTGTCAAGACAGAACTAGCACAGCTCCAAAATCCAAGTGCAATTTGATTAGAACTATACTGGCATTAGAAATGACATTTCTAAAACAAACTTTTCTTTTAAACTGTGCTACTTGCCTTGTTTTTTAATGAGCATTTAGTATTATGTCTCACCACCCTCAGAAAGTTAGAAGAGAAATAACACCATCTCTTAGAGAAAAAAGATATGCAAGCAAATGCAGCAAAGTTTAATTTATGACTTAAAACTTCAAGTATTTAAAGTTTATTTGCAAGGTATTAAACAAGAAGTTAGGCCTTCCTAAAATTCAAGTTCAAAATTCATTTCATACCACACAGGAATGCAGGCACACCTGCACCCTGCCATAAAATCACCTTGGTCCCAGCAATCACGGGTCAAACATACCTTAGCGCTGAAAGGGACTAAGGACACGTAAGCTAATAATTAGCCACATCTCCAGTGTAGCTAATTAGCCTGGAGAGGCTGCCTCTCCTTGTTAGGGGGTACAAACAAGTAATTTCAGGGATTAAGAAGCACAGGTATCTCTGCTATTATGGCATGGCGGAACATAGCATTCAGCTGTACAACTAGCCTTGTCAGCATTAGCTCAAGGTCTGGATGCTACATTGTGCAAAATGTGTAGACATACCCCAAAATATTCAAATCACTCTCAGGCTATTTCTCCTGTACGGATTAACCCTGAAAATATAATGCATGGAAATATTTTTCACCTTTCAAAAAAAGAGCAAAAGGAACTCCAGAATGTGCTAATTCATTTCAGTTTTCATTTTGAGGTAATTTCTAGTCTTCTAGAAAGCCCTGAGTAAACTTTCTGCTTTTTACCCTGCTTACACCACGCTTCTGGACATCACCCCAGCCAGCAGAACAGCAGAGACATCCCAAATACCTAGTTCGGGCATGAAGGACAGGTCCCTCCCCCAGGGTGGTCTGGGAAACGTAATGTCTCCAAAAGGCCGGAAGAAATCCAAGAAATGCCTTCAGAGCCAATAAAAGAAATGTAATAACAAGCAAAATATGTAACCCAGAAGTCTACCACAAGGAAGCAAAGCCATCTGGGGCTCTGGGTTTGGATGACTGCTCCGTGTCACCAAACCTATAGTTTCCCAGAGGGTTCAGATGGCTAGAAGTCTGCAATTTGACAGCGTTGCTGTGTTTATATTTATGTACCAATCCCAATGTAAAAAAAAAAAAAAAAAACCACCAAACCCAAACCCCAAGGACAGGAGGACTGCCTTAAACAGCACATTGAATCTATCTCTCTCATGAGAGTACACTTGCTTCTGGTAAGTTTAAGATTTCTACTGAAAAATATTTTAGATTTTATAACTGAAAACCTTGTGCACAAAAGTATGAAACAACATTTCATTGGTGCTGTCTCACATTTATCACTAGCACTGACAATACTGAAGACCAGCAAAGATTCCTATTATGAAAAATTTATGTTAACTGCACAAGATGGTCACAGTCTTTAAAGAACACAGAGGTCACAAATTCAAAATGAAAGTGGAATGAAAGGTCTTTTGCTGTTTCCCCTAGACCAGTCTCTACAACTACTGGATTCATGGATACAAAGGCAAGCAAGTTCATCTTTCTGTGGGTAAAGATTTGTGAAGAAAGAAATTCTATATACAAAGGAAAGACCATCACACCCAGATGACTGACCAAATAACCATCAGTCATGACAACACTAGGCTTTATCAAATTTCTTCCTCTTCACAGTTAAATTTATGTCTATTCTATAAGTTCACTACTTCTTCAAAATAGCCTGATTTTTAAAAAGAGGTGCTTTATTATTTTTGAACAAAGTTTAAGGGGTTTTTTATATCTGCAGCAAAAGACAACTTTTTAATTCTTGTCTTCTTTATTCAGAGTTCCCTTTCCTTTTCACAAGCACACACACACACACACTTACACTCCCCAGCCCTTTAGAGCTCTAGTCCAGAAATCACTTCAGTGCATGCCAAGACTACTATAAGGCTGAAAACGTTTTTGATTTTTTTCACCTCCACATAGAGAATTTATCTTCTCAGTTCTAGATTCGCAAGTGTAGTGCAGCTGTTTGCTTCACATTTAGGAGCCATAGGTCCAACACAAAGTTGTCGACTTACCATAACTAAAGCTACAAGCTACTTCCCAAATAATTGCAGTTAAATAATAAAACAACAGAAAAGGAAGATCAATCATTTAAAAGAAAATTACAGCATGTTATTAATCATTACTGAAAGGACTGCTTAACTAACACTACTAAAATAACAGACACTTCACAACGGAGCAAGACAGTCAAAAACACTGTTTCAATAATCTGCTCTGAATAGTGCCTTGACTCTCAATTTTCATGCAAAATTCCTGGAACAAAAACCACTGTATGACTTTCCTGCCCCTCCTTGTTCAAAAAAAAATAAAAATGTGTTGTATCCATAACACCCGATCCACCAAGTTCCAAAGCAAACTGCAGAATATTTCTTCATATTTATTGTTGACTGTTTCTAATGAACAGAAGTTGCTCTGTTTCAAAACAGAAGGTAGACTGTTTGAGCAGTGACTGAAAACTCTGAGCTGGTAAATCCTAACTGAGCAGTAAGAGAAAATAAGCCACTTGCTTTATATAGTACTCTGCATTTTAAAACTTGTAAAAAGGAACAGCACAATATTATCCACCTTCTTCAGTCCTTCTGGTTCAGCTGCTCATTTTTATGTGTTTGAATGTCAATCCCCAATTTTAATGCTCTCTTTCATGTCTATTCATCCTGTATGTGAGACTACAGGAACATCCACATTAATTTTTGATGCTGTTGGTGCTAAAGGTTAGTTTTTCCCTCTTTCTACTCCTATGTAGTTACACTGTACTCAGTTGCCCTGTGAAAATTCGCCCACCTCACTGCTATCTGTTGGCTTCAGATGATGCTTATGACGGCCCATAAAATTTAGCCAAACGTCAAGGCAATTCAGAAAATTATATTAGAAACTCAGTAGGTAGCATTCTTCCCCACACTAAGTCATGCTCTGAATTGATTGCTTAATAGGATGTTGGATGCTCTTTTGTTACAAGGAAGCATTTCAGGCAAATGTAAACAGACAGTCCTCAACCCCCCCCCCCCTGCTTCTTCCATTCTCCAGTCCCTTTCGCCACCATTCCCAAGATGTTTACAAGTCTCTTGGTACCGATTCTGCCAACACCTCCCATGAAGTTTCAACCAGATACAAAATTTGGATTATCTACAGGCCGAAATCTTTCATTCTGCTAACTGCAGGCTGATTTTCAGATGTGGTAGAGAGTGGATGGAAAAAAAAAATGAACATTTAGCATTTATATGGAAACACTAGTAAAAAAGCTTAAATAACAAGAGCAGTTAAAAGAAAGGGACTGGTTATAGCTGACTAGCAAAACAAATTTGCAGTTGGTACTGCTATAAAGATTACAAGGGCCTCTTCTGTGCAAGAAATCCACTGGAGTATGGAACTTCACAAGAAAGCCAGTTTCCACATACATTCGCATCCCAAGGCTAGCAGTAGTTTTGTGCTGCAGCAACATCTGCACCAAGGGCTGAGCTGCCACCATTTCACTTCTGCAGTTTTTTATCCCGTTTGAGGGAAGTAAAGCAGAAGGGACTTACAAAACAATATGCACACGGGACTACAGAGGTGCAAGGTAGTAGCTACTCGTAGACCAATCCAATTCTCTTCATTTATACACCTTCTGTTCTCACAGAAGGAAATATCTGTACCACACACTCAGACATATTACCCTCAGAAAGTCAAGAAATCCATATGATCAAAAGCTTTTTATTAAAATATTTGTGGCAAAAGAATGGGAACTTGATTAAAATGAAGACCTGTGTCTAAATGTAGGTACTGCATGGCAAATACCTTTCTGGATAATAAACCAGGAACCTTTTCTAAAGATTTTCACATATTCCTAAACATATAGATAATTTTAATGTTCTAACATATGAGTTTGATTCGGTCAGATACCTACATTGGTCAAAAAGCTGGAGTCACTATGGCTTCTTCCACATTGCCTAGGGTATTATATTAAATGTCCCCACTCCTGGCAGAGAATAACATAATTGATGTAAAGCTGGAGAAACATAGTAGAGAATTAAAGAAAACATTTAAAGAACAATCTACTGATCCTTATTACCTAACTAAAGTTAAAGATGTGATACTCCAGTACTACTAGTAGTAGCAGTAGTACTAGTACTCCATTAAGACTTAAAACTATCCAAATATCACTTAAGATTTTAACCTAACAGAAAGTGACAGAGCCTGCTCTGCTAACTCATCAGGAAAGTATGGGTTAATTCCATATTCTTGACTTTTGTTAATATAGAAAATCAAGCAGTCTTTTCTATTTTATAACAGTTGACCTTCCATTCCAGGCAAGAAGAAAGTCCTTGTTGGCTACACTGAACAAATTCAGTGTGGAAACCACTGTGGTAACAGTCATTCTCCTGGTTTAGTTGCTACTAGCATGCAGACCTCACTGCACCAACAAGCCTATAGTTTGGAATTACCACTAATAAAAATAATAATGGTGCATTTCAACAAAATTTTAGCTCCAGGACAGAACATGTCCATGAAATAAGTGCACCCTGGTAATGCACCACAATGTAAACTGACAGGTTCACAAGTCAACTACATACTTAACCCATGACATACACATGCTAATAAAACCTAGTGAAAACTAGCTACTTCCTTGCTACTTGTGTCTGCTTTAAACAACTAATGTCTATGCTGGCATAACGGCAAGGCTGTATATTCTCCTTCACCGTTTAGATGCAGGCTTAGATTTTTCACTGAGGCTCAGGTTTCCTGATTAGATTACAAATCCAACCAGAACTCCAAAATCATTAATGCAAATTCACTTTAAAAAGAAACGATAAATCATGCAGCAAGGTAAACTGACAAACTAAAAGCAGTTCTCTTAATTTTACATTACAGGCATGGGAGGCTCTGCCTTCATTTCTGGAACAATCCTCCTCTTCTGCACACAGCTGCTAGCCTGGGCACCACTCTGCCAGTCTCCCTCAGCTCCAGCACACACAAAGCAGCAACACCTGATCCTGGGATCACTTCTGTCTGCTGAACGCTTCACTGCAGCTCCTTGGGGACAGAAAGAAAAGTCTGTCCTGACAAGCTTCTTCAGGGTCAAAACCCATTTCTCTGTCTTAACTGAATTAAATCAGCTTTTCTTGGCACACAACGCATCTCAATCAGACACCTCGCAGCTGCTCTCAGAAATCATCAATGCAAATCATTTGCAGTTTGTCTGCATAAGAAGTTCATAGTCCCCCATGCACTAGAGGTAGCACAGATGCTTTCAAAACAAGTAGTCTTATACATCCTTATATAAAATGAACTGTTTCAAACTGCCTCTAGAAATTCAAACTTAAAATAACTGTTTACAGACCAGGACTACAGTAAAACCAGCTTAGATGGCTATGGTCCCTGGCACAAAACTTATGACCAAGTATCTCATTCTTCTGAGCACTTAATAACAGACAAGGTAAGACTTCCTTTGGCTTAAATGAGACCTAACTGGACAGTGCATGAAGGAAGGTTCACACACAGTTTTCCAGGATCGATACCTAAGCTAACAATACACTTTGCTTGGAAATGGAAAACCATGATTTCACACAAAATAATGCAGTAATGGAAGGGTCTTACAGTATAGCTTATATAAAGATTTCATAAAGGGTTATATGTATATTAAAAGCTACAGATACGCACACTAATGCATCATTTTAAAGCTGTTTCAGCCAGTTTTCCTCATCAATACCAAGAACTCAAAAGACTAGATGTTAGTACAAGCTACAAATTCTGCATCGCCAACTGCTATGAATCAGGCAACTGCATCCCATACCTACAGACACATACAAGCATCACTTCCACTCCATGGCTTCAACCAGGTACTACCACTGCTTTCACAGTAAACCTCAAAAAAAGAAAAGAAAAATCATATAGCAACACGTGTTTTGGCCAATCTTGTTTCCACTTAATTTCCTTTGGCATTATAAACAACATTTGGGGGATGGGGAGAAGAGGTAGAAGGCTGTTCATGCCAGCACACAAAGGACAATTACAAAGAAAAATGGAATACTTAGACAAAACTTCTCAAGGTAACCAGTGTTCTACAGAAATTGTAAGAAAGTAATAAGCCAGGTTTTCCAAGAGTGTTAGTAGGTCAATACTATTTTTTTTAATAGACTGCCCAGTCTTCTCTAAAACAGGTCTGCTTTTACAATTTCAGTGTCAAAGCTAAAGAGAAAAATCTCTGCATTTTTAGAATATTTTGTTAACTCATTACACAAAATTTGAATCACACAGTTTAACAGATTTCAGCACTGACTGTGAAGAAATGCTAAAGCAAGGAACAATGATAGCAATGAAGGCTCTTTTAATTCTTAAAAATTGTTTTCCTTTTCTTTTTAAATAAAGGACTGTCAAGGATTTGTTTGGTTTGTTTGTTTTTTTAAAGAAACATGACAGTTAAACAAACAGTACCCCCTTACAATCCTTCCGGAAAAGCTTTTCTCTCTAGTTTCAACTTAGGCTTTGCTTGCCCCTGCCTTATCACTTGACTTTTGTTTACACAGAAATACAGAACTTCACCATCAAATGAAGTGCAACTGCAATGCAGCCCTTATGTAAGCCCAAACACATGAATAATTAGCAGGGCCCATAGGAAACTACAAACAGCTTATTTCCCAACTACACTTTTACTAGAGTTAACCATTTCTAGACAACTGAATTAAGGACCATGGAAACAGGACAAATTGAAACTGTGAGTGAGTGACTGATTCAGGACAGAGAGCAAGATTACCTGGAACTAATGGAGGGAGAGTATTTCCCTGCCTCTTGAAGTATGAAATCAGGACTGGTTGCACTTCACATATAATCATGTTTTTAACTAAACACATAATTGGATTCTCAGTCAAATCCAGTCAACTGGTGTTACACAGTATGTCAGATAATCTTATCAGCATTAGAAAGGATAAAAAAATGTACAAAATCTCTTATGTCTTTTCTCTACTACCCACCATCATCCCAGGATGGAGGCATCACAGTTCTCAGTTCAGAGTTAACAAGACTTAAGTGCTGTGTTCCCCTCCAGCCATTGCCAAGCAGCACATTTAGGTCATTGAACTCTGATCTACAGCAGCAGTGTTGGCAGAGGGGTCTTGCAAAGGCAGCAAAAATGGAGCAATACTAAGACTCAGCAGCTGAAAAATAGTACAACAATGACACTCCACCTAAAATATGCTGTTTACAGATCAGCTAGGTGGAACCACTAGCTTCAGTATCTCTAGCAATACCTGCTGGAACCATGGGATCTTTTAAAAAAAAAATAAAATTTATATTTGAAGACCTTTGTGTCCAATCTTAGTCAACAATTTAAAGTAAACAAACTAGACTTGGATTCAAACAATAAGAAAAACTTGACCAAAAAAAATCATTTTTCCTTTTTCAAAAAAACCAAAACTCTATACCCCACATGAGAGAGGTCCTTGTGTAATCTGTAGCCTTCCTGTGATTCTCTGCACCAGTCACAAGCACAATGAACTGAACAAGGCTAGTATGTGATGGCATACAAAAACATCCAGAAATATGTGTAATTAGAATAAAGCTCTGCCTTTTCTTGAACTTTTCAGACCTCACAATACAACTGCAGTGTCTCTAGCTCTACATCCTCCTTTAATTCCAACCTAATTGTGGGGGAAGAAAGGGATCTTTGGAAGCCTATTTCTTTCGGGAACAAAACTTTTTAGCTATTTCCAAAGCAACTGAAAATGCCCCTTACCTTTGTGCTCCAATTGTACCTAGATCAATAAGCAACAGGAGTCTCCCCAGCACTTAAATACTGAATGAATACTCAGAAGATGGGATCGTTGATACTATAACACCAGAGCTGACTCTATAAACAGCATCAGATGCCCAAGACTTCACAGCTTAGTCCTGTACTGTAGCAAAACCCTAAAAACATTCACACAGATTATTTCAGTATTTCTAACTTTTGGAAGAGAGATGAGCAGTGTCCTGTAACCAGGCTCACCTGGGCACACAGAAGCGGGGATGCTGGTGTATATAGCGTATATGGCATCACCCACCCCAACAACTAGTAGCACATACGGAAAATTCCCAGTACAGGTAACAACTGCAGCAGAGAGACCCTGTAAAACACAAATTTCTTTCTGCTACTTCTCCTAGCAGTACCTCATGAGTTATCCACCCAGTATCACTCCACATCAATCAACACTAGTGCTCACATCTTAATATATCCATGTATTTGCTTTAGCCTAGCAGTCTCCCTTCTCATGTTTTTCTCATCTGCTTTTAAGATCTCCAGAGATGCAACTTTCAGCTTTCAGATACGGAAAACAAGCCTCAATAATTTATGCATTGCTATTTGGAAGTAAAGTGACTCAGAGGGGAAAGGTCTTAATGTGTGTAATGCATTAACACCTGAAACCCTAGGTTATGACGTAATTTAAGTTATACCTTAAATTGATTGCTTTTGAATAGTTCAGTGCCACCCCCAGAGCAATTCTGAAGGATTTGACATTCAGAAGCTGGAGGCAAATCTTGCAGAAATGGAAAGACATTCATGGTCAATGCATTATTAGCTGGCATTGAAGAACCAAAAAAACTACACCCTACAGAAAACAGCAAGAGTGACTCAAGAAAACCAAGTTTACAAATTTAGTATTTCAATACAGTTACTATCACTAAAACATGTAATACACTACACTAAATTAGTAGCACTGTTGCTATTTTGAACAGAAAGTGGGTTACAGTTGGGAATCTACAGTTTATTACTTATTATATTATCAGAATGGAAAAATAACACAATGCTAACCCATTTAACTTCTGAGCAAAGGAGAAAGCCTCTCACACACATCACTGTGCAGAAGTGGAGTGACCATCCCTTCTATACCAAGGGGGCAGCTAAACAGAATAATTTTCACTGCAGGGCAGTAGTATATTACAAATGTTCTGCCCCACTGAACATTCCTTGGTTAGGCGTATAGCCTTGGCCAAAAGAATTTTAGTTTAATACAAAAAAATGCATGTGTAAACTACCAAATACACATGAAAAGCAGTCAGTCAACCAGCTAGACTAAAACTAGCCAAGTTTTTTTGACATATCTGATAAAACTTGGAAGTCAGTAGCATTTCCTATCTGCAATCTGAGAGATCAAAAGCACATATCCTCAGGAGATCCAGATATCATGAACTTCAGAACACTTTCCTCAGTCTAGTAGTACATTAGTCTGTTTAAAACAACAGACTGAACTTCAACCAGGCAACTCTTACAGAGGCACTAGGCAGACATCCAGCAATGAAACCCAAGCTGAATGTTAACTTTGCCCAGTGTTCCACACACATTATACAAACACAGAAATCCAAAGAAATAAATCAAATTTTAAAATCCATTTTCATAGATAAGACAAAAAAAACTGATAAAGCACAAATTATAATTGATTTCTAAAAAGCCATATGATACCCAAGACAAGAAACTGATGCTTTGGGTTGTATTCACAAGATCATCACATGCCTCATGATAAACCACTGACTACTGCATGCATTTCTTTCTGACTTAGGGAAGTTATTGTTTGAACAGGCCAGAAGAGCTCAAATAATGAAACACAAACTGTCATGAAGGGGGTAGGGAAACACAGAGAAACAGACACAAAATTTCCCCAATGAAGACAGTCAAGGGTTGGTTGCTTAGAAAGACTGAGCAATCCTCATTTTCCAAGACCTACCTTTACAGAGCTCTGAGCAACTTAGCCTGAATTTAGCCCTGACCCTGCTTTTGAGTGGGCGTTGGGATCAGATGACCTCACAAGGTCTCTTGAAACTTGAGTTAGTCTAAGCTGACTCTTTCAAATCTGTTCATGTGGACGTTGTCACACCTCTGTATAGGTATTCTAACATATGAATGAGATCACTCAACAGTGCTGACTTCAAGTCCTAGAACTCTACATGCAGCTTCACAGAATTAGACAACTGAAATGGAAAAGAGTTGGAAAGGTAACAGAGTTTATTCACCTGCTCCTTTCTGGACCAAGGTAATGCCAGTTGTGTCCAAAATGTTCCCAGCAGTTCTCAGCTTGAACTGGTTTTTTAGAGTCTCCTACATGGGCAATCCCATATCTCCAAAGACATATTGTTGCAGGACATCCATACTTATGAGAGAAAATTGTTTTCTTCATTTTACTTTTCATATCATAATTTAAACCTATTACTTTTTATTGACTTCACCGTGAACATACAGAACAACTCTCTTCTACTTCATATTTGACTCTAGGTATTTCAAGAACTGTCTCTTAACCATCTTGACTTCTCGCATCTCACACATAGAACCGGTTACATTTTCTAGAAAAACAGTTGTTTCTGTCTTCAATTTCCCCCAGTTAGTCCACATTACTCTTGAACTGCAGTACCCAAAAATGCAACATCTGCCAAGATATTAACTGTACCAAACAAAGGGCATGGATTACTTTGCACCTTACACAAACACTCCAGTTTCTATGCACAATAATTTTCTTCTTTTGCCACAGTACAAGACTGCTGGTTCATGCTTCATTTTTATGCATTATTCACAGTCACTTGGATTCTTGCCTACAGTGGCAAGCAGAGTGCACTCGCCCTTTATTTTCAGTCAACTATCATCCAACATACAGGCCAACATAATTTTACGCAAGTGCCTTCTTCCCAAAGCAACATCTCAGTGTTCAGCAGCCATGGTAGTTAAAATCAACAGAAGTGTTGGTCTTGCACAGGCCAGCCCTGCTTTCTGGGCTGCAAACACCAAACAAAGCACTTTCATCTGAAGCTCTCAGCTGTACAATATTTAACTGTTTGGGGCCTACCAAGACCTTACTTGCTGATATTTTTAGAACAATGATAAGTCCACCTGTACCAGAAAAGCTTTGGTAAGAATGACAACGAGATACACAGCAACACTTTAAAACACAGAGCCAAGACAGTGATTGACTAGATGATCAGCCAGTGTAGACCACTTTAGGGATCCTGTGGCAAAGAAAAACAAACAAAAAACTCCCCTTAAACAAACAAAACAAACCACAGAAGTCTCAAGTTTGGGAGATTATGAAAGAAAGAACGAACATTTAATTACATTGATGTTTAATTGTCAAATACTTTACCTGCCAGTACCAGTTCAGCCCTATCTCAGATCTCATTTCTAGAGCTCAGTGAACACTGATCCACTTTTGCTGAACAAAGAGTTCTGCTAGTGAAGATCAAAATGGCAACTGCATTGTTTCTGAGTGATGGCTGACCAATTAGATTGGACAGAAGTATAAGCCATGCTCTAAGAGATACAGATCCAACAAGTGGTCTTCTCTCTGACCCATTACCTCTTTTAACACTGTTAAAAGCAGAATCCTTCTCTTCTGTCATGTCTAGAAAACATATATTCATATATTTATTCCCCCTTAAGCCAACATAAAAATATTTTTCTGTCTTTAATGTGTGTGTTTGTCAAAACAAAAATCAACCTTTCCCAAACATACCTGTTATACAATACAACTGCCAACCAGAAAAAAAATATATAGGAGGTGTTTAGATGGTGTTAATATACCTAGTGTGCAAAGTAATGTATATAGATAAGAATTCTTAAAAAAAACCCCAAAAAATTCAAAGGCATTACATTACAGAGGAAGTCTAAAAATAATTATTTCATATGTACTTAAAATTAAACATCAAACTTCAAAAGGAATGCATTTGAGTCCTGGAAGTGAAATAAAACTTACCTGGACAACCTATTTACTGTGAACATCGAATTAACATATGGTTTGTTTGGCAGGTGGGGGTGTGAGGGAGAGTAGACAGATATTTCCTACAGATGTGTCTACTATAGGCATAGGTTTTTTTCCCTCTTCATAAAGAAACAATAGGAGGAGGAGGGAGTAACAAAGCCATACATGTGCTTTAGCAAAACAGGAGTTTTAATTGTAACACTTTTCATGGGAGGTTAAGGCTAACTCAGGTGTTTTAGTAGCAGCTGCTTTTTTCACGATACCACATCACGTATTATTTATATCACAACGCAAGTGTTTAAAATACTTCGAAGTTACATCATTGGCCTGAGGAGTTTGTCTGTTGTCATTTTGGATTTATATCGAAATGCCAGTGGAGAACAGGGAAGGAAAACAATACTACAAAATTACAGTCATTGTCCTCCGATATCCTTGTAAGGGTAGAGATGGGGACACAGAGATTCTGTTCTAGGACAGAATAAAGCACAAAATAAGACAGGAGCACAGCTGCAGTTGGCAAATATTTTTAATCAATCTATTCAATAAGAGACTTAACAACCAAAATCTTGAGATAATGAGCTACTCAGACTGGCACAAAAGATCTCAGGACTTAACTCCCAATTAATTCCATGCAAAAGATCAGATATCTGACAGAATGAATGTTAAGAATTACTAGCTTTGAAAAAAATAAAGTTAATTAAGTAACTTCTTTTTCAATATTTTTAATAAGTTATACAAACAGACATCTTGGGTCAGTCTAGCTTCCTACACTTTATTCTAAGAAGATGCAGTCTCACAGGCAGCATGATACCAAATGCTTCAAACAAGGTAGTTTACCGGGGTTCCTACACTCTATGCAATACTAAGAGTTGTACCACCTATCAGACATTTCTTAGCTTACTACGATCATCCCAGAACTATGCAAGACTATTTCATCATTTGCGATATATATCTAGAGGATACTCTCTTGTATGTTTTAAACTACTACTGATGACTAGCTTAACTTTTTAATCCTCATTGCCAACAAGACACACACTTCAATATAGTCTCTTGATCACCATTTATACTCCACAGCTACATAGCTTTCCAGTGTAAGACACTTCCTTGACTTTGTTTTAGCACTATTAAGCAAAAGACAATTAATATGGTTAGAAATGTGATGAAAAAAGTAGGCAATGAAAAACTACACAGGCTTAAACAAAGGCAACCACCAAATGGTTGGAGCATTGACCCAAGACGTGGAAGACCTTTGTTCAAAACCACAAACGAGATTAGATCAGGCAAACAGAGAACCCTGTTTGATCAAACTCCTCCATTATTAAAGAAACCAGGGCAGAAAAGACAGTGTCACTCTTTGAGAAGTCTCACAAGAGAAACATTTTCTGTCCGGTCCCGTTAGCCTTCTATGTGTTCAGCTATGGTAGTTGAACCATCACACTATAGCATGTTACAGTCCATTAACTCTTATCCACCTCAAGAATCATATTTTATTCATTTTTTTAAAGGATCAATTGCTTTGAATGTAAATGAATAGGAAAATAAGTGTCCTTTAAAGCTACAGTATACAAGAGAAAGCACTTCAAGAAACCTGGAGTATTTAAAGATGAATATGGGAAAACTGAATCTAAATTAAATCTAAAAAGTCTTACAAAGAGAGGTATTTGTTAACCAGCTGAACTATTCTGTAACAGCAGGAATGCAAGAGCCACCAGCGAGAAACCAAAAATCACCTAGACAACAAATCCTTTAATCCATTTTTAAATGCAACAATGGAAATGCACTATTCAACTTGAACTGCTGTGTATAGTGGAAAAAATAACATCATAACCTTTTACTAAGGTTTTGTTGCTCTCAGTTTTCTGTGTTGAAACTCCAGAGTAAAAAGGTTCAAGAGATAAGTAATTCATTTTTGTTAGGTAGACTTAAAGACATAAAAATGCTTAAATGGTGTGTTGTCCCTAACAAGCCTAGCATTTGTCAGCTGATTAAATAAACATGCTCTTTAAACAAAAAAAAAACCAACTTATTCCAGCAGTGGTCAGCTTTACCAAACCTGTTAGGGATACTAACAGGAAACAAGAATAAAGGACCAGATGGTACCGTCTCCTCACTCCTTAGTTACATACAGAATCTATCCAGAAAATACTTTATGCTTATCAATTGTTAGCTCCAAATTGGCAGTTTTGCCATACTTTAAAATACATATTGAAAAGACCTCCTTTTTCCATCAAACTCACTGTGACACTGACATTAAACCCCTTTCTCTGTTCTCCATTTGCATCTTGTTGCTATGGTAAACACATCAAACAAGAAAACACGCTTGAAGAATAAGGTTGCATTTTTCCCTTTAGTCACACTGCAGCAAACACATTTATTCCAGAAAAGTTTCACCAGGGAAAAGTTGAAATAAATGTGGTGAACTACAAAAAAAAAAAAAAAAAAAACCAACAAAAAAAAACACCAACAAAACCAACCTAAAAACTAGAAGGAAAGACAGGAAGAAAATGAACTATTTTAGAGAAGAGAAAAAGCACAAGCAAAAGGCATGGTTCACGGAGTTACTCTTGCTGGACTTGTTCAGATTTGGTTTGATGTCTAACTAGATTTTCATTTTTTTCTCCAGTTCAAATGACACTTCTAACTTCTCAGACGTGTTTTACATTGGAATAATATTAGCACGACAAAAAAAATTCGCTGGTCTGGCACCACAGATGATTCAGTACCCTGCAATTTTTCCTTTAACAGATAAAAACGCACCTAAAACAGCTTTATATCCCCAGCAGTAATCTGGCAACAGAACATGAAAGGAAGCATTCCAGCAGCTGTTCCTGAGTGGGCAGCAAGGGCGATCTATAAAACGCTTAAAGCAAATAAAGGGAAAGCAGAAGGATGGAGCAAAGCTCCCTTGATCCCAAGCACAAGGTCTATTCTACTACTAACAGAAGAATTTACAAAAGTCACAAAAACTGAAAATGTGAAGCCTTCAGTTCAGTAACTAAGGAATGTCTAGGCCAGCGATATAAATCCTAGCTCTCCATAGAGCAGAGGCAGAAGAGAAAACACCATTAAGTGGAAATTAGTGACTAAGTGGATGAATTTTCAAAGTCAAGTAAACTCCCAAGACTTCTACAAACTTTGGGAAGTGCCAGGTTAGAAATGTAACTCACCCACAAGCATTAAAAGTCCATTTATGCACACCACTCACTGATTTTTCTTCTTAAATTCAAGACACATCCATCTTCTGGCAAGGAATACATGGCATCAAGGGAAATGTTCAACTAGGATTTCTTTCCCATGCATCAAAGAATGAGCTGTGTTTACATCACAAGTGGTGGAGAGGGAAGTTTATTTCCTAGAAAGCAAGATCACAGATCCTAGCCTGCCCCAAGCAGTATCAGTTACGGATGATCAAGTCGGATATGATGAAACCTGAATTAATCCAACAGCAGATGGTGTCCTGTCGTTTGTTCAGCTAAAATGCAAAACATATGCATGGGGTAGAGTAAAGTTTCAGTGAAGGACGGGAATGTTTGTTTAAGTCAGGGAGCAAAGAAAAACATCAAAACTAACAGATGACACGCAACGTGAGCTTTCCAAATACAAGATCTCTTTTGTGGCTTTCCACTAACAAATTCTTGATCCAAAACAGGTATTTCCCAACACCTAACATGTCCCCAGAAAGTTACTACTTAATTTGGTTGAACGACTGTTTTTTTTGTCTTTGAGGGGGCAAGCTTGCATACTGGTAGACTACTGAGCTTCATTTATACAGTTTTTTTGAGACATTTTCCCCAAAATGAACTTCCCAGCTTCACATGACTACAGGTAGGTAGTAACTACTATCTAACAGAAGGAAACTGGTTCATTTTAAGAAGTCAGTGGGTCGTACTGTCATTTGTTGCTGTTCCTTATCCAGTTGCAGAATGATTTATGAGAATGCTTAGCACTGCATGGTAAAGCATGAAATAAGTACCTCTGCCTTCCACAGCTTATGATATGTGCCACAGCAAGCATGACCATTCAACTGACATTTCACGATCTGTTCACGGTAGGAAGCTTAAACACAGCTGTAAGCATGTGCAGAACAGCAGCTCAAGAAACAAAATCAATTTCAACAGCCATCACAGTGCTTCAGAACACACCTAACAAAAGACAGTTTCCTTCCATGCAGCTGCTTCTTCCTTAATCTATTTAACAGTAGCTGGATCTACCACAGAGGAGAACAACTTCAGTGTAAAAGCCATTAGAAAAAAGGCCTAAAAAGAGGAATAAAAAAATTAAAATGTGGAGTGAGGCACAACAACATTAAAAAGCAGACTCTGTATGAGGAGAAAAAATACACAGAAGCAAGCCAAAGGGGAAGAAAATGTAGAAGAGGTCCAACTGTGGTCACATCTTTCAACAACTGCAGGTGTAAAAGAAAAAACACAGTCTTGCTGTAACAAACCTATACAGTGGAAGGGTAAGGTTACAAGGAACAAACATACTCTATTTGCATTATCAAAACTTAATAGTGTATCCTGATTTCATGCCACAAGCAGCTTTATTAGCTGCAAAAATCAGTATATTTTTCTAGAGTACTTCAAAGTATTCACCTTTTTAAATACCAGAAGTAGAACCTGGGTGGCTTAAATTCATCAGCTATGCTTACTACTGTCATTAGAAAAGTTTCCCCAATAGACCCACAACAATTTGCACATGTAATTTCCATGCCTGGCAAATACTAGCATTTCATCTTTATGAAGCAGTGTCACAAGGTATTGCAGACACTCAGGGCAGGTACAAGAAGAAAACTGTTTAGATGATTCAGGGAAGAGCTGGGTGGCCAGACCCCACAGCCTCTCTACACCCATAAGCAAGGCAGCAACACTCCCCCTCTTCGCTTGAGCAAATGCCAATCTCAGCAGCCGAAGCAGTAGCAGTCAGGTACTCCTGCCAAAGTAGGGAAGAAGGCAGCATACACACACAAATGTAAAAGGATAATGAAAAAGTAGAAACTTTCAAAGCTCTGTTCTTTTACTCTTCACTCATGTAAAAAAACGGCATCCTCTAATTCCTCCCTCCCCTGGTTCTTTGCATTCCGCCCACTAAGACAGTTTCAGCCAGGCTCCATCTTTCACAATGACAACACGCCAAATGCCAAAGCCCTACTTCCTTTAGCTTCACAATTACTTCATATCCTATTATTGCCCACTTCATCTAAGGTGTCATCCAAGCACGTCTGAATGACCATCTTACCTTTCCTGACTACTGGTCAGCTTCCTGAGCTATTCATCTTTTCATATTGTTCTTCATCATTCCTACTTCTGTCTTCATACAACATCTTAAAAGGCAGCATTACAAATCAACACCAAAGCTTATCATCTGGGTCTGGGTCCTTCACTGACTCAGAGCAGATCAAGGACATCTTCCCCTCTTAGACAGATTTTTTTACTTCAACGTTCCCTACTTTTATGTTCTCTCCATAGCAGGATCCATACAGCAGATATCCTTCCAGGCGTTATCAGACAGCATTCCTCCATGCAGGCCTCCTGGTGTGCTCTATCCAAACATTATTGCTCTCCAAGAGTTCCCTTGTTTAACATGTATCCAAAAACAAAAAGGGCTTAAGCCTAAGTCTCTTGTCTTCTTAGACCATCACTGCTACAATGTACTAACCCTATGGCTCCAAGCCATATGGAGCCTGGATGGGCACTAAATGTTACCTCTCCTCTTGGAGCTATTTCAATTCCAATGACAAAGCTCAGGTCCTCTTGGTAAAAGTAAGTGTAACTCTGGTCCAATGGTTATGGGCACTGACTGCAGTGATGCATCCAGTCTCTAGATAGCTCATCCAACTCTCTAAAACAGATCGGCAGCTATTGAGGATGACAATCTTGGGTTTCCTGCCTGCTGGGGAGACGAAGTGCTCACCCACATGCTGTATTTTGGCTGTGGATGCCATTAGAGTGGCAAGACACACAAGAACTTATAGTATAACCTATATTCTTTTTGTGGTCTTGGTTCCAGAAACATGAACTACGATGCTTATAACATTTCAGAGCCTCCTTAGCAAAAGTTAGTTTTCATATGCAGAAAAGGCATTTACAAAAGCAATATGGCAACTGCAGGTTTACAATAAGAGTAGCTTCCCACATTTAAAAGAATGACTAGGTAACTACCACAGAGGCAGAGCTCTGTGTTGAATTTGTACATCATCATCATCAAAACTGTAACTCTACAAGTCTTTCTGTGGCAGCTGAAAAGATTTTTTTTATCTTGGTTGGGGAATTTAACATTAGTTACTGGATTATCTGCCAAAATGCTTTCAGCCCTCATGCTTCACAAAACCAGAGTATTTAGCTCTTCCTTCACAAACCCATTATTACACCGAAGAAAATAGGGAGCAATTAGCCTACAAGATGATAGCTTAAAGGTGGTGCTAATTGAAAAGAATGAAGTATTTTTTAATCCTGTTGTATACAATTAAGTGAGATAATCAGGTTCTGGAAAAAGAATTTGCTGAACATTTTCAGCACTGTCTGTCCTGTAACCTATATTTAAGCAAATTCAGCACTCTATGCTTTTGCAGCATCATACTTCAGTCGCTGCCACAGGGGTTGCAAACTAGAAGCCGGTCCTGCTGTAGAGCAAACCTTGTTCAGGAAACATACAGACAAAAACAACTAATTCATCGGTGGAGATCATCTGAACTAAGCTCCAGTTCCCAAAAAGAGCTGAAGAACAAACCTAACAAGAAAACAGAATGTAACATTCATAATTCATGGTACAAACATGGCGCTGATACACAGTGAGTTGACACACCAGTTGAATTACAGGACTGTGCAAAATACTCAACCAGAAATAATACAAAATCATCTACAAAGAACTACTTGTGAGGAGAAAAAAGTGTGCCTGCTTTTGTGCATAACTACTAAGCAGACAGGGAGAAATCTCATACATGACTAGTAATATGCCAAAATGAAGAAAGAAATACACAATTCTTCATTACTACGGAACTACGCTCAGACATGTGATGCTAGTCAGACAGATATATTATAGAATATGCCTTGTAATACTACAGACTTGTTATTGAGAGCCACAGGTGGGTGATTTTAATTCACTTCTGCAAATTCTTTGCCATACATTATTTCTAATCTATTTATCACACATATATGACTACAGATGTTTTGCACTAGTATGTTTTACTTAATTCCTAGGTGCGATAAACCTCTGTGTTTCTAAATGAACTTCTCCATCACTATTTTTTTTGGCTCAGAACATATTTAATATTTTCTCCAAATGACAGAGCAGTCTGTAAACCTGCAACACACCCTATTTTTAGGATCACACCTATCTCATATTTTCCTTTTTAAAAACACCATCTAATTACACTTTGGAATAACACTTCCCTGTGCTTTACGTAAAAAAAATGCTTCAATAGATAGCAGCTCTCACAAACAGAGAACGCTACCATAACCGGCAAGCAGAATTTAATGAACAACTGCAGCAGCATGTTATCATGCAAGGATGGCCTTTCTCTATTTACTGAAAATGTTGTTGAACTCTCTCCCCCACACGCAGGCTCCAGCAACAGCAGGCAGCAACATCACTTATTCCTACGCCCTTCAGCGAAAAAAACGATCCAGCAGGAGCACAACCTTTGGATTATCTAAGAAGGTGAGATGTTATGTGGTCGTTCCAAGGACCCACCGGCAGACACAGACCTTCCCCAGACTGATTTCTTCTAGCATAACACTCCAAGTGCGTCAGCATTTAATATAAAGAAACCTCTTTAAAGGAAAGAAAGAAAACAGCATCGATATCACAATTAAAGCCCAAATACCGACACAGACACACAGAAGTATCTACACACGCACGTATACATCTCTCCTCACGTTTGAATTATGCAAAGACATCTTGAGAATTAAGGCATCCGTGGGCTAATCTGGAAGTCCTTCAAACAATTAAACGCTATCTTCACATAGAAAACCTAGGGGAGCCAAGAGTTCACAGAACAGATTTTTATCTCTGGCAGGAGAGCGATGCGAATTATCCGACGCTTTAACACGGCGTGAGCTCGGCTCCCACTGCGGCTTCCCCGCGCACCTATTCCCCTTCACTGCGAGTAAATGGCAGCGCGTCCCTCCCGGCGAGGACGGGCACAGCCTCCGCGGGCTCAAAGCCTTTATCCTTCTAAAAATATCCTCCTGCCGCGACCCGCTCCGGCCAAGCTCCGCGATGCCGGCGGCCCCGGCGCCGCTCCCACCCCCCGAGCGAGCGCTCGCCGCTCCGCGCTACTATTAGCTACAATATTTTTAGGGTCATCGCCCAAAACCGGAGAGAGGGGAGCCCCAAAAGGACCTTGGGGACGCGAGGCGATGCGCTGCCGCCAGCGCCGCTTACCTGACCGCCACCCGCACCGAGCTCTCGTCCTGCCCGGCCGACATCGCGGGGGGAATCGCCGGGTCAGGGGAGGTGGCCGCCGCGCTCCCCGCTCACCTCCTGCTGCTCCCGCCCCGCCGCCACCTCTCTCCAGCCATTTTAGGTGCCTGAATGAATAGGTAGGAGCCGCGGCAGCGCGGGGCGGGCCGCTCCGCCCTCCCCTCCCTCCCTCCCTCCGCCGGCCCTCAGCGCCCGCAGCCCCCGCCCCGCTCCCCTCCCCGCTCCCGCCGCAATGCGCCAGCGCCGACCGCCCCGCGCGCGCGCTCCCGCCGCCCCGCGCGCTCCCGCCCCCCCCCCCCACCACCTACAGGCGCGCCGCTCCCGCCGCCCCGCGCGCGCCCCCGCCTGGCGCGCAGCCCCAGCCCCGCGCGCCGCCCCAGCCTCTCCACACACGCGTTTGTTATTCTCACACGCGCTCCCCATACACGGCCCTCCCCGCAGCACCGCTGTCCGCACGCCCCTCTCTGCACACGCACCCTCTCTCCACACATCCTCTCCACGCGCACACCTGTTACTCACGCACAGGCTCCCGACACACAGCCCTCCCTGCACGCATCCGTCTCCCTGTGCGCTGCAGCCCACGCGTATCTCTCCTCGCACACCTGCGCACCCCTCCACATACACCTGTTAATTACAGAATCACAGAATCACAGAACAACCAGGTTGGAAGGGACCCATCGGATCTTCTAGTCCAACCATTCTTATCTAACACTAAACCAAGTCCCTCAAGACCTCATCCACCCGTGTCTTAAACACCTCCAGGGAAGGTGAATCAACCACCTCCCTGGGCAACCTATTCCAATGCCCAATGACCCTTTCTGTGAAAAACCTCCTCCTAATCTCCAGCCTAAATCTCCCCTGGCGGAGCTTGAGGCCACTCCCTCTCATCCTGTCCCCTGTCACTTGGGAGAAGAGCCCAGCTCCCTCCCCTCTACAACCTCCTTTCAGGTAGTTGTAGAGAGTAATGAGGTCTCCTCTCAGCCTCCTCTTCTCCAGGCTAAACAACCCCAGCTCTCTCAGCCGCTCCTCATAGGTTCTGTTCTCCAGCCCCTTCACCAGCCTCGTTGCTCTTCTCTGGACTTGCTCCAGAGCCTCAACATCCTTCTTGTGGTGAGGGGCCCAGAACTGAACACAGTGTTCAAGGAGCAGCCTCACCAGTGCTGAGTACACGCACCTCCCTGCACAGACTTCCCCTCATGCACCAGCATCTCTGCTCCCACACCTGTTATTCGCAGGCACAATCCTCACACATACCACTTTACACACACATCCCCTCACACATCTGCCTGCCCACACACGTAGCTGCTATTTGCACACACATTCTTCACACACAGGCCTCCCTGCACACACCTGTCTGCCTGTACACCGCTGTCCACTCACATCTCTCTTCGCACACACGCGTGCCCCTCCTCAAACCTCAGTTCTCCACACACACTTATTACATGCACACACACCCCTCTACACACACATCCCCTCACGTACCTGCCTCTCCACACACACACCTGTTATTCACACACGCACTCCTCACACACAGCCCTCCCTACAAGCATTCATCTCCCCATACACTACTGTCCATATGAAACTCTGCACATATATGTGCACTCCTCCACACATACATGTGCACTCCTCCACACATCTCACCTCTCCACACACTTATTTGCACACGCACTCCTCACACACCCCTCTCCACATGCAACTGTCTCTACGCTCAGCCCTCTGCACACACACCCCTCTTTACACACAGATACACTTTCCCCTCACTCACCTGCCTCTCCACACAGCCCCCCTATTATTTGCACACACGCTCCTCATACACAACCCTCCCCATGTGCATACACCTCTCCCCATGCACACCTGCCTTCCCACACATGTGCAACCCCTCGCACCCCTGCCTTTCCCCACACACTATTCATTTGCACATGCACTCCATGTGTGCACCGTATTACACACACATCCCTCTGCATAACGCCCTCCACCCTCAGCCCTCTCCGCATGCACCATCTCCACACTCAGCCATCTGCACACACATCTCTCTCTATATGCACACACACCCCCCCATCCCTCAGACACCTGTGTCTCCACACACACAACTGTTATTTGCACATGAGCTCCTCACACACAGCCCTCCCCACCCTTCTTGCATGCTCAGCTCCTCACTCTCATCTTTACACACATGTGTGGTGCTTGCTCTCCACCCACAGCTCTCCTCACACACGCAGCCCCATGCACACCACTTGTACACGTGTTTGCACACTGGCAGCTATGGCATCTGGTTAACACATGGCTCTTTTAATACACATACATGGCACTTGCCAGCAGTACTCCAAACACCACCTCTTCCCTCCGCAGCCCTCCTCTCATGCTGTCACCATGCGTGGCCCTTGCACGCGTATGCACATAGCCACATGCAAAGGCCCTGTATGCGGCTTTGAGGCCTCCCTGCTGGGAAAGAGGAGATTAACCCCTGTCAGGGCCACGTTTTTTCGCCCTTGCACTCTTTTCTCTCTCCTGAGTAGGAATGCAATGTCCTCCTCCCCCTACGTTCCTCCCCTGGTCCTGTGCAATCCTCACCACCCTCATGCCTGCAGCAGCATACAGCTCTCCCATTTTTTTTAGTGTACTCTGCAGGTTTGTTTGCGCTAGCTGCTCCAGCCAGGCACCGCTGTTCTCACTTCCCTAATGAAATGCCTGGTTTTTAGTTGGAAACTGAGTGGGTGGATGACATTAATTTTTGATGCAAATAGTATCCTTGCCAGAAAACAAACCCAATTATTTTGCCCAAAACAATTCACATTCCTAAGGAAGATTTTCCATCAAAATAGGCCTGAGTTTGCATTTGTAATGATATGCTAAAAACCTTGCAGTTCAAGTTGTTTTGCTCCTGATAGTGAAGGTTGCTCACAGCCAGGCCCCAGCCCCTGTCAGAGATGTGCAGGTGAGTTCTACCCGCAGGACAGGGGCTCTAGCCATTTCCCTGGCTCTTTCAAAGGGCAAATCCCCCCTTCTCAGAAGAAACTGTTGGTATTATTGTTGCTCTGTGTGTTTCTCATAGTTATTTTTCTCATTCTTCTCTGTTTTTCTCTATTCATTTAGAAACTGGTTTGCTTCTGGAAAATGACACAGCTATAAACAATGCTGGTCTTCTGCTTTCTTCTCAGTTGCACAGCATCACCACGCAAAGCTCCGACATGATTTGAAAGTATGCAAGGGTTAAGCGAAATAGCATATCGCAGAGGTATACTGCGATAATATTTATCTGAAAGGCAGAAAAGTAGAGGCATGAACCGCTCACTCTGAAGTCACCAAGGGAGTTTGCTACAGGCAGTAAAATGTTTCCCTGTGCTTCCCGGCTCACTGTTCTCTATTTAATGCTATAGTCCACATGCTTTGCTTCTCCATTTTTTTTCCTCAGTATTTTATTGAATTATCAAGATAGCCAATAAAGAAAAAGCACCTGCAGGTGAATTATGTTAATAGTCGTATGAAAGAGCCTCAAAGTGAAAGTGATCAAAGGCTCATATTTCAGGGCATTTCCACCTAGTGGGGACTCAACACTGTGTGCTCTGTTTGTGTTGTGCTGTTCTGTTTAAAAATACCTGCAGCCCATCCACAGTGAGTTGAAACCTATGGTATAATTAGGTTATAATTTATTTAAATCAGCTTTATAAGTAAAAATAACAATAGAACTTAAGCAAATACGGAGGAGGCAAAGGTCACTATGATTTCCCAGCAATAGCTTAAGTAACTTGGATACTTCGTTATGCAAAAGTATCCAATACACTTTTTCCACTGGCACAGCTACAAGATTAATGCAACAGAAACACTTCAGCCAAATTCGTCCCCTGGCAGTATAGCCCTGCATTTGTTTCACAAGGCATCTTTTGCTGGGTAGGCCCCAGTACAGCAAAGCAAAGCTCATCCACATCACCCTGAGCATGCGTATAAAATCCTGCTAAGTCAGTGCCTCCAGTTCACCATGTGAGCTGCGCTAAAATCCCAGCGGGGAGCAGCAGCCGCAGGAGCTGCCCGTGGCGCTCTCAGTCCCGGCTTCTCAGAACAAGGATCACACTATAGATCTTGTCAGGGCCATTCCTTTTCTACCCTCGTGTGCCCTTAGACTTTTGCCTCAGCTCCATGATATCCAGCCCTCTCTCTTCCACACTGAAAATGAAGATAGCAGATTGCAAAATATAGTGGAAATCCGCCTGAACTTAACATTACATATAAAGATGGGTTGGTATTTACAGGTTTCAGACATCAATGACAAAGATTTGTGACCAACACTGGGATTAAGCTGGAAGTCATCCATTTGGCTGTTGTAGCAAAACTGTTTTGATTTTTTGTTATTTCAATCCTACAGTATTACATATATACTCACTCCAGTGCTAGACTCCAATGAAACTGAAGTGGCAAGTCACATGATGCTTCTTGCCATATTTCATCCAATCCACTCAATTTGTGACCCTTCAGATATAAAGCAGGTAAAGGATGTGGGTCCTGTTTCTTTTATGGCAGATTTTTCTATGCGTTCCCATTTCCAGAAAAAATACCATCGTCTTGTAAAATGCACTGGTTTATCCTATTAGCAAGAATTCTGCTATACTGTTAAGTTGTCCGCCTCACAAAACTTATATCAATTTTCTTGGTTTTATTTTGTTATAAGATGGTTGACCTCTTCTCTCCAACATCCCATTCATATCATTGGAGGATTAACTTGAATAAATAAGGGCAGAGTTGTTCCCTTTCTTTCATTGTTGAAGTATATAAACATACTGCCACCATACTGTTTATCTTTAGTAAAGCTGTTTGTCTGATCTCACGGCTAATGAGTGTTGGTCGACAGCCGACTGAACATGAGCCAGCAGTGTGCCCAGGTGGCCAAGAAGGCCAATGGCATCCTGGCTTGGATCAGAAATGGTGTGACCGGCAGGTCCAGGGAGGTTATTCTCCCTCTATACTCCGCACTGGTGAGGCCGCTCCATGAATCCTGTCTTCAGTTCTGGGCCCCTCACCACAAGAAGGATGTTGAGGCTCTGGAGCAGGTCCAGAGAAGAGCAACGAGGCTGGTGAGGGGTCTGGAGAACAGACCTTATGAGGAATGGCTGAGAGAGCTGGAGTTGTTTAGCCTGGAGAAGAGGAGGCTGGCAGGAGACCTCATTACTCTCTACAAGTACCTGAAAGGAGGTTGTAGAGAGGAGGGAGCTGGCCACTTCTACCAATGCCAGGAGACAGGACAAGAAGGAATGGCCTCAAGCTCCGCCAGGGGAGATTTAGGCTAGAGATTAGGAGGAAGTTGTTCACGGAAAGGGTCATTGGGCATTGGAATAGGCTGCCCAGGGAGGTGGTTGATTCACCTTCCCTGGAGGTGTTTAAGGCACGGGTAGACGAGGTCCTGAGGGACATGGTTTAGTGTTTGATAGGAATGGTTGGACTTTATCATCTGGTGGGTCTCTTCCAACCTGGTGATTCTATGATTCTATGTTTCCCAGAAGGTCCCCACCTGTGCTCCTCATTCTGCACGCCTACAGGTAGGACCTGCCATAGACCACCCTGTCTCTCCTGTGGCTCTGACACCACAGGTACCAGCTACCTCTGGTCACCCCCTAATCAGCTGCAGAGGCTGCTGGAGATGGGACAAACTGCAGTTCTGGGGAGAGAAGGGAAGTTTACAGTTGTGATCCCTGCTGGGTACTTAGAGGAGAGCTGCTAGGAACATCCCTCCCTGGCGGCTGTCCTGACAGCTGTTACAATTTTACCCCTTCTATTCTCCTGCCATGTGACTCAGTAGCACAAACTTCATTCACAAGAACAACTAAAGACCTGAGTTTGGAAGAGTGAGTGCTCTGACTCGCACATGCACTCACCCGGCATGAGAGAATAGAGCTGCCCATAGGATTCCTCAAGTACTAGAAGCTGCTTAAAACTGAGCTGTGCACGACTTGGATGAGCTAAGACAACTTCATTTAGGAGTCAAAAGTCTGTTTTGACCTATGAAACGTTTGCAGATAAGTTTTCTAGGCCATGCCTATTCTGTTCCAGTTGAATTAGAAATGATCTGATTAAAATTGTGCAAGATCATTTAAAGAACCTTCACTTTTTTTGCTGTGATAATTTACCAGTGCTAAATAAATCAATTTAATCAAAGGTTCAGCTTGTTGGTTAGGTTCATGCCTGTTTCTTTGGCCTGCTGAAAATATCATTTAGTTCAGAGAAGAGATACTGTTGATGAAAATGACATAGTAGTGTAGGAAATATTGGCACTGAGACATTTTGTAAATACGAGGATCTATCCCATAATGGTTTGATAATGAGCTTTTATTTAAGATTTCACTGTAAAAAACCTTATTAGGTAACAGCCTGACATTCATTTCATAGTTCTGATGTTCTCCAGTACTTTTACTGCTGAGTAGTGGAGGTGACACTGCTCCTCGAGACAGCCAATAACATACAAAATCACTAATTTCTCATTAATCTGTATCAGTTAAAGCAATTGCACCATGACTGGTAGAAGGTTTCAGGTAAAGTCTGCAGAGGTTTTGTTTGTTTGTTTGGTCAGTTGGTTTTTGTTTTTTGTTTTTTGTTGTTTTTTTTTTAAGCACCATGCCTACCGGTACTGAAATCAAATATTCTTTCAGATGCAGACAGGGGAACATAGAACATTCAAGCCAGTATTAATGCCTTGTTCTGGAGGTCATTAAATCTCATTATCTGTATAGTTTATACTGTTTTATCAAATTCACACACAAAAAATAAATAGCTAGTATACTATGTCATTAGTGACAACTGTTTTCTTGAATGTATATATTAAATAAACTCTTTTTAACCACATACAACCCACAACTTACTCAGTGATTTTGGAATGACACAGCATGAAGCCTAAATTTATGTGCAAATATGATCTAATTAATATATTCTAGTGAGCAAATGTTTTTCACATTCATTCATATGGTAGTTTCAGAAACATGGAGATTTTTGCTCATGTAAATGAGCACAGATTTCCTGTACAGTTTTTTCCCTGTTCATGTCTGTCATAATTCTATAAACAGTATGACCCAATAACTCCTTGTATTCCAGCATCTTCTGACACAGGAAAGGTAAATTGACTCCTGTGTAACTGGGTTTCATGAGCTGATGGAAACTAAGTCAGCAGCATTCACTCATCAGGGATAATGAACACGAAACTCTCCAACATTAATGAATACAGAACTTCCAGGTTTCTACTTGGCAAAGTGAAACTTCTCTTTGCATTTTCTGTATGACGCCTCAGGCTTACATGAGCCTTAGGCTTTGCCAGTCATCTTTTGAAAAATCTTTACTACAGTGTAAACTAAACTTCATAAAAACTGTTGCATCTTGATTTTTAAGGCCTTTCAGAGGTAGGTATTTTCTTCTCTGGTTGGCTTCTTATTTCAAACTGCAGGTCTTGGACAGCAGTCAAGCTTATAAAAGGCATTTCAAATGCTTTCCATTTTCTTCCCATCACTCCCTGAGACTTTTGATTAAATGAAAATAAGGAAAGAAATGTGTTAAGCCACTCAAAACTGGTAGGCTAAAAAGGACTACAGAGGAGCCTTTGCTTCCAATAACTGTGGAAAAGAAAGCAGGCTGCTGAAGGAAATTATTGCTTGGCTCATGATGGGTTGGGGGAAGGTAATTTCAAAGTGGAGAAGGAAGAAAGGAGTACAAGGTGATGTTTATATAATCAGGATAACACCAGATAAGGAAAGGAAACAGGCTGGTTTAGTACAGATGACTGTGGAGAGAAGAGGGTAGAGAAACCAGAAAGGACAGGGCGGAGAAGGAAAAAGGATCTCTATAGTCAAAGCCAAGCAACGGCTCTGCAGGGTTGCTTCTGGTGAGCACAAGAGGAAAAGCAGCATCAGGCACCTCCAAAGTGAGAAGAAAGGAGATAGGGCTTTTCCACCCACCTTCCAGAAAATAAATGAACTGTGAAGGAGAAATTATAATGGGAAAAACCACATGATTAAGGGATAGTATGTGGAGCTGAGCAGAAGATTCAATGGGAACAGAGCTGCTAGCTATACCACTACACTTGATGAAGGAAGGAAGAATTTCTTTATGTACTAATGGTTTTTACGCACAGAAATTGCACTGTGCTAACTATAGGGCTGCAAACAAAGCGGTACAGTTTTCCCCTGCTCCTGGCAGCTCAACATGTTTGTGTTACATGACAAAAATGTGCTTACACCCATAGACTGATTTATCATTTTTTGAGGCCTAAGGACTGCTGTTGTTTGTACTACTATGGTTGCTGTCTATACTAAGATGATTCTATCAAGATAAATATTGTGATATAAACATAGACATTGCATTATATCCCATGTAGTATGTGTATACATTAAAGTCCCACCAAACCTTGATCAGAAGAAAGCATAAGAAAGTGAACAAGGCTAAAACATGTCTCTTGGGGAAGACCCCCCAATACAATCTTAAGGCTCATGATTCAAATCAGTGGATTTAACTAAGGATGTGTATGTCTTTTATGTCACTGTGTTTAAGAATTTATTGGTTTACTGAAATTTGTGATCAGCTGTTTCACAGTAAAAACTTGCAAATTCACTCTGGCAGCTGGAAGATCCTTCAAGTATTACAGGAAGAATATAAGTAATGAAGGTGAGGGGGGAATAAAGATCAGTAAGCAGTCTTTACAATAGTATAATTTAGTTTAATCATTTATGATAACACTATTCAAATCTAGCACAGCATGAAGAAGACTTGAGACTAAGCAGGATGAAGCTTTAAAGTGGTTTGGGGTTATAAAATATCTCCTGAGATGTCACTAGGTCCTGCAGGGGTTTTTTTTTCAAAAGTAATCTCCATCACATGGGTCAGAAATTTGTTCTTCTAAACCTGATCTTTGGTACCGATTCACTAACACCTTGAAATAAATTCCAAATATTACTAGATCAGGATGATTGAACATTAGGCTTTCTTCATGCTTCTGCAAAAGACTACAAATGATCTCCAAAGAAACAGAGTAGCAGGCCAACTGCTTTAGAGATCTGAACCGGAGCAAGTACAGCTCTTCCCCTTTCACGTGTAGGGAAAGTGAGCCAAGAAGGACATGGGAATTGCAAATGCCCATAGAAGAAATGGTTGTCAGAACCAGTATTAGGGCCGACTCCCGTGCCTGCACAAACACTATTAGACCACACCTTAATGAGATGAATTGTTAATACAAAAGCTGCACGGGAAATTAATTTCTGCTGCCTCTCATCAGAACCAGCTGTTCAGACTTGAATTTGTCGCAGTTGCACAATACAAATTTTGCCTTAAGGATACAGTTACCCAATATGATGGATTTTTCACAATGTCCCTCCCAATAGTATCTTCATCCTTCCTCTGTCCTTCACCCTTCCCCCATCGCCACCATCCTTCAGTTTTTGGTTCAGCCTTGTGGAAGGTACTGAATGATGGGAGTCCTGTATGTGTGTGGTGAGCACAGCATTCATAGTTGCAGGGCAGCCTCCTCTGGGCAGCCTTGCCAATCTGCCCTAGATAAGATTAAAAAATGAGTTTACATATTTAAACAGCAAGCAACTAAACCCTAGCACATTACGGATTAAATAAATTTTAGGTTCTCTGTCTCTGGTATAATATCCAGATGGAATTGCTTGCAGTGAGATCAGGAAACTTTCTGTTTCTCTGCAGATCCTGCTAATGACTATCAGTGATGGTTATGTGGTGATCACTTTCATGATTACTCTGTGTAAACACCTTCCCGCTGCGTCGTTCTCCAGGGTTTCCTCTCACTTGTCTATGTATTCACTAGCCATGGTGTGCCTAAGCCCCACATGGTCAGTTCTTTGGGTTAGAGCTTGTACAGTTTTTTATGATGAAGTACTATTTCCTAATTGGCATCCTTAGGCATTACCACAATAAAAACAATAAATAGTAATAACAAAAAATAAGGATGGAAGGTGGGTGAAGACATGACTAATTACCTAAACTACACTGGGACCACAAGCCACAGGCAGCATGGGAGCTTGGGGAAGAGCCAGTGGGTGGAGAGTTACCTGCATAACTGAGGGTTGGGTGGGTAAAGTATAAGCCTTGCAAGACAAAACTAAGAGTCTTTATTTTGATAGCATCATGGAATTTATAAATGAAAGGATGACAGCTGTAGATTAAGCATGGCACATGATGCTTTAGTCTCTGTGTGTGCAGCCTGGCTTGGCAGCGTCACACAGACTCGTAAGAAAAAAAAGGGTAGTCGAAACAGCGATCCAACAAGATGGGAGGTGCAAGAAGCAGGTCTCCCCAAAAAGGGTTTGGAGAAAGATCACTGCTCTACTATGGCAGCAGCAGCCAGGGCCTCTGCACCAAGCTCTGCATCAAGCTGCAAGCCTCTCCTTCCCACGAGAAAACACAGGCTTCCAGGTCTGTGTTGGGCTACTTATAGGAGGAGAAGCAACATTCACTTATTCAGGCAACAGTCCTGGCTAAACCACCATTCCTCACTTTTTCCCAGAAAAAAATGCAGCAAACTGAGCATTGTTTTCTTTAATGTTTATTTGACCTAATTTTCATATCACTCACTGTGCATGTATCACTTAGGAACACTTAGGCCAAAGTCACATAGGTGACAGGCTGAATCTACCTTAAATTTGCATTTATGGGCAGGGATTGTAGATACAGTTTGCTCCTGAAAGAAAGAGTATTTCTTTGCACAGCAGCTAACGAACTTCTGGAATTCATTGCCACAGGAGGTTGGGGAAGCAGGCTATTAGCAGGTATAAAAAGGGATTAGACAAGATTTGTGAACAATGCCTCTGTTAACAGATAATAAAAGGAACAGGCAGATCCAATGACTGTAATCTTAGGAGAATGGACCAGAGGAATAGTCCAGGGAGACGTGCTCTCCCCAAACAGCATCTCCTGCTGTCATCTTGCTTTCTTGATCTGACTGCTCCATCTCAGGTAATTTTGTGCTGGGAGAGTGGGGAACGTGGAGAGTCTGCTGGGCCCATGCAGATACCCACTGCCGTAACTGTAATCGAGCAGTGAGGGCATTTGTGCCTGTTTGTCTGACCCAGCGGAGTGTTTCTCAGTGCTCTGATGTGTTAAGTCCTAAGTGGTGCTGCTGTCACCAAAGGGGTCAGCAACCAGCATGGTGGGCTTGGAAGGGAGTTCTAAAGAACAAAAGGAATTTGCTTTGGCAAACCATTCACTGAGGCTCATTAAAATATAGGTGAAAGAAGACAGAATATTATTTTAATATAAGTTTGATTGTTGTTTTGGATAGCACCCTAAAAATGCTCACTCTCAAAAAAGTACATGGAAACAGATATGCCTTAATTTCAAGGGTGACACTGAAAGGAAGAGTGGACAGCAAGCTAGTCATGGCTTTGCAGCTGCTTCTTTTTCCAGCTGAAGGCTCTAACTCCTTTTTTTTCCTCATACTGCTTTTGAGCACTTCTACTGCCCTTCTCTTGACCTCTTTCAGCTCTGTTACCTCTTGCCTGAGATCAGGTGACTGGACTGGAAACTGCACTCAGGATTAGGCTGCATTGCGGCGTCTTACCCTAGCACAAGGATGTTTTCTGTTTTTCCCAGTCCTCTTACAAGTAAATCCTGAGTTTACATTTGTCTGCTTGATAGGCACTGAGCTGACAATTGTTGTCTGCTATGCACCATCTTCTTCCTGTGTGGTAATAATTATCCCCTCTCAGCCACTGCAAAATGAAAGGTCATTTTCTTCTATTTCTTTGTGCTTTGAATTTCATTTACCACTTGCTACCACTCAGTCATTCTGTATTAGGAGATTTTTCTAGATCTTTCCATAACTATTAAAGTTATCTCATTGTCTGTTATCTCATTGTTACAGGTTGTGATTGAGAAGAAGAATACAAAATCAAGGGAATATAGAGAACCTCAGGAATAAATTTTGTGATAGTGACCTATGTACAAATCCAAGAGAATCTCTCTAGAGACATAAAAAATCCGTCACCACCAGGACATGGCAATAGCACTGAGGGAAAACTGCCCAGGAGCAATGACAGTGAGCACTCACAGAAATGGACGGCATGACATGATATATATCTCTGGGCTTACAGGTGGTGGCTAATCAAGACAGAAAAGTATTTTGGTTTGCTTTACATTTTTGCTTTTGAATTCTTTGAATGAAGTTCTACTGTAACAAATGGAGCACAGTGTCATGAAGAAGGCCCATTCCTCTCAGTTATTGAATAGTAATTTAGTATAGAAAAGAGCACCACCTAGTGCTAAATGCTATTTGTGGATGCTGCTGTGTCTCCATATGCTCTGCCTTCTGGATGTCTTGATTTTAGTGTTTTCCCACAGTTAATCCAGCCACAGAGGAATTAATCCTGAGCAGCAAGGAGCATCCTGGCTCCCACTAAGAGTAGCTGGTTCATCAAGGCTCAATATCTCTCAGAGTTTCGAGCACACTAAGGTAATGCCTTAGGCACTTAACGCAATTATAGTTATTTATCTGATTCATTCAGGCCAGATTCTACTACCCTTACTCACCCAGTGCAGTTATGTGCTTCACAGATAAGCCTCATTGCTTTCACTGGAGTGAAAATTCATCAATACATACAGGGTAGGCTTAAGAAATCAGAAGACCAAACTTCAGGTGCTTGCACATAGGAAAACAGGAGGTTTCAGTGCATTTACCTTTTGATTATAAATGCCTATCAAATTTTCAAGCATATCTTACAAATGTTAAAGCTGTACACTTTTTTGTTTGTTCAACTATTGTTTTTTTTATTTTTATTTCTTGGGTTTGTTTGTTTGTTTTAAAATCTCCAGGAGGAGATCTTCAAAGAAAACATTGCTTTAAGTGAGCATTGCCTTCATTATCATGAAGACAGATCATATGTAATTTTTTTTCAGCCTTTATGGGTAAAATCCACTATTGTAGGCTAAGTTTTCTTCTGATTATCAATACACATTAGGTTGGTGTTCATATTTTTGGCATTGGAACCCTTCAACTTTTTCTCATAGTCTTGAGTTTTCTGTCACAATGTAATTAAAATTTCAAAAGAAGGCAGGAAACAGGTAGATCAACTTAGAATGATTCTGCATCTGCTTTTGTTACACATGATTTAAATAGCTCCAGACTTGAAGATACATGTAGCATTAGTTACATGTGTTCATTTACATCTAGATGTCTATACTATAATATCTTTTAAATGTCTTACTCCACTTAAATGTTGAGTTTCCTAGGTGATCTTCAATGCCACCATGCCACCATGGCTAGATTTAACTTCTCTAATAATGTAATTTTTTCTTCTCCCCTTGCAATTACTCAGCATTGCACACTCATTTCAAATGGAAGATGATGAAATTCAACTATTCAAATTCCCTCCACATCTTCTGATTCACAAAACACAATTTAGCACTTTTTTATTTATGTTCTTTATAGACCTTCTACATATTACTCTATCAGGTAGTCTTCACTAAGTGTACATTTCAACTGAAAAGAAATATTCTGGGTTACCTGCAGCTGTTTCTGCCATATTTTATCTGTAGTTTCACTGTTGCAGCTATTGCCACCCACTTATGACTATTCCTTACTTGAAATATTTTCCTTTCTAAAATTATCTTGTGACTTGTTTCAGGTAACTTCTTTTGGATGTTTTTCTTCATAGGAATGTTTTGGTTTTCTGGGGTTTTTTGGGTTTTGGTTTGGGTTTTTTTTCCGTATGATCTTGATGTATTCTTACATATTTAGGCCCTTTACCAAGAAAAGAGAGCAGAATTTGCCTGTAGGAGTACATACATGTGAATATATGCACAAACCATTGAGCAAGGTTGGTCTAGATTGTGAATACTTATAAAACAGCCATGGTGATTGTGCATGATACATGATTGGTGCACACTGATGTTTCAAAGGTCATGTGGCTGCAGGGCTTTAATTGCCCCTAGAGGTACAAGAGTGCAGACCATGGCCAGTGTAGCCACAAAGGTCTGGGAGCTGCTGGTGCTCACCTCTGCCAGAGATGTGTCAGGACTGTGCCCAGCTCCTGCTGGGGCTCCAGGGGACACCAGCATGGAGACTGCCAAAAAAAGCCCAATTCAGGACATCTGTAACCATGCTGGTTTTCTCATCTTGCTGGACAGCTCTTGGTCACTTTCTCGTGGAGAAGTAAAACTGCTGTACAGATTCTGCTCAGGGTCTTAGAATTAGAGTCCTGAATTAGAAATTAGAATTAGAGAACCTGCACCACCTGTGGACCTAAGCACATAAAGAGGCTTTTGAAAATATATATATACACTAACCTATGAAAGATACATCAAGATCCCATAGGGCTGAAGTAAAAACATGACAGTGCATGTTTGTCTGAACATGTATGCACAGGACTTATACCTGTAGCTGTGTGCATCAGCTTCTGGTTCATGAGAACCAGCAGTCCGGTACGCTGTACCATGCTCATAAGAATGCGTTGCCCCCTCCACAAGCACACACACGATATGCAAAGGGACTCCCAGGAGCTGATACAGCAGTGATCCAGGAGCAGTGCAGAGCTAGACATGCATAGGTGGGCTGTGGTTTGTTGAAGACACGATCCTGCTGTGGGGTTTTCAAGAAACACCAACATCTGTGGCTGAGGCTGCACTACTTACTCTGTCTTCAGTGGATGTCATCAGGGCTCTTTAAGGGGTATAATTTCAAAATAACATAATGACATAAAATACTTTGAAAAAGTCTGCTTCTGGTTTTGCATCTTTTCTGTAGTTCATAGAATCATTAGGTTGGAAAAGACCTTTGAGATCATCAACTACAATCATACCTGTCTACTACTAAATCATGTCCCCAGGCACCTCATCTACCCACTTTTTAAACACCGCCAAGGTTTGTGACTCAAACATCTCCCTGGGCAGCCTGTTCCCATGCTTGATAACCCTTTCTGTGAAGAAATTTTTCCTAATGTCCAATCTAAACTTCCCCTGATGCAGCTTGATGCCATTCACTCTTGTCCTATCACCTATGACTTGGGAGAAGAGGCTAGCACCCACCTCTCTGCAAGCTTCTTTCATGTAGTTGTAGAGAGCAATAAGGTCTCCCCTCAGCCTCCTCTTCTCCAGGCTAAACAACCCTGGTTCCCTCAGTTGCTGCTTGTAAGACTTTTCTCCAGCCCTTTCACCAGCTTCATCACTCTTCTCTGAACACGCTCCAGGACCTCAATGTCTTTCTTATAGTGAGGGGCCCAAAACTGAACACAGTATTTGAGTTGTGGCCTCACCAGTGCCAAGTACAGGGGGAGAATCACTTCCCTGGTCCTCCTGGCCATGCTGTTTCCAATACAAAAGTAGTTAGTCACATCTATAGGGAGTATGGAAGAGTCTATAGGGTCTGTTATCTCATTGTACATGAGTTTAATTTTGTCACAACACAGCAACAGAATTCAACACCTATTCATAGCTACACTAGTGACAGTATAATTAAATAATTAGTAGAGAGTAATTGCTAAAAATACAGTATTACAACCACACTAAATTAAATAGCCTGTGAACTTCTAACTGGGAAAGTTATGAGTCCATGCTTTTTCTCCTTAGGAAACAAACAAACTCTTGAGAAATAAAGCCAAACCCAGCAATTCAAGGCAAATTTGTACTTCACTATTACTAAATAAGAAGCAATAAGAGACTCTGGCAACTGCATAAAGGTCAGGTTTATGACTTCACACAAGGTGGAAAGTGTAACTATACATTCCTGGCACCTAGAAGCAGGTAAGATTACTGCTGGCACAAAGGGCCTGCTGCTCTGCCCTCTCCATTCTGGCATCTAGGCTTTTTATTTTAAAAGGAAGCAGAAATCACCAACCTTACCCTTCAAACTGAGTGGTCCTGGGCTCCCTTTACACCAGCACAAGGAGAGACCAAGGCCCACTCTGCTCTGGCTGGCAGCTGTTCAAGCCTCCTTCACATGCTTGCTCCACATGTCAAACCAGAGATGTTGTCAGGGTCTAGGGAAGCAAACTCCTCTTAAACTCATAAAAAGCAGAGCTGTGTTAATGCCACTTTAGGAGGATTAATTTTCCCCCAGGGACTTCTTTCTTTTCCCCTACCCTGACACCATGCACACTCTCAGGGAAGTTTGACTAGGGTGAGGCTAGCTGCAGACAAGATACAGGAGTCCAGCTGTTCTTTAAGGATAGCTTTTGTAGGAGAAACCAAATGGATCTATTTAAAAATTATAAAGACCAAAGATTTTTTTTTTTCCCCAGACCGTCTATTTGTTCCTAGTTACGGATTTGTTATGTGTTTTCAGCGAGCATATAATTACCATGAATTATATAGCAGGACAGGGTGTGTATGAGGCACACCTTGAACAAGCTGGTTCTCATTGGCTTGAGCAATGTTCTGAGAGGTGCTTTTTCCCAAGCACAGCTTCCAAATCCACGGTCTGTGAGACCTGTGTGGAAAACTGTCTTGGTTTAAAACTTTAAAGAGTGACATATTGTACATCCTGCAATATTGATAGTGCACTCCATAGCTCTTGGATTAACTAACAAGAGCCCCTCTTTATGACTAATGCAGAAATATTAAAACTCACAAATTAGAATTATATTAATGCAGATATAGATATTCAGTGTCAGTGCTCTCTAGCAGGTGTCTAATAAATCCTTCTTGTCATGTTTGGGCAAGGAAAAGTACCTGTTTTGCAGATTTTGAGCCATGATCATACTTCAGTTTAGCCCTTGCATTATTCTGCTACAGAAGTCTTTCATTAAGGCATCATGAAAGTTTCAACACACAAGGTGATTTTAAAGTGATGATGCTATCAAAAACTAAAGCAAATAGCAAACCATTGACTGGAGCTCTCAGTAGCAGAGCTTGCTGGTAGAGTGAGCTCACTTGACTGGAAATCTGTGCTGTTGCTCAAACCAAAATAAGGGGAAACTGATTGTCAATACAGGCACAGGACTAAGATGTATATAGGGGATTAAGTTGATACTTAGTCTTCCTATCTAGTTATTTCTGCATAGACCTGCTCAGTCTAATTTCCCAGTTAGGTTGACACAACAGTGATCTAGGCATTTATATGAGAACTTTTTACACTTACTAGTTGTGCACCATGCTGACAAAGCAAAATGCAGTAAAACCAACCTTCTACCTATACACTAGCCGGCTTGGGTGCCAGATGGGGGCAGGACATGAAGAAGGCCAGGTCTGTATGCTGAGCATTTCCAGACTGATTTAACCTCCAGTACCTTTCACTACTGGAGTTAAGGTTTTCAGATTGAAGACCTTAAGTAAATTTTTGTGCTCTAAAATAACCTGGTAAAATAGTGACCACATTTTACTGCTTGACAAACTGTGGGACGAAGTCCTTCCTCACTTTCCTTTTTTGTTCAAGTTGAAGTGCACAATATACACATAGGCCTGGAAACTAGAAACATGTCCAACTGAACTGTGAAACTCCCTGTCACAAGATAGCATCAGACCAAAATGCCCAGTGAGGTTCAGAAAAGGCCAAGATGTTTTTGTGTCCCTATGAGAGGTGCTCCTTGGTTGTATAAGCAGCCAAGTGGTGTTAGTAGCCTGTACTTTGCAATGCCAAGTGATGATTAACAATGATAAATAAACGCTTCACACACCAAAGTCCAAGCCACGTCGTAAATAACAGGGATCATAGGAAACTTACCCTACAGGCAAATTTTTTTATGTAACTGTCCCCTACAGGTATTTGTCCATCCAGCTTCTGAACTGTCTTTCAAACTCAAGGTAAACTACTCAGATATTGATTAAATAAGTGCAGCAAGTCATTCATCCAGCAAATGTTCTTGAGACCCATGAAAAGTGTGGTCTAGAGTTGAGTAGGAAAAAAAAGTATGTATGTATGTAAAAAATAATTTAGTTTTGTTGGATGATATAAAGATAAAAGAATATTTTCTATTTTATAAAACATCATTGTTGCCGGTTCTTGAAATCTGATCAAGAATTTCAAAGATTTGATGCTTTACATAAAGCCTGAGCTCCTGCACACCCATAGTTATGCAAGAGTAAAATCCTTCCAGATTTTCTAATAAGAAAGTATCCAGCACTCATGTTTGCAAAGAAAAGAGGAGAATTAGATTAAACATATCATAAAGGCTCATAAATCAGAAACACAAAGATGACAACAATCCAATATTTGTTGTTTTTCAAAAATGTCACTATTTTTAAGCAAAGCTTCTTGAGGTGTGGCATTAGCAAGCATGAAGCCTCACTCAATTCTTCAGGTAAGTATCAGAACTGTTTGAACTCTGTCATCGGAAACACATTATACAAGTCACCCCTGGCATGCAACACCTAGTTTTGAAGCATGAAGAAACAGGTTTTGAATCACCAGGGAAATGGTACTGAAATATCTCTCAGTAAGAAGAGGCAGGGAAACATTTCATCACATTCTGTAACTCGTAGGTCCAGCTGGCTGTTGCACGTGCAGAAGTGCTCCTCAGAAAACACATTTTCCACGTTTATTTACGCAATCTATGGGGCATGTCTTGACAGCCATATCAAGGCAGGGTCTACTGGATGCAGAGGGAAGACTGTGCTGGAAAGGCACAAACATCATAAAAATTTACCCACATATTCGGTTTCCCAGGCTGCAGGAACCAGTGATTTAGGAACATTCTGGTCTTGCCATCACATTCAGGACACATGTTGGATAATTACCAGAGGACATACCTAAAGGTGTAGGTGGGTGTAACTCAGTGCTGGCAGAGTTGAGTGGTGTTGCATCCACATGAGGAATAACAATCGCTCTCAAAAATCTTGATTACAGTGGAAATAAAGAGTAATTTCACATCCATGTGAGTTGCTTGGCAATCCACCAACAGCCTTCACATGCTGCTTTGTGTCTCACCCACACAACAGCCACCCAGTTTGGCTCTTCTCCTGCTCTGGGGACAGAGTCCTCTCCTCAGGGTGATGGGAAGCTGGCCACTGTGGGTACTAGTGTTGGTGCATGCTGAAAACAAAGCCCTAGATGGTCCTTGCACTCTGTCCCAGTGCCCCACATTTTCATTTCTCTTATCAGAGGTCCTAGCTGGTGGCCTGGAATGAGCATCTTCTGGCATGATAGGAGGATGCTGGAAGTGCTGGTGTCCAGGCAGGGAAAACATAGCATGCCAGAAAGGTGTTTCTGTGGTCATGGCTGAATGTGGCCAGAGGTTCTTGAAGGTATCTAGTCTCCCATAAAGACAGAAGTTTAAAGATCTTCTGCAAATGGGTTAAAAAATAGCAGCATTTGAACAATCTTTGGCCCGTATGATAGGGGCTAAAATTGCATTGTCCAGGGGCTTGAATTCAGCTTGCCTCTAATGATTTGCAAGAGATGGCCAGGCTCTTTTATGTTGGGAATGAGGTGTTTCTGCAGTTTTACAGCTTCTCCACCTCACCCTCATGGTCGATTAGGTAGTGGGTCCCTGGCTGGCAGTCCCAGTCCTATGCTGTAGCCGGGAAGAAGCAACTTAGTCTCATTCTTGGTTGACTTCATGGCAGTGCAGCCCTTGCACAATCCCTGGAACTACTGCCAGGGTTCTGGCTCTTATCTACCCGGTTTGAAACAAACTTCAAAGATGCTCTGCTTCTAGTCTTCAAGAAGTTGCTTCTGCCCCTAGAGGGGAAGCATTCCCTGGCTTCCCTCTGCCCCGGCTTTCCCTTTCCTCTGCCACACTGCTTCCATTTCTCTCCTCTGAAGTGCAGCTGCCCTGAAAGCCTCCAAGCATTTAACCTCACCTCATCAGTGTGAGGTGGGGACTAATATATTCCTCCTTTCTGGTCATTTCTGCCATGGCAAGGGGCTATAGCGGAGAGGTGGAATGTGTTGGCAGCATTTCCTCACCCAGAAGCCCTGCCGGCAGCCCCACTGCTGCTGCTGGCCTCTGCCCAGTGCCTCCTTCTCTGGGACTAAAAGGACGTGGCATTTGGGGCAGCCAGACTGGCTGCTCTGTTTGTAATACAGAACAAATATTTAAGCTAGAAGAAGGGGTGGAGGGGCTAAGCTGTTTTCTCACAAAAGCACATTTTCACCTTTTTTATTACAGTCTCCTAACAGCTGGATTTCAACATCTCCCAGAACAATTTATTGGCCACAATTTATTTTTGTTTTTAATAGATAAAATAAACAAAAGTAACCTATTTCTAGCTTAACAGCCAGAGAGTAAAACCTGAAGATATGAACCACAAGCAAAACCAAATGCAAAGTGGTGCTGTAGGTGTGTGTCACAGCCAGGTAATGTCAGTATTGTGTGGCAGCCCTCTGTCCCAAGGGTCTTCCCCATGAACCCCTCTTGAAAAAGTCAGCCCAGGGTGTAAGCAGCTGGGCTTAAAACTCAGAAAGTAAATAGAGGGAAAAAACATCTAAAATCTTCCAAAAGATCTGACCCTCTTATTTCCCTCACAGAGGGACAGTGCTAAAACTCTGATCTCCCTCTATAGTCCATCCTCTTCAAATCTCTAGGCCATAAATAGACGGACAACATGAGTGACTCCTGCAGTGGAAGCCTGCCTGAAAGTGAACTCAGATGGTCTCAGATCTGCTTAGGCTGGAGGCCTCTCTGTGCAAGAGGGAAGAACCATCTGCCTGCTGAATCACAGGAAGATTGAATGAGGTTTAATTAACATGATTTTTACCCTCCAGTCAGGTTGTTTAAAATTAATTTTAGCTCTCCTACCCCTTCAATTAAACTTGTAAGCTAGAGGGAGCAATGAACTCTGATATATCGATTCTACCCCTCATATGGCAGTGACCTATATTTGTGGGTCCTCAGCTCACAAGCAAATCCCTGGGATTGTTGCTGCCCTGCTGCATTGCACAGGGAGGGAATGACCAAGGTGCTGCTTTGCATGAGAGGCAGAGTTTGATGTGAATCCTTTAATTTCTTTTAAATGCCTCATGATTCATTATCTCAGGCAGGATCCCATATCAAGTGCATGAAGAAAGCTTTGTGAGAAGCAAGCCGAGGTTGTTTGATCAAAGCTGTGCCCTAGGCAATGTGAGAGCACTTCCCAGCCTACTACAGCTGGTTTCTGTAAAGGTAGGCAGCACTGGTTTGAGTGCTGGAATTGACTGGAAGGAAACTTAGATGTATTTAATTTTTTCCCAGTATTTTTCCCCATCAGCTTATCAATCATGTCAGTCCTAGAAAACAAGGCCAAATTAAATTTGGCTTTCATCTACACCTGCAAAGCTTACATCATCTTCACTGAAGGCTTCCTAAGTGTGGCTAGTAAAAAGTCAGCCTGGCAGACAGAATCATGAAACTCTTGGGAAATGCTGTGGTTATTAAGCCCTGCCTGTAGCAGTGCTGATCAAGATGCAGATGTGCTCCAATTAAATAATGCTCTGTGAAAACAATGGGGGAAAAAGGATTTGGAAAGGAATTTAGGATCTGTGACTAATTTTGACTTTAAATTTCACCAGTTGTGTATTCCATAGAGTACCGCACAGTCAGTTATTTCCAAGAGCTGCTGAGCACCTTAAAATTATATTCATACAAAACAAACCCTCAAATGCCTTCATAGCATTAAGGGTCATGAATGCAGTCTCTGTTACATGTGTTGTGCCTGGAAATAGTGGCAATTTAGCCCGCTAGATAGCAGAAGGAGTTGCCCATGTCGTCATCAGAATGCACTCACTATCAATCATCTTTATAGGAGATGTTTGGCAATAAAATGACTCTAGCTACCCTGTGAAGGGAACGAGCCTGGCTTGGGAGCAAACCTTGGCAATGCTTTGCTGATATGAGTCTGCAAACTCAGCAGCAATGTGGGTTCTTGAAAGTTCTTCTCTAATAATCTAACCAGTGTCCTTAAGGAAACCTTTTAATAACAGCTCAAGATGCTTGGTGACTAAGCTTCACAGACTAAACATTTGTTTTCTTCAGTTTCCCTGGCATGCCCTGCATTTCACCAGGAACAGTTTTGTCTCCACTACTCAACATGATGTTCAACTCAGCATCACATCCCTTTCCAGCCAGAAGCCCACAGACTGGAGTTTTAGCAGCGTTTTCCAGGCAGGATTCCTGAGGCTTAGTATTACATGTGGAACAGGAAATCTGAGCATATAAAACAAAATCTTCTGCACAAAATCTTCTGAATTTGCACCTGAGTCTGGTTCTCAGCCAGCTGCTGGACAAACTGGTTGAAGTAAATGAAGCAAGACACAGGTGACGAAGAGTTCCTCCACCTCTTATGTATTCCTGTGTGCAGATGAGATGCATTTCTAGTGAAACTCCAAGACCATGCTGTATTCTCACCCCCACCAGAGCCCACGGTGGATGAGAACCCATTCAAATGCAAAAAACCAGTTTCTGCTCACACATGCCTAACTCGTTGGGACAGTGCGTGGCTGTGCTTCTGCCTCCACCCTCAAGAAATAAAAAAAAAGAGTTGAAAATACCATGACCGTAGATGGATTAGAGCACATACCCTGATTATGGCCACTAAGACCTGTTTAGGCAGGTGGATGCAGACAGCAGAGGTCTTCTGCCCATGCTCCAGGTTGGCATGGCTGGAACCTGCTCTGATCTGGAGACAGCCCAGCATTGTGTTTAGGGTGGCCCAGTGTCATGTTCAGCCTGGCACTGGGTAATGCAGAGCAGCTCCTTTGTGGAGAAGCACCTTCTTGAGGCGGGCAGTGCTGGCTAAACATGCTTTCATGGGTGCTAGAGCAGGGCAGCTTGAGTCTGCCTGTACTTGCCCACCTACAAATGCAGGAATACAGCTTTTGTGGCTCCAGGTCTTCAGTCCTTTCTTCCCAAACTCGCAAGCACATTTTCTCAGCAAGCTGGCTGGGTTGGCCATGAAGGCTTTGGATGCTGCTGGCCCATTGACTCCAGCAGCACTGGAGCTCCCACTTTCATGATTACCCATCAGCCAGGAGGGGCTGTTTTGGCACCACCTAACACAAGCCATGAATGCCATCGAACAACACCCTGTGTTAAATAGGCACCTTCTCCTGGAGCGCCCCAGCACCCATCTGAAGTAAAACCTGTTGTGGCCTCATTTGTGCCTGAAACTGTCTACTTTCAACTTCTGCTTCTCATTTATGCCTTTAGCATAAGGCTCTGAATTAGCAAAGTAAACACACATCTTCAAGCATGGCTTTAACAAAACAAACCAGAATGCTTTGAACTTGGTCTTACACTTCACAGCAGGTTAGGCAGGTATTTGATGATACAGCCCTCAACTATGTCCTAGGTAGGAGCAGGCTTTGGCCCATCTTATCCAGTTTGTCTTTAACAGGCCCTGGCCACTCCAGCCTCCTCTGGAAACTCAAGCAAAAAGATGATTTTTAAGGAAATAATCCTTGGTTGGAGGGAAAGGGGTCTGGAAATTCTGGAGCCCATGTTGCTGCAGCAACCCTGGGTTCCCAGAGGCACTCGGTGTGGGGAGGAGTAGCTGCTTTCAGAGATGTCTCATGGGGAATCAGAATGCACAGTCCTCACCCACATGGCTCCATCCTTGAGGAGCAGCCCATCCTCAGAGGCAGGTGAGAAGGTCACAGGAGACTGACAAAGCTAGGTTGGATTGATTAAGGGAACGTTTAGCAGACATTTTTAAATATCTTTAAAACTTATGGTGCCACCAGTTTTTTTCTTGGTTGTTAATGAAAAACCTCACTCAGACAAGCATTTTTCAGCCCATGACTTGAAAGAGGAATTGAATTTCCCTTCAGAAGTCCTTAGAAATAAGTCCTTAAAAAGAAAGTGCAGTCATTCTCCCAGGCTGGCACACCTTGCCTCTGCTTTCATCTTGGCATAAAATGCACAAAACGCTTCTTTTTCCACCCATAATAATGCAGTCAAGAAGAGTCTAATAAACAGAGTCCTCATCCTCTGATGTTCAGCAATGAGCCATATGGCACATACATAAGCGACAATCAGCAATTAAGCAGGGGCCAAATTCTCTGTAACATGATTACAGTTTAAAACAGGCTGGCAAGAACCTGCAACAGTAACTTCTATGCTCATTTTGCACTTGCAAGGAAATGGCGATTTCAATAATTTTGCTCCTATGGCTGCCGCTTCGTACTGGCAATAAAGTGGTTTCCAGTTGAGTTGTGAAGTGTAGACAAGGCATGTCATTAAGAACTTACTATATTCATGGATTAACTAGAAAGACTCCAAAAGACTTTATAAAAAGCAGTTCTGTGCTTGTGATGACCACTCGCTAGGGTTAAAAGGGGATTATTTCTTTTCACACATATGAGCTGTATAACTTTTAAACTGTCCTGGCATTGTAGATATAAACTGGTACTGGAAAACTGATAAGTCTCTAATAAACTTTATGTATTTATAGCAGAGTGCACTATAATTGAGGAGAAAAACATTTGAACTGAAATACAGAGGACAAGACTATTAGCACATGTTTTGGCCTGTTTTCAATATTAAATAGGATGGGTTTGCTTCAATAACTCACTTGTAATTTATAGTAAAAATAATTTCTTTCCCAAAGAACCAAATCTTTATGAAAAGCTTCTATTTGAAATGTGTGATACAACAAACATAAACTTAGTATTGACGGCATTTCCATGTAAATAACTTCTATGAAAACTTTCATGCCACTATTGATCATGGCAAATTTTTGTTTCATTTGTTGTTTGTGTTATTTCACAAATGCTGTGTCAGGGCCATCTCATTCTCTGTATGTTTGATGCAGAAGTAATATGTTATTGCATAATCTTTTTATGTCCAAGACAGGTTTCATTATTCCCTTTTTCCAATACATGGCTTCTCCCAAAGGCTCTCTTGAATTTGTTTTTTCCCTAGACCTCATCCCAGCCTGGTTTCTCAGTGGGAGCCCAGCCTCAGGTCCCAGCTGGCTCCTCAGTCCTTCATCAGACACCATCACAACCTCTTTCTCCCTTTTTTTAATTACCTGTTTCAAAACAGATTGTTCATACACATCAAACTTGCACTGAGTGGATGCAGTATTTTTCATACATCACTGTTAGCCTCTCATAAATGGCCTCATTTACATGAGGTCGAAGACGCTAATTTAAGAAATACAAAGCTTGTGCTGCACAATGAGCCATAATCAGAAAAAAGGCCACAGAAAGACAGCACAAGGTGTTCTTCCAGATATTCCCCACTTACTAGAAAAATTCAGCTGTGGGAAGCCTTTGAACCCCTGTGCTCTGAATATTTCTTTGCTTCATTTTACTCTTGTGATACAAGCCTTGCTGTCCCATTTCTTCTGAGAATACTTAATCCTTGGGAAGAGGCTTAGGGCTCCAGCACTTCACAGCGAACGCTTGGCGCCAGTTCTCTGGTAGCCTGATCAGAAAGCAGAAATGATCTCCAAAAGCAGACACCAAAGCATGTCTTAAGAGAAAAAAAATTAAACTCAAGTGCAAGCTGGCAGCTCTCAGCTCACCTCCCCTGCTGCAATTTAGCCTATCTCACGCATGGTCCTACAGCCCTCGTGAGATTCCCAAAATGCGTTTATCATGGCTTGTATCCCAGACTTTGCTTTCTCTCAGTCTTCTCCCAGTGAGTGGGTGCAGTAGCTGGAAGGGAGGCAGGGAGGACAAGCCTTCAATCACTCATAGAATCATAGAATCACTACACTGGAAAAGACCCACTGAGTCCAACCATTCCTATCAAATACTAAACCATGTCCCTCAGCACCCCATCCATCCGTCCCTTAAACCAGGGAAGGTGACTAAACCACCTCCCTGGGCAGCCTGTTCCACCGCCCAATGACCCCTGTGAAAAATATTTTCCTGATGTCCAGCCTGAACTTCCCCTGGCAGAGCTTGAGGCCATTGTCCCTTGTCCTGTTCCCTGGCCCTTGGAAGAAGTGGCCAGCTCCATCCTCTCCACAACCTTTCAAGTAGTTATAGAGAGTAATGACGTCTCCTCTCAGCCTCCTCTTCTCCAGGCTAAACAACACCAGCTCTCTCAGCCATTCCTCATAAGACTTGTTCTCCAGCCCCATCTCCAGCTTTGTTGCTCTTCTCTGGACTCATTCCAGAGCCTCAACATCCTTCTAATGGTGAGGGGCCTAGAATTGAACCCAGGATTGGAGGAGCAATCCCACCAGTGCTGAACACAGAGGGAGAATAAACTCCCATCCCAGTGGGACACATCCCCATGAACTGAGATGCTCCTGAGGATCTGGTTCTCAAGTAACCGCCACAGCCACTGGCTCCTCAGCTGCATTACCCAGGTCTTGACCAGCACCCAGCACCTCCCCATCCCCATCCATGAAACAGTGACGTGGTTACACACCATCCAGGTCAGGGTGCTAAGGGGTCAACCAACATCCTTAGGGTCCTCATACTCCTGGCAGTCTGCAGGGATAAAGAAACTGCATTTGTGGATCTTTATCACCAAGAAAAAAAACAGTATCTCTGCTAGTCCAGGTCAACACAAGCACTTACTTGTAATACTTGTGATGTTGATGCTTTGTGCGTAACTTTATCTTACAAGGACCATAACAACCTTTGGGAGTGATGCTGCTGAAGCCACCTATCTTGCACTATTGACACCACCAGCTGTCACACAGCTCAGCATCCAGCCTCCCTGCTGCTTCCCAGCAAGTGGTGGCAGCTCTTGTCTGCTCAGTGTTATGAACGAAATCCAAGCTAAAGGAGATGGTAACAAGACATAAGAAAACTCACAATAGCCTTTGACGTCAGTCTGATCAAGGAATGAAACACTTGTTTTAACTTGCAAATAAGCAACAGCTGCCCCTCACTTTCCTCCCCCATCACAGAAATGAGGGATGGAAGGAAAGGGGCTCCCAGAGCACATGCAGGCAGGTCCTGACTCCTTGGTGTGTGATTCATAAGGAACAATAAATTCAAAGTAAATGCAACATGTTTTATTTGAGTTTGGAATAAATTACAACTGTAAAGCATAATTTATTGCTTTATAAATTGTCTGCTCTTAAAAGGCATTAATATCAAACATAAAACAAAGACATCTGATTAGCAGTTCAGGCTTAAGCTTTACAAAGAGCTCAGTAGGGGGATTTCATTCTATATACAATTGAAATCTCTGATCACAGGCTCATAAAATTGACTTTCATGCATTATCATCACTCAGACATATTGAAAGGGCTGTAAATGTGTTCATTTGCTTTAGGATATAATTTTTATTGCCATTTTCCCTAAAACATCCCATTGAATACCCAGTCCTCTATTCTTCATTCAAACACAAAATTTAAAAAAAGTCTTAATAAAAGATATGTGCAATTTTCTACCTCTCCAGAAGGAGGGATTCCAAGTCTAAACCAGCATTAAGTCTGGTCCCAAAACTAAGTGAAAAAGAAACTCTTCCTAGGACAAAACACTGGAGCTCCATGCACAAAAAGTGCTTCCTCCCATTCTGAAAATTCTTGCAAAAATATTCCAACGTTACCTCAACAAACTGATGCGGATACTCCATATTTTTATTGTACAGTTACTCCATGCCTGAGACTGGTATGAATTTTGCTCAGCACCTGCCTTCCTCTACAATGCAGACCTAGGCAAGTCCAGTCTGCCCCAAGTCCTGAGGGAGGAGAGGATGCTCACAGGACGCAAGGTGCACTGAGCGTGCTGCAGTATCCAGCCCTGAATGCACGGATACCATAACACGATGAGCTGGATCTGGCTACCTCCAGCTAGATATGACAGGCAGAAGGAATAACAAAATGTGACTTCCTTGGCTTCCTGAAGAATCACAGCTCCTGAGCAGTAGAAAGGGAACGAACATTGATGAGTAGCTCTCACTGCGCTATTAAGAAGGTTTGCACCAAGTCATCCTGGCCTGCTCTGACCCTCTCACACTGCAAGGGCCAAGTGCTCCTAATGCCTCAGCTCCAGGACAGCATCTCCCTGAGCAATTCCCTGAGCAGGGAGCATGCACCTCTGCTCCTACTTTCCCATCTGTGTCTGAAGCAGCACAAAGGGAGCTGGCTTAGGCCCCGTTTTACACCAGAGGCAAAACTCTCCAGAATCAGAACCACAGACTCCCATCTCAATTAGCCCATGGAACAACACAGAAAGCTGCACAGATAAAAATTCTCCAGGACAGCTTCTCATCCAACCACAAAACTAATTTCAAAATAATGATTCACCGGTAAAGAAAATCCTTCTAGAACTGGCTGTTACTTGGAAAGTTCCTATTTAGAGAAGGGTTTCTGCTCATATCAGCCTCTAATATTTTTGTTGTACCTACAAGAATGTAAACAGCTGAGTGAGATGCTGGGATGTTTTATGCTACATAACTGAATGGGAATGGCTAAGTTTATTACTGATTCCAAGAAAATGTCCAAGAAAATATTACATTGATCCTTGTGCGATTTCATTCTTTTGTATGTTTTATGCATAATCTCACTTAAAAAACCCAGCAAATGAACTTTTTTTCTTCTAATCCTGGACCTGGCAGAGCTTTGAAGGGAGGCTGGGAGTGAGCAGGGCCACACCTGGAGCTGAGCCAATTGTTCAGCACTTTTCAGTGTCCTCCTCCTCCAGGGAGTGGACAACCCTGGTATTGCTCCCAGCCACACGGTAAAGCGCTTAATGAAGCACCTCAGCTCCTGCCTTGGGAGCGGCCTGTAGGAAGGTGGCTTTGTGGTTGTTTTATGCTAGCAGAAGGACACTGCAAGCCAGGGCAGATGGTGTTCACTCGATTCATCACCATCTCAGATAAATATAACTCAGAAATGCACAAACCCTCACAATCATCAGTCATCTCATTGAAGTGCACTGAGAACAGATTCTTGGCTGATTTCCTTTTTTCCTTAGCAGTGCTGAATTTTTCTTTGAAGATGAGAAGGAGGGAAGGTAGCCTTCAGGGAGAGGGACAAGCAGAGACACTTGCGAATTAAAATGCAAGCACAGATCATCCAGCACAGCAGTGACCTCCAGTCTGCACTTTACAACACAACATCTTATTATCTCGAACTTTAATGTCTCATCCCTTTAAAAGATTCCCAAGTGCATTCCTTTCTGTGTCAGTGAGATGTCCCAGGGGACTCTACAGAGTAAACTAATGAGAGGAACAAGCTGCTGTGACCAAGACAAGTACAGGGTTACATTCGAGACACAAACTCTGGAGAAGCAGGACAGAAATCAGACTTATTCCATTTTCTGGTGCAAGTGCCATAGGGGATCTATAAAAGCAGTAAGAGCACTCGGTGAGAAGGAACATGGGCTGATGGTTAGTGCACTGGACTGGATTTTCACAGACAGAGTTAATTCAACTTCCCCTTGTTCATGAGGTGATCACAAACAAAATTATATTAACTTCAGGGTGCTCTAACATTCCCAGTTCAGCAAATACCACAAAACATTCCTCCTCTCTTAACAATTCCTAACAGCTTATGCATTACCCCTCATCAGACTAAGCACGCAGAAATCTTCTAAGGAATCAAACTTCTGGAAAAAAAAAAAAAAGAACCAACAAACTTCAGGATTTCTACAACTTGGCTAAGGCTCATTTACCCATCTACAAAGTCTCTCACACCTCCTGGTTTTCACTCCCCAGCTGCCCAGTTGCAGTATAATTGCAGTTAGAGAGCAGATCAGGAGCTCTTAAATCCATTCCCATCTTTATCTCTAATACACTGGGTTTGGTCTCAGGCAAGGCACTCAAGGCCAGTGCTGTCTTTGGAGTTTCCGTTTCAAGCACCTGACTAACTGGGGATGAGGTTCCTACTGAACTGAAAAGCAAAGGGGACAATCAGTGGCTCTGAAAGCAAAGCCATTAACTGGTGTATTTGCTCATGGAGAGGGCACCGTTCAGCCACCCGACCAAGACACGACAGGCATATTAATCAGTGGTTACAAAATGCTCAACTTTTCACAGACCTTTGCAAGTGCTGAGCATTTTAATTGGCAGACATGCCTGCGAATTCAGTGTATTGTTATGAACTGACATTTTCCTCTTCTACAGTCCTTCCCACCACAAAGCTTCTCCTGGAACAAGCATCTATATTGTGATTTCACCAATAGAGGAACTAGGTCAGAGATGGATGCAGCCTGGATCAGACCCATGGGGCACAATGACAGCTTAGTCAGGCAAAAACTAAGTCACTTGATGCCAGGCCTAGTGCTCCATCCCTCCAACTAGAGGTTACAAAATAAGGGACATAAATAATCCCCCAAAGGAACTGATGTATCATGAAGGGAAAAGAGCCTCTGAAGCTATGTATAACATCATAAGGTACAGCACAAACATATTACATATTTAGCTCTATCCCTGCTTCTCCGTTGCAAGGGTAGTGGGCTGCTCAGACAGTTGTCTTCTGTTCAGCCTATGACATTATCTCCTGTGGAAACGCAGGTAAAGGCATGTATGCGACTCAGTAGTAGAACAGGGGTTTTGTTTTACATGGGCTGAAAGAATGTTTCTTATACCCAAACGAGTTTTTTGCATGCATCTGCATACTCACCCAGATGCTGCCTCTGCCGTGCTCCATGCCTGAGTTTCATGCCAGGTTTGCTCTGCGTAGCAGGCATATCATATGCACACAGTGACCTTGTACAAGAGCACATTCTACAGGCCAAGTCCCAGGCAAAAATTCACCTACAAAACCTAAGTGCGTTGGTAGATTTTTGCAGTGAATTGGGCTTTCACTGGGAATTAACATAAGCTGCATGACTAATCTTATACTCTGTGCACTTGCTTATTTCTTTTCACAGTTCAACCACTTTCTTCCTTAATACTAAAACGCTAAAGTCTTACGTAGTATTCAGAGCATTATTTTTTTGCTGGCTGTGTTTCTCTATGCTCTAAGCCTCTATCACAATGCATGCAAAGGATAATGGCTGAATTTGTAATGCTTTTAACTAAAAAAATACTTTTAAAACCACAAAACATAAATTATTTATTCCTCTTTGTCCATTGTTTTAAGCACTGAGTCTTCTCCCAAGATTTTACACAGTTCATTCAGTCTCTGCTGCATTTTAGGAATTCCTGCAAGTTGGGATTCCAGTCTCTGTTTTTCCTCACTCAGAGATAAACGGATAGCGGTGTCCAACTGCTCGAAACGCCAGCCTCCTTGTCCATCAAACTGCAGCAAGTGAGTGTGGTACTTCCTGCAGTAGAAATGAAAACATTAGCAATGGTTCAGGGAACAGATGATTGATTTTTGCACACAGTTTTGGATATCTGTGCCTCTTTTCACTAGTGCCTCTCAGGAAGTTAAGAGTTGTCCAGTTTGGGATCCCTGGGCAAGACTTCTTTTCAGTGCCTCATAATCCCAGGATGCACTTTTTGTAAGGGATTTGCACATTTCAAAGCCAGGACCTCCCTAGGCCATCTAGTGAAATTCACCAGCGAGATGCTAGCTGCAGGTTATCAGCTCCCGTGGAATCTCCCCAGCTGGGGCGGCCACTTCCTGGAGCAACACATACGGCCCAGCTCATCAAAACTCTCACATGCAGTGATGCTGGCAGGAGCAGGCAGCAAGGCTGTAGTGTCCCTCACATCATCTGCTATCCCTGGCCGAGGTGGCAGCCTCTCCCTTAGAAACATTGTTTGTGGTTACAGTTGCCTTCACTGCAACTCCAGACTCCTTTTTCTCCAGGAGCTTGAACAGCAGCAGCAGACAAGGCTCCCTTCTCCCCGAGGAATGCTAACCCTAGTTTATTTTATTCACCTCTCTCACAGACAGACATTTTACCCCCTTAGCAGAAAATACAATCAGGTAGGCGCAGTGCTCCTGATGCTATCGATAAAACTCAAGTTTGTTTGAATTACGCCTCAGTTTGTTCCCTTCCACCTGGCTGGCTAAAGAAACCTCCAGTCCTAAAACATGGTTCAGTTTGCAAGGGGCCAAAATAAAAAAGTCTGTGTAGGGGTCACAGAACATTCAGTGAGTTCTAGGGTGTGCACTGAAAATATTCAAAGGTGTACAAGTGGGATTTGCCAAGAACTGACAGGACATTTATCAGGAGGTGCAAGAGGAAGAGCCAAGACTTCTCTTGCAGTTTCTGGTATGACTGTGTCATTTATCACTGTAAGTTATAGAGGATGAGACACATCACAAAACAGTGTTAAAAATGATATCTACAGAATGTGACAGCTTAATAAACTCAATAACTCATGACACAGGACTCAAGAGAGATTCAACTCCAGGTTTATATTCACCATTTCTTGAGTATTACTCTTTGTGACATTAAAAGCTCAAACTATGCCTCTATTTTTCTCTCAACAGATTCCCCAAAAATCAGGAAGCTAAGGCCGCTGATTGGGATTTATAATGTTTCTGGTCAAGAAAATAATCAATATTTTGATTAAAAGAGGAAACATTTCCTGGTATAACCTTTAGGTGGAGAAAATAGCATGTGAACCCATTCTTTGCACAGTACAGCCCCTGCAGAAACACAGAATCACAGAACAACCAGGTTGGAAGGGACCCATCGGATCTTCTAGTCCAACCATTCCTATCTAACACTAAACCAAGTCCCTCAAGACCTCATCTACTCGTCCCTTAAACACCTCCAGGGAAGGTGACTCAACCACCTCCCTGGGCAGCCTATTCCAATGCCCAATGACCCTCTGCGTGAAAAACCTCCTCCTAATCTCTAGCCTAAATCTCCCCTGGCGGAGCTTGAGGCCATTCCCTCTTGTCCTGTCCCCTGTCACTTGGAAGAAGAGCCCAGCTCCCTCCTCTCTACAACCACCTTTCAGGTAGTTGTAGAGAGTAATGAGGTCTCCTCTCAGCCTCCTCTTCTCCAGGCTAAACACCCCCAGCTCTCTCAGCCGCTCCTCATAGGGTCTGTTCTCCAGCCCCTTCACACATCTAAGTTAAAGGTATTTGATGCTTATTTCTGAATACTTAGCACTTCTGTTCACTTCAATATAATATACTATAAAATTCCAAACCTTTCTGAATAGTAGTAGTATCAGGAAACAACAAATGTCAGTAGGAAACCAAACTCAAAGGATTTTCTCACCAGTTCTTTTGCAGAACTTTCCTCTGCATTATTGTTATTAATAGTTGGGACGCTCTCAAATACCAGTTTTCTTGAGCAGTTGTTTTAAAATAATGCTGAAATTTAAGTATTTTAAATACTACTTTTTTTTCTAAATGCAATTTAAATTATTTTTTAAAAAAGTCTGTGACATTTTTTCCTATCAGAATACCATTTTTTTTCCCTTAACACTTAGGTCCTGATCCAACAAAATCCACTTCCATTGTCACCATCTCCAGAGACGAAGGAAAAGGAATGCTGGGGGAACTGTTCTTTTTCAGAGAAGCAGCACCAAATACTACTTCTTCCTTTTGTGGCAACAGACTGCTAACAGGTTTTTTTTGTCATAAGTTTAAAAAAAGTAAAAAACTATGAGCGGAGATCCAGGAGTTCAGAAGAAGTAGTTTCTGCTAATGTCAGCTAAGACGTTCTGGAGTATTTGGTTGGTTTATGTGTCCAGTAACTACATTTATTTCTTTCAAGGGACTCTTACATACTTAGCACTCCCTCACTAGAATGCTGGTTCTCAGAATTCCAGTATTTATTTTTAACAATCAGCTTCTGAAAGCTCATGAACCCTGCAGATGGAGGACACAACTGAAGTTAAAACAACAGATGTATTATCCCTGTGGAGGAACAAAGTAGGTTAACCACTTCTCATTTTTCCCATCTTCTCCCAGGCACTGCTAAACTTCCCCAGGACAACTCACATATCTTGTCATCTTTAGAGAATAATCTGGTGGTATCTGTTATTGTTGTGCTACAGTGAACTAATTAGTTGCCTCATGGATACCAGCATGTTGCTATTAATAGTTAATAACTGAAAAATACTTAAAAAAAAAGAGGTAGGAATGAATATGTGTCAAAGAATGAAACAACATCAATGCTATATGCATTTACATTGCTATTACTGTAGACAAGTTATCTCAGAAAGTGCAATAGATATTGATGGAAAAACTGTCCTACTACAAAGAATAAAGGACAATCTGCTGCGTGGCAGAAAGCTGAATGCAAGGACCACAAGAAATCCCCAAACACACTTACCAAAGAGAAGGTCTGTGTGTAATAGAGAGCAGGGATATCCCAGCAGCTTTTGCAGCTTGGAATATCTTTCCTTCAACATCAATGCTTACAGCACTCGTGCATTCATCCAGCAATGCATATTTTGGCCTTTCAAAAGCAGATAAAGAACATTATGATTCTATATTTTGGACAGTATTTCAAGGTACAATGTTTAATTGAAAGAAAAGCAGAAAGGAGAGGCATTTTTGCCAGACAGTTGTCTCTCATCTACAGCTAGAAGCTGGCTAGTAACAATGTAAAGCTGTCATGCATTATTTAGATGTAGGTCTGGCTTCCAGAAAAATGAGCTTTACTTCCTGGTCCATCTGAGTACAGAGTGATTTAAATTCTGTTTTCTAGTTTGACCTTGTATTACTCTGTCCTGTCATCAAGTCATGTAATAACTACAGCCAAGTCAGAAAGTTTCTGTTCACTGCTGTGTATGGACTCGGCTGCCTTTTCAGCACATGCAGTCTCGCAGCCTTTGCAACAATCCATCAGACTCCTGCAACACTTGCAGGACAGGTGCAGGGAAGATGTGTCTGAGATGCTACAGAATGGAACATCTAGAAAATATCATATGTTTCCAAAACCAAAGCTTAAGTAAGATTCACTGTCCAAACTAAAACCACAGTTTATATGAATAAATGACAAGGTCTGTGGTCCTATGCAACCATCCAGCACCATCGCATATTGCATGGAGATTACAGCCTACTGCTGCTTGAACTATTTCAGCAAACCCTCAAAATTCTTACTATTTCAGATGCTACATAAAAAAATGAAACAACGTGCTTACTTGTGATAAAACATCCGAGCCATGCCCATCCTTTGCTTTTCTCCTCCTGATAAGACGTCCTTCCAATCCATGACGGCATCCCAGCCTTTCAAAAAATGCAAACAAAACATCTCAGGACAATGTAACCTATGAAGAAAATGCATCTTCGCAGGCAATGTCACTGCAATCTGCAATCGAATTCATAAAGATCATTTCCATTGCGGAAGAGAGCTCAGGGTTCTGCACCACCTCTTCAGAAATACCTCAGTGCCTTTCCACCGACACTCAATTAGAAAAACGCCACAAATACAATGTCAATGTTGAAAGTGGAATTCAACCTCTTTGGTCATGCAGGTATTGTCAAAAAAACCTTTACTTACCACCTCTTTGAGAAAACGTCTTTTACCTGTTTACAACTATTTTTTTCCCTGTCATGTTTGTTCCATAAAACAATTTGATATTCCTTCTTGAAAGGTGTGAGTGGAAATTTTAAAACAAACGCAGAGAAATAAAGTGTAAAAAACAAAGAGTAGTGCTGGACTCTACTCTCTACTATAGTCAAAGAGTAACTATCCACACACTCAACAGAAACACAGATACAGACTCAGGGATGCATTCTGTGTACAGAGACAATTGATTAATATGCAAAACTGCATACAGACAGAAGGATTTTCTATACACACCTTGTATTTATACCCTTGTGTTTACAAACCACCCACACAGTTATAATACTGCCTATCCTTATTTAACATTCTGCATGGCCTCTAACTGTTTTTTTTCTACATCACTTTCAGATACAAGCAACGGGAGCATGATGCATCTTATCTGTGATCTTATGGCAGGCTGGTTTCCGTGAATACTCTAGCATGATTCATTCCCACCAATGAAAAAAAATTAAAGACCAAATTATTTTATTGAAAATAAGTTTGCAGTCAAACAATCCAGATGGATAGAGGAGCAAAACAGAGGAGTTTTGAAAAGGGAGAGTGTGGATGCAGAGAAAATCTGATAAGGCATTTGTCTCAACAGATCACTGATTCATGAGACAGGCAGCTGGAGTGGAGCTGAGCAGGGAAGAGAACGTTTTCCTAAATGAGCCCAGAAGCATGGTAGCTAAAAGATTAACAACATGACCAAACCTCCTTTTCTGCCAAATAAACATTTGCCATAAAGGACTCTAAACAAGGTCAAATAAGCAGGGTGGGCTGTGTCATGTCTGATGCCTGACCCAAGGTGAGACAAGTGGGGCTTCTGAAGGTGTAGGCAGCTGGTGAGTGCTCTACCTGCTCTTGGTGCTACATCAGGGCTTGGTACATCTGAACAAAAACCCTGTGGAGCACCTGGTGAGAGGTCGTGTGACAGAAAACAGGAACTGATAAAGCTAGAGACTGAATTCCAAGATTTTTCTCTACCTAAACCTGTACAATATATCGTCATGATTCTTTAATACAAGTTTATATAGTTAGATTTAAAATGCAGGCATGTGCACACTAAAAATACATCACCTTTACTGATCCTATTGTTTTTCCTTAGTTTCCTCTCCGTTTTTACTTAAGGATTCCATTGGGCACCCCCCCCACCCCAGAAGAAATATACAATTCTTTCTATCTGCAGGCTTCTAGGAAGGATTGAGCTGTGTAATGATTAACTGAATCACCATTTGGATTAGCTCTGGGAAAGGGAACAGACACACAGAGGCAGCTGCTGATGAGTAGTCCTGGTGCTGGGACCACACAAAGAGCTCGAGTGCACCAACACTTTCAGCTTCCTAACAAGACTGTAAAATGCCAGCAGCATTTCTTTCTCGCAAAAGAAGAAGTACCACCTTGTCAGCAAAATCATTTTATTATATCCTCTCAAGGTGTAAGACCTAGCCTCTATTCACCAAGATACAATGGTCATACCTGCAGTCACTTCAACTTCCAATTGAATATTAGAAGTGCATCTTGCCTAGCTCCCTCCCTCAACTTCCGTTTGCCACTTGGAATGTCTCAAAGAAGAGATAAGGAAGGATCCTTTTTAATATAATCCCATTTAAAATTATTTTGTAACATCTGAATGATTACCTCTGAAGACTCAGGCACTGTAACTCAGAATAAACTGACTCCTGACTGTGCACTAACAGTAATGCACCTACTTGTTTCTATTTTCTTATTGCTGATATGGCACAGGTCAGTAAAGGACATAAATGTTCTGAGAGTATCAGCCGAGTATTTTGTAACCAGCAAGACAAAGGGCATGTGTAATGTGCCGGGCCAGAGTAACAGTAGTAGGAATATAGAATCATAGAATCACAGAACAACAATATGTACAGTATGTACAGCTGTCAGCAGAAACTTGCCTTGTAAGAGCAGCATTTCATTTTCTTGCACAGCTTCTTTTATAATTCCTTTTACCTCAATTTTCTAAAGGAAAAGGCAAGCTAAATTTGACAACAACAATAACAAAAAGGGTTACATCTGGGGCGTGCATCATTCACCCCTTGTGAATCCTTTCTCTTAGAAGCAAGACAGAGCATTAAGCTGCCCTAAAAAGATGTGCTTTACACTTCCTTTTCCAGATCTACTTTCCAATGCACCTCATCAGACATGGACTAGAGTGTTAAAGCTTCATGACAGAAGAAAGGCTACAGCAGCAAACTACAGCCAGAAAGCCCACATCTGGTGAGTTTTTGAACATGGAGGCCTCTCGCACAGCTTATGGCCCCAGGCAGCTGTCAAAATGGAAAAGGGCCCAGGTGCAGTACAGGATGAATATGCATGGACAATCCTTAGCTGAGGAAGGAACAAAGAGACCATCAATTGCATGAGCCCCAGCTCAGCATGAAACTGCAAGGATTTGTGTCTCTGGATTTCAGAGCCACATGAAAAGCCATCAGAGCATTCCAGAGTTCCTGCTGATACCAATAACAAAAGCAAATCCAGGGTTAATGATCAGATGAAAAAATCTTGGAGAGGAAATGTGCTTCTCTGTGTGTTTATACATGGCCCAGCACAAAGGTTTCCTGGACAAGGCCCAGAGATATGACAAATGTGCAAAATAATGAGGAATAATTATGATCTGGGTTGCTGAGAAACGATAAACAGGTTAAACTTGCTTAGTAATGTCATCAGCCCTAACCTGACAGGCCTGGTCATGCATTCAGCATGCTGCTACACGTACCCATGGCTCCTCTCACGTGACAGCCTAAAGGCTAAATCACAACTGACACTTGCTAAAAATACACAGATTTTCAAAGCAGGTCAAAAAGGAACCACTGTATGTCTACCTACTGCACATCTCCCCACTACCACCCACAATTTCTGGACATGTCTTTTCACCAGCTGTGCTGAATTCAGACTTTTTTTTAAACCTAATTTTGTATGAAGTTATTGTCCTGGCAGAGCTAGCAACTTTGTAGGCTGATAGGGCAACTTTATTGATAATATAAAGGAACAAAATGGCATTACTCTAATCATAGAATCACCAGGTTGGAAGAGACCCACCAGATCATCGAGTCCAACCATTCCCACCAAACTCTAAACCATGCCCCTCAGCACCTCATCCAGCCGCACCTTGAACACCACCAGGGAAGGTGAGTCAACCACCTCCCTGGGCAGCCCGTTCCATTGCCTAATGACCCTTTCAGTGAAGAATTTTTTCCTTAATATCCAGCAGATGAGAAAAACATCAGTGTGGGCCTCGGGGAGGGGGAAGGAAATTCTGCCTCTAGCAGCAGAGGGTGCTACTGTCCACAGCAATTACATGGGTTCTTCTAGGGCTTATGGACGTTAGGAACAGTGGTGGTGAGGAGGAGGATTGATGCTCTGGTGGATTTGGGGCATTCTGTTGCTACCTACTGAAAAATGTTTCATGAGGACAACACAGAAGCCAAATGCAAACTTACTCCTGTAATCATTCTATTTGCTTCTAACTGGGTCAAACGTTACTGCAAGAAAAAGAAAGGAATTCCAGCCACTGGCAGCAACAAAGACCATGTCAGGCTCTTGTTGGCTACTTTACACTTGGAATCTGCTGACCCTTGTACTGATGCAATGTGGAAGTAATTCAGCTAAAGACAAGAAAGTTACTCCAGGACAAATGAATTGGGTCAGAGTTGCTCCTTTCTGGCTCCATCTGTTTTTTTCATCACTGCCCACAGATTGCAGAACACAAAACTGCAAAGCATTATACAATACAAGCATGCCATTCGTGGTCAATTAAAACACAAGAGGGCCATGCCCTGAGGAGCCTGATGTCTGGTAGACGCTTAATACTGCATTGGATAGGTAAAAGGGGAGGGGGAAGTTAAAAGCTCTGAAGGAGATGAGGATCTACAGAAGAAAACACAGAAGAATTATATTATATTTCTATAACAATGACAGATAGTCAGCTCCATTTGTAGAACAACTTATGGAAACGGTTCAAAATGGCATGGACATGTCCTACATATCCGCAAGATTTTCAGTAACTAAAAATGGTTTCTTTTTTTTTTTTCAGATGCAGCACATATTCGAAAAGTGTATAAAATACAGAAATAGAAACCTGATGGGAATTTTTCAGCAACACTTTTTTCTACTGGAAAGGCAGTTTGCAAAAAGGAAAAAAAAAGATGCTTTGGGGATTTGCCTTTGTTATACCAACATTACATGGGATTTTTCATTATTTTTCAAAGAAAAAAGTTCAATTTTTAATAGAAATATTTTTGATTAAAATGGATTTTAATGAGAAGAATAAAATAAAAATTGGAATTTAAAAAATGAGCTATGTATAAACAAAAATTTCAATTGTTCACTTTCAATAAGTATTCCTCTGGATTGCTGGTTCAAAAACCAGAATATGAGCCTTTCTCCCAGACTGGGGGAACTCTAAAGAATATGTAAGCACATTAAATCCCTGTAATATGTCAAATCATACGTCATGGATTTACTCTCTGCTCCTACCTCAGCACTTGTCTCCTGCAAATGCCCAAGGAGAAAAGGGAACAAATAAGGGTATTATGGTCCTAAAGACTTCCTGGTATGCAGTAATCCCTCCTCCTATTTTCCAGCTTTTCTCACTTCTCCACTTTACATTATGAAGTCCTTAAAACACTTTTTTTAAGCATTTGTTTGTGCAGACTTTTGCACATTGTGCCCTCACTGTGAGTGGACTTTGAACACAGCACCACTGAATTTTAACAGAGTCCTCTAGATCTTTTTATGGATTGTTTGTGCCCCACACACGCAGACAGGCAGAGGAGCATGAACAGGGTCAGCAATAAAAACTTCAGCACAGAAAGAAGGGCAAGATTGATCAAACTTGGGTATTCAGTCTGGCAATCAGAACTCTGGCTCTAGCCAACTGCATTGCATACATGGAGCACAGTAACTGCCCCATCATCAGTAACGAGCTCCAGCTGCAGGGTAATAAACCACAACAATGCACATTCAAGACTGCTGGGGATATGGTTTTAACTGATGAGGGTCATATGTCATCGAGTCCACAAGTAACCAGCAGGCTATGAACACACACTCCACAGTGGCTTCTTGCCACTTCTTAACTGCTTCTCATTTTCCAACTCCCCATTCCAACACATCTGCTTTTCTTCTGCAATCCGGACACTTCGCTTAGTTTTCCTGAGCCACTTACTTTCCTAACAGGAATAGTTATAATGTCAGTGGAGGGAGTACAGGTCTTCTTTGCAACTATTCCTGTCACTGAGTTCAGCGCTCTGTCTGCTTGTTCAATCCTTGTGTCATGGTAGCAAATCTGAATAAATAATATGAAATAGAATAATGGCAGATTCTTATTTTCTATTACAACTTGAGGGCCAACAGTCATTATTACATTCTTAACAAAGAAGCATTAACCCTTGGAAAGGTAAGAGTCTACCAACAGGATTGTGAGATCGTGAAGCTACCTGCCGGTACACAATTGCTACTGTAAATCATTACCACTCCCCACTCTAAGATGTGTAGAGAAGACACCAGATGAGTGTCCACACATAATTAAAGGAAAAAAACCCCACACCTTCTGCCTTTTGAACACAGCAATGGGTTCTAATCCAGCAATGGGAATTTAGACATTGCTTTGGGATTCGCAGTGGCTAAGGTGCTACTGTCTTTGTCAGAATGATCCCAAGAGATGCCAAGCACATGTTACAATGTAACGTACCCAATGTACCTTCACAAAAAGGAGCACTGACAGCTGGCAGAGAGAGGCAGGGTACATACACCACTCCTGATGTCAACTCCTTCAAAGGGATTGAAGATCCTACTCCTTCTCTCTAAATGTTACCAACTTTAACCTATGTCTTTTTTAAAAGCTTAATGAGGATGAGGAAATTCAAACTAAAGATCAGTGGCTGCCAGGAATAAAAGGACGAAAATTATTGCTGTGCTTGAGAAAAAACAGCCATGAAACACTCCAGTTCCTTACACAGAAGAGAAGCCTTTAGCATCTGAACATTTACTGTGTCACTACAATGTCCCCTACACTTAGGACAAACAATGCTGAGAAAACACGGCAACTTCAACAGCAGGTGGTAGATGGCAATACACTACTGCCAGCCAGTGTCATCTGGTTATTTTTAACTCCTTCACTCTGGTGGAGGGGTATCAGACATACCTTCCCAAGACACACAGCCCTGCTAATCCCACAAGCCAGGAAGATGAAAGCAGACCTGCCCCTCCTTCCACTCACAGCTTTCAGAGTTGATGTGGTCAGTGACATTATGAAGTTTTAAGATGGGTTACATTTTTTAAGAAGATGAAGGAAGGTCGTTGGTGTCACAATGCCATGAAAAGACAGGCCATTACAAGAGAACAAAGACATTCATCTTAGACATAGATTTACTGGGGAAGATGGGAGCACTTAATTCTTCTCCCTCTGTTAGTATCACAAGCAACAGCCATACGGTTGGGCAGCTCCACAACTACAAAAGGTCTGGATCCAGTTCTGCCAGTTCAGTAAGTAAAGGTCAGTCACATTAACAAGTGTATGCGAGGAATGGATTTTATAAAGCTTTTACAAAAATACACAATTTACCTCCTTCTCTTTGAACTATGTGGTACAGATGAACTGTATTCAGGATACACTCCAGATCTTGATCTTGGTAGCCTTTCTTGTGCATGTCATCTACTGAGTCTGGATAGATGACTTGATCACGTAGCGTTCCGATGGACATGTAGGGCCTGAGAAACAATACAGAGAAACTGGTAATCTGGGGCTGGCTGCAAGTCAGCGCATCTTGCTGATTCTCCCTCAGCAGAGTGTAATGCTTTAAACATGATGTTGCTGAGACTGGATTTATCTGTGGGTGCTTTGTGGGGGAATGTTTTTCTAAACTTACCCTAGGGACAACTTATTGTTTCCACAACAGCAGATTACAGCATAGCAACAGGGGCAGTATTAGCATGAAAACAAAATGACAGATCAGGCAGAATAAAACATCCAGGTCATAGACCATTCTGAATGCTTCTACTTGGAATGACAGAAACTCTACTGCGTTCGAGGATTGGAACACTTGGAGATTTAGAAAATGAATTAAACACTCACATGTTAAAAACAAATGTTAAAAACTTTATAGCTCAAATTGGGAGAGACTTCCACAGCACAGCAGGAGATAACCCAGTCAGGCAGGAAAGCATTCAAAGCCTCCTTTGTACCTTATTCCAGATTGCAGAATTGGAACCAGGCATAACTTTGCTGGCTCTAGAAGCCAGTGTAACACTTCTGAATTGAAAAAAAAGTATACATTAAAGAAGCTGATCAGTTTAAACCTCCCAGCATCAGCCTCCCTTTGCCAAACACAAGGCTGAGCTGCATGTAAAGCAGCTTCTGAATCACCACATTCCCAGACCAGGTAATACCATCACCTGACTAAAAGAAGCTGTCTCCACTTTGAGTTAGAACCCTCAATCATGGTCATGGCCTGGAATGGCTGTAGACGCTATCATGAGCTGTGCCCAGTCTCTGATAGAGCCCAGGCCCCAAAAGTTGTCCTTGTCTCTAAACAAAGTCCAAGAACAGTTTTACAGTGCTCTAAAAGATACCAGACCATTCAGGCTAGGCTAGCAAAGACAATCTAAGACATCTATTTCTTTTGCTCCTCTTGTTCTAAGGATTTCTTGTGAAGGACAAACATCCATCCTATCCCTCAGACACTGCTGATAGCTATTGGAAGTTGGAATCACCCCAAGAATGATCTCCAAGAGTCTGAGTTTGGAGGGGAAGGCCAGAGCCAAAGACCAGTCAGGCTCCAGACTCCATGCTGCTTTCCATGCCAAGAGTCACACTAACTCCCTGCAGGTTCATCTGCCAAACCAGCATCAGTCTTATTAAAGCTGTGGTGCCAGGGGACAATGACAGAGAGGAGCAGTCAAAAATGGGCCAGCAATGGGGGGGCTTCCAGGCAGCTTGCCCTTGCTTCACAGAACCGCTCCCAACAACTTCATAGCACATTGATAAGGAGACAGTTTTCTTCCCTGAAGAGTTCTGGACCTGCATGGCAGAAAGATCTCAACCACATTGATGCTTTCCCAGATGGAGATGTGTATATTTCCTTAGCGTATTTCTTCCCTTCCTTGGAGGTGCCTCTGCAGAAAAGGTGCATCTACCCACTGTTATTCTGAGAGTCCCTAAAATACACCACAGAGCAATCTGAAGGAAGTCCTAATATAACAGATGCAGAATTATGGAACTAAAGCTGAAAAGTGAATTGAGAGTCACAGTCAAGCTGGCATCAGCTGCATTGGTTTTAATGCTGTAGACATCCATGGCGAACTGTTGGTAGCTGCCCATAGTTAAACTACTTTCACCACCAGCTGGGTGAGGGTGGGAAGGGCAAGGGATAGGAACTGCTTGCAAATATTTGGTCATCTCTCTGCTGTGGGGAAGCAACTAGATTGAGCAAAACCAGAACCGCAAGTTCCATATAAGTATTACTGTTTCTCTTTGCTCAATTTTCTGCTTTGTGCTAATTGTGGGAAAAGTGCCACTCTGGACTGCTGCATAAACACTAACATCAAGTGTAGTGTGCGTTAAATGGGGATATCGCAAAATCTCAACTCTAAAAATTATGTAACTTCATAAAGTAATGATCTATTACATATACATAGTGCTTTTCATCTAAAATCCCAAAGGGCTTTACTTTTTTTCAGTTCACGGACTCCATACTGCTGCGATCTCTAGGAGAAAAGACAGCAGCTCCACCTGGGCTCAGAAAAGATGAGATCAGGTTATGTGAAAGGCCTTGTAATTTAAGTAAGGCTGCAGGTAAGGGCAAGAAGGACAGAATTACCAATCATATAATTTGTCTGAGGTTTAATACTTTGCTCTTGTGAAGCATGATTCTGCAATGACTAGCAGCTCTGAGATTTAACCTACGGCACAACTGAGAAGGTAAAGCTTAAAAGCACCACACCAGGACACTTGTTTCCATGCTGTTTACTGACTCACCAGCACCGCTTCCTGGTACAACTGGATTTTCCTTGTGACCTCCCATCTAAACACACCAGTGCTACCAAGCATGCCTCTCCCCACCTAATTAGTGAAAATGCAAGAAAAGCCAAGCCTGCAGTGGAACAGCAAATGCCATCAATTACTGACTAACTAGCAGAGAAAAAGAATGGCTTGTGGTTACAGGTGTGTCCTGGGAGGTGGGAGAGCACATTCTGTTTCCCCTGTCCAATACAGAGACATTTATGTCCCAAGGAGACACTTCATCTTGCTTGGCATGAGATGTCTTGTTTAGGGCTCCAACTCTTGACAACAGAGAGAGACACTTCTGTGGATGGTTTATCCCATTTCTTTTAGGATAAAGATGGACTGAATCCTTGGGTTGTATCTTCTCCCTCAGTGGGAGGTGAAGAGCGAACAACTAACTTGGATAACTAACTTCTGAAGCGTTAAACTTGGATGAGATTTCTTCTGAATCATACTAGACCAGATGTCCCTGTCTTCAACTTGAAGACAATAACCTCCTTACCTACCATGAGTGCCACAAAGCCAATAATGCTAAAACTTGTTAAACAACATCAGATGTTGTTGTAACTGAGATTACGTGCGTGTGACAGCTAGACATTTAGTATTAAGAAGCATGGGTAACCGATATAGCACCATTGAAATTCTGGCTTTGCCACTAACCTCCTTGTTAAAATACTGTTTTCATTAAGCTTCTGTCAGTTCAAAGAACATAACCAGTCCTGTCATCCTGAAACAATATTCTATTCTAACTGGACATAATTGATTTCTGATGGAGTTTTTCCTTTCAGCCAGAGTGCCTGGGTCCCAGTCTCAAAGAAAGCTCTCTTATAGACTCCAAAGCCAACTCTGACATGCAGGGGTCATGTCTTTGATGGTAATTGCTTTCTTTCTCTGCTCTCTGAAAAGAGGTTCATACACTGGTTTTGAGAGACAGGATTTAAGATCAATATCCTTTTTAAAAAAAACTGTAATATCAAACCAACAGAAAATTAAGAAAATGTACTGATTCTTGCTTGATTTTCTGGAATTTCAAAGTATTTATTGGAAAAGATGCTGTCAGTTCTCATCAACTGATCTTTTATTAGTCAGTTTGATGGTTCTATTGCATCATCAGTTTCTGTCTGGTGCACTTAGTGCTTAAGTTTGCAGAGTTTTAACTTTACTCTGCTTTTAACAAGCTGTCATCCCTAAGGCTTACAGCTTCCCCCTTGCAGTGTAGGCTTTAAAGGAAGACGGTATCAAGACTTGTTGCAATCTGAAACCTGTGGAATGGACAACTGCCCAGTGACCTACTGACACATGACAGTGTATAATGTTGGTAAAGTATTAGAGAAATCATATGGTGAGGAAGGGCAAGTGTTGCCAATGATTTGGTCTCTTTATTGTGGTGCTACTGAGGGCAGGTGCTACAAAAACTACTGGAGTAAATACTGGTCACTCATCTTTCCAAAGAGAGGACTTACACATTGGAACTATTAGGTGTAATGCTATTTAAAAGGATGGTGGATTAACACTGCAAACTGTAACCAGGCTGTATTAACTTCTACTCAGTGAATTCACCCATATCTTGAAGAGGAGAGTGCTTCACTCTTTGAGGTAACAAGTTAAGGAAAAGGGTGTGCTTAAATGTCAAGAAATCTCTGATCCAAAATCAAAACAAGCCATACCCACTTTGTTTACAAATGCTTCCTGATGTTCTCAAAGGTGGTTTTATCTTCCATGCAAAATAAACTGTGCTGACAAAACTGACAATCTGTTCTGACATTCATGATATCATTTTGAAGAATTATATCAAGTAATCAATATGCACCTTAAAAGTCTATAAAGTCTATCTGAATTATCAGAGTTCTAATTAAAAGCAACCTGGAATAAGAAAGGTACCAAAAATATATCTTAATTAAGTGACTAGCATCAGAAGTCAAGGGATGTATTAGATAAATATAAGTGTCCAGAGAACAGCCTCCAGGTACAGTCTGAAGCTCACCTCACCCTCCTTGGCACAGGCTGCGACTAACACCTCCCCCATGGGAGGTAAAGTCTGAAAACATGTGGCTTGTGATTCTGGAACCCAGCTCCATGCCCTCAACTGAGCAATCAGGACATGATTTGCCATTGCTGTGCAAGTGTGTTCACAGTTACTACCACATGTCTGTGAGAATAACAGTGAAAAGTTATGTGAGAAAACCTTTACCTTATAGAAAATTACATGTAATGCAACTATAAAGTCTTGATTTACCCATCTTATAAGTTTCTGTCTCTGTCTGACAAGATGCCTCTCTAATATAACCAAGTAGGATAAAGAAAGAGGAACACTACACCTGGATTCACTATTTTGGATAAACTGCAGCTTGGATTTTCAAAGGAGATGGAGAGGGTTTCAGAGTGCCATCTAGAGTACATGCTTTGACATTTAAAGTAAATTGCATGCCAAATTCAGGCACCTCTATTTAAGACGATGATGCTAGAGCCCAAGCTCCAGCCATGGAGTTATCTTCTCAGGAAACTTTGAAGATCTTAAGGATTCTGTGCTTGCACTGAAGAATCTCCAGTCCAGAAAGCTAAGGACAAAGCTTTTATCTACACATGTGCCCAAAAGCTAATTCTTTAGAAAGTCCACAAGAGCATGGAATATGAAAGGAGTTTTAAGTCCAGCACAAAACACTACAGCTACTAGAGGTGCAAGATAAGGGGGTGTATAACAAGCTAACAGTTAGCAAATCTCTTCCAAGAACTTGGTCTGGGCTAAGTTCTTCTCAGCTTGCAGGGCATCAGATTTGTCTTCTTCTAGGTTAGCATCCAGGCTACAAAGGTGTCAGAGGGAGGGCACATACTAATCTTCCCACTGAAGCAAGAAAACTGCTGCTAAGAGGCAGAAATTGTGTCTGAAGAGACAGTTATTGGAAAGAGCTTAATTATATACTATAGTCAGAGTCCTAAACTGGAAGGAGTGAGACCTTAGTACCAGTGCTTATCCCACATATTATTTACATTATTCCTTTTATTGCCACAATGATATTTTATATAAAATGCGGTAACTATCTTAATTTTTCAACAGCATTGTAAAAACATATCAAAGGCCGTTGCAATCTTTTGGTGCCTGCTTTCAGGAGGCCTGTTTAGACACAGAGGTTTAATATTTAGGTCTCTGTTTGGCACCTAAACTTCAGTAAGAGGCAGTCCAGACGTATATTTATATTTTGAGATTCCTTTCGACTAACTCTAGGTGGCTCCCTTTACCTATCACAGAAATGTTTTGGTTGGTTTTCCAAAAGCCCTGAATCTCTGCCTCACTATCTAGGAAATACACCTAAATTCAGAGCATTCCATCACCTTGCTGTTGTCAAGACCCTAATTTTTAGGTGCTGTAATACTTCAGAACACAGCAGAAGTGTGGTTCTTGCCATGCTTCTGATTTAGGTCGATAGCAGAAACTCTTCAGCAGAGGCAAAGTTTTATTACCAGTGAGGGACAAGAAATGCCAAACTCCACTGAGTAAAGCAATCTGGATTCCTAGTAGTTCTTTGAGGACAATAATAAAATGAACAGCAAAAAACCCTAATTAAGTTACAACTAATAAAGTCACTACAAATATGAGAAAATAAAGTGTAAAATGTTTTGAATTAATAAGTTCTTTTTAAGCAGTTCTGTATTCACTACTCTCATACAGAAGGTGGTATCACCACAGAGAAAAAAACAATGAAGTATAATATTTAGGAAATAATAAGTATAATATTTAGGAAAACGTTAAAAAAGTAATAGTCTCAGTTTGTTGCACTGTATCTAGTTCAAGGGATTTTAGGGCCGGCTAAAGTTTCAGCAAGCCTTCTAAAGATATAAATAATTTATCTCTCTCTCTTTAAAATACCCTACATTGAACCCTCCTCTCCACACAGATAACTAGATGTGAACATCCTCTAAATATTTCAGTTAGATCAGTTACCAGAGTGGAATGTAATCAGCTTATAGCCGTTGACATAGTTAACAGGCAATGAAATGTGCAGTATGAAAGATTGAATTCTCAATGCATATGATTAGAATATGATATCAAAGGCTGGGGAAAAAACCCAAAACACTAATCACTCTGTGGCTTTCTTTGTAAAGAAATTGTGTGCACCTCTACAAGAGAACAATCTAGGAGGAAATAATAACAAGAAAGGTAAAATAAGGCTATAGTTTAAAGTGCTATTCACACTCAGGTATCACCTCATCTCATGATTTACTTACTCACCATTACCAAGATCACTTACAATATAAGTAGAACCAGCCAGATGGCATAGAAATTTAAGGTGAACAATTCACAAGATTATCCAATTCAGTGTATTTGTATCTTGTGGTGGACAGAGACAATAGAAGGAACACAAGAACACATGTATAATTAAAAAGGAAACCCACATATTTTCTACAAAGTACAACAGCTAATGCAATCTGAAATAATTACACCTTCTGCAACGAACCACATGAACCAGCCAGACAAAGGAAAAATAATCTCCTTTTCCTAAGCATCCAGTTTTTGCAGGTCCAGTCTTTTCATACGTCCAACAGTTCTGATAAAAGGATTATTTGGATGGATGATTGTGAAGAACAATGAATTGAAGAAAGAAAAATGAGTTGTTCTGGACAAGATCCTAGCCTGTCAGTCCCACCAGGCATACCCCAGCCTAAGAAGAGTTCCTGGATTTTATCACAATGACATAACATGCTATTTAATTAACACAGAATACTGACTTAGCCTGTCTTGACTTCATTCATCTTGAAAAAGAATAATAGTATTCATAACTGAAGTACATTATGCTACATTTTGTGTTAACACTATCTACCACAGACCTTTCTCTCATCCCGCAGATAAATGGTGAACTTTGGAAACAAACATATCTAAAAGGAGCATCATGAACTTGATAACAATTTGTATGACAGATAGATGTGGTCTGCAAGGGAGAAGATATCTGTACAGCATGACATAATCTGATGGCAAAGCACTGAAGGAACAAGTCAAATGTGGTGGTGGACTATCAACAAAACGCTCAAGGGCAATGGCAGTTCTAGTGCAGTGTTGGCATGTGCAGTCAGAGTACAGTTTAATTCCAGCTGACGCAGCTAGAGATGATAAAGACAGTAGTTTGAACTGAGGATGTGCAAAATACAACACAGCACACATCTGAGCCAGTCTACATGGGCTGAGGTAACAACTTGAATAGAGCAGACTTGCACAGTACTTCTCTCAGGTCACTTCTCTAAAAGACCGCACACTAACAGGAGAGTAGTCTAATAGACAAGAACCACATACAGATACTACATATGCACATACTTTCATATGTAACATAGAGGATCTGAAAGTGAACATAATTTAGAAAGATTAAATTCTTTAGGTAATCATGAGTTTTCTTGGGAAACAACCACAGTATTCATGACAGTGGTCACTACTAACTATCTCCGTGCCTAAGATAACTTTGGAATTGTACTAGGTTTCATGTGCTTAGAATGTAAGAATAGAACTTATTTTACCTATTCATTTTTTATATCACTTAGAACCAGAATGTTCTTGCTTGCTTTCATCTACGTGATGAACATCCCTTGACCACTTGAGGCAAATAGCATCAGGCATCTGAGCTAAGAAGAGGAAATACATCTTCATAGCTGATGCAATTTTGTTTAGTAGCCAAGGATTTTTAGAACACAGAAGGAAAAACAGCAGACGGGAAAAGACTTGTAAAGGAACTACAGATAAAACATCAGAAATAGAGCAGATGTATGCAAACTCCAACTGCTTAGGAGAGCCAGATAAACCTTTAAAATCCCATAGTGCCCTAGCATTAATAAGACAACAGCAAGATATATCTATATAAATATTAAATTATGAAGCACAAACAACATTTTTACACTAGCGCTTCTTTTGTTGCCTCCCTCTTAGCATCTGACAAGCCTGGTGTGTTAGAGATCTACTTGAACAAGCAATAGAAAGCAGAAGCAAGCTGAAGAGAAAAAAACTGTAATAACGGGCCAGGAGAAAGAAATGGTGGATTAAGCTCTACAAGTATGGATCAGTGAATGACAGAAAAAATACAGATGGAAATACGTACCTTGAAAACAAACGTAGGTGTGCAATGCTGCTGGTGCTTATATCAAATGAGAGAAAGCTAACAAGACAAGAACCGATATGCGTGGAATCTGTACTCCCTTACAACCGAAAGAAAAATGAGACATTTAGTTGGGGACAAAGAAGAGCTGCAGTAAGTTTTTGGAGGAATTGTTCCCTAGAGTTCACTAATTCCACAGACAGAGCCTACTCCTGTAACTAAGACCAAAACAGTAGGAACAAGGCAAAGCCTGGAGGAATTAGGCTACCATCAGATATACTGCTGATAAAGCAGTCAATCCTTTCGTAGTTTAAGTCCCCAAGTGCTACATATACACCTTCTAGTCATACCTTTAGCACTGGTACTCACAATACTCACTACATTTTTTGTATTATTTATTATTTAAAATTATGTTTCTGAATTCTGATTTTAATCATGATTCCTTACCACCTAGGTCATGCACAAGCCTTTGTCCTTACAATCATGGTGCCTTCTTCACCAGTTGATTAAAAAGAGGAATGTAAAGAGGTGGTTAACACAAATTTTACTTCGCAAAAGAGGGACAGAGAAGTAGAAGGAGGGGTAAGAGCACACATTCTGCCAGTTACTGAGGTTCCAATGAGATGTGACACATTGTTGAGTTGTAACTAGGTCCTAGCACTGTTCAATCCTTGAAAACAAACTGCTTTTTTGGTACCAGGATGATGTTCAGCTGTTTAAAGCCTCCCGCTCTTCTGCCCACCCTTTCTCTTTTGCAGGCCTATCACAAACAGCAGCAGAGCTGCACTCCTAGAAATCCCTGGGTTTCTCTCTCCTTGTCCCCTAGAAGGGCATCTGCTTCTACCAGAACTGTGACTGATATATGGACAAATTCTGCATGGTCTGACCCTATAAAAAAAAGGGAGAAGTCCCACAATGATTCAAAGAGGTAAAACAAAATACAAAACCAAAAAAGCAGTATAATGATGCTAAGCAATCTAAAAAAGACAGGGACTTTTAAGGCTCTGTTTTTTAAGCCTACGTACTGCTAAGTAAAGATATCTACAAAGTGTTTGCAGTGCTGACGAAATTTAGAGTATACAATGAGGTAATTCACTTCTTAATAAATCATACTTGTGTAGCTTTTGAACTTGACTAAGACACTATTTCCCACGCATTTCTGGAATACTACGGTGGAACATTACAAACAGATGAAAAAATAATCTTTTCAGTGAGCTTTTCCTTACTGTGGAGTATTTTGTTACTTAGCAGTCACTGTATTCTCCACCATTCACTATGTGCAGATAAGGTTCCTACATTTGACTCTAAGAGTGCTGATGCAGAACTAAATTCAGCCCCAGGGATGCAGAATTAAGCTCTTACCAGGCACAATGGGAACCGTGTCCCTCATGGAGAGATGTCTCCCACATTCTTGGGCCAGAGACATGATGTATATGCTTAAACACACTGATGACATTCTAGTTCACTGCTCTTTCAGACATTCACCAATTCAAGAGCCCTCTGCTACCCCAGTTTTCACCTGCCCACCAAATGGAAGACTGAGGTAGGTTGAATCCAGGTGATAGTGCCCTACCACCTCCCCAATCCTTTCAGTCCAGAACACAGATTTTCCCTAAAGTTATGCTGAAATAGATAACCAAGCAGCAATTTTCACAGGGTTAATAAAGAAAATGGTTGCATCAGGAGGACTTTCCAAAACAGGTTCTTTTAATTTTTTGACTTCAGAACAATTTACAAACCACGAGAGAAAGTCTAGGTGCATTCTAGGACCAGACAAAAATCTCCACAGGAATGTGCAATTAATTGAGGCCATACATAATTGAATTGTTAAAACACTCAGAAACTGAATTTAAAACCAAATTTCCTTCAGGTCATTGGTTAGTGTCTCACATTCATCTAAGACTCTGTAAGACCAAAGAACAAACACAATGGGCAAAAAAGCAACTCCAGATCCATAAGGACACCCTAACAAACAAACCTGATTGTTGTACTACATCAATCCCTTCAGCCACCTTCACATACTAGACTCAGTCTCACAGTCCTGCTCCAAATACAGGACATTGCCGAGTGACAGACCCACTTCTGAGCCTACAGAATCCGTACTGATACAGCTGAGTTGTCCCTCAAAGCAGACTTCAAAATCTTCAGCCACAATCAACTTATATCCCTTTCCCAGGAAAACCCTCTGTCACTCACTGTTGCTCCATGTACCCAGACACTGCTCTGTCCCTTGGGAAGAGAATCTCCCTGTACCCCCTAAAAAACTCTCCAGGAGGGCAGAGTTCACACAGAGTCAAGCCATGGTAACATCACTTAGATGTCCTGGAGACATCACAGCAGCATCCTGCCTCCTGGCAGACGCTCTTTATTAGGATGAACTGCCTATGAGTAACACCTTCAGGGTACGCTGCAAAGAGATGCCATGGCTTTGGCCAAAGAGGGCTGCAAAGACGCTGGCTGAATCTCAGTTTCTGACTAAAATTTTTGAAATGCTCCAAAGAAGTCTGTTGGACAAATTCCCCTAGCATAGCAAAGTCAGGGGAAACAGTTAACAAAGAACTCAGTTTGTGGAAGTGAAACCCAGAGATGTGATTCAATCCCCACCGCCAGCACTTGGCAAATCTGCCTGAATGCAGTGTGAGTCTCTTTGCTCTCACAGAATGAAAGGGACATAAAGAGGAAAGACTGACAGCAAGCCAGCCTCAGATGCTGATCTGAGAAGGGGGTAGAATCATATAGAGGACAGAAACGGCTGAAACCCAAAATTTTCTGCCAGAAAAAGATTCAGAATAGCTTTTGTTCTTCCTAAGAATAAAACTGATTTTAAGAACGTCCCGCACAGTGGGAACTCTTAAATAATGTTTTGAAAAACATTTAATGGAATATTCTGCTCAAATCCTGAACAAAACCCTCTAGTGGCTCAGAAGAAATGGCAACGGTTAGCAATGAATTATATACACATATTTGAAAAAATTACAGATAAATGTTCTGTTTTACCTTCACCTGCAGCAAGGAAAATCTACTCATCAGTTAATTTTCTCTCATTCAGCTTAATAATGTGTACTCTTTAAACAAGACTACAAACTGTACCATGAATATCGCTTTTGCCCATGGGGAAGAAATGAACTACAGAAAGCAATCAAAGATACTCAGTGTTTGATTTTGCTTTTGGAAAACAAGCTAGTTAGAAGTCTCCAAGGAGATATTCTGGAATCAATTGTATTGAATTATGTTCTGAGAGCCCAACAGCAAGTCAGAATACAAATAAAGCACAAAAAGACCATGCTTTCCTTGGTGCAATGAGCACATATTATAAAATAAGGCAATTTACAGATAATATTGTATTAGATTCTGTTTTTCTAGTGTAAAAGTTGAAGTTTTGAAAATTATTTTGAACTATTCAACACTTAGGAATCAAAACACTCACTTGTTTTGATCTTTGGTTTTAAAGTGAAATTAGAGTTAAAGATCTAGTTAAAGGTCTAGTTAAAATATCTTTCAGATTCCAGCCTGTTCCCGTAATCCAAATCACTCAGGACTTTAGCCGTCAGGGGAACACAAGCAACATCACGAGTGTATGTGAGCCCTTTTCAATGAATCAAGATTTGCATCACCAATAAGAAAGGATCATTTTTTTTCAGCACTCTCCACTCAGCTGAGGTTGTGCTTACCAGCTTTTCACTTCACTGTGCACACCACAGATTGAAAATGAGAGAAATGAAAATGAGAGAAGCGAAAATGAGAAGCAGGGCCAAAATTCACATAACCAAAACGACAGGTATAACCCTGAACAAAACACATACCTCTGTGGTATATAAAACATGTGCTGCGGAGGGGGTTTGTAGAGAACTCCTTCATACACAGGCCACAAACCACTTAAAATTCTGAAAAGCGAGCTCTTTCCACAGCCATTGGGTCCAGTGATTAAAAGATTCATCCCCTCCTGGACCTACAGCAGCAAAGAGAATGCAAAGAACTTACCATGTGGAATACATGGCACAAGACAGTGAGATGTCTGGAGGGAGTTCCATAGCATTTATATCTAATTATCAACCTATTGCAATAATTACGTGCACATATTTATGCAATTATTCTGGAAACAGTGGCGTTAGATATAATACGTGGATTGAAATAATGAAAATAATTTCTAAAACGCCTCAAACTTCCTATAAACTACACTGCATCACAGTGTCAATACACCACAGTCAGAATCATTATTCTAATGCAGATTAGGTCCAAAGGTCTTAATAGCATACAGAGCAGTGTTACGCTCATCAATAATATTAATTTAAGCTATGTGAGCCTGATCAAATAATTTGGAAAATTTACTTTCCCACTTAATTCCCAGTGTTATTTTGGCTAGTTTTATTCATTTGAATATCACCCTGTGTATATGAGTGTGCGCTTCGGCAAAACTGCAATGCCACTGTCTATGCCTTACATAAATATCTTCACTATGTTTTATTTTCTGATGGTTTTGTCTCTTGAGACAAATTGATAAATGTAACTGTCTCCTTGACCATAAAGCTGTAATTTTACAAATGTGAAATTCCTGCGCTAAAACCACTGCAAGTTTTGCCATAGTTAGGACCCAGTCCTCCTGGTTGAGGTGACAAGAAGAACATTCTGCTTCAGCTATATTAAAGCACCTGTTGGAATGTTTCATGTTAGCATTCTGGTAACTTCAGTTATTCTTTAAAATAATAACATCTGCACTGGAACATAAGATGAGGATACATATCATAGAATCATAGAACAACCAGGTTGGAAGAGACCCATCGGATCATTGAGTCCAACCATTCCCAACAATCACTAACCCATGGCCCTCAGCACCTTGGCCACCTGCCCCTTAAACACCTCCAGGGAAGGGGACTCAACCCCAGCCCTGGGCAGCCTCTCACACTGACCAATGACATTTTTCCATTAAATATTTTTTCCTGAGGTCCAGCCCTGGTGGAGCTTGAGGCTATTCCCTCTCGGCCTGTCCCCTGTCCCTTGGGAGGAGAGCCCAGCTCACTCCTCTCCACAACCTCCTCTCAGGGAGTTGCAGAGAACAAAGAGCTCTCCCCTGAGCCTCCTCTTCTCCAGGATAACCCCCCCCAGCTCTCTCAGACGCTCCTCTTCTTCTCCAGCCCCTTCACCAGCTTCCTTGCTCTTCTCTGCACTCGCTCCAGAGCCTCAACATCCTTCTTTTGCTCAGAGGCCTAGAACTGACCCCAGGATTCATGGAGATATCTCGGAGGATCCATGTCCAGCCTCCTCAACTAAGAGGAGCACTCTGTAAAGGTCATCCACAGTAACTGTGAGCAGGTACGACATAGTACCTGGAATAGCTTATTAAAAACAATACAAGATTTTACTAAGTAAAGATTCCACGGCTGGACTCGTGAACTATGCTGCCAACTGTAAGTACTGTTCTTTCTGCTGATCAAGCAAAACTACATACTCAGTTTTTTCACTATTGCTGTGAACTCAGATTTTTAAAGGAACCTATACAAGGTAAAGCATCCCAATTTCATTGACATTAATTAAAGATGGATGCAGACTCCCATACAAACTACATATATCTGCCTCTATTCAGCTACTATGCCTACCTTTCTGGATTTCCCTTTTTATCCATATGCTCCTCCAAGTACTTAATATAAGGTACATGAATTCTGTGCTCTTTATGTTAATGGGATGGCAACAATCAGAAGATTCTTGCATATCATCTTACTTTGAAGTTTAGTCTGGAAACCACCACGTCACCATTCGGAGTAATAATAGGAACATTTTCACAAATAATTCCATGATCAACATCAATAACTTTCCCTAGAAGGGAAAAAAATATAATAATCAGAGTTTGTGAAAGTGTCCATTAAGCAAGGATACACAACAGCTTCAGTACACAGCTGAGAAATTAAAATTAGCAAGTTTCAAACAACTCTTCTATATGCACCAGGTTCCCGCAGTGAAAAATCTGGATAAGAAATCTCTGCTAGTCAGAAAGACAACTGTCAGCAGCTGCCAAGAATGTGCAATGAATACTAATTTTGATCACAAATACAATGCACTATAAAGACATTTATTCACATCCTATTTGTATTTGCAGTATTTTAGTTTGAATAGATGGTCAATAATAAGCAGTAAAAAAGTTCAAGGACAGCCTGAGCCACAGGCCAACCAGTTTACCTTCTCCTGAGGATTTAATTAGAAAGTGGAATCTACTTTTACTACCAGCTCTGAAGCTTGGAGTCCAGTTCGGTCTCTTCCAGCAACAAGAGCAAAGGATAAAACATCTGATGGCTTATTTCCATCTCTTTTTGAAGACACAGACACTGCAAACATGTCTTGTAAGTATTTGCAAAACCCATATAACATTTCAATCCAGAAGCTACACTTAATATCTGGATTTCTAGCACATTTAAATATAAATACAATGGGACATCTGGATACTCCGTAACACAGGGACTTTGAAACAAATTGTCATAGAAACAGTAAAAAAAATTAAACCAACACTAACTCCTCAGTTGCCTGTTAATGAGCATCTCTAACAGAACCCAAACAGCTGGGCTCCTAGAGAAATATCAGAAATTACCTTTAAAGGCAAGACAAAAGAAAAGACATTTCTCTTTATATTAGAAGGCTGCGTATTTTATAACTTAGACTAATCTGAACAAAGAAAAGTAGAACTCAGGAATAAGTTGAGTTTACTATAAAAGGACCCAGTAGTGTTTCCTTCAGATAATGGAAAATGTAAAACTAACCCTAAGAGTCTCTTTGTTCAATTGCTACTGACTGTGCGAAACTATAAACACCCGGGCAAAAACTTGTGCTGTGTATCAGCATTCTTCCTTTGCCTAAAATAAGCTTTAATTCAAACAGTTGTGTAGTGTCCAAGATGAGATTATGGAAAATAAAAATAAAAAAAATGTTTTGCTGTTAAAAAAAAAAAAATCCTGATTGCAGCCCTATCACACTAAGACTCCTCTGGCTTTAGACTCTTATGAAGGCATCTGATATGCAGCTGAGAGACCAACCAGACCACACCAGCATATGTTTTTTTATGGATTCACAAAAGTTATAGCGAATTTGACCAAAACATACTTTCGTCAAAAAGGGTCATACAAAGTCACACCAACCACACAAATACTTGTGAAGGACTCATCTGACTATACCTCCAAAGAAAGTTATCCTCCACAATTTCAAGCAAATTCTGCAAAATTCATTGAAGCACTTAACACAATGGAGAAAACTCTAGTTAAAATAAATGTATGATAAAAAAACAGTAAGCTACATAAATGTTAAGTAAAATTAATTCTCATTCCCTAACTTTGCAGTGTTTGATTGCAACTTCAGCAGGCTTCTAAAGCATATTCATATGTAATCAGAAATACAATTTGACAGTATTTGTACAAGATGTATAAAATCCTGTTTTGACTTGGAAGTTCTGTATTATTAGATTCACTATGCATACAGTAATTTTATTACGTATTAAAACTATTCTAATAATTTTCATATTTTCACAGTGCTCTTATTGACAACAGTAAATGCACGGCACAAAACAGACATCTCTCAGTTATATACACTTATATCGGATGATTCAAAAGGAAATAAGTAGCCTATGTACAAAGAGCCTTTCTGGAAACTGAATATTACGATTTTTCTTTTCTAACAATGCAGACCCATACACATATGCGAATGTGTGTACTTCTATCCACATACAAATCCACTCTGAAGGGATTTCTGAAGTACCAAGTCCAAATTAAAAAAAGGAGGAAAATCAGCATTACAATGGGACTTGTCATAAAAAGTGTGGAGCTTGTGGCCTAGATTCATCTGGCCTAAATGCTTCTTAAGTCCTTGTACACAATGTTTGGTATTGGCTGGCTGCCTCTGAGAGCCTACAACCACTCAGGAGTGAATGCTAGTCACTGGGACTTAGGAGGAATTCAGGCTGCATGAAATGCGCTACTGTAGCGGAATCAAATCTTGGGGAAAGGCTACAGCCAAAAAAAAAAAAAAAAAAAGGAGTGGGGTGTAAGTGTACTAGATCGAAGAGGAACACAAACAGCACGCTTTCAATATCTGAACTATGTTTGGGTTTTGTTTTTAAAGTACAGTTATCTAAAAAGAGCCCCAGAATTGCTTTGTTATTCCAGGAACTACAACCCTTTCCTCTTGTACATTACAGAATATAACTGTTATAAAATGCCATTTTTTCTGTCAGCCAAATATTATCAAGTTCTACAAGATAAAGATATCAGTTATTTCCACAGCTATCCACCTTGCTGCATCAGAGTATTTGTTATGAATAACCCTGTCAGAGGACCTTTGAGAAATCTGTGCTGAAGTGCAGCACAGTTGAAATTGCTGAAAAAAGTTATTTCATCAACTGCACTGTAGTGCCTTCAACCTTACAGAGGTTTAAGTTTCCAGAGGCCAAAGGGAGGGAATAAGGCTTTTCAACACCACAGAGGCGAGAAGCAGAAGGGGTCTGCTGGGGGAATTGTGAAAAGCCCATTGCAAAAGCTGCCATTAAGTACCTCAGAGGACAATAAGAAATGAATGTAAACAGAAAATGCTCTGGGAGGGTGAAGACACAAGAATAGTGGCACCAGAAAGATACAGGAATGGGAAAGGAGGGAGAAAGTATAAATCAAATCATTTGGGAGGTAAGGGGAAGGGTAAAGTTGTCAGCCTGTTTTCAGTTAAATGCTCCCACTAAATTACAAATAAGCATAGACAGATTTTTAGTCGCTGAAAACATAGTTGTATTTTTGTTAAAAACTACTGAAACAATCTGTCTTTCCCTCCCACCTCAAACAAAATACTGTGGTGTCTGAAGATGAAAATGTAACAGTCTCCATTTTCTGAAAAATATTAAATGTCTGAGAAAAGAGAGCACTGTCTATGTAAGAATAAAAATGCCATTGCCACAACCAATAATCGTATAGTTAAAATGCCTTTTTAATTCAAAGTTTTCACAAAACTCATTTGAGAAACTTTATGTATTAGTGAAGCACTGCATAAGCACAGTTACAAAACAGCATGAGGTTAAAATGGAAGGCAACATGGTCTCCGGGGTATTAAGACCGAGATGCTGGTTTGTTTCTAGAAATAAAACCTCTGTTCCCACACACAAGGCAATACAAACAAATACGAATTACCTTTGATTTCTAAGGGACCATCAAGGTGTAATTCTACCTTATCTTCATTCTTGCTGTTGTTTTCAGACCCCTGAATAACAGCAGTTCTTTTGTAGACGCCTCTTCTCACCTCTTCAAAGACTGAAAACATGTTGTAGACACGGGCAGTGTAGCCTGCTAGCTCAGTAACCTGAGAAATAACAAATGCTTCATTTCAGTTGCAACTCTTGAATTCCATAAATGAAATGTTCGGCCAAAGATCCACGAAAAACATTCCCAGCTATTCTGAGTTAGGGTTTCTCAAACGTTACTCTGGAAGGACTAATGATGCATCTTTTGACACCCATTAATTTTTCTTCCTTCAGATTCTGGGCTAAGTCATTTGGCATCCACAGCTCCTTCCAGCCAGCAGAGAGAGGAAATTTGAGGGGGACAGCTTTCAGCCAATGTAACCTATGATAGCTCCAGTAAATAACAAGGTTGCAGGGACTGCTCTTATCCATGGATCAGCAGAGCCTTCAATTAGCCAAGAATAACTATTAGCACATAGGAAAACAGAGCCTATCACACAAAAGAAGAAAAAAAAATCTCTGCATTTGCCAACAAAATAAAGGTCCATAGGAGTGAGAAAAATTAGCACCTATAATTATTTATATTTATTTCCTTGTATTCCTGAAACCTCCTGTGAGAAAGGTATGCTTTCCTAGGTAAAAAAAAGCAGCATCCTAATCTAAAATACACTACAAAAAAGAAATTGCTCTTCTGTCCACTACATCTTAAGACTAAAAGAGCTAAATCTGAGACCTTGGATTAGAACTGGACATTTTTAATGAGATCTCTTAAAAGGTTTCCTGCCTTTTTTTTTCCCCCCCCTTTCATCACAATTTCCACCTAGTAAAGACAGAAACAACAGATCTCTGGACTTGATAGGTTGCTGTCTATGAATGTTTTTTATATATATATATTTATATGTATATACACACACATGATACAATATGAATACTGTTGTTCCTATTTCTCAATAGCTACACCATCAAGAGCTCCCAAAAAACTGCCTCCATCTGCTGGCAGGAAAGAATCCTATCATAAATGTATTATTAGATGGTTTTAAAAGGGTGAAATCTCATACTAAATGCAGAGAGCAAGAATAGAATAGCAAGAAAATGAGTTCAAGATTATAAAATCATTAGCTTGCTGTGGTTAAACACATATAACCTGTAACCGAGTTCTCCTAATATGGGTGTATAGAATTCCAATATAAAATCCTCTTTAAATTTCACTGTGTCAGATTCAGAAATTAGTGGTATTTCTGGCCACATGGTCATAACTCCACTGGAGGTTAACAAGAACACAACATTCAAAAAAACTCAGTTTGAAAAGAGTAATCACTCCAGGTTTCAACTCCATCAGCTGAATGTTGTCCTGCACAACTGGTAATCATATTAACAGCTGAAAAATGTATTGGGCTAACGGCACTTGAGGCAGTAGACAGCACAGAGGAGCTGTAACTTCATTCTCCATACTAGAGTCTTTCAGCAGTTTCTAAAGGACCTTCGTGCCAGGACTGAGCACTCCACACAGAGCAGACAGTGGTATTTGATAGAGAGAATCCTGCATGTGATGAATGAAACTTGTACCAACTGCGCCCCACAAGAAACACAACTTGTACCAAGTCTCTGAACCGTGACCCTACAGGCTCATTTTGTAAAACCACAAAATACCACCATCTAAACTACTGACCTGCAAAGAAAAGTCCATCTCATCTGCATGCTAAACTACACTGACTAGAAGGAGACTGCTCTGGTGGATCAAGTGAGCAAGAACTGGAACTTCACTGCCACTTGAAGTGGATTGAAGTACACTGTCCTTCTTTAGAAACTGCCTGAATCATGAAACAGGAATGATGATGTGGTTGAAGTACTGCAGTGTCTCGAAGAGAAGAATAGATGTAAAATTAAGATAAGAACTCATAGAACTGGTCTTTTATCTCACGTGGTCTGGATTAAAATCTCACCACATTATAAAAAAGTGAGTTTGTTTAGTTGTTCCTACCACTAGGTGAGTATTTTTATTTCTAAAAACTAAACCCACAATGTTTTAAGTCCCCACGTGCATTACATAAATTACTTCAACGTTGCAAATAAACCAGAAATTACATCAGTGTATAACAGGTTATCTAGCAGTATCTTTGGAGCAGAGGCCAAGCAGGGGAACAGTTAACGGAGCACAGATCAAAATCACAATCCGTTAGAAGAACTCCTTCTGAAAAAAAAAAACAAAAAACCTACAGACTCTGGCTTTGTCAGAGTCCATATCTGAAGGTGCCAAACTACCCCTCCTCCAACACTTTACAGAGCTGTAGCCATTATGACAGGATTCCAAGTAACTGAATCCATAGTTTTCAATTAGCTGCCTAGCTAATGCATGCCTCCTTGCACTGAGCTGGGAACAGGTGTCCTCACCAAAGAGATGAGCCAAAAACAATTAAGCACAGAATCAACACTGAGAAGGAAATGTTGAAGTGAACAACAGTGCCACTTCATTTTTATTTTACTTAACAGCCAGCAACTAGAGAAATCCCCAAGAAAGACCAAAGGTAAAAGCTCATTGTTACTGAAATTTGGGTAAGGTCCTGAAACAACATTTCTGATCTTCCAGATTAACATCCTATACTTCTAGACTATCTGCTGTTCCAAGGTGGATTTTTTCCTGCAAAACTGCTTACAATTTAACAGGTTTACAAGATACTGAAAAAAGCTCTACAGTTCAGGTCGCCGGGAAGCAAGTATTCAGTTCTAGTTGTATCTTATACAAAAGATAGGGCTCTTCTGTTGGAATTGTCACTATATTGGAGACAGACAAGCTAAATTCATATCCATGTTCTAAAGAGAAGTAGAATTTGAACCTTTGTCACTCCCATCCTAGGAACTTCTGCTCTCTGATGGCACCCGAACAGGTATCAGAAATGACATTTACATGTTGCACCACACTGTCAGCTGTGCACTTTAGACTCTGTGGACTTAACTCCAAAGATCAAACGATCAGTTCAAAGATCTTCCTGGATTTAGCTGCAATAAATTGCCTTTAAAAATTGCATGAGTTTTTACATTTTATATGAAATGTAAATTCTGGCTTATGTTTTTCTTTTCCGTTTTGTGTATGAATGATGTACAGTACCTCTTTATATGAGGACATAATCCTTTCAATAGCATCCGCGCCAGAGATCAGCAGGTTTCGTGATGTAGTAAAAGCTTCTGTTCTTTCGCTAACCATTGCCTGTTTCTGGCCATCTTCCTGTTCTAAAAGTAAAAAAAAAGTTTTCTGTTAAAATATTCTTCTGAAAATTATCTCTACAAATTAAACTATGATTGGAATGTTAGCCACTACAGAGCAGCTTTTAAATTAAGAAGAAATTAACACTACAAAGACAACCTTCTGAAAACAATTAATGAACATAACCAGCACAGATAGCTTTGTAACAAAGAATAAGTTGGAATACAAGGAATTCACCTTTTTTTTGCAAAACATCCTATTATTTTATACTATTTGTCTACATATATAATTTTCCTTTTAATATATCATTATTGAACGTAGTTTGTTCAAAATATGATAAAGGGAAACCTAAGCAATGACCTGTAACAAATTTCTAATAGCATTTTTACTACTTTTGCAATACTCATCTTCAGCCTTACTTATTTTCTAAATTCTTATAAAAGGAAACATTAATTTGATGGAAATTTGGCAACATGATTACATTGCTATAAGAAAGCAATAAGCTCTTTTATTACCAGAGTCATTGTTTAAGCAGGAAACCTCTCTCTTACAACGCTGTTTCTCTCTTTATCTGACACTAGAACAAAGTTGTGATGCTTCATTTATGATATCACACCCTATTAGCAAGAAAACTACTCCAAAGAAAGGAGTTGTGGCATAAGAGCACGTCAGCAGCAACAGGCAAGGAGAAAACAGCAGAAATTATAGAATACATGTGAGAAAAAAATACGTTTACATTTAATATGTCTACATATACTCTTGCTACCACGCAATCTACAGATTCATACAGCATAGTCAACATGCAATGTTTGCTTCTTGCCAAAATCAAGATTTAAAAAGAAGTGTATTTTGTTTCAGTGCTAATAGTTGCATTCATAAAAAAGAAGACAACAACATGGAGTAAACCACTCTTCAAGATTTTTCACATACCAGATTTAGAAGACTCAAGAGTTTTCTGAACATAACTTTATATATAATCTTTACATATTGGTTACATCTGTGGCAGAACAGAGTCTCAATATATTTCTTCCCTTAGGTTTGTAAAGTTTTTCTAAAATTTCTTTTTTATGCCGAGCTGCTGCTAGGCATCCACCTAGGTAGGGTAATAGGCATGGTAACTCCTGTATTAGCAACAATTATTAACACCCTCTGTGGTGTTGGCAATTATTATGCTAAAGGAAATCTAGGAGGAATTCCCTGCAGGTGTGATGCGAATGTGGATTTTCTTAGCCAAGTCAAACAATGCAAAAGTAGAGCAAACAGTATTTTTTATTTGGTAACTGTCTCAACTCCTTGACAACATCCACTTCTAGGTATCTACTGTCTAGAAACCTACAGCCAGTAGCAAAGCCAGGTATATCTTTCCATCTTTATTAGCTAAATCTAAATGTTTTGTTCTCATTTACACAGAAGTATCCACACGTAATTACATCTGAATCACTGAAATACACTATGGATAATTTAGAAAAAAAAATTAAAATTTTGCATGTATATTCACACCCCATCTATATGTTACTCTTTCTGGCCTCAGATGTTTTTAATAACAATTTTAATTAACTGAGATGCATAATTTAAGCTAAACGTTTTCAAGATTTATCATCAATATGCTGTCAACTCACTGTATGTAGCCTAGCCATCTGATACATACTTAAAAAACAAACAAACAAAAACCCAACAAACACACACACACAAATGAAAACAAAACCTCTTGCAAAGGGTTTCCTATTGTAGTTCTCATTCATTTTAAAGTCATTAGCACTACAAAAAGCATAAACTTACGGGACAGACAGAATTCAATTAATTCATTGGAAAAAAAACTAAACCGAAATTTGTTTCTTACTTCTCAGAGATCTTTGCTAATCTTATTGCGATTATAGCTCATGCAGTCCATGCTACGTAGAACCACTAAAACTAAAGCATTCAGGAATCAGGTCTGGGTTAACTGTACTAATGCTGTATTCCTCCCATATGTAAACGTGGAATTTAGTGACACCTGCTCCCAGCACCCAGGCTGGCTCATCTCTACAAACCACCGCAGCAGTCATTTTAAGCATACTTGTAGGGTTACTTGAAAAGTTAAAATTATATAGAATTTAGGAGCATTTCACCATTCCAAAACACAAGCTCTTACATTACAGACCTAACCTACCAAGATTACTTCTCTTAAACTTTTTGTCAAAACCATTTTTCACAGAGCTAGCCTCTTGCATTTGAAGAGATGCCACACTGTAATGGGACCGACAGGCCATCTCTGTTTCACACAGAATCTAACACTTCTCTTTTCATCTTAGTTTATGTAATTCATAGTCATATTTGTTTTATAAATGAAAAAAAAAAAGGGTTTTTTGCATCTACAGAAATCAAAGCCTTGCTTCCAAAAACAGTTAACTTTCCAGAAACTGATGACAAATGACATTTGAAACACCAATCATTTAATAAAAAGATAATGAGAAATGTTATCAAATGGGAATCTAGGCTTTCCCAGTTAATTTCTTCCTTCCCTGAAATATGTAAAAGTATTAGCAAATTTCAGTCAGAACTATGGCCATCATAGAAAATATTTTTTTTTCTTTTTGTTGCAGGATTTTTTTTTTTTACTTCCCTCCACCCCAAAGAATTGTATAAAACTTTTCGCTTTAGACCTTTAGTCTTGGGTCTGCTCATGGTATCAGTTTTCTGCATATCTCTGATTCTGGTGATTTATCTGAAAGTAATAAATCCACTATCTGTTCCTTCAGATAAAAATAAACTTGCACCTGACCTGCTGAGGCACAAAGCATAATTTTCCCAAGCAGGCAATGAGATATTTAGGTCTGCTTGATTCCTCGAGTACCTGTTGTACTTTGAACTGGTCTTGGCATTGTTGATTTGTCAGTATTATATTTGTGATCCATCATTATGATATGCCCCAGGTCTCCACAACAGGCCCCATGCTTTAACGTTTTATGTTAGGTTTGGCAAATATTCTTCTGCTTTACAGGACGAGTCATCTCAGCGTCTTTCTTTGCTTCCACATTTGAAAAGTATTTCTCAATTCTCATGAGTACCGGGAACATTATTTAGTTTAGCGTGAATATGAGGGGTTTTTTTAATCCATGCTATAACATCAGAGAGATACTTACAATGTGTGTTTAAAAGATCTTTTTCTTGACTGCACTCATTCCCATCTTAGCAGAAAGACTTTTATCACTTTTTCTGTTGTGCTGATAACCTCCACTGTGGGGTCAAGTGCCTTTGTACAAACTCTTTTGTTTGGAATAGGACTTCCTGGTATTTTAGAAGCTGCTACCAGGATGCAGAAGGATGCAGGATCACATTGTCATGATATAAAGCCCTCCCAAGCCCTGTGATGGGCAGCAGCTCAGACAGCTGAATAACCAATCATGTACCCACATGAACCAAGCCGAACCGAGCTTGTCCAGTTAGACAGCCTTGATTTGAAACAATTACTGAGACCTGCACGGAATTCACTCATTCCTGATTAAGCATACCAGACTCAGAACTTATCCTTCCACAGACACTGTAGGATCTGTGCTTAAAGAACTACACGGAATTTGTAATATATTCTATGTTTCTAATTATGCACAAGGAAACCTGTTGAGGCAAACTTCCTCACTTGTTTTTCACTATCCCTCCTTATCTTTCTCCTTTTTTATAGCATCTACAATAGCAACACTACTCAAGGCTCCTTTCACTTCCTGGAAAGTTGTGATAGGATGTCAAAAATGGAACCATCCAACCCTGGAATCTGAACTTCACCTGCTTTTCTCCCAAGGAGTCAGAGAAAAACAGTGGTTCCTAACAGGTCAACACATAGGAGAATAATTATTTATAATTACACTACAGTTTACTGAAGGAGGAGATAAGCACTTTTGGAAAGTTAATAGTATTATTTTCTGAAGCAGTAGGAGAGGCTACAAACACCAGACTTCCATCCCAACAGTGGCTAGTGCATAAGGACTTCAATTATCACTATAACATCACGTGACACCAGAATCCTCTGCGTCCTGAATTCATGCTGCTTATCAGGCTCACATTCAAAGTTGAATATTTTGTATCGCTCTTTCCTCAGCTAACCTGCTATGCTTGAAGGGTACACACAAGACACAGATGTAATAAAGTCTGAATAATAAATTAATATGAGTAGCATTCAGGGCAAGTACAGTTTTCTGAGGACAAATTTAAAGAAACATTTTGAAATTAAGTAAAAAAATTATATTACCTCCATCTGCAAATCCTGTTGCAGTGATGATGGGCACAGCGACCATAATCATACCACAGCTACTCCAGACGTACTTCATCAGGAACTGCTCTATCATGATGTACCATAAACGTTTAGATAAAATGAGATTCATTTGATCTGCCAAATCCTTGTAGCTTTTCTGCAGCTGTTTCATTTCTACCTGCAGTGAAAAAATAAAACATATATACAATGCAACAAAGATGCAGACGTCATACAAGGTACGTTCAATAACATGCATGAGATACTTGGGTACCCAGAGCCGTGACTTTTGTGTCACATCTGTTGCGTGATACTTTATTTTTACAACGCTGTAGACTTACAGCAAAAGTGTAGCACTTTACGGAAGTCAGTGGACCTGGTTCCTCTTTACACCATCATCCCTGAACAGCACATTGGCAGCTTTTCAGCTTTTTTAACATGTCGGATACATACAGAAACAACATACAAGGCAGTCACAACAGCTGATTCTAACAAACTAAATAGAATTGATTCCACATCCTTTTAATGAAGCTGCAGCTGTAGCATTTCACAGCAACTGAAACTCCTCATATTGGAAAGCATTTGGGGATCAATTATCTCCAACGAGTTAAAGCTGCAGAGCTGATCCCTGAAAAGCAGCGTTGCCTGTTTTTACCAGCAGTCAGAAGGAAGAGAGAACTATCCCAAGAGGTTTAACAGGTCAAAGACAGCTGCAAGTCAATATGATGTAATGCATTCAGTTCAAGCAAGTGTATGTGGGAACTGAAAAAAACCCATTTAATTTACCTGCACTTAAAACTTTACTATAGGCAGCTTTTGAGAACAGTTCCTTCTACAAAAATAAACCATTTCTATTATATAATCGTCACTTAGACTGAAAGAGTAATAGTGCAGACTGGTTTCCAGCTTTCATTTTCACTATACATGAAACAACTTTTTTTTTTTATTATTTTTCCAAATCACAGCTGAAAGGCATTACAGCCAAAATTCACTTCTAATAAAAATATGAATAGTTCCTTAATAAGATGGTGTTAAAACAAGCCATTAGTTTATGTAACTGTGACTGGTGAAGTACTGTACTTAAGCTATTTTAAGACTCTGATGACTACATCTTTGCTTAGCTATGTAAAAGAGTGTCAAAGGTTGTAGCACTCTCTATCGCAGAGATTTCCCCTAAACTTTCTGGTTTGTCCCAGTTGCTATCTCTCATTCTTCAGGAACATGGGTGAAAATAAAAAGCCTGGAAAAGTTCAGCAGAATGGACTGGCTGAGGGAAAAGCAAGAGCAGAGATTAGTTTTCTACAAAAGCATTGGATCCAACTACAAAAAGGGAAGGAAGCCCCCCACAAGGGAACTACGGTCCGCTCCCACAGGATCCCCCAGATACCATCTTCCAGACAGTGTTTTCCTGTTAGACGGGGAGCGTGAGCTGTAAATGGGTTTAAATGACAGAGGGCCTCAAACTGCTTGGGGAGGACAGCAGGGTTGGGTCTGGCATCGCAGGAGCGACCCCCAACACCTTCCTTACCTTGTGCCCTCGGTAAAAGGCGATCTCTTCGACGTTGGCGATGATGCGCGAGTGCATGAAGCGCAGGTAGCCCTTCTTCTGCGCCTCCTCGGCCACCAGTTTGCCAAACCTGGGCGAGCAGGCCTTGAGCACGCGGGCCGTGGCGTAGACGACAAGGCCGGCCAGGAGCGTGGGCCCAATGGGGTTGGCTCCCCGCGACCGCGCTGTGCGGATCAGGGTGTAGGAGGTGAGCACCACGTCCAGGATGGGCTTGGTGAGGTTGGAGTAGAGGTGCGCCACGGACTGCGAAAACATCATGATGTCCTCGGTGAGGGACTGGTCGGGGTTGGCCAACCGCCCGTCCATGCTGATCACCCTGTAGTAGGTCTGGTCGGCGAAGTAGGTCTGGTAGGCACGATCCACCAGGCGCGTGCGGAAGGCGAGGGCCAGCTTGCCCTCCAGGTACCGGATGGTGCTGTTCACGAACGTGGCAGGGATCGCGATCATCAGCCATTTGATCAGCTTGAAGACGAAGCTCCGGGGCCGTTTTTCCACGATGCTTTTCACTATCTTCCCGTCGAGGGCGGCCACGTAGATGGAGAGGAAGGTCCTGGAAACCAAGGCGACCGAGTGGAGGCAGAGCAAGCCCAGCTCGGGGCTCACCAGCTTCGGGAAGAACAGCTTGCGAAGCTCCAGCAGCTGTTTGAAGAATTCCGCGTCGACGGCCGGGGAGGCTCCGCCGCGGCTCCCTTCGTCGTCCCGCGAGCCGCCGCCCGACCGCCTCCCGCGCCGGCGGACGATGGGGTAGAGGACGCGGAGCCCGTAGGCGGCGACCAGCAGGCAGGCGGCCCTCTTGGCCGCGCCCGCCCTGCCCCACGGCACCCGCCGCGCAGCCGCCCGCAGCATCGGGGTCATCCCGCCCCGCCGCTCCTAGCGCCGAGCCCGGCCGCCCCGGCTCCGCATGGGGCCGCGGACCGAGCCGCCCTCCTCCCTCCGCCGCCCGGCGCCTTCAAAGCGCGGCGCGTTGCACGACGCGGCCCGGCACGACGCGGCCCGCCCCGCCGACCCCCATTGGCTGCGCCGCGCGGGGCGGCCCCGCGGTCCCGCTGCGCCGCTTAATTCCCGGCCCTCCGCACCGCTCGCTCCCGGCGCCCGCTCCTCGATCCCCTGCGCCGCCGATTCCCCCGGCTCCCGGCGATCCCCGGGCGCTCGGTCCCGGCCGCACCGCTCAATTGGCGGCTCTCGGTCCCCTGCGCGGCGGGTTCCCGGTGTCGCCCCGCTCCCCCGAGGCGGCGCCCGGCCCTTTCCTTCCGCCTGCCCCGCGGAGGAGGCGCCGCCCCGGCCCCGGCAGCTGCTGGGGGGCGGCGGCCACAGGCCGAGCGGGGCCTGCGGCAGCCGTGGGGCCGGGCAGCGCCTCCCCGGCCGGCCTGGAGGGTTTCCTGCCTTCTCGTTCAAAGGAAACGGGGGTTGTGCTGCTGAAGCGCCGTGGGACAGGAACGGCCCCCACCGATCCCGGCCCTGCGGCAAAACGCGGCTAACTGCGCACAAAAGAATCGCCTGGGGAGGCGGCTGCCTTCCTGTCGTATTTTTCTCTCTCCCTGTCCTCTTATTCCTGCCTCTTGGCTTGTTTGGAAAAGGTATTTGAAATTACAGGGAGGATGGTACTTAAAAATACTTTGGATCCTTTCACGCTATGAAAATTAGGAATAGAGTAACTTCACCAGCTGGTATGTGATGCAGCATTAGTTCAGGGGTGGGTGTGTTACAGTACATATAGAAAATGTGCCATGAGGCATTTGCAGGATTTCTGAGGAGTGAGCGCAGCCTTTCCTTAGAGTGGAGGTTAGGGGCTCCCACCTCGCTGTAGCTCAGCGAACACAAGTTAAATCAAATTACATCACTGTTACAAACTCGGATAGCAACAAAAGCTTCAGGATGAAGAAATAATATCTTTGATTTGAGAGAGCGAGCCCTTCGCTTCTAAACATCAGGCAGCGCTTACCCAGTTGCTTTCCAGAAAGCTGAGTAAGCCAAAACAAGTAAGACAAGACCAAATAAGATCTATTTCTCACTTCTTCCCTACGAGTTTACACAAATTGTGCACGCTGCAGGCTGCTGAAAAGTCACACAGAGAAGATGTAGGGTAATCTTGAGGCTTACTAGACTTTCTGCTGGTGGAGACAGGGTAGAGATCTACTCTGTCCTTGCAGGTGTTTTTTTTTTAATACACAGCTCAAAATAAAGCTGAGAACATGTCAAAATCAGAGCTAGAGCAGTACAGCTAACTTTTAGTCACCAAATAGGCCTGGCTTCACTGCACATTACTATAGTAAACTACAGATTGGTCAGTAAAGTAGGTTTTTTTAGCATACAGAGACGGTGATGAGAAAAGCTGGCTAAGAAATTGCTTAGCATAGAGTTTGTTATTTTTTTAACTCACTATCTCCAGTTGGATACTTCCCATTCTGGCTTATGCATATCACAGTATGCTCTCAGATTTTGCCAAACCACAGCTATTTGCAATATTCCATTACTCTAGCATTTTCTTAGCGAGGGGAGAGTTCGCAGATCTCTTTCGGTTCTGCCTGTGCTGACCTTTCCCTTCACAAGAAGCTGGAGGACTGAAGCTTTTGGTGACTTGGTGGTAAGTGCGTACATCACACAGTCAGATCTGTGGGAGCATTTAAGTAACACAAATCTGATCATGCAGTGTTTCAGTCAATAAAAGCAATGTCATTTCTTCTTTTGAAAGTATGGAGAAAAGCTTAAATTGTTGTGTTAAATACACCCTTTCTTCTGCTCTTGCTGCCTGGGGATTTTTGCTGTGCCATGATCCTGCTCTGTAATCCACACGCACTCTTTGTGGAACATAGCCTTAGGCAGTACATTTTCTTTTTCAGTGTTGAAGGCAGCAATTTATTATTTAGTCATAATAAAACTTCTTGGTGTTACTAGAAAAATAATCACCAAACCTGCAGTAATGATGCTCTGTTGCCTCCACTGTTTCTTCTGACTATTGTAATAAACTTGTGAAGGTAAGTGCAATCAAGTAAGTACAAGTACCTGAGGCTTTCAGGTAGAGGGAATGTTCATAATAGAACCAGAATATTTTAGGGGTTAACCTCTCCCAAGGAGAAGCAGATGCATTTTTTTTTCTCTGCCAAGTGATTGGTTTTAAGCCATATGGTTTTCATCAAACACATTGAAATAACTTGTGTGCATTTTCTGAATATAGGAACTGATAACTGAAGAAGGGTAAAAGGAGCTTATTTTTAAAATTACTTAATATGCTGTAGTAATTTTTCAGTATTTTTAAGTCACTATTCCATCAGAGCAAAATCCCATAATTCTGCTCCCAACTACAAAAGTAAAATTGTTTATTATCCAAAAAATGCTTGGATGACTGAAGTAACAGCATCACTGTCTATAGAAATGATTTGTGCTTGAATACATCCATCAAGCAGATATGGAAACAATGAATGTCAGGCTAACTGAACTCCATGAATATTTGGACGTGTAAGAACTTAGGTATAATCATGACCACACCGATGCCTCTTTTTTTTCTCTTCTGTGTTATGCCCACTGGCTCTCACTCCAGCACTTCATCCTTGCACAATTTTATGATTGTGATGGAGATAGTGGACTTGAAATGTGCAAGTTATGTGGGAGGTATCAGTCAGCCTTCACTCAATCATTTTTTTTAAAGCCTTATGGCCTCAGGCTGTGCCAGGAGAGATTCAGATTGGACATCAGGAAAAATTTCTTCACTGAAAGCGTTATGGGCACTGGAACAGTCTGCCCAGGGAAGTGGTTGAGTCACCGTTCCTGGAGGTATTTAAAAGATGAGTTGAAATGCTCAGGGATGTGGTTTAGTATTGGTACAGTTGGACTGTATGATCTCAAAGGTCCTTTCCGAATGATAATATGAGTCTGCGATTCTACGAACGTTTGAAAAAGTAAAATGTACAGTTCTGGAAGCAGAAGGCTGCTTGTCTCGAGCCTTTTATGCTCCTAACACAGAATCCAAGGGCTGAAGCATCTATCTTTGCAGAAAACTAGAATTTCCTCACCCTTGCTGCTTACAGAGTTATGAACTGTGCCATAAAGATGTACAAAATAAAGCTGAGAAAATAAATAAAAATTATGCCTTTTGTATCACTGCTATTTGGGATATTTAACATTTAAATACATGAATATCATGCATGAAGTACATAACTTCATGCACGGAAGTGGAAGAAGCGTATGTGAAATGTAAAATACAAACGCACACAGTGTCTGTTGTTTTCATTTATATACTAATACTGAACTGAAAATCATTTCTAAAATATGGTGCAGTGTAAAATGGTGAGCTAGGAGTTTCTGTTTATTTGACTTTGAGCTGCATATTTAACATACCAGGTGGGATAGTAGGCCTTGACTTGAGCCAAATTCATCAGAGGGTGACCATAAATGAATGCCCTAATTCAAGTAAATACCTTACTCTGAAGGACTTGCGAAGTTTCTATTGACATTAATGTAATCACTTACATAAGTATAGAAAGACAGCCACAGAATTAGTTTGCAACATCAAGGCAAATCAGTGACAAATAGGTCTTTTCATCAGAGAAGAGTGATAAGTATCTGACCTTTGATTTCAAATTCATAGCAGCAGAACTTGTCTGTTTATTCTGCCTGGTTTAGAGAAGCTATTGGCTGTAATCACCACCCAAGGAGAATATCAAGACACTGTAATTCATTTAGGATCTGGAGACCTAAGCCACGCAAGGAGCTTTGCTTTTAAGGTGACAGTTGTGGAAGCTTGTTGAAGAAGTGCTAGTGTGGGAGGCTAACCAGATCCTGGCAAGCAGCTGGTTCCAACTGTTTTGTTCGTAATGAGGCTGTATGTTACCCAGACTAGGCAGAGATGGGCTACAGCAAGAGGGCAGAGAGGTCCTGTTCCGTTGTTTGACACTAGAGCGTGGGCACCACAGAGATGGTGTACATGGGGCATATTCCTGCACCAGTAGTCCTCCTTATTCTGTGTTCTCTGAATTTAAATCCTGCATGTCTTACATGTTATGAGATTTTATCCACATAGGATTTTTAATCAGTGTGGCTGCCAGCACAATCAATAGCAGACGGATCACAAGCAGTTTTGACTTCTGAGAACAGCGTGATTCTAGACAGAATACGTCTCTAGAAAGAAGTGTAAACAAGTTGTTTTCCCTTTATAGAGAGAGAGGGAAAAGGCCAAGGATAGAGAAGGTCAGTGTCAGCTGCTCCAGCCACAGTGAACTGCTGACTAATGATCTCAAACAAAGAATTATACTTTTAATGTTTATGCTTTGCTACTTAAAAACTTCAATATGTGCATTTTTAAGACATATTTCTCATTTTAAATTAATTTCTTATTTCATACAGACAACTCAGCTGAGCCAAACAATTCCAAAAAATACAATTATAGGAGACATGTATCTGTTTTATGCTTTCAGAAGTCTCAAATGTGTTATGTTTTTAGGGGTTTTTTTTTGCATTAAAGCTGTTAGAGCTTCTGTTCTCAGATCATCTGAGGAAAATGCTAACATTTCTGTATTAATTCTTTGCTTAAGTGCATTGTAAACACTTAAGCTACGTACCAAGTGCAATAGTGTAAGTATAAGTGGTAAAATCACAGAGCTGGCATCAGTTAGCAATGTCATAATGGCACTGTATTAGAGCCAATGCTCTATTCAGCAAAAGTGCAGTCAGGAATAAACTCAGAAAAATAATCTTTCGTAGTCATACACTCCAAACCAGGAGATCTGCTGCCATCCTTTTGTCATGCCTCAAGAATCTGTTTGAGGGATTGCAGCTGGTAGGTGGGGCAACAAAAATATAATTTACTGCAATCTAATGATTAATTCTTATCTGGGAGATTTCTAAATATTAAGAATAAGCAAACTGGTGCAGACTAGTGCTCCATGAAGTACAGTACTGTGTCTCTAACAACATCTCTAAGCAGATGCCCAAGGAAGAATAAGATTTGGAATTACATATGATGCTACCTCTCCTGCTGTAGCTTTTATACTCTCCCAACCTTTGGCCATTTTCAGCTGTAAAAATTTCATAAGACTGAGAGCTTTTTCTATGAAATATTCCAGTCTTAAAAGTGCTTGTCCATTCTCTCCTGAGCTCATCTAAACTCTTATGTAAATAATAACATTACTTAGCAAGCAGTTCCTCAGATCTGCCAGCCTGTATGTGAAGAACCACTCCTTTCTGCCTGTTTTGACCCTAGATCTCCCAAGCTCCACCTTATGGCCACCACTGCCTCTTCTGAAAGAGGCACTGAGCAATAGAGCTCGCTCTCTCCCGCCCTACCTCCTGACTTTTCCCTACCACTCATGAGTTTCTCAGCCTCTATCACACATGCTCTCTAGCCCCTGGGTGCATGGATGGAAGAACTAAATATTCTCTCCACTCTCTTGTATTTTAGCCAGTGTCAGGACCTTCCCTTTTTATATCACAGATTTCTTTAAAACCTTCGGTGTAAGATATCAACAGCACTAATTAAATCCTTACAAGATTAGAGAAATCACTTTTTTCTTCACATGTATGAAGCAGCATTTCTATCTAAAGAAACCATACTGGCTCTTCACATATCGCCCTATATTATAATTCCTGTTATTTTTTGTGATGCAGAGGTAGGATTTTTAGATTGCCACAGAATCATTTTTTTAAACTGTGTCACATCTGCTGTCTTCTAGTCTCCATGACCAAGGTTGAAGTGGCTTGTTACACACTGTTGTGTGAGAGAACTCTTCAGTGAATATCATTTAGTCTGGATGCTATGCTAGTGTTCATTCTGTCTTGATAAGGTCATTTTGACCTCATCGTTTGTTTTTTTCCACTTTAGATAAGACCTCTGCTGAGTTCCCCAGTGAGGATTCCTGCATAAAGTTCTCTCCAGTTTCCTAATCAACGAATACTGATGTAAAACTCTTACTTTATAATTTCGCAGCACCCGTGACTCCTCTGAGCACCCTGTTGTACCTTGCTGATGAACTGGCCGTATAGACTTTCTAGCAGGTTTTTACTCCTGGTTAAGTATAAGAATTATTTAGTAGTTTGTTTCTTTTGCCTGCTTGTTTCCTAAATTATATTTGGTCTATCAAATTGTATTTTAATGTTTATCAAAATTGATGATCCTTTCTGTTATCTTCTTTTGAATGCAGTGTAGCTTTTTGCTTCAAGTCTGGTATCCTTAAGCTTTTTCCTAGCCATACATAAAGATCGAATTCTAATTCCCTCTCCCAATTTGTTTTTAACAAGCCTTATGTTGTTCCCTTACTGGAGTTTAGCACAACTACAGAAGATTCTTTGGTCTTTGTTTCTCTTTGTAGAAGTATTGCTTTTATAAAGAAGAGGGTTCCAGTGTGAGATTCTGAACCCAATCTTTTGCCATGTTCTGCATAAGACAGACTGCAAATTGTTTTGAGGGCTCATTCTGTGAAAAAATAATTCCATCTAGATAATACCATCTAGGAGTATAATCTCTGCTTCATACAGCAACGTGTCAGTATACTGTTGTCTATGGTGCTGTTCTGCCTGGTGGTCTGACATGAAGATCCAAACCTATCTTCTTCCCAACTTTGACTTTCAGCTCATGTAGATTATGTGCTGGTTTGCTATGCTTGGAATTTGCTATTTAGCCTCTCTACTCTCTAGTCTTTGGACTAATGGCATCATCTCTTTCCATTTATGCTCACTCCTAACTCCTTCAAATCTAATGAAATTAATCCAGCTCAGCAAGGAGCGCTTGCTGGGAGAAACAACAAGAAAAGGTGGTCTCTTTTCACTCTACGTCCAATGTGGCAAGGACAAAACTGATCTTCTATTGAATAGATGGGTATTCATTGATTTCAGTATATGTTATAGATGTTTAAACTGGGCTTTCATACCAAATGGAGGTTACCCATCTCATACAGCAACTTACTGACGTTTTTCTGATCTAATGCTGATACCTTGTACACAAACACAAGAAGCCCACTGTCTTTTTCTTTAGACATTTGGCTGAAGATTAGTGTTTTGTGGTAAAATATAAAAATCCATGGGCTTTCTGCAATTCTTAGAATTTTTTAATTAATGCCCTTAGAGTAAATATAAAAAAGACTTTTTATTAAATTAATTGAGAGTTCTGTCTTTCAAGAGAAACTATTTTTAAAGGGGGAAACTTTTTTTAAAACAAGTTTTTTCTTCTGTATTAAGCCTTCTCAGGCTCTATCATGACTTTGCAATATCACAGCCACCTTTTAAAAAGAACATTTTTAGGGCAAAACCACCAACTATGTTGCCTTAAGCACTGAAGGACAGTATTAATTTTTCCAAAAGATGGTCTCTGAAGGAGGAAAACAGGCAGAGGAACACTAACTGGGAGAAGACCATGCAACTCTGTAAGCAAAGTTTAAGCACTGGGTTAGCCAAACAAAACCTTCTACTTGGAACACACCCATGTTTTTCAGTCATGCATTCTTAGCATTAGATAATTAGGTCAGTATTTAGGCACCTAAGTGTATCCTGACATTTAGAAGTACTAGAAATTCCCACCTTGGACAGAGGATTCAAAAGTGTTTCAGTTACTCTGTAGCTTTTACATAGTTATGTACAGATGGGTTTAGTTACTTAGTGCTAGATACCAAGATCAAATGGTTTTGGCAAAAATTAAAGTTAAAATATGTTAAATTAATGCCAAAAATTGGTAATGTTGTAAAATATTTAAACCAAACTGTGAGAATCCCCAGGGTCTTTTTTTTACCACACATTCATCTGCTTCGTAATCTTTTGTTATAACGAGCATTAGAGGAGGACGCTTGCTGGGAAGTAATGTTTCAATGGAAGATTAATTAAGAAACATGAGAACCATTTGCAGTCAGTACTAAGAAATCATTTGGAAACACATCTTTTCTCTCTTTCTCACTGTCTCCACTGAACATGAGATTCTAGATAAGCACTCTTAGATCACTCAAGGAAATTACTGTCTTGCTTAGGAGAAGGAGGGTATTCAAATCTCCAGGGTAGGATAACACTGCAGACAGTGGCACATAGTTTCATTTCACACAGTTTCATTTTGCTGACTTAGCTGCTTCCTCTCTGGGTGTTGGGAGATAGAGTAGGAGCCTAACTTAGGTGCTCAGAGTCACCTATCAGAAGACATTCCCCCCCCCCCCCCATTTTATTATATAGGACCTCTGTGAGGACTTACTCAAAGCTGGGTGACAAAATTTGCAAGGTCTGTGTTTCAACACCAGCCTTCATGGAGAAATGCAGCCTTACATCAGATAGACAGTACACTGCTTTGGTACGTCATGTGTATTTAGAGCTGATCTGATAATGAAGAAGCATGTCAGAGGGGACTATTCAAGTGCTAGAGAACTACAGCTGCAACAGTTGTTTTATCAACAGTTGGAAAACTGTTCTGAGGAAGATTTTGTGTAACGCTTTCTTAACAAAGGAACATGAGATGTAGTTATTCTGAAGAGTGGCTGTTATGAAGTTACAAAAAGGGGAACTCCTCAAGGCTTTTTTCTTCTTTAAACTTAAGTTTCTGACACATGGAGGAAGACTCCTGTTCTATGCTTATGTCGCTTCCCAGAGAAGCAACTTATCACCATGAAGCTCGTTCTCATGACCTTTGAAAAATTAATAAAAATGTCCTATGATTCTTCAAAAGTATGACACACTCAAAAATTCTAATCAATTATTTCAAAGTTTTCAAGTGTTGACAGTCAAGGCGCAATATTGAGACACTTGAATCCAGAGTCATAAGCATCTCAAGTCTTACATTCCTGTTTATTCTGTCTTGAGTAAAGAAAGACCCGATTATTTTATGTCAGTTTGAAAGGTATTTCAACTTTATCTGCAGAAAATAATTTGAGGAGAGGAAGCTTTTTATATTGAAAATATTTGATTGAAGCTGCCATGTCTCTTTTTCTAGATTCTATGAGCTACTGCTACCCCCAAATTCAATAAATTTAACATAAAGAAAAGCATATTCTTTCTCTTTAAATCCAGGTGATGCCACAGAAGAGTAAGGTTAAGGGTAGTACAGACAATATCAATACTACCTTAGAAAAACAAAAGTACAAGGGATTGGATTATGTCATGCTTGAAACTGCCTTTTAGACATAGTATTAACAAGTTAAACATTTACACCAGATGGAAAGGCAAACAAAACAGAAAGGATTATTTCAAGTGAAGAAATAAATCGAAGCATCTTTCCTTCTGTCATGTTAGCTGTAGAGGCACAATTCAAATATAGATGGATTTTACAATGAAGATTTTAATCTAATGCTGTTAAAGGAAGCAATTATGCATACTAATCAGAAATATGGGGAACATCACAATTATAAAACATACTTTCTGGTGAGTTTATTTGGTTTAATTGGTGATATTTTAGAGAAATATCAGATTCTTTCACTTTTAGAATCTTCCAGCTGTGGACTCTGTGAGCATCCCAGTGAAATTTAAAAGTGTTAGAAAGATAAAATGCTGGGTAAATTTTTAATATTTGGTTCCTGATATCTGCTTTGAGCACTCTCCACAAAGAATCATAGAATCACCAGGTTGGAAGAGACCCACTGGATCATCGAGTCCAGCCATTCCTATCAAACACTAAACCATGTCCCTCAGGACCTCGTCTACCCGTGCCTTAAACACCTCCTGGGAAGGTGACTCAACCACCTCCCTGGGCAGCCTGTTCCAATGCCCAATGACCCTTTCTGTGAAAAATTTCTTTCTGATATCCAGTCTGAACCTCCCCTAGCGGAGCTTGAGGCCATTCCCTCTTGTCCTGTCCCCTGCCACTTGGGAGAAGAGGCCAGCTCCCTCCTCTCCACAACCTCCCTTTACCCTTTAGGTAATCGTAGAGAGCAATGAGGCCTCCTCTCAGCCTCCTCTTCTCCAGGCTAAACACCCCCAGCTCTCTCAGCCATTCCTCATAGGGCCTGTTCTCCAACCCCTTCACCATCTTCTTTTCTCTTCTCTGGACTCACTCCAGAGCCTCAACATCCTTCTTGTGGTGAGGGGCCCAGAACCGAACACATCGACGTACCGGGACCCTGAAAAACATGAGTCTAAAGATAACTCAGTAAGGAAACACTTCAGGAAAAGCTTTATGTAAAATGTTAACGGTTGTTTTGTAAACGAGTGGCTTCCTTTGCTACAGGGATGTCAGCGAGCTCCTGGGAAGAGGAGACTCCCCAAGCAGCACAAGACACCTCCCACCGCCTGTCCCGGGGGCGTCTCTCCCGCTCTGGCGGGCGGAGCGGGAGGAGGTGGGAGCTGAGGTGGTCACCGCCTCCCCCCGGGCCGCGCGTAGCCGCCCTCTCTCCACCTTCGGCGGCGGAAAATGAACTGGGTGGGCGGCAGCCGGTGAGTGAAACGTTTGTAATGCTGCCAGAAACGTCTGTGTGCTGAAAATGTCCCCTCAGGCAGCCACGGGGGGTGACAGCCCAGTGTCTCCTCAGACAGCCGTGGGGGATGACAGCTCCAGTGTCCCCTCAGGCATCCACAGGGGCTGACAGCCCAGTGTCCCCTCACGCAGTCACGGGGGATGACAGCCCCAGTGTCTCCTCACACAGTCACAGGGGATGAGAGCCCAAGTGTCCTCTTACACAGCCATTAGGGGGTGAAAACCCCAGTGTCCCCTCACACAGCCATTAGGGGGTGACACCCCCAGTGTCCCCTCAGGCAGCCACGGGGGGTGACAGTCCAGTGTCCCCTCAGACAGCCATGGATGATGTCAGCTCCAATGTCCCCTCGGGCATCCACGGGGGCTGACAGCCCAGTGTCCCCTCACGCAGTCACAGGGGATGACAGCCCAGTGTCCCCTCACACAGCATGGAGGATGACAACCCCAGTGTCTCCTCACACAGCCACAGGGGATGACAGCCCCAGTGTCCTCTTACACAGCCATTAGGGGGTGAAAACCCCAGTGTCCCCTCACACAGCCATTAGGGGGTGACACCCCCAGTGTCCCCTCAGGCAGCCACGGGGGCTCACAGCCCAGTATCCCCTCAAACAACCACAGGGGGTGACAGCCCAGTGTCCCCTCACACAGCATGGAGGATAACAACCCCAGTGTCCCCTCACACAGCCATTAGTGGGTGACAGCCCAGTTTCCTCTCATAGACTGAGCACGGCCATGGCACATGTGACAGCACCAGTGTCACCTGAACTGGACTGAGGACCCACCATGGGCTGGATGTTTCACCTGGGTCTTTCCTCATGCTCTTAGGAATGGCAGTGATTACTGTTTGGGGAAAAAATGTGTAGATTTATTGAGATTCACTGAAATAGTAAAATAATCACCAAGTGAGTTATAACATTAAAAACACAGATTATATCTGGGTTTTTTAGGTGCTGTGCCATCTACCTATCTTCTAGAAATTTAAACCCCATCAATTTTGTCTGCCTTTTTAAAGTAGCTTTGCTAAACTCAGCTTTTTAATCACCCTGACTCTGTGCATAATCAAACTAAAATCATACCTTATTCATCTGCAAGTCTTCCCAGCAAAATAAGGTTTTTGAATGTTGCCTTTATGAAGTAGGGTGAAGAAAGAGCTTCAGTTTGAAAGAAAAAGACCCACAATCCTATCTTTGTCCTAAATGCCTGTCATGCTGTACGTAAGAAAAGGCAGTGTGTAGGAGTACTACAATCATTTAGAAAATGACAAATAATCTTGCTGCTTTCTGCTGTTGTTAATTACCTGTTAGGATTCCTCAGGTAGGTCTGGGATTTGCACATCAGGTGTCAGAAAAGCTATCACTACTGGGGCATCTACCCACTGCAAGGGTAAGTGTGCATATGTTTGGAAAATGTCTTCTAACTTTAAGCACAGTAAAAACAACAAAAAATGTAGGTATGTGGGGAGGAGGAAACATAATTTCAAAGGGATGCTCCGTGTTTCTAACTCTGAAAAAAAATCTTAATTTTATTGACCCAAGAGTTTCAGCAATTTCCACCCTGCTCGCAGCAGTGACGCAGAGCTAGAATTTTATGCACAATGTCCGGTAGGCAGTTCATTTAAGACTATGTTTAGCAAGTGAGATATGCAGTTTAAGGTATACCTGTCTCCTATACTGTAGAAAAAAGAGCAACTCAGTAAAACTTGTAGTGACAATAAATTTGTATTTCCTTTTTAACAAGTTACTCACAATATTCTGTAAAGGTAGAAACTTGTACTGTGCTCCTTTGGTTTTTTTGCTAATATGGTTTTGTAACTATGTTGCAGCACAACCAAGAAAATTAGGAGAAATTAATATATTGACAAAGATTTCTTATAATGTTTAAAAAAATTAAGAACCGATGAAATGCTGCATTACAGGTCAAATGTCTAGAAGTTTTTCTTCCTGAATGTTGAATGTATTTGGTAGCCCTAGGATAGAATGTGGTCCTATCCTTATCATAGAATCATAGAACAACCAGGTTGGAAGGGACCCATCGGATCTTCTAGTCCAACCATTCCTATCAAACACTAAACCAAGTCCCTCAAGACCTCATCCACCCGTGCCTTAAACACCTACAGGGAAGGTGAATCAACCACCTCCCTGGGCAGCCTGTTCCAATGCCCAATGACCCTTTCTGTGAAAAACTTCCTCCTAATTTCTAGCCTAAATCTCCCCTGGCGGAGCTTGAGGCCATTCCCTCTTTTCCTGTCCCCTGTCACTTGGGAGAAGAGGCTAGCTCCCTTCTCCCTACAACCTCCCTTCAGGTAGTTGTAGAGAGTAATGAGGTCTCCTCTCAGCCTCCTCTTCTCCAGGCTAAACAACCCCAGCTCTCTCAGCCGCTCCTCTTAGGGCCTGTTCTCCAGCCCCTTCACCAGCTTTGTTGCTCTTCTCTGGACTTGCTCCAGAGCCTCAACATCCTTCTTGTGGTGAGGGGCCCAGAACTGGACACAGTATTTATCTAAATAAACCAGAATTGAAGCAGCTTCAATACAGATATGTTGACTTCATTACCTGAAAATCAGATGCGTTATAACATAACGTAATGTAACATAACATAACACATCGTAACATTATCTGTATCCTAAATTCCTGAGAAATTCAAGGCATGACTCAAGATTATACTCTTGCATTTGAAACATTAATGATTTGCATCTTTCAGGAGCAGAGTCATATTAAAGCAGGAAAGGAGAAAACAAAAGGTAAACAGTACTATCTATATTGGATATGATATTGTTATATAAATGCTTTAGTTGATTACCTTAGGAAAAACTTTCAGAGCATTTGGAATGAGACTCAAAACCGTCATGCAACACTTGTAATGTGTTTGCCTGGCTGTATGTAATTTCTAGGGCAGAAGTCGTCTTCTAGGTTTACCACACTGAATTCCAACAGAAAAGGAGAAAGTATGAATGCATGAGTGAATGTTTCCAATCTAAGTCTTACTAAATTAAATCTGTCACTATATTTTGTTGGTATGTCCTGACACACAGGGTTGCTTGAAGCCTCTCAGCAACAACCATGTAGTCAGCTAGCCTTACTCATATACACACAGCTATTTTTCTCTTCCATGTAAAAGAATGTTTGGCCAATTGAAGCACTTTATTTGGGGATTTGCATAAGCGGGACAGCTTAATTATATTTTGAATCTGAAAGTGAAATAATAGAATCAAATTTAGGTCTGGCATAACAGAAGACTTTTGAAACAAGAAAGAAAACAGAGAAGATAGTTAAAACCATAGACAAATCAGTTTTCTCCTCAGCAGCTGGGAAAAAAGAGTTACTATAGAGAAGATCTACCACTGAAGCTGGTACCCTCTAATGCCCAGAGCAGATACCCTGGCATACAGAGGAGGAGGAAAACCAGTTTGACAGTATGGAGACAATCTCTGAAATGAAAACCTTTACCTAAGCGAATGTGGAAACAACTGGCAGCTTGTTGCCCCCACTGCCTTCCCAGTCTTTTAGAGGCTTGTGAGTTTGCAAAATATCTGTTTACTCAGGGATTTATTGGGCTAAGCCACATAATTTACAGTACAACTACATAATTTGCTTCAGTGGAGGAGGGAAAACAGGAAAGTATACCCAACAGGTTGTGATTAGTAATTTAGTACTAAATTACTAAACATAGTGGTAATTTTGTAATTGCTAATACATGATTAATAGTAATTTAGAGGTGATGGGAAGAAAATATCTGGGACATTGAAGAGAATGGGTATTTGGGGAGTGTGGGCTCCAAAACAACATGAATTTTTAAGTGCTGATTTGTACACAGGCTGAATTTAGCTTACCACAGATATACTAATTAACTGAAGAACAGGTAATTTCCATAGATCATAGAATCACCAGGGTGGAAAAGACCTCTTGGATCATCAAGTCCAACAATTCCTATCAACCATTAAACCATGCCCCTCAGCACGTCGTTTACCTGTCTTTTGAAAACCTCCAAGGATGGTGACTCAACCACTTCCTGGGGCAGCCTGTTCCAGTGCCCAATGACCCTTTCTGTGAAAATTTCTTTCTGATATCCAGTCTGAACTGTCCCTGGTGAAGCTTGAGGCCATTACCCCTTGTCTTGTACCCTGTCACCTGGGAGAAGAGGCCAGCTCCCTCTTCTCTACAACTTCCTTTCAGGTAGTTTTAAAGAGCAATAAGGTCTCCTCTCAGCCTCCTCTTCTCCAGGCTAAACAACCCCAGCTCTCTCAGCCACTCCTCATAAGACTTGTTCTTTAGCCCCTTCACCAGCTTTGTTGCTCTTCTCTGGACTCGCTCCAGAGCCTCAACATCCTCCTTGTGGTGAGGGGCCCAAAACTGAACACAGTATTTGAGGTGTGGTCTCATGAGTGCTGAGTACAGAGGGAAAATAACCTCCCTGGACCTGCTGGTCATGTCATTTCTGATATAGGCCAAGATGCCATTGGCCTTCTTGGCCACCTGGGCACACTGCTGGCTCATGTTCAGTTGCTGTCAACCAACACCCCCAGGTCCTTCCTCTCCAGGCAGCTTTCTAGACAGACTTCTCCTAGTCTGTAGCTGCTCAGGGTTGTTGTGCCCCAAGTGCAGGACCTGACACTTGACCTTGTTGACCCTCATGCCATTGGTCTCTGCCCAGCGGTCCAGCCTGTTCAAATCCCTTTGCAGAGCCTCCCTACCCTGTGGCAGATCCATACTTCCACCCAGCTTAGTGTTGTCTACAAATTTACTAAGGGTGTGCCCAAAGCCCTCATCCAGGTCATTGATTAAGATGCTGAACAGGACTGGACCCAGCACTGAGCCCTGGGGGACGCCACTTGTAACTGGCCTCCAGCTGGAGTTAACTCCATTTCCCATAACTCTCTGGGCCCAGCTGTCCAACCAGTTTTCCACCCAGGAGAGTGTGCACCTGTCCAGGCCAGTGGCAGCCTGTTTTCTAAGCAGAATGCTGTGAGAAACTGTGTCAAAGGCTTTGGTGAAGTCCAGGAAGATACATCCGCAGCCTTTCCCTCATCCAGGAAGTGAGTCACTTTGTCACAGAAAGTTATGAGATTAGTTTTTCAGGATCTGCCTTTTGTGAACCTGTGTTGGCTGGGCCTGATCACTCGGTTCTCTTGCATGTGCTGTGTGGTAACACTCAAAATCACCTGTTCAATGAATTTCCCTGGCACTGAGGGTTCCCTAAATACCCTCAGGTGGATAGTAACACCCTAGAAAGCTAAAGCTTGTGATATATTATACTGAAAAATAGCTAGCAATGAACATGTTAGATATGTTAGTTATATGTAACCTGCAATCATGACAGGAATCACATTTCAGAAGAAAAGCCAGCATAATTTTGTGTTTGGGCATGGCCTTCAGTTTTCAGTATCCTTCTTGTGGTTAAAATAAAGAAATCTTAACTGTTTTAATTAATTCATCTGCTGTGATTGATACTAATGATTTTAGGATGATTATCAATAGTCTCCTACAAAATCGAAATTTTTGTTTCCTAAATTCTCTAGAATTATCTGCCTGATATATTCAGTGACAGTCATCTCTCCTTTTGTTCCTTGCAACAAAAAGCCTTTCCAAAGTCCCAGTCTTATAAAGTTTTCTTCTGTGCCTTTTTTCTCTTTTTTTTTGTCACAAGACTATATTCTATGTCAAGAAAGATAAATTTGGAGAACAACAAATTCTTTGTGTCTTTATATATGGCTGTGTGTATGAAATCTTGCTGATTTATTTGCCTACTGGTTTATAAGTTGCCTAAAAAGCTCAAGCTTATGTTTTTTAAAGACTTCTTTCCTTACTGCATTTTTAATGTCTTTTATTGTAAGGACTTTTTAAAAATTATTATTCAGGCATGAGTATTTAAGGACTAAGTTTTTGGCATCAAGATACCAGTGATTTCTTTTGAGGATAACCAACTTAAACTTGCAGTCTTTTCCAAGGAAATAGAAGGAAACGAAATAAACAGTAGACAGGGTGTGAGAACTCAGAGAGATTTAATTATTTGCTTTTAATAGTAGTAATTGTGTACTAAGTCTTGCATAATAATTTCGAAATGATTATATATGCTGCTAACATGCTGTTGAAAGTTCTATCAAAAACTTACTCTCTTTTTAAAAAAATTTAGGAATTCTTTGAAAAGAAGAAACTTAAGTCAAAGATGAAGCTTCTGGGAGTATCGTCTCCTAAAACTTCAGCAGTCAGCTTAGATCTCCTCAATCTGTATGTTGTTAACCAGATATCAACCAAAAAAGACAACACCGGTGAGCTTAGTGTAACAGTGATCTGACTTCACATTTCACAGAATCAATCATCCTTAACTATTGCTGCTGTTATTGTAATTTTTGCTCTTCTGCTTGTAACTTAATGCTCAAATAAGTATTGTTTTATTTTTAAAATACAAAAATTATGATTTAATAAAAATGCAGGATGTAAGAGGAATCAAACAACCTTGGCTACTGCCTACTTCACCTTTAAAGACTCATACACTCATGCACATTCCTTATTCCATTAATTAATTTTACCCTTTATCCGTTTCTTTTTCCCTTTGCCATTAATTGGGACTTCCTTTTTCATAAACTTTGGGGGGCATTTGGAGTCAGCGACTGTCAGCTCTACCCAGAGTATCATTCTTAAAATCCTTCATTAAGCTCCTAGCAATCATCTCTGCATCTTGAGTCCCAAGTCTTATCCTCTGTCACATATTCATGAATCACGTGGAGAATTTGTGGTTCTTTGCTCAGGAAACTTAGAAGGTGGCTGAGGAGGGCAACAGAGCCTGTCTATATGCATCAGCTGACTGTAAATATTTTTATATTATAATGCCATTTAGATTAGAGTTCTCTCATTGCCTGTGACAAAGAAAGCAACAAAATATATTGTACTCTAATGAAAATTCAGGAAGCCTAAAGCTTTCTCCAAGTGTATCATTGACACTTCAAATCCTTTCACTACAGAGAAAACAAGGAAGCCAGTCCATGTTGATATTATTGAAGATAAAAAAATACCTATTCAGAGGCACAACATAGAGCTTCCCACATCACCTTTACGTACACAGCATATGGCAAACTTAGAAGATATCCAGAACAGGTACTTGTATGAAATAGGCAGCAGTTAAGCTGTGACTAAATTCTGGAAAAGGGATTTCATGATGGTCTTATATCTGGGGTATTAAGTAAATGTAAGTGATCCATTCTAAGATGAAGTTGTTCCACAATCAGTCCTGGCATTCCAGTGTTATTCTTACTATGAGAGAATATATAAATGTGTTCTAAGTAAAAAACTGCACATGAAGCGAGAGATTTTAAAATGAATAATGTTTCTTTACTCTTGTCAGGTACACAAATTAAGTTTATCTCACAGAGCAGCCTATTCAAACAGCACTTTATACTTAACATTATTTTTCCATCTAACTTCGGACACCCTAAAGTGACTGACACACACTGGCCACTTATAACTTCTTAAGTATGAGGCCTTTTTAAGCTATGTGGAAATATATTCTTAAATTATTTTGAAATTAGTGCTCATAATGTTCTTAATCTTATATATTTTGTATCTTGTAGTTCATAGGCTGTTTTTTTTTAATTTTACAAGGTTACAAAAGCAAGTGTTGGACAGCAGAAGGCAGCACCTCTCAGAGAAAGTAAAATACCAGCATAATGTAAGTTTGCTCTAATAAACTTATGTAGAGCTAAATATATGCAGCAATGACTGTATTTTAGTGGTTTTTTTCAAAAAGTGAACAAATCTCATGGCTACTGAAACATGTGAAGTCTTCCTCTTTAAGGCAATACTGGAATGTTATTTGCCGGTCATATTTTTCATTTGTTCCTGCTATTTCTTTCATATTCCTTGAAAGTTTCACCTTATTTTAGGTGTTTTCCAAAGTACTTCAGAATGTCTGTGCTCTAAGGGACAGAGATTATGGGAGAGAGACTGAGGCCTACATTAGGTAAATTAAAAACAACATGCAGAAATGTGAAATGATAAGATGCAAGAAGCATAGACAGAAATAAGTCTTTAAGAGGAACTTAAGTACAAGTATCAGTGGATAAACTGAGGGGGTGAAAAATATTCTCTAGATGGAATTTAGGCACATTTTGAGTGACCTATTCCACTGTTGTTTAAAAACACCAGTCAGACAAAACAACAACTAAGTTGTTGCAAGCAGCTGGTTTTAAATCTTCATTGACTAAGGTGTATCTCATTTAATTAATTAAAATATATCTGCTTCATTAAGCAGAAAAAGGGGCTACAAAATTCATAATTTTCAGCTTTTTGGAAACAGTTCTGTGGCACAAAGACTTTGCACTCTGTTAGTAGTTTGTGCTGCTTTCACTAGTTAAACTGGATTACAGGTATTACTTCCAAGTAGCTGTGAGTACAGTGACATTTCGTGAGTTTTGCCTTCAATTTCTCATTGTGTTCTGATCTGCTTGAGAGAGCCCTGTTGATACCATTGGATGCTGAAGTTGTTTCCTCAATGGAATAAAATGTTTTTCATTTTATTATTACCTAAGAACCAAGTCAGCAGATCATTATGTACTTACATGTTTACTTACATTAAAAACGTGTTTATACTCATCGTTTCTCAGGATAACATTTGTGTACGTGCTTCAACTTTAGTAGGTAGTTTTCCTGAAATAAGCCCTTACTACTAACCTTATGTTTCATGAAAAAAATCATATCAGAATACATGAAAATTTTCTCTTCATATGGTGTATGTGTAGAGATGTGAAAGGTTTGATTATTTTGAACTTCATGCTTACACGAAAACAATTTCCTGTAAACAAAATGTCTCTTTGATATGTTTTGTCTAGTTATCACAGGTAACAGAATTAACACATGCTAACTCTACTGTGGGACATGAAGAAAACATAGTGAAAGCTTTCAGTGCCTATCCATTGTCCTCTTCTGGGTTTTGGTCCTCGAAATGCACACAATTTTCAGAAGAAAATTTCAACACAAATGTAATGGACAACATTTGGGGACAGACCTATGAAGAGAAGCTGCAAAATCAGGTTTGATTAATGATTTGTCATTCCTGCCAAATTATTTTAAACTAACTTACATATATTTGGAGTGTAGAATTAGTGTAATGATGAAGATAATTAGAATGATCAACATTTCTTGTAGGGGTGTGGCAATGAATATTCCATGTATACAAATATACTTCTTTTATTGTTATGAAGTATACTCAACTTGAGCTTTTGGTCACTGAGCTCTCAGTATCTCTGATATCTGCAGAAAAAGTGCTATTCACATACTGCTGGCTTTCTGTTGTTTCTGAATTGTAAAACTGTTTGAAGTAAGCTGAAATGTCTGAGTTATAAAAACAAATTTCTTAAATGTGCAGTTGCTATAACTGGGTATGGTATGATCCCAGGTGATCATTGTGACCTAATTTGTAATCATGCAGTGCCTCGCTGAGTAATGTAGTTCTTACAGTATTCTCAGTGCTCCTACAAGGATTGAGAAAAGCTTGCTGTTTAACTCAAGATAAGTTTAAGTAATGACTGAAAATTATTTGTTCTGATGAATGTTGCTAGGTTTTTTTCTTTTTGTTAACTTTGAGGTTCTTAAAAGAATCATCTTTAGAGAAGTAATAGCAACTATAAGGAGGCTCTCATAATATGATTTATATTTAGAAAACATATGTTGGAAATAAAATAAATTCTGCATGTATCACCAGCAGTATTTTAAAGTATTTTAAAGTCTTGAGGTGCAAGCAGAAGGAGTACTTCAGGGCTTCAGAAGGGGAGATGTTGGGTTGTTCAGGGAATAAGTCAGCAGAAACCCATGGGAAGCTGACCTGAAGGACAAAGGAGCTCAAGAAAAATGTTTTCAAAATGCAAGGATGGTCCATCTCAATGTACCAGAGAATGAACAGGTCCTGGAGGTCAGTTTGACTGAATCAGGGAACTCCTGACTGAGATCAAATGCAAAAAGGAAATGTGGAAGGAGTGAAGAGCCACCCAGAAAAAATACAGAAGCATCCTCTGAGCTTCTGGGGTTGACATTAGGTTGGCCAGAGCTGAAACTCACACAGGGTGATAAGGGCAAGAAGGACTTCTGTACGTTATGCCATCAGTAAAAGGAAACCAGGGAAAATGCTGTCCACTATTTAACAGAATTGAGACTTAATGACAAAGGACATGGGAAAGTCTGAGGTACTTGTGACCTATTTTGCTTTAGTCTTTCCTGACAAGTATGCTCTCTGAGATTTCAGCGCAGTAGAGATCTCAAGGGAGAGTGGTGCAGGACAGTAGTAGAGAAACAACTTAAGCAAACCTTAGTAAGCTGATCACAAAGAAATATATGGGACTAGATAAGGCATGTCCAAATATCTTGAGGGATTTGGATGATAACATTGCAGGGCATACGTCATCTTTAAAAATCTGTGGTGATCAGGAAAGCTTAAGCATGGTTGGGTATCATCTCACCTCTGACCCGAAAGGATTATGGAGTTAGACCTCCTTGAGGCAATTCCGAGGTACAGTAAGTATGAGAACATCTGGAACAGCTTTCATACATTTACCAAGGCCATACTGTGTCTAATGAAACTTGATTGCCTTCCATGATGAAATTGCTAGCTCTCTGAATATGGAAGAGTAGCAGATATTATTTACCTCTACTTTAGGATGGCTTTTGCCACTGTTCCCCATGGGATTCCAGTAGCCAAAGCGGGGAGGTATGAAACAGTCAATCAGGCTTTTTCATGCTAAGGGAGGATGGCTGCTGTAAGGGCATTTCACATATTAACAGTGATAACAAATATAGAAAAGTATCAATTATACAGAAATTAGTTGTGCTCTAAAGGGGTTTTGGCTTCTACTGTAAAGATAAAAAGCAGTAAAAATAGTGGAAGAACATGTATATTATTTGCAAAACCGTCCTTAATTTTTAAACACCATAAATATTCTATAAAATCAGAGTTTGCCATCTTCTACTGTTTTCTCAGCCAGGAAATAGTTCTGATCAAGACCCTTGGATTACAAAACCTCCAAGCCAGTATATTCTCAAGAAATCTGATACAGTGCCTCAGGAACTGTTTAAGCCATTGCATAGGTAGGCAGTGATTTTACATTAAAGAGAGAAGTTTAAGAAAGAAAAATACTAAGATAATCTGAAAGTTATCGCTACTTGATTTTTCACTGATTTTTGGTGCTTTTAAAATAGAAATTGGGATTAAATTAAAAGACTGAACATAGTGAGTGATTTAAATTTGCTAACAGCCAGCAAAATGTGAACTTCATGTAGGCACTTGGAGCCATGTTCTATTTTTTGCAACGTCACACGTGATGGTGTTATCAAATTGAGTGAGAAGCTGCGTTTACCAAGAGGCCACAGAGAGGGCTGCTGCCCTGTCCTCATTAGTTCATGTCACTGTTGCAAGTGCTTTTCTGATGACCTTGATGCTGTAGCAACTGAGCAACTTCACCACCTACATTGTTTACTTTTAGGATTCCAGGAACCAAACAATTTTCCCCCCTTCTTTTTCATATGTAACCCTACTAAACTGCTTTTTTATTTTGAAGAATTGATTCAAGAATACCCTGTTGAGAATATGTACTTTTAAAAAAAGAACAGATAGAAATCTAGAATATATTTTTCACAGAAAGGGCCATTGGGTATTGGAACAGGCTTCCCAGGGAGGTGGCTGAGTCACCTTCCCTGGAGGTGTTTAAGGCACGGGTGGATGAGGTGCTGAGGGACATGGTTTAGTGCTTGATAGGAATGGTTGGACTCAATGATCCAGTGGGTCTCTTCCAACCTGGTGATTCTATGATTCTATATTTGTTTTTTGTACATACGGATTAAAATTCTTTTAATTGAAAAAGGTTTAGAGCCAGACTCCTTTGTATTAAACATTTTATTTCTGTTTGGTTTGGTTTGTTTTGGTTTGGTTTTATTCCCAGGGGCTCTTGGCTTTCATCTAGGGTCTTACAGGGCTAATGTTCCTTTGCTCTTTTTATTCTATCAGTCAGTATCTGGTTGAAGTTCCTATCAGTCTCCAGTGTTGGCTGGACAGAGCCATAAAAAGCCATATATTATTCTACTGTTCTAAAAGTACCTACAGTCTATTTACCTGGGGGAGTCAAGTGACTGATAAGCTCATTGACCACCTGATAACTAGATGAACACATCAGCTTCCAGTCTTAGCTACCTGAAACGTCTTTTTTCTTTTCTCTTAACTTCTCCTGGCTTTCTCTGGCAAAACCTGACATGAAGATAACATTCACTTTGCTGTGTATTTTGATGAATCCTCAAGAAATAGCTCTACATTAAAACCCTGCCTAACCTTATCTTGCCTACATCTCCCCTTTGTCTTCTCCACAGACCCTCAGGCCTGCACTTGTCTGCTTACGGCTCTTCCCCATGTCTTCTGTTCATTTGTGGCTCACTAGCAACATCTCCTTCCAACTGTTCTTCAAATCCATTTTTTGGTATTTTCCTTGTTCTGTTTTCATCCACTATGGCCATAAATTCTTATACCTCAAGAGCCAACAGTTCTCCTGGGAAGGCATTTTCTTTCACTGTGTGTGACAAACTGAGTATAAAGTTATACAATTTTTTAATGAAATTGTAACATGTTGATGATGTAATCAATATGTATACATCTGAGAGCTGAGGCACCTCAAGATAATTAAATATTAACTAATAATTTTAGATACCTTATATAAACAGCTGATATCTTCCACTCAGAAACTATTTCCTTAGCTACTTAGCTGTTTCCTCATCTACTATTAACTTTTACTTAATGTTATGCAATGTTAGCTGTAGTAAAGAAGGAGTCTCTGAGTTGCTTCACAAAATGTTTTACCTTCTTCACACAAACATATTCAAGTTTCTCCAGAAACAAACTCTAGTTTGTCTAACCTTTTAAAACTGCTCCAAGGGGGGAGGGTCTACAATTAGAGGACATCAGGTTGTCTTTTAAGTTTCCTGTCAATATTTATCAAGTTCCAAGTATTTATTGAGCAAAACATTACAGGATTTTCTCTAGTGAGGATTGTCCATGCTACATTTAAGTTTTCAAGTTCCATTGATAGCACTGCTAAAAATTTTCTAAAGAAAAGGCATTTTTTGAATGGTACAATGCAAATTCTCTCTGCCAGTCCCCTGTGCTTCAGAAGCCTCTCAACTTTTTGCTCAGATTTTCTGAAAGGGCAGTCCGCAGATAAAGCCTAAGGGGAAAACCAGCAAAAAATGTTAGATTAAGAGCCAAGTAAGTGAAAGTGTGATGGTGCTGGTGTGATAGTGTCTTCAAAACCACAACTATCAGAAGTGGTGTAGGGAAGTATGGGCAACAGAAAATGGCTAGTCTCCTGGCAGTGGAATAGAAAATTCTGTGTTGATTTAGCATTACTGACCTCAAGTAAAAATGGAAGTCACTTGCTGAAGAGACTAAGACTTACGCAGTAAATAGAGTTTATTATGGGCTTTCACTGCGGAGAGAACTGTAGTCTTGAAGAACAAACTGGTTTTATGAACAGAAGAAGCTGCCTTCCTCTTTTTCCTCCCCACCCCCTCTAAAGTGGCTTTCTTTGGTCAGCTGATGGAGCAGCAGTGACATACTGTGGTTGATTTTATAAATCACAGTTCCCTACTCAGGAGGATGTGCTTCATATCTTGGTGTGTTTGGAGGCATCATCAAACAGAACCTCTTTTAAACCAACTGTACTATAAAGTGGAAACAAAATACAGAATACTTTTTCAGTTGAAATAATGTACATCTGAGAAAAAAGAAAGTGTGATGAGCAGTAATGTTTTTTAACATTAAGTGATGATAATTTGTGATGTTAGTAATTAGTATTTTGTTTATATATGCACTGAGCAAATTATTTTTTCTTTACTAACCCTCTATCCTAGGCTAAACTATACTATTTCTGCCAGGAAAAATCCAGTGATAATGACCAGTAATAAGTCAGAAAAGAGTGAAGGAATAAATGAACCGTTGTTTGATGTTCTGAAGGAGACCACAGAACTGAAAACTCCACAAGATGGAAGTGATTGTTCCTTTCTGGTACTGTTTGAAGATGAGAGTCAAGCAATCCATAATAGTCCTTACACAAATCAGTTTTCTCCTTTTATTAACCCAAGCAGTACTGCCATTTTTTTCATTGATCCTGATGATAGAAATCAAATGACCAACAGAAATTATCCCTGTGATACTAGAGTGGCTTATCCTGAAATCAATGCAAAAAAAAGTTCTGTAGGCAGACACCTTAAAGGCATTTTCACAGCTCCAGAACCGCATTTACCTAAAGGTAATGTCTCAATTGCAAGCTACAATAAAACCAGCAGACTTCATGAAGCCAACCTGGAGGACTGTCATGAGGGACAGCACTACTTCATACCCTTTGAAAACAAAGGAAAACCTGCAAACCTTGAAAAAATTGGTGAGTGTCTCTTTTTAAGGACATATATTCTGATTTTTATTCTTCTTCCAAAACCATACATTTTTATAATGAGAGATGTGTCTGATAACAAAACCATGCCCTGATGGAAAACATGTAATGAATATTCAGAATATGGTAGTTTACTTTTAAATCTGATTATTTAAATTCTTTTTAAAAGTTGACAGAAGCATTTATTTTCAACTTGAATTCAAGGTATTGCATTTTAAAGTCAAAGTTTATTTTTTTTATTTTAGAAACATTTGCTTATCACCATGATCAGCAGGTGAACTTCAAGGAGACTGTACAGAACTATTCAAGAAAAAAAAGGTGAGTGTCAGAAATTATCAATCTGCTAACTAATGATGACTACAGAGACCTTGCTGAATTGAAGAATCCCCTGAAGAAGTTACAAGGCCAAAATTTTAAACAGTATTACTGAAGACCCAAGTGAAAATCGTAGTGAATAATGTGAATAAATACACTTGCATGCAAGCCCTTTGTACTATTGTTCATCTACCTATAAATATAGAGAAAGGCTGTTTCATGGAACAATTTTGAGTACCTAACATTAAGCTGTTGCTCTGACTTGCCCTCTAAAAGGCCTTGTCTCCTTCCACTGACCACAAGAGGAAGTTAAAGAGTCTTCCCTGGGGCCAAGTTAGCATGTGTGAGAGTCCCTGTGGTTTTGTCAAAGACTCTGATCCACACCACCTTCCATTTTAGGAAGAAGTACTATCTTCTGTCATCTCTCGTACTACATTTTGCATTTCAATGGAAGTGAAATTTGTGAAAAACAGATTCTTGATGTTAAATCTCAAATTCAGAAATAAATTCAGTGATCTCAGTAGTGGGAAGGATTTCATGGTTACTGAAGACAAAATAAAAACTGAAGACAAAATAAAAACTGAAGACAAAAAAAGCTTCACCAGTAATCACTTAAATTCAGAAAGAAAATAAAAATACAGGAGGGGAAATCACTTACCAAAGAATGTTGTGTTTGCATCCCTCAGTGACAGTGAGTCTGTGGAAGAATCGGCCTGGAGACAGAACCAGGTTTTTGGATTTGAAGAGGTAACTTTTTAAAGAGACTTCTTTTTTTGTTTTTGTTTTTCAAGCCTACTGTTTGCACTATTCATTTGAGGTGGAGAAGGAATGACTACAACAGTTAGAAACTGAATTTAGTGTCTCTCATTTGACTTCTGTGGAAGATTCTTTTCCATCATGTTTTTATATAAGGAATCCAGAAAGAGTAACTTCTAGTTAAGTGGTTCAGGTAGTGCTTTCAGGTCCATTATTTACATGGTTTGATTCACACCTAAGCTGGTGCCCAAAATACTTACGTTAGTTACCCATTAATCCTTAGCATCAGCTTCTGCAAGTAGTGCCCAGACACTTTGCGCAGGACACTCCAGTATTATAAAGGAGCTTTATGACTCAATACTATGAATCTTTTAGATATTTGGCTTGTAGAGATCACCCATGTACATAGTGTATTGTTCTGGGGTCTTAAAATAAGTCTCTTAAAATAATTTCCTGTATAGTGCAGTGATTTCTTTGTGTAACAGAGAAACTGAATGTTGCTCACTTAACCTGAGGTGCTTATCCAGCTGAACCCTCACTATTAACAATTATTTTTTTAAGTTCACAACAGGACGAGAGAAAGAGTATAAGTTTGGAGTAAGTTCAAATCTTCATGAGGAGGAGAAAGGTTAGTACCATTTATACATTATTAATTAAAAAATCAGATTTTTCTTTGAATGTGAAACCAAAACAGTGACTTTTAAAGCCAAGGAGAAGCACTTGGATCTTTTTAGGATGTAACATTTGATGAGGGCTTGTATTTTTGATTCACACAGCACTGAATGAAGAAGACTAGCTTTACAAGGTGACTGAGAACTATTTGTAATTGCTTTTGCTTGAAGAGATAAGTTCAGGTTAAGTCCTTTCTGGCATTACACACATAGCTTTCATTGTCCCATTTCCTCCAAAGTTGCCCCCTATACTGAAAAGCCAGCTCTGAAGCTAAGGGTAACTGCTTAAAAAAGAAAGAAAGAAAGAAAAATATCCATAAGAGTGGTCAAGAGTATTAATCTGAAAACCACAATGCAAGTTCATCAACGTCACTACATAGTAAAATGCCAAGTAAATGCCAGTCATTTTCCTTCTTTCTGTTCCTGAAAACCTCTGTTGGTTGGGAAAATCTTGGACATGTTTTTTTTTCTATTAATTAATACCTTCATTAGGTGTTTGAGGTGTGCCATTTCAGTGGTCTAGTCTTTACTAGTGTTCATTTTCTTGCACTAGAATATGTGCTGCTGTTCTACAAGAGCACAAAGTGAGGGGAGTCAGCAGGGAGATCCCATGTCCTTTTTGCTCCTGGGGCAGCTGTAGGAGTCAACTGTGCTGGCTGCGCTTCAGAACAGAAGGTCTCCCAAGGGCCTCTAGGAGAAAAACATGGCCATAAGCTCACGTAGCCTGTGTGTCAGCCAGTGTGTGCAGAGAATTTAATGCATTATGTCCCTACCTTTGCTCTGCAGAGTCCTTCCTCCTTTTTTCATAGAATCATACAATATTTAGAGTTGGAATGGACCATTAAAGGTCATATAGTCCCGCCCCTCTGCAGTTAGCAGGGACATCTTTAACTATAGTAGGATACTGAGAACCCCCTCCAACACAACCTTTGTTTTGGGTGGCACAGTTCTGCTGCCAGGGCAGGCAGCAGAATGATTAACAGCACAGATGGAGCTGTGGGGACCCTGTCTCATCCTTTGAGTTAAGATGTGTTGTCCTCAGAGGAGAAGAACTGGCTGTTGCCAAGCCCTGGGCTGACAATTTTTTTCATTAAATAGTATCTCAAAACTGCATCAGAAGTAGCAATGTTTAATTCTACACACTGTTCTTGAGAGGTGGATGTCTGGAGAGTTTTTTGATGAGTAACCTTTCTCTCCTTTTCATCTCCTTTTTCAGATGTGGTGTCAGCAGCCAGCAGTCAGTCTCCTAGTTACTCTTCAAAGTATACAGAAAGCTATTTCAGCTCTAGTCCTGACACAGTGAGTACTACCCCTTTATGGGTTTGCAGGGAATAATTTGAATGACATCCGCATGCCCGAGTGCATCTAGGGGTGGATGCAGCCGGCATTTTATTTATGGTTTTGTTTTGTAGAATGCAACATTATGTGTGAGGAAGAGAAGAAATGATTAGCTGTAATCTTTTCTAAGTAGTTTAACGGACGTGTTCTGGTCTCCTGATAATACTGGGCCGTGTGGAATTACAGTAACACAGCTGTGGGAAGATGCTAAGCAAGCTTCTGTGTGCTTCCTTGGCGCCTTATTTTATTTGCCTGTAAAGCAAGAAGACTTGACACGCTGTGTGTTTTCAGCCATTGCTGAACACAAAAATGCTACAATATAAGACTATAAAGTCTATGTGAGAGTGAAGGTCCACCTCACCCAGAAAAAAAAACCCAGAAAAAAAAATACCTAGACAACAAAAACCAGACAGTTCTGGTCTTTTTTTTTTAAAAAAAAAATTCATAAACTTAGTTATTAGTTATTTATTAACCTAATCCTTAATTATGGAACTATTTAAACATTTGCACTCACACAATTCTATTCAAACAGTCTAAAGAGGAAGACACAGACAAAAAGAAGGAATATCTGAGTGAACGGTTCTTGAAGACATATGATGTTAACCTAGTCTCAGCCTCGGTAAGCACAGGGCCCCCAAAGACCTCTCACACCCAAATCATGCCTCTCCAGCCCAGCAGTATTTTGACTAGAGAAGTAGATCATCTTTGGGAGAAAAAATCCATTTTATGTGCCACAGAAGAGGAAAATAAAAACCACTTCACCCCATCTGAGGGCAGCTCTTTAGACCAAGCACTTAAAAGAGAGAACGTCACTTGCAGTATCAGATGTGATGTTGGGTTGCAGACTGAGAGCTCTGTCACAGACGTAAGGAAAATGGATGTGGCCACCCAGTGTGTTACCATGCAGATGTGCTGCTGTGGGGGCTCCCTCCCCTCTGCCCGTAGCCCGGAGGTGCCTCCTCCCAGTGCTGAAGGCACCGCTGGAGGGCACAAACTGCCAGCACATGAGGTGCTGCAGCCTGCAGGCATAGGCAGCGCAGCAGGAATAGCAGCGTTCTCTTCTGAAAACGAGTATCTGAGTTTGGCTGACAGGACTCTAGAGGTGCTGAACTACATTGACACAATGAAGGAGTGAGAGAAGCAGTAACCAACTAGAATGGCATGTAAGGAAAAGAGAAGTTTTGTCCTGTTCTCAGTATGTTACATTTCATTGGCATATTCTGTTTTTTCTATCATGGTTAGACAAAATATTATTTTGCTGTTTGTTTGCTTTGAATTATTGTTAACTATAGATCTCTGTCTAACAACTGCTGTCTCTAACTGTGGATTTCTATAGATCTTCAACTGCTAACATAAGATTTTACCATAGCTTAGCAAATATAGATCTTAGGAATTTGATTGACTTTCCCACCATATGTCCATAGGATTCTGTAGCTCAGGATTGACCTTGCTTCTCTTGAAGGTGGTGGAAAGATTCTGTTTCATTTCAAAACATATTTGTTGTGGCCCTTAGTTCATAACTAGTGTCTGATTCTTCTCCATTTTAATAGGTAAACTAGTCTTTGCCATATGTTTGTATTAAATATAAAAATGGGAGACAACAGAAAAAGCACATTTGCACACAGAGAATAAAATGTAATTTAAAAATAATTACTTTATTAATTTTTATTAATTTATTACTTTATTAATTTATTATTTTTTTTTAAAAAAAACAACAATCCAAAGCTTAATCTTCATTCATAGTAGATCTTTTGATTCACTCTCTGGCTGTCAATACTGACAAATGTTTTAAATGTTTCTGCATTTTTCTTGGAGGCTGAAAATCTGAACTGTTTTGCCCTTCATTTCAGTATTTGTGTGAAGCTAAAAATCACAACAAATAAAAGGTTCTAAGAATATTATTCCTGAGTTATATTCTTTCCTTTCCAAAAAGTTCCTAGTATAGGTGGCAGAGAGCCTCACTCCATTACTGACATCTTTTACTTACATAACCATGCACCTTCATGTATATGTACCTGTATATCTTATACAGGGGTGTATGTGTGTGTGTGTGTGTGCATGTATGTGAGATCCTGTCCATTTCAAACTGCGCTTGGGCAAAAGCTGTGCTAGACACCATTCCTTGAACAGTGCAGGAGACTTGCTTGTACACGGTTAATGTGTTGTACTTTCTCCCTTGGAGACAGCCAGTGAGGGATTCACTGCCCTTATTCCCACCAGCTCAGTTTCCTTTGTTTCTAGCTTTTTACAGTAAAAGGGTTTGCAGATGAAGGGATGTGTGTCACCCAGCCCTGCTGAGACCCATTGCCATTCTTTGTTTCCATCCTCATCATCAAACTGGTGGCTGTGTTTTCTTCCAGTTTTTATTTTTGAGTCTAAGAGCCATTTTAAAAAGGTCTCCATTGCTCAACAGTTTGCAGGTTTATGGTTATGCAATTTTAAAAATAGCATCTCAGAAATTTCAGTGAACCTTTCTGTACTTGGATGAAAACAGTTCTTTTATATATATGAATTGCATACATGGGAAGAGGTTCACACAGGCTGGCTTCTGAAATGTACAACTATCATTTAGCCAATTCACTGCCCACTTCCTAGGGCTTGACATAAGGAGATTTGCTATTTTAGGTTACCCCAATTTATTGACAAAGCAAGCTCCCTAGTAATTTTTTTATCCAAACCTGCAATGTTCATCTTCTTCACAGGAGCTGTAATTTATTTGAGTAACAGCCATGATTTGCTGAAAGCTCAGCCACCACCAGTGGTTTGTAAGGCAGAAGCTGTTTACTCAATATTATGAATCCCATTTGGATTGTGTCAGACCAGCGGCAGCCCATGCTGGCCTGGATTAGGGCATCTCTAAAGTGTGTGTTTTCCCAGCGCTCCTGTGCCTGCTAACTCACATACCTGTCAGCCTTTCCAAGGCTCTCATCCAGCTCCACAGTCCTCCCATTGACTGATGCTGCTGGAACTCACTTGGTCTGCCAGCCTCCTCCTGCAAGATGCTGTGGCGGGGGCCAGTGAATGGCCCACAGAAGCTCTGGTGCTGTGTGCTTTATATTTGAGTTCCTATTAGATTGGCAGATGTAAAACTGCCATATGGGAAGGGAGCCCTGTGGTGACTGTGCTTAGTGACATGCTCAAGTGACCCATCCTGGGATAAACTGCCATCAGCTTGCATGAAATTTGCACTCCAGACTTCTAAGAGAGAGGCACCATTGGTAGGACATTCAAATTTGTTTTGTTTGGCAATGAAGTGAGCTACCTGAGTTCAGGCAAATCTTTCTTATCTGCGGAGCCACCCTCTGAATGGGACATCTTCCCAGTCTATTCTTGTGAACCTACAGGATGAAGTGTGCAGCTCAGAACTGGGAAAAGAGAGCTAGTTGCAAAGTGTGGGCATAAGTGTGTAGGTGAAGCTCATTGAGTTATCTCTCTTATCTCATAACCTGGAGCCTGTAGTGAGTACGGCTTGGTTTCACTTCGGTCACTAATAGGGAAGTTTTCAAAATCTACCCTGTTCCAGCCAGATTTCAGCCCAGATTTCACCATTTCCCAGTACAGACTGAAATTACGCAGCTCAATACCAGGCACACATTTTCTGACTGGCTGTGTGTTTCAGACATGTCTCTAATGCAATAATTCACCACTTGGGATATGCCAATCACTGTAGATAATCATGTTCCTAAGCCTTTGGATGGGAGCATATAAAATCTAATTACCTTACAGTTTTTACCTGTAATTGCAAAGCAATCAGAAGAAAGAAAACTCTTTGTAGTGGTATGTGCACTGGCAATGATGATAAATAAGGCAGTGTGCTCTTATCTACCCACTAGAGAAGCATTTTAAAGTATTTACATTGCTATGATTGCATTAGAAGAGAATTTCCACTTCACCTCAGTGTCTGTCTCCCCCTCTGCTCTTACTTTCACTTGAATTTTTTTGGTGACTTTTGGGAAGAAATTAATTTGGTTTAGTAGGAATCTCCTCTCAGTGGAACTTCAAATTGTGCTTTCTTCAGAGATCAACACTATTTAAGCCTTCAGTAATTGCAACCTGCAGTAATGACCATCATCCCATATGTACATCTGGGCATCACCCACATTTTCTGTGGCGATAGCACAAGCAGAGCTGCTCCTTGTTCATCCATGTCAGTCTTCTTGGTAATCTGCCAGGCCTCTGGGGAGGCCACAGAATTGTATATGGTTTTAACTGTTTTTGGTGAAGATCAGTTATAGGTTGATTTTTGCTGGGGAAAAGGGTGGAAGAGTACCTGTAATTCACCAAAACCCCAGGAGCACTGGTTTAGTGTTGACACTTGAATGCTTCTATACTCAGACAGACTCACTGACTGAAAATGTCATCCCCAAGCTTCAGTCAGTGGCAGTTTTAATATGCACCTGGTATCCTTTTTTTTTTTTTTTTGCTATGAAATCAGCCTTAACTACACTAACCTGCAAGGTAAGGAGTTGGGCAAAGTTTTCTGGGCAAGCATCAACAGAAATTTCACTTCATTAATGGGACAATTTGTTACTGGATGTAATTATGCCAAGAGCCTCCACAAACTCAGTAGAAATTCTTATTTCATTTTCATGAAGGATTATCACTGTGGGAAGTGAGAAGCTTACATCTTCATACAAGTGATTATTTCTCAGGTGGAAACTGTTTGCGAATAGGCTTTTTAATGGCTTTTAGCAGAGACTAGTTTCAGAAAGAATGAGGTTTCCTGGAAAAAATACTGAACTATCTGCACCCAACATCTCCTCTGTCTCCATAAAAGTGAATGCCCTTCCTGCAACGTTTCTTCAGCCCTTTTTCAGAGGCAGCCTCTAAAAGGTTAAGCGGTGACACTCCCAGTTACCTGAATCCAAGCTTGCTTCTCCACGGCTGGTGATACTGGACTCCAACAAGGCCTCATACCTCTGTGAGCTGAATGCTAAACGCTCTTCTCCTCACCTTATGCTTTAGTGGTGCAAGGGGTGCTGCAGCTCTCCAGGTGTGAAACCCAGCAGAGCCCGGCTGGCAGGGAGATCCTGTTCAGCACCAGACAAGTGTGGGTGATGCTGACACAACAGCTCCATGTGAGGTGATGGGGAATCTTGGGTCAAAAGACAGAGGGCTAGAGAGTCAGTGAAAATAAGGCAGGAGCCTGCAAGAGGAACATTACAGTATTTAACAGAGCTGGGATAAAACATTTCCAAATCAACTGTGTGCACTCTTGCAGAGAGAAAGCGAGCTGTGATTTACTGCTGCTGTGTCATGCTCAGAACACAGAGGCTGACCTGCCAAAGGACCCAGAGCTGTGACTGTTTGCAGAACAAGCCAATACATTATATTACAGAAGATTTATTCTGTTGCCCGGGCTGGAGTAATTGTCAGGAAGCAGGAGCTCTGTAAGAACATTTGTTCTTGAGAGAAGCTGCACTTCCTGCACACAGGTGGATTTTTGGTGAACTCCAGACCAGCTGAAGCTGGTGGGGAACTCTGAGTTGTCCAGTCCACGTCCCACTTAGAGCAGGGCAGCTGGAGCAGGATGATTCCAGGCTAGGGGTACAAACCATGCCAGGCGGTTGGCTCAGGGAAGCTGTGACTGCAGACAGAGGCAGCTGCTGCCTGCAGCAGATACCCCTGTGCAAGCAAGGCACCCTCAAACTGCTCATGCATCTCTTAACCGCATCCCTGAAACCCTCATTGATGCTTCAGGCATGGACCTTCCCCGTGTCGCCATCCCCTTTTCACCGCCTTGGTTGAAATCTAAGCAAGAGCATAAACTCCCTTTCCAGTAGGAGTGGGCACATTGTTCACTGCTTTGCTAAATGGGAGGGCTTAATTTTTCTTTGTCTCATCTGAGCCCCCAGTGTGTGTGCTCCCTAGCACCAGTGTGCTGCAGTTTCTCCTCCTACACTGTGTGTAGCTCCTCCATCACTGAGTGCATCTCTTTACTTAACACAAGGTTTTTCTGAAGAATAATCAACAGAACAGGGCTTGCTTGGTCATCTCCCTCGTCCCCTTTCTTGTTGCAATAAAAATGCAATGTTGCCTTTTTCCTATCAAAATTGAGATGCTGAAAATGTATCTGGGCGTTCTGCGGTTAACTCTCATAGGGTTTTCCAAATTTCAGCTCTGTGCAGAGCTTCTCTGATACTTACACATGCACATGGGTACAGGGTAGGTTAGGGATGTTAAACCTTAAGTGAGTGAAAACCTGCCCTGGAGACCCGTTAATGAAGAGCCTGACGACAAGACTGGTGAAATTGCTTCTGGCAGTGACTATTTCCCCAGGGCCTTCAACTGTTTGCTTGATGTGAAGAGCGCAGGCATGTTCTTGCCGGGAGCTCAGCGTGGGCAGGGGTGGGATGGAGCTGGCTCAGGTGATGATTCCTAGCAGGTCACTTCAACCAGCCCAGTGCAACTCAGCGGTGAACCACTGAGATCAGAGAAAAAGGATTTTATTTTTCATGCTTACTTTTAACTTTCCCAGCTACTTCCTACAAACTGTAGCAGCCTTGAAAGCAAGTGCTTCATGCCATGCACAAAGCAAAGGCTGCACAGCACTATATGGATAATTTTGGTTTGGATGCAGCACTGCCCAGCCTTGGGGCGTGTGGGCCTTGATCCTGAAAATGCTCACAAAGCTCTGGGAGCAAGTATTGCTCCTGCCTGCAGTTCAGTGCTGCAGATGGCAGGATCTGTTTGGCAGAAATCAATCCAGCAGCAGTTTTGTGATAGTAGCTGGAGCTGAGGGGAACTGGAGAAAGCAAAAAAAAAAGTGTTTGACAGAAGAGCCACCGGCTTTTCATTATCCCACAAAGCTGCCATGTGGTTTTGGTGACAGGTAATCTGAACCACAGCCACTCATCACCTTTATAAGCACTATCAGCCAGACATCTAACAACAACATAACCTGTCAGTGTGCAATGATTAGCCTCCTCTCTCCTCTCCTGGAGATAAGTTCTGCCACAGATATCAGGTTTGCTGAGCTGTCTCCCGCTGCCAGCATCTCCTCATCAGCCACTGGCTGCGATCTCTGCATAAAGGCTGCAACTCTGTCAGAGGCAACGCTGGATCTTGCAAGGATTCGATTGTGGTACCTGTGGTAGATAGAGGTAACAGGACATATTCTCACTCAGTCTAGTGAGTGCAGTTCCTCTGCTACATGAGGGACAAAGCCCCCAGCAGAGTGTGGCCATGGTCCTGCTGCTTTTGGTTAATCATCAAGCTAGCTTGAGCAATATTGTTAATAAAAACCACACAGAGTTAGTGCATTTCCCCATTAGGAAATAGTCATATCTGCCCTTTCCCCAGTCAATAACAAATCTTGAAAGTACGGATTGCTGTCAGCAAACTGGTCTGTGTTTGGGCAGGGGACATGGAAAACCCAGGGCAGGACATGGGGACAGCCAGCAGCTCTGCATAGCTGCATTCAGCACTTCAAACAAATCCTCTAGGAGGGAAAGGAAACGTGGCTGGTGTCCATCATCACAGGAACACTCTCTGTTTTGTAACATAACATAATAAGATCATACTCAAAGTTATTCTTATCCCTCACTTGCTTCAGGCAAGCCCAAGGGCTGTTTTAGCTCATTTTGCTGAGCAATGTAATTCTAGAAAGTGACTCGAATGCCCAAACAAAGGAAACCTTGAGAAAGATCCTGCAATTAAGTATCTCACCTTTTATTTTGTTCATTTACACTTCTGGCACTGACAATTCTTTGAAGATATTTATTTTTATGTAAAGTTCAAACTTCATTAAAGCAATCAGAACAGAAGTCACTTAAATAATTTTACGTCACTTAAGTTTCAGAAAATGTACAACACTCTCATACGTTATAGGCTTGACTGGTTGCAAAAGGAAATGGCACATGTTTGACATGGTTAAGAAAGAACATGGACAACCCAACAATTAGTTTTGCCAAAACCTGTTTCATACCAAACCCCGAACACGGGCCCAGGGATTACAGTAATGCCTGATGGTGCCAAGCACGTGTTATTACTCAACATGGAAGTATTACTATTAATTTGGTTTCCAATAACATCTCAAAAATTCTACATAGAGTTTGTCACAGAAAGATCCAGTTAACAGGTTTGTAGGGGTTTGAGATTCACGATGGAAAGCAGAGACGTGACTCGTGACACTTCCCAGCCATGCCCTGGACCAGCAGGACACTGAGCACGTGGAGAATTTCAAGCATATGGATAATCTTATAGATTTCATGGGACTACTCCAACACTTCAAAGTGAACAGATGGCAGGTGTGCACTAGGCAGGGCGTGTGACGTAGCACAGCATCCCTGTACCACAAACCCACCTCACTTCACACCTGCGGAGGAGCCAGGAAGTTTCTCCTGCAGAAGTCACGCTGACGGTTATACATTCAGTCCTCCCCAAAGTCTGTGTAATGTTTCAGTCAGCAAGAGGAATGTGCCTTTATTTTAACACTTCAGAACTGATGTTCCCTTTAGAAATAGGCAGACCTTACACATAATTAATCACTGTGCCCCTATAATGAACGTTCAAACCAAATTTTGACAAATTTTATTTCAACAAAATCGATAAGTGTAACTGAACCAGAGTTGAAGCTTTATAATTACATGTGCCAGATCACTGACAAGTAACATACTGTCTAGGGACAATGTGAAAAAGAGGGGATTTAGATAAACTCCATACTCTTGAGGCCTGATGCTGGTCAAACTTCACCTGCTGTGAGTGAGCTCTACTGAAGCTGACGAGTGAGCACCTCTAAGGAGAGGTGTGACTAAGATTAAAAACATGCTGCTGGTTCACACTAACAGGTCATTGTGGCTTAAGTATATTCTCATATACAGAACTCTGGAACACCATTAACATCCATTTACAAAACACTACAGTGATGGTTATTGGCACATAAAAAACTCCTTCTCTATATGAAAACATACACAAAATAGATAAGAACTGCCATTTTTTTTCAGACTTTTAAAATCTATATATAGTTGCCGTTAAGGAGTTTTAACCCCTAGTAACACAAACAACAATATTTCTTTAACAATGTTCACCTAGATTTTACTGTGCTGATGTTTGTAACACTGCCACAACCTGACCACTTTGTGGATTATGCTTAACTGTACTGTACACAAGGCGATGAAGATTGATAGAAAACCACTAAGATTTTTGCACAAAAATGTGACTTGTTAAAATCCAGAGAACGATTGAGTCACTTTATAGGCAGCAGCTACATGTAAGCTGTAAATGTTACCCGCAATAAAAACACATTTTGCCATAAAGCACGTATTGTGGCATTATCTGCTTCTGGCCTGGTATACGAAGCTCAATTTTCTTCCCAATGCAGAGGAATGGGTTTAGTTAGCTTGATTCTCTCAGAAAAAAGTGCACAAATATCTTACTCTTTAAAGTGCTCCACAGAATTGTCTCTTCTGCCTCAATTTCTACCTGGAGATCTCCCTATGCAGTAAAAAAAAGTCTCTCTCATATAGTGACATTCAGCTAACAAAGCCTCTTTCGCAAGTACAAGTAAAATTTCAAGATGATGTTAGAAAAGCGTTGACACTGAGAAGCAGAAAATTGGGTATAGAGCTGACAATTACAAGGTCTGTCTTTTATTAACCCCCTCTGTGCCTGTGGGACTGCACCCACCACCCTTGTGACCGAAGAAACACTTCAGGTTTAGAACGTGGTGAACAAACTATTATACATGAATTACAATTAAAAAGATTAAAAATGCATCAGGACTTGCTTCTTTTACACTTCCTCTTAGACCAAAACAAGTAGAGTCAGTTAGATCAATTGGAATTAAAGTATCTCAAATTGTTGTCTACAATCAATATGTTATTCATGCCCAGCTCTACCAGGAGCATTACTTCAGCATTCCTGATGCACAGAATACCTGAATTAAGCGTGCAGTCCTTGTGAAGAAATGATTTCACATCTTCTGCAGAAAGCTTTCAATAAAATAATATTGTGCTTAGACATACTATTTATGCTAATCCATAAACTAAAATCCCATCATAAGAAATTATTCAGCTACACTGTAATTTTATTGTTTTACCTGGAAAGTTACTAAGTCTAACCCTAGCAAAAATCTCTTAAAACTTAAAATATGCACGAATATAAAAAATCTTTGTAAAATAGAAACATTTATTTTTATCTCTTCATATACTATAAATGTTCACAGATTCAAAAAAATAAGAGCCTAACTGCGTAAGATTAATTTCAAGTATTGGATCTCTTTTTTATTACACATGATGCTTGGTACTAGGTTTAGTGTTTCTAAGGTACAGAATGTTATTTTGGTGTAAAGCCACTCCACAAGGAAAACTTAAACCCAGATATCTTCAGTGAGGAAGAGCGATTCACGCTAAATACATCGATATATTTTGCACCCTCACAGCGAGTAGCAACAATGAATAAAATCAATCATTTTGCCTTGAGAAAAAAGGCAAGGGACACAAGCCTTCAGAAAACAGCTTTTGGTAGGATTAAACTCATGTGAGAAAACGAGTCCAGTGCAGCAGGCAGCTGAGCACCACTCTTGAGAATGTCCGTGAGATAAAGCTGGCAGAGAGAGGTGGCATCTGCTGCTAAAAAGCCCCAGCACTGCCTGCAAAACAAAAGACGCTGATCTTGTGACACTGCTCCTTCCAGTGAGCTGGCTTTGGTTATGCCCAGCAACTGCAGTGGTTTCCTCTGCCTGTGGACACGAGTGTCGTGAAGCACAGGGTTGGCAGCAACCCTGCGCTGGTGCAGGGGCACCTGCCCTGGCTTATGCCCCCTTCCAGCAACATCTGTCAGAACAAGGGGACACTTGATTGGTGTAACAGTGAGCATGGGCTCATTATTTTGGGGGGGGATTAGAATCATAAGCCCCTATTCTGAAAAGCCAGCGAATACGCACTTAAATCTACCAAGCACATAAGCACGAGTTGGGCATTACACACCTACTCACACACTGTTCTGGGTAAGAAAACTGTTCTGAATAAGGGTCTTCAAATACACATTTCTGAGTTTCAGCAAGAAATCAGTTTACCCTTAGCGCTATTTTGTTCTCATTTGTGCCAAGTATCCTTTTCCTCATTTCAGGTACCGCAACTTTGGCGAAGATTTCAAGGCAGTGACAGCCTAACAGAGGCAGCCTGTGGCAGGTGCTCTTGAAGACAGGTCTGGAGACCCGAGTATTTTCAACAGCTGATGCTTTCATGCATAAAAATATTGTGCGCTTAAAGGGAAGGCAAGATGGGAGGCATGAGAATCCATCCCTTTCACCACACAAGGAGGTACTCAGTGTCGGGCCACACTTCACATTTATTCACCTGAAATTCCCTCTGTATGCCATGCTTTCCCTTTTTAATCCCAGTCAAGTCACAGAGGATGCTTTAGAATGTTTTCTTTCAAAAAATACTTCTTTGATTAATGACGTAAAAAAAGAAAAAGAATGTAAAATACTCCCATTTGCTGAAGGTCAATAATTGGAGTGTAAGAACTCCTCCCACAGAAGATCAGACATAATGTCAGACTGCTTTACAACAACGAAGTCTCGTGTTATCCAATAAAAATAATTTAGTAACAAATGTCTAGTCTCAGTTTTGACAGTAATCCCTAATTCAAAATATTTTTCAACCCAAGAATATCCCATAAAGCAAATCTATAAAAGCTAATGAAATCAACAACTTTGTTAATCTTTATACAACGAAAAGTAAATGCATTTTTACCAAATAAATGGGGGACAGCCCACAGGCAGAGGAGGTTTTCCATATTCTTTCATGAAGCAAATATTTCAAAGATAAGAATTTGAATTGTTGATGCTTTCAAACTCGTACCAAAGGCTTAAAGCAGTGAGGACAGAGCAAGGAAAATAAATAACATGATATTTTTTATGTAGCTGCATAAAATTCAATTTGCCAAGGCAAGCAATCATGGCAGATGAATAAAATACCATTCAGATTTTCATTACCAGGCTAACGGCAGCCAAGTTGATTTCTGCGCCTGACATTTTCTTGACAATTTTGCAATGCTTCAGAAAGGCAATTAATATGAGATGTAGGCTTCTGCCCATTGCTAATATTTCTCTTTAGATCCAGCAAGACACTATTTGACTAAGGGCATTTGAAGGAAAAACGTGCTGGGGTCCATTTACTCCGCACATATGAAGATAAACTGAAGGCAATATGATTATTCATAAGCAAAAGGCACAGGAGGGATGACCACTGTGCATGCAGCACCACAAAACCTCTCCCCTCCTTTTCTGTCTTTTAGTTAATGATATTTTGTGTTCAGAACTAGGCATAAATCCAAGCATTCAAATGCAAAAAGGAAAACCAAAATCACTTGTTTCCAACTAACCGAAGCCTTTATGTTGTACCTACCGTTACATACCAGTTCATTTGTACATGTGGCCACATGCTTATTACTATCTTCCTGCTGTCAGGGATCTAATTTTGACAGTTTCTCTCACAAACACCAACTCTTGACTGTAGCATGTACTCAAGAGCAGTGGCGAGATAACCCGATGTAACACAGATGCACATCACCCTAGTGAACTTCCACCCAGGTGAGGATGGATCTCTGCTTGTTAACTCAAGTATATAAGAATGGTGATTTCCTTAGGGTAAATGTGGAAATGTTCCCTCTGATAGACATTTGTATTTTCCTAATCAGTTAAATCTTTTAAATGGTTACTTGTACAGCAGCTTAATTATCCATCAGTCATCGTATTGCACAGCAGAGCTATTTCCTAGGCTGCTATGGGATGGAGATCCAACAGATCTTTTGGATGCTTTTTGATGAACTATTCTATTATTTTATCTGGTGACAACCCAACCCCTGACCATCTAGGACAGCCTTCTGCATTCACCTGGCACAGTGCACCCTACTAAATACCTCAGGACAGTCCAGTATCGTGCACGTTTGGTGAATTCACATGATTGTGAAATTCAATCTCTCTTGGAAGCCATTGCTTTTAGTTATCAAGAAAACATTAGCATATTGAATTTCCTCCCAAATGGAGCATTTTTGAACATGAAGGCATTTTTAACTAGACAGTAGAAAGGAGAACCAGACCAGAAGCAGGGCAGTGAGGTCATCAGAGAGCTGCTTTTCCCCCAGAAGGCTTTTAAATGATAAAATACATCGGCAGCTGAAAATTATTCCACATCAGAAGCATCATTGTCAGAAAGATGGTAATTACTTCCCTTCACCCGAATATACTCAATATACCTCCCTTCATCAGAATCTGACATACCACATGTACATAGCCTGCTTTCAAATAAAGATTCAATTTCCTCTAGTTTTTTCCCTTTTGTCTCAGGAAGGCAGCCGTAGATGAAAACCAGTCCCAAGGCAGCAAACCCTGCATAGAGGAAGAAGGCTCCTGCAATGTAAGAACAACACACACAGTCAGTTACAGAAGTTCCCATCCCTTCGCTGCTCCAGAGCAGAAGGAGCAGAGAAGCAGCAAGCTGTGGCTATCAAAGGTGTGTGTAAAAGCAAAGGTTAGGGTGGCATCGCTAAAACAATGAGTTGTGGGGTGGTGGGTGTAGGAGAAGGCTGCTTTATTACATCATTCTGCACTGTAGATCAACCAGAGTAATTTCATTTCACATGGAAGGCAATACACATCCTTCCCAGGCAAGTCGTTCTGCTGTTAAAATAAACAACAATTAAACAACTGCATGCCCAATAAAATAAAGCATATATAAGGCAAAAACTTTCTTAGTTTATCTTAACAGCAAAAGACACACTAAGACCCTTCAAATGAGAAACTTTAACAAAAAGGAAATTAGTTATGAGTAAAATAATGTTCTTATACGTAATTATTATTTAAAAGTCATCTGTTGAGACAATTAGCTGTGAGAAAGATCAGTCTCCCTGCCACTCACTCTACCTAGAGGGGCAGAGAAGGCACCAAAGCACTAACAAACTTTTGCCTGCCATGTGTTTCTAGACCAATGACTCAAAGGAATGACAAGTAAAGCTGAAAGGCTCTGTATTAGCAATGATGTGACGGTCACATCAGCAACCTGGCACTTTAATGTAATTCAAATGGCTTGTACTGGAGTAGCTGAGCAGTAATCTGACAAACGCCCCACAGGCTCCAGCAGGCAGGACTTCATCAACAGCTGGGAATAGGGCAGTAGCATCTTACACAGCTATTTTCACAAGGATCATCTGATATTGGCCTTGGATGCCCTCTTAAAATGGAAAATTGCAGATGCTGTCTCCTTAAGGTGGAATCAGCATATTTCGCTAAGTTGAACTTTTTTTTTTTCCAGCTTCCCTGTTTTAATCAACTGTCCAGATTCTCAGTTAAGGACAGAAGGAAATGTTTCTTATGAATACTGGACCAAACTCTACAATTCAGGCAGGTTGTATCAGGTCTCCATTCTTACTAAACAACTGAGAACACAGTTGACATTTCATAGCAAAAAACAACTGAGCAACCTAGAATCAACAGAAAATCTATATGCCAGTACTGCACAAACGGACACATACTGTTTCTTACCATAATAAGTCAGATATTCAGCTGTATGCAGAAATGTCAGCGACACAAGCACATTGAAAACCCAGTTGACTCCAGAGGAACACGCATTTCCTGTACTTCTAGCCCAAAGTGGATAAATTTCAGAATTGACAGTCCAGGGCATAGGACCCATCCCTAAGAATTGTGAAAAAAGATCAATCTCAGTTTAATGGCTGGACTCAAAAGTAAATTTAAAATGTAGTCTCACTATTTGACATTTTACCTTTACCATTTTTTTAACGTATGTATGTGAACAAACATTTGCTTACCAGGTGCAAAGAAAACCAAGTATAAAATAAGGCCCAGAAGCGCTGTCCAAGAGTATGGAGTGGGACAGAAATTGTATGCCCAGAATAAATCTTCCTTTTTGAATACTGTTTCATTTGAACACCTGAAAAGTAACAATAAAGCTTAGTATTGAAGAGTTTTGGGGGAAATGGGTGACATCTCAATGTAAACATTGCGCATAATGTCTTATGAAAAGCTGACAAAGGTAAAATTATGATGAAAAAGCTCCAACCCAGCTAATTTATCAAGATCTTTGAGTCATATCCTCACTCAAAAATGTGTGTTTTCCCAAGCCTGGTCTTATGAAGAGTAACCAGCAGAACATTCTTGAATTTAAACACTCGCTTTGTATCTGCATTTTACTATGCAAGTGGTCATACCAAAGCCAGCGAGACCATTCACACAAACACGGCGCAATGCAGAAAGAGCTGCAGGAGCAGGACTTCAACCTAAAGATGCCATAAGCAAGGATTTAAGGTGAAATGGAAGCTAGCCCTTTAGTAATTGATGACCACATGCCACACTTTTTGGTTGTAATCAGTAATGCGCATGGACTGTGTCGAGGTCAAGTGAAGTAATAAGGAAAAGAGGTGAATAATTTCTTTTCTATGCAGTGAAGAAGGAATCATTTCTAATTAGACAGCAAAACTAAGAATCAGATTGTGCCTGAGCTACTGAAGAAAAAGCGTTTCTACTCCAAGGACTATATGGAAATTACATATTTCTAGGCACAGGTATAAAATCAAGTACTTCCATCCGACTGCCAATAATACAATATATTTTAAAGCATTTTATTTTTTGTTGTAATGTTTTGTTTTTTAAATTAATTAGCATTTATTTAAAAGGACATTAAGCCATTACTATAACTTAAGAAACTTCAGCTGTAATGACATCAATTACTACAGTTGAAAAAACAGTTGTTTTTGGAAGAGTAGACACCACCCTTTCCTATGCAATGTTATTTACTTCAAGTGAAGAAGTCAATGTGAGCTGAACATCTGTCTGGGCTACTATTTCCAGATCAGCTGAGGATATGTCCCTCTTGAGAATAAGAAAACCAGAATGAAGATACCTGCAAGGGATGATAGCTGGGCAAGAAGTAGTAGGATGGCAGAGCATTAGAAAACCTGAAATCTCTCAGCAGATCTACCACCACTGCAGCCAACTTTCAAAAGTAGCTTCCAACAAAACATTTGTCCTCTAACTTTTCTGTAAAGAGATGACCAGGCAGTGCCAGGTTGGGCCGGAATGTACTAAGCACTGGTGGCCAACCCACCATGTCTCCTCGGGCAGAAACCTTCCTTATGTTGGCATGGATGTACAAACAAGACAACGTTTAAAAGAATATCACTGTGAACTCCCAAACCCAATTTCAGGGCAGCTGGAAATCCAAAGTTCACATACACTTCAAAAAATGAAGCTAATCCAGTGAAACCTGGAAAAACACAAATCTGAAAAGCCAGTCAAACCACTGCTTTAATCACAGAAAGCCATAAAATCTGCAGTTCTACCTTGCACTTGAGCAGTCCCTGACCAAGTGGAGCCAGGGGGCTCCAGAGAAATGCTGAGGGCTTGATATGCTGCCAGCAAAGCAGCCAGTGCTGGCATGTAGCCTTCCACGCTGCCACAGCTCTGCCTTTCCAAGTTCCCCCAGAAAGCTCATTTCATCCAATGCATACAGATTCACTTGATAAAAACCACAGAAAATGGGTCAACTGACTGTCCCTTTCAAAGATTTGTCCCTTATGCTCAGATTACAACAGCACTATGGCCTCAGCTGCTGCCTTGCCACTGGAGCACCCATCAGCCTAAGACACCAGCAGCTTCAATGACAGGGATTTTTCACCTTTTTTCACTCAAAAGTACTGCTGCCATCCTTGTCACTTCTTCTTCATGCTTCTAAGCATCACCCTTCTTGTGGCACATTCCTCTTTCATGGCTCAGCTTAATATTTCTTTATACATTATAAGTGTGAGACATGGATCTTTCCCCGTTAGTGTCCACCCTGATGCCTCCCTATCGCTCTATGTAATCCTCTCTGCACGAAGGTTAAATCAGGTCTGAGCTATGTCCCAGACACACAGAAGACTAAACTGTGCTGGAGAATTAGCCATATGTTTAAAACAGCAGCTCCTCGTACATAAAGGAAATGGTGTTCAAAAGATTCATTACTGAACACCTGGTAATCCTGTTGTCTCTTCCCACTCAGCCCCATGCAGCTACCCACTCTGCATCTGCACCACCGCAGGACCACAGGCTTGCTCAAGTTTCACAACATTTTGGCAACATTTTTGCTTCTTTTGCTGTTACTTTAATTTTATTTGCAGGTGTTTGTAATGAATAGGAGCTAATTAGCATTTTCAAACCATCTTGATGCTGAGATTGGTTCCTCCATTCTGCCCAGCCAGATCGGTAGCTCCTCAAAGAGGAGCCTGATGCTTTCTCTCAACTGCTAGTGTAAACAAAGACATACTTGGTATGTTATCTCGCATCCATCTCCATCAGCACAAACCAGCCTGCTGATTCATAAAGACACAACCGTCCGTAGGTCTGGATGTTTCCTCCCCTAACATCTTTCCCCAGATGTGTCCTACTTTTGACAGAGAGGAACACAAATGATACAAGTGAAAGTCAGATGTCTCCAAAGCCGGCTATGGCTGAAGCCACTCATCAATTTTCTGCTGTCTGCCTGTAACTGATAAACCAGCATGGTACACAAAGAAAAGCAAAGATATCTATATTTGCTGGAGACTTGCAGTGATGGGTATATATAAAATTAATGCTCCTTCCTGGCTAGGAATTTGTTCAAGCTCTGTTACTGCATTAATTCTATTGCTATACTACTATTTCTACAAGATCTATCATTTTGCTGTAGAATCTATAAATAATTACTGTAAAATCAGATAAATTCCTGAATTCTGTCCTGCATAAAGAGAGCTGCTAAGACAGAAAGCAAATGAGCAACTATCCATTGCTTCACAAGCTGAAATGCAGAGGAAAATACCATGTAAACAGGCTACCAGTGAAATGATGCTGTCAGGTACCAGTACAAAGAGTTTGTAAATACTGATATGCTGGGTAATTGTCATGTCATACAAAAAGTGAAGACACACTGTATCGTTTCCTCTGAAATAAGTGCCAAACTGAAAATATGACAGCGCTACGCTGAAAATCTTTACCCTGGATTTCTTTCATTATGTATTTTCCACAGATAATTTAAGACACACATCTGTTCTAATTAGTGAAAGCCTAACCTTCCAACAATTGATGAGAACAATTTGATTGACTGGAAATAAACCAGAACAGCAGCAGACTTCTACATTATGGGCATTATATGCTTGGTTTCATTATCACAGAATCTATCCTTTATCAGATATCGTCTGTAGTTCAGAAGATCTAAAGCTTTGCTCCCTACTCCCTTAAATTACCTTTATACAGCACAATAAAAAGGTATGAAAAGAAGGACTGGCGTGGGTGGTGTAAAACAGTATTGCTAACAAGGAGATGAAACAGGATAAGACCATTTTCTTGATAATCCATCTAAATTTTCCTAATACTTGAGCCAACTTGGCTGTAGAACAATTTCCAAGCACAACACTGAAAACTACAAATAGGGACATGGCTAAACAGCATGTAGCACAGGTACGTGAGCACAGCATAAGACACAGACCCAGATGATCTCCTGAAATAGCCATTGTTTTCTGCTCTGCTGTAGAGTGAAAACTGTGTAACCCTAAAGATAAGGCCTTTGTGGGAATTAAATGTTCCATTCTAAACCTTTCACGTATTTTTAATGTGAAAGCCGCTGACTTCTCATTGTCTTTTAAGCCCTTCAGAAACATCCTAAATGGATTTAGATCAAAAGTCTTAAAAGATCAAAATTTAAATAAAATCAAGCTAAGGAGATCAATTACTTCTAAAGAAAACCACTAATGTCATCATTCATCTCTTTAAAATGCTTGTTAGAACAGGCACATTTGTAAACTACATTTTCTGCTCTGAGATAAACTTTACCATCAGGTGCTGATGGTACAGCAAGATTTTAGACCTAATCCACAGTTTCACTAATCATCCATTTATTTCTTTGCTCTAACAATTAAACCTGCTTAAGGACTACTCTCAAGTCAAACTATTGTGGGTTATCAAGATGATGATAATCAACAATTTACCAATTTAGTTTCCAAAGTAACACAAATACACCGGATTTAAAAAAAAAATTAAAGATATTTTTAAGTCTACCTGTGTAGAACGTTGACTTTTATATCATACCAAGCCAACTGAATAATATAAATTTATGCCAAGCTTATTGACTCATCTTTCCACCTGAATAGCTACTTTTTGGACTCAGAAAAGTTGTTGTGGAAGTTGCTTGGGAACACATAAGACAACTTATCCACATATAATCATAGAATCAGTGGTTGGAAAAGACCAACCACCTCCTGGGCAGCCTGTTCCACAGCCTGATAACCCTTTCAGTCAGCCACCTCTCATAAAGCTTGTTCTCCAGCAATTACTCATCCTGTGGAAGAATCTGGACCTTGATATTTAGTCAGTTCTCACAACTTCAAGCCCCTCTTTTCCTGCTAAAGTTATTTAGTTGTCTCAAAAGACCCCTAACTGTATTTAAATTACTTAAAGGACACAATTTAGCAAGGTACCAGATTTACTATGTAATAATAAAGTGGTAGTCAGACATGTGACTAAGGAGAACTTTGGAAATAATCTCTATCTTGTCCATCAAGTGGTGCCTTTAACCCACCCAGATACATTCAAAATAATTGCATTAACACACTAATAGAACACAGCAAAATCAGGAAGTATAGTTTCATTACAAATTAGTATATTCTAATTTAAATAAAAACCTCTGCTCCTTGCTTAATTGTCATAGATATATATGGTAAGATGGTATCTAAAGTATCAAGCAGAGTGTAAGTCTGTAATGGGCAAAGCAACACATTATTTAAAACTGACTAATACTGAATCAATACTTCCTAAGGTTTCTAACAGTTCCTCAGCTACCAGCTTCTGTGGCTCAGAGAAGAGGCACTGTAGCTCCATGCCTCTCTGGAGAAGTTTGCAGCCACTGCTTTAACAATTCATCCATTAAAACAGATGTTGCTAAAAATATGCAGATGAAGATTCTTATGCCAGATGATGGCAATTGAAAAAAGCACCAAAGAAAAAACAGATGCAGCCTTGAAAAAATGTACCCATAAAATTTCGTAGTATTCAGTTAGACATCACTTAACCTTCATTACATAAAAGTACTGGCAGTGTTTTGGGACACCCATTGAAGCCTTTTGCTATAACCGGCCAAGAGCTTTTAAAATACTAGAAGGCACTTCAAAAACCTGGAAAAAACAGTTCAGTTCACAGCAAGATAGCAAACTGCACCTCAGCAGATTGGTGACGCATTTGCACACAGGTGAAAAACAGTCTTTATCACACTGAGGTTCCCTGCTAAAGTCTCTATCTGTTATACCTATGGAGCTGTTGGTGACATCCTGCACAAAGAACAGAAACCAGGGCACTTGGATGGATAACAACTATAGTCACTGCTATCCATAATATTTCAAAAGATGTTTAAGTAAAGAGATAAAGCCAGGTCCTTTCTCTATGCAACACCTTCCATGCAAAGTATGTTTAGTAGCAGCTACTAGAGCTAGAACAATATCAACAGAAAAATTATTCTCCTCAAGCTGTGTGACTGGCATTTTGTACTCTGTCTCTGGGAAACCAAAAGCACATATTCAAAGATAAACTTAAAAAAAACCCCAATAACAAACCCAGAAGCTTGGTTGCTTTGCCCATTACAGAGCTAAAGAGTTTAGAGATGCTTTATTTATTGTGTGTAGGGCAAGAAATGATTTTCTAGTAAAGTTTTACATTTAAATCAGCATTTCTTACAGATCTGCTTCGAGGAAGCACATAACATATAGAGAAATAACTGTCAAATATCCACACTGAGCATCTTTGCACTTATTGGCTGTTATCTCCTGATCCCTCTTTTAACTTCTTTCCTACAAATGAAACAGAGACTCTACACATTGCTAAAATCTAAAATCAATCACAAGTAATATTTCACTATAGCTCATACACACTATTACATTAAAAAATTACTTAATATTTCATTTATCCAAGCAGACGACATTACTGAAATAATTACTACGTAGAATTATCTATCTCTAATGGCCTTCTGTCATGCTTGGATGGGCGTATTCTTCTCAAGGGAAAAATTTGGCTGGATGGCTGGGCCCAGAAAGTTGTGAACAGAGGTCAATCCAGTTTGTGGCCGATTACAAGCGGTGCCCCCCAGCACTCAGTGTTGGGGCTGGTACAGTTTAAGATCTTTATTACTGATCTGGATAAGTGTTCAGTTTTGTGCCTCTCAGTGCAAAAAAGACATTGAGGTGCTGGAGTGTGACCAGAAAAGGTCAACAAAGCTGATGAAGGGTCTGAAGTACAAGTCTTAGGAGGAGCACTAGAGGTAACTGCAGCTGTTTAACCTGGAGAGAAAGTGGCTGAGGGGAGACCTTGTCACTGCCTACAAGTACCTGAAAGGAAGTTGTAGCGAGGCGGGTGTCAGTCTCTTCTCCCAAGTAACAAGCTATAGGACAAGAGGAAATGGGCTCAAATTGTGCCAGAGGAGGTTTAGATTGGATATTACGAAAACTTTCTTCATCAAAAGAGTTATCAAGTATTGAAACAGGCTGCCCAGGGAAGTGGTTGATTCACCATCCCTGGAGGTATTCAGAAGACATGTAGACATGGCATTTAGGGACATGGTTTAATGGTGGACTTGGCAGTGTAAGGTTAACAGCTGGACTCTATGTCCTTAAGAGTCTTTTCCAATCTAAATGATCCTATGACTCTCAGTCACTTCAGAACATGCACCTGCATGAAAATTAGCAGACTGTTCTGATTTATCTCTGTTCCTGGCCACCTGGTCAGAGACAAACATAATTTTAAAAAAGTATTATTATTTATTCAGCTAAAAACGTTTAGGGAGTTAGTTTGAATTTAAACACTTGCATTTTCCCAAACTGATATAGTTCTGCTTTGCAAATGTATCTGAATTTGCCCAACAAATAAAGTGCTGGAATCTGTATAGACTGAACAATATACTATCAAATGATTGAAAACAGGAGCAATTTTTCCTCATAAAAATAGTTCTCCAGTATTAATCACATCAAAGGGGTTCGTAACTGTTTGCCATTCTGGATCTTTCAGTATTTTTGTAAACACGTATTAGTGGATTCTGATGGATGTAACACAGTTGCTACGTCTCCTGCCAAAGGAAGAAGCTCAGCTGTCTGACAGTGCCAGTTACAACATTTGTTAACTGAGGATCTGAGCAAGCAGCTTTTATATAATTAGATAATTCTGACCTTCTGATAAAAGATGTTCTGTTTTGGATTTGTTTCTGGACTGAAGGTTCTCCTTCATATTGCAGTATCCGATTCCTGTCCTCTCAAAGTTCAGTCTGCTACTCCATTAGACTCCCTTCATACTATACTGGTGCCTTCCAAGTCCTGCTGGTCACCTACAGGTCGCTGGCTACAATCTCCCACTCTGCTGTCACACCACAAGTGTTTCAAGCTTCATATTTCATCATATCTACCAGGAGGGGAGAGAGACAAATCTCTGCTACTACCAGAACACTGTCTGGAGAGCTTCTCTCATTGTCTCTGGCACTCTCTTTATTTTGAGAAATGGACTCAAACCAGGAAAAAGCAGAAAAAAGTTTATACATTGTGTTGAAGTCCAGTCATTTGAGATCTCACAACAGCAGACAGCACCCATTAGGTACACCAATACACCAGTCCCAGCTGCAGCACACAAAAACTGGGAGCAGAAATGAGCAAATACCTCTTTTTCATTGTAGGATATAGACTTATCTTAATCACATTACACATAGGCTGACTTATTTTTCTTTCCAAGCTTTTTCCTACTCTTGCAAAGTACCAGATGGTAATAAAAGTGTCAGGAAACGTCTCTGCTCTCTTCAGAGCGTCTTATCCTAGTCCTAATTCTGATCCTGACTGGATACACTTGGTTTACCCCAGTACAAATTAAAATGAACTAGTAATAATTAAATTATAGGATTTCATAATCATGACCATGTCATAAATAATTCAAATATTATATTAATAATGCATAAATCTGTGAGAGGTCATACAACTATGAAAAATAATCATCTGTTCATTTAACAAACAACTGGCAGTCATACCTACAGAATTTTAATGGGCAGAATCCAAATTAAAACCTGATCAAATGCAAAATCTTAATTAGTTTTGAGCATAAGCATATTAGCAGAATATCTCTGTCCTTCATGCATTTCAACCTATGACCATTTTAACTACTTTAATTACTAGACAATAGGTCACAGTTTCAAAATAGGGTATTCTGGTTTCTTTTTAACATTGGACAGTTTCAGGTTCAAAATTTGCTGGTAAGCTGAGGAAAAAGAAAGATGGAATATGGCATGGAAAATGAGCATCTTACAACTACAATTTAAATAAAGCCTTCAAATATCTAAATATATTGCTGTCCAAACCGGATGCACAGAAGTCCCATCTATCCACATTTATATTGAAGTCTCAGACTATACTCAACAAACAGCAGAAAACAACTTGGTTAACACTCAGTTAAGGCATTCACAGGTTGAAATCATAGGTGTAAAAATTAAAATGCATTATTTCCAAGTTAAGAAGCCATGACAAAAATGAACTTCTTATATACACTCAGAAGACTATGGTCTGAAACCATAAAATTCAGTGACACAAACAGCAGGGAGTCATAATCCTAAGATAGAGACTCAAACACCAGAGTATACAATAAATAAAGGAGTAAAATCTGGTAATTATTTCTGGATAGATTCTTTGTAAAACTGGGTAAATAGTATAAAGACACATGGCTTTTTTGAAAGACGGGGATTTTTATTATATGTCTTGAAAAGCTTTTTCTCAATTTAAAGTATGACTCACTTATTAGCATGATATGTTGATATTTAGTTGCAGAAAACATTTATCAAAAATACTAGAGAAAGCTTCACTGGAACTAGATGTCATAGAAGGTCACGACAGGCATATCCTGCTGCTAAAGTCTGTGCCTTTACAAGAGGTTGTGCCTGCCGGTCTACTGAAATTTCACCTGTCACCACAAGACTTTGTTCATGTCCTTGAACAACTTTACTAACCCAAAATCTTTTATCTCTTTTGTTTCTCTTTTAAGACAGCTTTTACTGTTTCTTGCAGCTCCCTAACTACTGATGTGCACAAGAAGGCCGGTCACTTTATGAACAGAAGTGGGTGCCAGTAAAGTGCCATTAATAAGTCATAAAGCCTCCCAGACTCGAGTGCTGTATTTAAAAAAAGTCTAAGCCAATCCTCACAAAAGACAAGATCCATTAATATAGAGAAAATAGTGAAAAACTGAAAAAATTCAGTTGATTAATGGCTGTAGTTTTCACTAATTCTTTCTTTCAAGTATCACTGACTCTCCAGGAATTTCACCAAGATGTGGATGAGCAGATGATGCTTAAAAATTTGGGTAAATTCAGTGGAGGTGATACTGCCCAGCATTTTGAAACTTTTGTCATGATCAATAGATATTTTAGCACTACAGCAGTATCATGAAATAGAAGAGAAGTACTGCATTCTACCGGTCAGAGTGGAAAAAACCACCATGATGTGGTAGAGGGCAGACCTCACTACTACAGCATCTAAAGCCTCGTGTATTCATATGCAGGTCTGGATGGAGATGTGATGTGTGTGATGTGGCCCTGGCCACATTGCCAGTGGAACAAGGCAATTATCGCTACCACCGTCTTGGTCACTGTTGCAAATCCTCCCTTCAATTTTGTTCACAGCAATCAGGCACAAACAGAAAAGAAACATCTCGAGCCACAGCATGGGCGCGGGCACATGCCAAGCCATCGCAAGAAATGGCATCTGGGAACATTTAATTGTTCATGAAATACTATTTCAATGCCATTTCATAAATTTTAAACAACACAAGCACAAAGCCATCTCAACATGACAACCAGCAAAAAAAAGTAGCTCAGAGGCATTCTGGAAAGAGGACGAGCTATTATTTCCCTCCCAGAAGCCATCAAGGTTGAGACTCGTGGAATCCTTTATCTGCAGAACGTGCTTTGGCTTTTCTGTGGTTATACAGAAATAGTTCACTTCAGCTTCAGTAATGAGCATGCATACACACCTGCGCCTTCATCCAGTCACTGTCGGCTTCCCTTATTTCTCTGAAAGGAGGGAGTGCTCATTAATGACTTTGCCATTTCTTCTGACAGACAAACCTTTGGGGGATCTCAGTGATGAGCATAAAGTGGAAGGTGGCTAGCAGTCACCCTGGGGGCTCCTGAAGCTAACCTGTGCTGCATGATGCTTGCCACCAGACAGATTTGATCACTCTCTATTACTCACAGGTGCCTGCAGGCAGGTTTCATTCTGTTTGAACTCTTTCTGGATAAAAATGCTCATAAATGTAGAAGATTCAAGCATTTTTTGTTGAAGACAGGCTGGCATTTAGCATCCGTGACTAACTAGACTATTAAATATTCCAGTGGTGTGATATCCCTCTCTGTAGCTCAGTGCTACCAGTCATTCCCTGGGCTGGAGTGGTTCTGCTGCTCTGGGCACTTTTATGCTTAAGTTCTGGGTTATCCTTACTCCAACATATTTAAGAGTTTATGGACGGAGCAGCAGGCTCCAACCAAATTATTGACAGAACTCACATAATGGTATGGGAGAACTTCTAACTCCTGTTTCCAGATCTAAAAGTATGTAGTCTTTCTGATTCTATCACCTTGCAGCCTGAATACTTAATTATTAAATTACTGAAGCAAATTGGTCTGAAGATCATGATGTCAAATGCAGCATTTCAGAATTCCATGCAAGTTTACTATAAATATATACCTGTTTTCTTCATCTGACTTTATATTTAGTGTACATAATAATTAACATTTCTGAAGTTCTTATGGTTGCAAATATCAACTAGCTGCCTATTCACTGTAGAGGTGTGAGTTCCCCTAGGAGACATCTCTTTCCTATGGTATATCAAGACAGTTTGTTTCAATTAATACTGGTGGAAAGGGTTCAATAATAACAAGTATCAATATTTTAGTATTAATTAAGCATAATGTTATTCATAGAACAGCATACAGGAATTGCTGGCATGTAATGAAGTCTGTTCTACAAAACACAGGCAAAGGTCAGCTACAAATATGGAACTGAATCTTTTACTCCCTCAGTCAAGGAACTGCAAGACAGTTCAAGGTCAAAACTTTAGACATCTGAAGTTAAGTAAAACAAACTCTATCCAGGCTTCTTATTCCTACTTGCATTTATAAGTAACTTCTATTGATGCTTGTGCTGTTCATCATATGTCAGTAGTATTATCAAAGGAATGTCACTGGCATCTTAAAAGCATCACTTGAGTTAGAATTGTCAAAAGTAATTCTAAGCCTGTGATCAAAAAAAAAAGACCAATGACAAAGAAATCAAGGTGGTTGTTATAACTCAGGATGAACGTAACAGCAGAAAAATTGACTTTAAGTTCAACCTTTGAACGTAATAGGTTCTCTTTCAATGTTACAATCTTGGTTTTCTGAATGCTTCCGAACACCTCAGAAAACCATATAGAAACAGAAAAAAAATTATTGCTTTAATTATCCAAAAAAAGATTTAGACAGGCAAAAATATTGTAAAACTACATGTTCTTAGGTTGAAACCTGGTATATCAAGTTAGGAGAAAATGGCAAGATTTTATAGCTCAATTTAGAAAACAAAGTAAATCCCACCCAGCCCCCAAACTCAAAACACAGATGGGACACGAGACCATTATAACAAGTTACCAGATGTGGCACCAAATGGTAAGGATCACTGATTCAATTCATCATCCAAATAACTTATTTGCCAAGCTGCAGTCCCTAAGCCCCCTGCAAGCAGAGCACTCGGCAGGCAGCCTGGGTCAGGTACTGCTGCTGCGGGCAGGCTGCTGAGATTTTAAAGGTGGGTCATTTACTGCTCATAACACACAGCAGTCCTTGAGCCTTACAGGGTCTGCCAAACTTGCACTGTGCAGAAAGGCTGTTTAAGCCTTAAAGTTGTGATCAACCACATATTTCAATGGGAAATGATAAGGGAACCAAATATTTATTTATCCTTCTGAAATTTCCACTGAAATCAAAAGGAAAAGTGGGTGGGTGACTGTACAAAAATTATTTTCTGAAGTTGCTTTTTTTTTTTGTTAAACCTGAGACAAAAACGTGTAAGGACAAGGAGTATAAAATATAGGCCAATATTACATGTATTAGCATGCCTTTTTAGCACATCCCTGCTCTAGCTATTGGCGTACAGATAAAATTTATATTTTAATTGTTCTAACAATAACCTTTTGCTGAACTTAACCTTCATCTGAAGTACGGAACTGTTACATTCAATTTCTGTGACAGCAGTTTAGACACAAATACTACATTTTAACTATTGCCAGCAACCATCTTTCTGCCATTACAACTGAAACCTATGCAGACTAAAAATTTGAGACCTTGTGTCCATCATTTTAAATAGATGATGGAAGAATATTTCTAAAAGGAGCTTACCCCTTATTCCAGTAGGTGGCAATAATTCTGCCCTAAAAAGCTCAGAGAATCGGGTGCTTCAGAAGGGGATGAAGAACTGCATCCCTGCCCCACCCCCCACTATACTGCGGAGGCTCTGAATTAAATCAGCCAAGAGAGCTATCCAAAGAGCTATTCCTTCACTGTCAGCTCTAAAATTCACTGGAAATCATTAATGCCGTAAGTGCAAATGGGGCCCCAAGGAGATTTAAATACTACTCCAAGATGACTTATAACAAGAAAATTATTTCACGCCTGATTTGTGAGAGTGAGCACTTAACACTGTATCTCACTACTTTGATTTGTGCATGCAGGTGCAATACCTATGTTAAATCTAGGGAATTTTATATAATTTAGTAATGATAAGTGCCTACACTATCTCTAGTTTATGACATTTATAAACATTGGTTACTGAAGTCTTAATCACTGCATGAAATTCAAAGTTTGGGAACTGTCAGTAGAAGATCTCAGCAGAAATCAAAGTAATCATCTATTTTCCATGGCCTCCGGCAACTAAAAACAGCTTTACATAAATAAGTGTTTTTAAACAATAGTTATTTTGCCAAGGAAATACGCTAAATGGGAACATAAATCATCTGAACCAAGGGTCTGAAGAACCAAGTAATCATGCAGAGTCTCAAACTCATCTCTCATTATCATCTCTGCAAAGCTAATGTGACAGCTGTGGAAAGGTAAAGGAAAAAAGAGAGTCTTTACATCCTACAAGTAAGAAGAAATGCCCAAAGTGCTGCTATTCAGAAGTATGACCTGGCTTCTAACAGACCACCTGCATTAACCGATAAGCTGAGTTAAAGTAAGATCATGACTTTAAATCAATTGAATCAATAATTCCAGCTCATCTAGTGCCCGTGAGGAATTGATCTTACTGCCTCCATTCTCAAGGAAATGAATCATGCATGCAGAAAACACATACAATAATTGATATTAATTAAACCCATCAAACATATTGGATTATTCAATAGTCATAATGCAGAAATGTGTTAATTTATTTTTCCTCAAGATGAAAAAAATACTCTGAGAACTTCATTCTTTTAAAAAGGGAAGAGATCACAATTTTGCTATATCAGATGATGTGATTAATGATGAGTTACTTATTATGGTATAAAAGTGTGTAAGACTTGGATTAGAGATGCAGTTTAAGGTACAAGATGCTGTACTGAGTGCTGGGTGTTCTTTTGTTCCCTGCTGTTCTTTATAAATAAAAATTCTCAACACCATGCACTTTTCAAAAGTATTCTCCAGCCCCAAAACAGAGGAAATTTCAGTTTAGCAAATTTATCTTGGAGTCTAAAAATCTAAAGGAATCTGCTGAGACAATTTTCACTGAGGATTTTTATTTAAACTGAACCTCAGGGTCAATAACTGAATACATGCAAAAAACAACTATTGGAAGGATTCCCCTCTGAGACAAAAAAAAATAAAATCCACACACTCCTAAATATGAATCGGTTCCTTTTGCTTTGTCCCCAGGGCAGAAAGGGAAATCCCCATCTCTCTCCTGCTCTCTTGTGAAGCATCCTCCTCTGGTCCTCGCTCCAATTCCAGTAAGTGCAGGGGCTATGCTCTGCCCCTGCTGCAACATCACCCCATTTCAGTCTGTCCCTAGAAAGGTGAGCAGCTGAAGAAGCTAATTAGCAGCAGGTTCCTACAGGCAATTAAAGATTCTTTTCTCCAATGTACCTTTTGTAAGACAGAGGGAGAGAAAAGCTGCAGGAATATCCATATAATTAGTTCAAGCATGCTGGCAAGAGACTCTCAGCTCTCTCATAGATGTTGGCATTTTTTCCACTTCACTTTCCTGCCTATTCCCTTCACGATCTAAAAGCAAACATGCTTTTAAACAGAAAAAAAATAGTTTATTCCAGCTTCATCTCAGCTGACCAGAGAGTGACTAAAATAAGCAGAAAACTTACTCCTTTCTAATGTAAATTCAGATTTTAAATACCACAGCATCTTTTTCCTTGGATCACTTCTAAACGGTGAAGAGCACTGACTCAAATAGTTTTCCATTTAAATAACACATTTTTTCCTGACACAAACCAGTATTTGGGAATGTTTTATCTCAAGGACCACTTTTGAATTTCTATTCCAGTTACCTCAATGCCATCGCTCCTGAAGTAGTTGTTACAACTAAAGCAAATAGCTGCCAGCATCTGTCTCTTCATCATTCTCTACCAGAATGCCTTTTAAATAGTAACTTAGAGTAAGATCTCAAAGCAGTGTTTAGCAGCAAAGTGAAATACAAATGAACAAGTAGAGAACAAGACAATGTTTCAAACTAACCAGACCTGCTTTAAAACCCTGATTTGTGCTGGGTGTCTGCAATAAATAAATTTTGTCTTCAGTGTACGAACTAAAGTTTGCCAGAATTGGAATACATTCACTTTGTAACAAGATGGACCAGAATCATATTTTGTCCCTCCTTTCAATCATGCAGAATTTGTCATTGGTTGAGTAGGTATAATGAGTTAGAGCTATTAAGTGCAATTACTAAGTAATAACCCTAAAGGAATGCAAATAGTTTCAGTTCAGATTATCATGTTGGTCTGCTCATCACTTTAGATCTAAAATGAATATAGAATATACAAAGGACTTAAGTGTTCAGGCATTAGAGTTAGTAAAAAATAAAATAATACAAAATGGGTTTATTTCCCTTTGAAAATGAATATGAAGAGACTTTATCATGTAATTTCACAAGAAAACTCCCTCCTCAATTTAAATTATTTAAGTATTCATATAGATTTAACCACATTTTTAACACTTTTCCTTTTAAAAGAACTGAAAAAAATGATGAATCTAAGATTTGAGCAGGAAGAATGGATAAAAGGATCATAAAAACTGCACTTATTCTGCTACCTACTCCTTCACCACCAAGAGTACAGGCTTCATTTAGAAGGACAGAATATTCTGCATCACTTTACCCTTCTGATTTTCCCATTTGCTCTTATCAGTTAGCAGAGATGGAATTAAAATATGCATACAAGATTTCTTAAGTCTCTCCTGTACCCTCTCCAGCTCTCCAGAACTGTATTTGCAACCATTAGATTGTGATACACTGTCTAATACCCCCTTCCCAGAAAAGACCCTGTGCCTTAGGTTTCAGGCTGGCAAAGTCTGTAATCAGAGTTAGATCTTTTTTTTTTCATTTCTGTTTTCCCATCCCTCACTCATATACTTTTGATATGATTACACCAAAGCATGTACTCCCAATCAAATGGCAAATCACATTGTGTCCTGCCACCTGGCTACTCCAGATTTCCATACCTACTGGCAAAGGGGTAATAATCAGAATTTAATTATATTTGAAACCACAAATAGTTTAGTTTTCTTCCTTAAATAATCTTGGAGGGGAGAGAGGAGATTCTGTGTACTGTTTCCTACTTAACTGATGAATATTTCAATTTAGTAAACATTGGGCAGAGATTCAGAAATGAGCAGAAATGTCCAGAAAGAAATTTTGCTAAGGCTACTGGTTATAATTCAACATACACACAGATGTAGATTCTGTATATCCAGCTGCTTTCCTGAATTGTTTACTCCTTCTACTACATTTATACCTCACAAATGTGAGAACTATAATCTTATGCATATTCCTCACCTATCAATCTGAAACCTACTAAGAGAAATAGCTTTTTCTCCTCTAATTGTTGCTGAATTTAATAGCACTTTTCAAAGTAGGCCCTTTTAGAAAGATTCCAAACCAACATTTCAGCAATAGAATCTTCTACCAATACCTTCTCTGTGACAAAACAAGCAATGTCTACCAGCAGACAGAAGAGTATTTCTTTCCTGGAAGGCTGCTCTGGTGCTAGCCTCTCTGTGGTAACAGGAAAGGGCTTTATACCCATTCCTCATGGCATATAAAAAATAGATTCTCAGTCTTTAAATGTGTGAATGCACACACATACGTGTTTTGGCATTAGTAAAGCAGACCCAGCAACTTTCACTTGTCACATTGCAAAAGCATCTTTATAAGACAGTGACTAGCAAAACAAGTGTAATGAACTTATTTATGTCTATCTTTATTTACAAGTGGGAAAAGGAACCTGACATTTCTAGAAAAATCTAATGTTGCTACAAAGAAAAAGTATTTTAATCATTTTAACGGCCTCATCTGCTATGCATCAGACAACAGGCAGCACTGACTGAATGTAATGCTCCCCAGAACACTCCCTATGCTGTGACAGTCACTGCCATGTCACCTGTTGGACATAAAGCAGGCTGTTGTCTGAGGATCCAGCTAATGAACTCCTATGGGGTTTTTTTGTTGTTGGGGTTTTGTTGGGTTTTTTGTTTGGGTTTGCTTTTTTTTTGACTACTGGAATCTAGTCAGCGTCTAGGCTCAAATGCCAAGGTCATTATGCACATTCCTGCAGTGGAAAATCTCTGGAAGCTAGGAACCAGGGTTTGACTGCCTGCCTGACCCGCTTCTTCACATTGCCTGGGTAATTTAAACCCACTTTTGCCCAGAATGGGCTCCTCAGCAAACTGATGGATATGGGCAATAGGCACACACAGTGACACATATCAACATTACTGGGCATCTGTAAGCCTGCCATTAATTTTACATGGAAGGAAGGAGCTCAGGAGACCACTGGCCAGAGGAAAATTAAGAGCTTTCCAAATACAGAGCTCTTCTTGCACTTGCCTTTTCACTGAATGCCCTTAGAGAGGAGAATACTTCTTTATATTGACGAAAGCAGAATTCTCCATGAAGTATTAAACTCCTGCGGCAGGGAGTTGTTCCTTAATGAAGTTAATAAAAATGGCTGAAGAAAGCAAATCACTCAGCTCCACTCCCTTTATAGATTTCTGTTCCAAATCATACTGCTTCAGGGACTGTGGAGACCTGCCAGCTAATTTTGTGGACAGGATGGCTTCTAGGCTTGTCTCTGATCTGTAGATGATGTTATTATTTCTTCATAATTGTTTACTGTATAAAGTCAACATCTTTCTCTCCAGAGGGAGATTGCTCAGTGAATCTCATGAGAGCCTTTTAGCTCACAGTTGCAGACCTGCTGCGGTCTTGACAACACACTCATGCCAAGGTTACTTTCATGTCAAGGCACTACCAACAGCTCTTTTTCCTCGAGCAGTTATTCTTTCAACTCTAAGAATATTAATACATTTTAGAGTTGCTTCTAGAGCCTTCTTGGGTGGCCTTTAGGGTTATTGCAATTACACGTACACAAGTTTCAAGGTTTCCAAGGGTACTGTGGGAGTAATTGCAGTTGTGGGGAAAAACTAGATTTTGTTTTGTGCTCTGAAAGCAATCACCTCCACATTTATTCCTGGCTGGGAGACAGACTGCCTGTGACTTCTGTCATGACACCTGATCTTCATACTGGAACTTTCCCAGTGTATTCCCATCTGTAAAAGCAAGATAATGCTTTTTATCAACTTCGTGGGGATTTTATAACTTGATGTTCATGAACAGAACTGTAAGCCTTTGTGTACTGCTAAATGCAAAAATTCCTAAATCTCGAAGAATAGAGTCCCAACACAGAACCCTCAGACCACACTGAGAGAGAAGACACAGTTGTTCTTTTATCACAAAGTGAATAATTTAAGAATATTCTTGCTCCTAGTCTTGAAATCATCCTTTATAGGACTCTGGGCAGATCTGGAGGCAGCGAGGTCTGCATGTCAGCAGTTGTTTTGTCAGCTGTTTCGATAATACCAAGAGCAGCAAAGCACCTGACTGTGCTGGAGCCCTGGGCAGGACGTTCCTCTCCGAGTTATTCCAATCCCAGAGTAAGGCTTATGTAACTGATCAAATTAAAAAAGAAATTAATTTCTATTATTTGTCTTACATTTACGATCTTATAAGTGTACCCACTGCGCATTACCCAGGCTGCTTCAAGGTCTTGCTGGGGCTTGGTCAGATTTATTCTTATACAATCTCCCTTCCCCAGGGCCACTACTGGCCACTGAGTTCCTTACATTCAATAGAACCGAAATGCTATATGCTTCTTGAAAAACATTTGGACGCTCTCATTGTCTCCTTAGGTTTCTATGACAACCACAGCAACATAAACAGCCTTGCTGGCAGCCACAGGAGACTGAAATCTCTGCTCTCTCCTTTCTCATCCCCAGAACTTCTCAATGTAGAACGTACCATTACCCAATAAATACAATTAACAATAAGGTAGTGTCAAGTACACCGGGCTGGCACTGGGGAAACTTCTTGTAAACAAAAATACGTTACAGTATTTTATGATAACGATCAAAACAGTGCCTGTTTCATCAGTGTTCTTTAAGTACTTTGGGAACAACTGTGAAGAGCAGCACAAAGCTATAAATACATAAACAGGAGAGTTTTTTGTGTCAGCTTGTGCAGCTGCAGAGAGCTTTAAAAAAATATAACAAGGCCTTCTCTGTTGGTGCCTCTAGGCACCTCTCACCTTGCTAGCAGGTTACACATCAGCACCAGCTAAGTCCCTGTGTGAATGTCAGGACAGCTGGGGTTAAGGCGGCTGCAGAGCTATGTGGCTGCGCTCACATCATGTGATGTGACCATAAGCATCTCTCCATAGCTGCAGCTCCCAGCTTTCCAGCAGGAAAATCATAAACAAAATGGGATCACAGCAGCAGTGAAATGCTCTGCATGGCACTGTCAATCTGAGCCCAGCAGAAGCCATTTCTCTGATCCTCCCCCATCAGGCAACGTAGTCAGAGCTGCTGCTTTTGCTAATGCTCAGACAAACTGAGATCCAACAAATCTCAAACAAATAGCTCAGGTCTTCCATCTCTCCTGAGCAAAATTAATGGCAAAATAAATTTGCCGTATCAGGCCACTGTAGCTCTGGAGGTTTTCAGCCATTTAAACTCACTCAGCCAATACTGGATGGCATGAAGCCACCAGAATGCACAGAAGTTACAAAGAGGCTGCATGTGGTAATTATGGTTATCAGATGTCCACAGATCACAAGATAATCTTTCAAAGCATTAAACCAGTTTCTGGCCACAAAAATGCCATGCTTTTGAATAATAACTGCCACTGTACCTCCAGCATTTGACAAACTAACTGTGAAACAGAGAGATGCCATTTCAAGTATAAGCACAGACATGATTTCTTTACCAGGGCTCTTAGTTTGTCTTAGGCACTTTTTCTTCCTATGCTGCCACAAAGATACAGACAATTTCTGCTGCCCTGAGATTCAGCTGGTGGTGTAACTATGCCATATTCACTGCAGTAATATTCTCACTTGGAGAGGAAATCCTACAGCTTTGTGACACCAATTTGCTGCAAAGCAGACTCAGTATTTAAGGAAGGAGAGCTGGGGGATACACGAATGTGAGCATTTGGAAATTACAATCTATGGGGATTCCCTGTCGACCAGTATGCAGAAATACCTTTATTCTGTGAGGGGGAGGATGTGAAATGCTTTCCTGTTTCACAGAGCTTGGAAGGCACAGAAAGTGCCACCTGGCATTAAGGACTGGCTTTTAGAAAACCACCTAATTACACAGACCCAGTGGTAGTGAGATTAGAAATTAATGAAATGACACTAGGAATGGGGATAAATGTACAATCTTTGGAAAAAGAAATGTGGAATTTAATTGGCTTTCTTATAGCAGAACTTCCACTCTAATGACTACCAATATAACAATAAAATTGTTCAGTTTGCTCTTGAAAGATTTTGAACAGTGTCCTTATACTACAGAATTATTGTACAATATAGTAATATTGTATTTTGCAATATGGAAAGGAACTAGTTCTCGTTTCCTATATAATTAGCTCCAACAGGCTGTACAGCAAGGAGAGTTTGTGAGAGTAAATAAAAAAAATCATTACTGATGCCCATGTTTACTATGTTATACAATAAGATTGCCTAATGAAGTTTGATATTGTCTAACGACTATTTGTATCCATTTATATTTTCCTGTGTGTCAGTATGATTTTTCTAACTACAGATGTGCTATGTAAAACTACAGCCTATATGAAATCAACACAAAGACAGATCTGTTAATTTACAGATATGAGAGTACAAGTGTTGAAGAACATATCAGGATATTGGATAATATGCAAAATATGTCATATAATGCACCAGTGGAGATAGTCATAAGAAAAGCAAGAGGGATGACATTTTCTAACTTTTACAGTTATTGTTAATTAGCAGTAATAGCCCCAAAATGATCACAGTGCTTTTAAATCAGGATTACAAAGGCTAAGCAATCCTCTTCTGCATCTGAAAAGAACTACTAGGCACAACTTTCTAAAAGTACTGAAGTTAAAAGGAGGCTAATGTTAGAGTAATTTTAAATTAATGATTTTTGAATTACTACATATTTCATGCCCTTCAACCTCTGTCCAACATGACTTACTGATACTAAGGCACTTGGTTTTAACTTCTGAGAAATACATACGAAAGTTAAAAACCACACAAACCTTTGCCTATTTTCCAAATACATTTATGTTGTGTGGGTGGCATAGATAAATTATGGTGAGGTTTTATCAGCAGTAATTACACATTTTATCAGCAGTAATTACATGATTCCCTTGTGGCATTGAACCATTCTACACTCTAATCCAAGTCCTAATCATTATTAAAGCATTGAGAAAGACTTTACAGGACACTGTTCCAACTCATAAAGCCATTCCTTAAAAATAATTAATATTTCAGAAAACTTGAGGATTGCCGTGATTCCGCAGCAAATCTTTGTGTTACCTAAGAAAAAGCTGAGTGATGTATTTTGCAGCAGCATTGGGACTTTTCTATGTATGCACACATTTTTTACAACCCAAGTGCAATGAACAGTATGACATTTTTAAGCACAGGAAACAGAAATCTGTGGCCATAAACCATACTTTTGACAATTTTAACATTTCAGATTTTTATTGCTTTAGATAATTCAGTTGAGCAACTCTGTTTCCTTAGCAGGTCAATATTTAAAGTGTAGTTTAATTAAAGCATTCAAATAAGAAGAATAATTCAGAGAGCTTTAAGTGTGTACCTAGGGAATATGTCCCTCAAACATATGAAGACATCAGAGAAAAATATTTTTCCTACTTGCTAGTGTACTTCTGCCACACTTCATAAGCTGCAGACTACACCAAGCTGACTGCACACATCAGGGTCAAGACTTTTATTTAAAACATTGTTAGAACATAACCAGCCATTTTTTTTTACAACATCAAGTTACTTTTTTTTCTTCCAGAACATCCCAACAGTTAACGGTTTATGTAAAACCACAAGTGTTGTCAATAGTATAAAATACATCATCAGTAGAACACAAGACCAGAAAATCTTGAAAGAGACATACCTGCCCCATGCTGCTTTCATTGTAGAATCTTTATCAACAGGAATGCATGAGGACTCAAAAACACTTGACCCATTCAATTTGTAGCAGAGACCACAGTCTGGATCTAACATACATCCATTACAATAACTGAAAGGGAAAGAAATAAATACTTAAGCAACACTTTATTCATTTGTACATGTCAAAACCAACAGCAGCTCCTAATCAATCTTGGGATGGACATACCACATGTCAAGTTGTCTGTGTTGGAGACAAGATCATAAAAACTGCCCAAAATCTAATACAGATTGCTTTTGCCTTCTTCCGCACCACATTTTGGTGGCCCAGTTGCAAATCTCCCAGTGATACCTGATCAGGCTGTAGAGGAATTCACCCATGGAATGAATTTGAATTAAAAAAAGACAGATTGGGGTTGAAAATAAAGAATCATAAATCATAGCTAATAACCAAACTAGGATTTGGGCACATACAGCTGTGGGAGTCAGTCTGAGATCATGACACCATCTGTCTCCATGTGGGAACTAGGTGCCTGAGTTCCTATTATTTGTGATGGAGTCAATATGTCAGCGAAGACAGTTCACAAATAGGCATCTAATGCACCGAAACATTTCACCTGCCCTTCACCTGTCAAGTGTGCAGAGCTCTTGCAGATCATTCCCATGCATCAGTCTCTTATAGCTATCTCCAAATTCCACGGTTGTGTTGAAGAGCAAGAGTTGCTTACGTTTAGGCAAAATTTCCTCAATGCAATTTTGCAACCTATTCAAGCGATTAGACAGTTAAAATGTTCTCTAGACTCCACTGGTTGCGTTGACCACAGTCCCACTGATTACTGGGAGCCCAGATGCCAAATGCCCTACAGATACCTCACTTAGGTGTTAGTCTCAAACCTCCCTTTGAGAGCAAACAGTGGGTTTAGGCACGCGAGCTACGAAGGGATTCCAAAACCCTTCAATGCAAGTTATCTGAAAGCTTCTTGCATAGGTTTCCTCAGGTCTGGCAAACACTCAAGACCACTGCTGCTGTGGTTAAACTACCCAGGTGCTTATCTTCCCCAGAAGCCACCTCAGACTCAGAAACATATTCTCATCAGTAAAGCCCCTATATAGCCTACAGGAGTTAAAAAAAGGAGAATGAAAAACTGTAAAATAGGGAGCGAGTCCAGAAATTTGAAATTAAAATTGAACTTTGAAATGTAACATCTAGAAATGTATAATTATGGTGACCAAAATAGCTTCAACACACATCCCTGTAACAAAAAACTCCCACAAAAATAATCCTGAGTGTGTGACTTTATCAAAACAGTGATTTAGTGAATTAAGAAATAATCTGCTTAAACTACTAGACCATTGTGAGAAAAAGTAAAAGTTAACTGTATAACAAAGTCCCAAGACCAAATCAGTAAAGTGGATTATATGGATTTTAAAAGTCTCAAATTACATATTTAAAATCTAACCATTCAGACTTTTCTTATTATAATGTTTCTAAAAGTTATAATAAGGTCAATTAATATGGAATTTGGCGAAAAAAGAGGGCTGGGAAAGCATTAAAAACAATGTACTAATTTGCATTTTCCTACTTCTCTCAGATTTTGGAAATGTGTGTTCTTTATTATCGTATGCTTCCAAAATTATCAAATTACTGCAGAATTTCCATGGTGTCTACTTTTTAGAAAACAAATCTATTTTAAGTACATCTTCATCAAATTCAGGTTGGAACAGCTTTTGGGTTTTTTATATTAGGAAAGCTGAATTAAATCAGATTTTAAATAGAGTTAAAAAAATTTTACAACAGAAATGAAACAAAACTTTCAGGTATAAGTCAATTACCTCATTGTAGCAAACATTTCTTCTCTTGCAAAGATAAATAAGAAAATGATATATTTGCCATTATCAATTAGGAAAGGAAAGGACAATTCCAATATGACATTAGTAAACCTTAATTACATTTTGTTAATCAATATTAGGACAGTAATGGGCAGCAAACAAAACAGCTGACAGGGACTGAAGACGGCAGATGAATAAAAATATTCTTATAAATCACGAGTGTGTTTAAATATGTAATAATAATATTAAAATAGCTAAAACTTATAGCATCTTTCAGTGAAAAGAATCCTATGATGGCAAACAGAACGCTGATACGTAATTTGCAAATTGTAGAACATCTTCCACTCCAATTTACGTTGTGTATCAAAGTACCTTTTAACAACATGAATTTCTAAAAAGAGCCAGAGTGCCAGCACACCCAACAAGGCTGCCTGGCACACAGAAAGCAGGTGTTTCCAAACACTACATGCTATCAAGTCAATGTCTTCACAAAAATTGACACATGCGATGAGAGACAGAACTGAACTGTGCATTGTCTGTTCTGTACTACTGGGCTCGCCCTACAGATAATTCCACATAGTCTTATATGGCACGGAGTATCTGTAATCAGTCAGCTGGGAAGCAGTTATCTATCTATCTATCTATCTATCTATCTATCTATTTATCTATCTATCTATCTATCTATCTATCTATCTATCTATCTATCTATCTATCTATCTATTATTTACTTATTTATTTCTTCCTCTGCATACAGCAGTCCAGAAAAACACTTAAGAAATTTGATTATTGATTCCAGTGTCTGTCTACACAACTGTAAATTCAGTTGTTCCTCAGAGTTTATTTGTACGCACAACTGTGTCTTCCAGTTGGCATTCGGCATAATAAAGGCTGCTGGATCTCATGTTGAACAAAGTGTCAGAGGTCATAGCTACTCACAACAGTGTAAATAATTTAAAATTATTGTTTTCCACAGTTTTTATCAAGCTTGTGTTTCAGGTTGAAAAGTTAAATAGCAAATATTGAAATGCCCTTTTCCTTTGGGTAAGGATTTTCTGCCATTAGCTGTAGTGAGTTCATACAATCATACGAAGTTCAGGCTTTGACTTTAGGTTTTAGAGACCAACAAATTTATGTGAGAGGAAACCCAGAATTTCAATACACAAGACTCAAAGCCCTTTCAAAGCTAACTCCAGTGGTTGCTGGTCAGACCATCTAGCATTCTTCTGTGCCTTATTTTATCACTGCTATAAATTTTTTACAGTGACTTTGATGAGGTAGATATTAATCAGTTTTTCCAAGATGAGGATCGATGGCTTTTTTTCCTCCAAAATTCCAAACTATGTCATAACACAATAAAGAAATCTGTATTATCATAGAACCATAGAATCACCAGGTTGAAAGAGACCCACCGGATCATCGAGTACAACCACTGTCACCAGTCTCTAAACCATGCCCCTCAGTACCTCATCCACCCGCACCTTAAACACCTCCGGGGAAGGCAAGTCAACCACCTCCTTGGGCAGACCATTCCATTGCCTAATGACCCTTTCAGTGTATTAGTTAATAAACAGTCATGACCACTGAAGATGTAGCATGAAGTAAGAAAGGAAGTTTTTTTAAAAGAAGCAATTTAAAAACACCCTTAAAAAATCATGTGCTGTGGCTGTTCACTCTAAATTTCTTTCTCAGAAAATGGAAATAAAATATGCAGTAGTTTCAGACTTATGCTCTTCTTCACTCTGTTCTCATTATTACTTGCTAAACAAAAATATTTAAACAATTTGAAATTGAGCATATATTCTTACATATATGCTTACAGTGGTGTAAACATCTAAGGGTTATAGCAATTTCTATAAATAAGGACACATAATATACCTGGAAAAGCAATGTACATTATAATACTTGTTGACATGTAACTATCTACTACAGATCTCCTTTCTGTCCTGGAACATACTTTCTTACCAGCCCAACCCAGACATACCTAAATATATGTCAGAATATAAATCTATAAATACTGATACATCTTCTGATCTACACCACAGATTAGTTATGGCCTTGAAAGCTCTGTACCAGAATCCTCCAGTATGCCTAAATTAAGAAGAAAATTTGCATCCATTTATAAATGGGAGATACATTTGCTGTACTTTAAAGTGAAATATTTATATCCATGCTAAGGTTATGAATTAGTGTCTTGGAAACAGGTTGTTCTGTGAAGAGCCAGTTGAAAATTCCCTGGCAGGTCGGTTCTCAATCGGAGACTGACAACTCATCACGACTGAAATACCTAAGAGAGATGATTTGATTTTGATGAAACCAGGCAGCATTACAGCAGAAAGGTTTTACAACAACCCTAGTTCCCTCCCTGCTTACCAGCTGGTCTCCTAGGCAACCCAAGAAGAAGGCAAGCGTCTAGAATTCAAATGCTTCAGCCTATGTAGCAGAATAACAACCAGGAATGTAAGGCTCCAGAAGTCCAAAGATGTCCAGCTTCTTTGCAGCTCAGTGGAATGAAGACCACAGGCAAAGGTTACAGTCGACAAGACCTTCAGTTTATTGATAATCACCATGGAATGGGATTTTGGGGTTCCTGCCTCATTGTCTGCTACTGACAATCTGATGCAATGTCAGGAGACTAGATAGCCCTAAACCTGCAATTCTCAATTCCTATTCTACCAACTCAACCAAGGTTTTCCTGATTTTATGTCCTCTTCATCTGACCAAAAGGGAATATCTGACATCTAGAATTCCTGACAGCACTACCTTCAAGGTCACTTGATAGAAATTTCTAGCCAACCTGAGCACCATCAGCTTTTAGGATGCTCTGCTCCACAGCAGCTGGTCCAATAAACTGTTCCTGAGCTTACTGGTTCAGCCCAAAGGTCACAAGTCCTTTCTCTTCCACAGGGAATTTGAAGTATACAGATGAATTATTAATTGGCTAACTGTGCACATTTTTCTTGATACAAAAATTATTGCTTTTTTCTTCTCAACAGTGTAGTTTATCTGCCTCAAGTGCAGTCTCTAAAATGATTGAATAAAATCCCTGAGCTGCTAGTGACCCTCCAGATGCCAATGAAAATCTCACAGTTGCTTCTTCTGCTTTCCCTCCACTGCTTAGAACATTCCACACTTACATTCATTTTGCCATTGTATTTTGTGCTTTAAATTTGTAAAATGACCTTGAAAGTAATGACTTTCCTACAATTCTCAGAGCCTCTTAATTTGCACTGCAAATTGTACCTTTCCACTTTCTGTTGAGTGATTTAGCAGCAGAAGACCTTTGCCCAGTGCCCTTACTCTGCAAGCGCAATTTCTCTTTTTGACAGGTTATTTTGTCTTTTTCAAGCCGATCCTCAATTTCTGAATTGTTAATTTCAAAACATTTAATCAATTCTCACTTTTGCCACATTTTAAGAAACTTTCAACTTTGCCTTCTATATTCTGTTATTCGATTATAAAACTACATTCATATGTCACTATCATCCAGTTAAAGAGGTACAAACTGAGCTTGAAAATACATTATGGACTCTGTAGTTCTTTTCCAAAATGTATCACCTGATTTCATAAGATTCTACTACAAGGGTAGCATGAACAGCCTCTCAGAGTATCAAAATGCCCTCAAGTATGGACATTTCCTGGGGATAGTCACTTTCTACTTGTTTTGGATTCATCAGGTTTCACTGAGCATATGCTGCACAAACAGCCTGTGTGTGTGAAGAAGTAGCAGTATGTGAAAATCTGATACACTTGCAACACGTGAGACATTTTGCTCGTGCCCTATCTCCTCCACAGAATCAATTCCACTACTGTGAGCTTGTTGAAGCCGTTGCTCCTGCCCTGCATGATGCAAGCATTCATATTGGTTTTTCCTCATAAAACTGTTTAAACAATAAAAAATCATGCCAGGCAGGGAAGCGTCAATGTAGGGATAGGAGGGTCTTATAATACTTACTGGGAATTAGCACATACCACCCAAAGAAAATGTAAGCTGCAAATCACTGCAGGCTAGACAGGAATGTCACTTTGATTGTGCTGCTTTCTATTCTTTCAAGCTTCCCGTCTGCCATACCCCAGACATGGTCCTAGGCCAAGTAGATCTTTCAAGCTACATGGCACGGCCTCAGGTTAACTCTTTGCTCTCAAGATGGGTTATACACAGAATCTTCTACCTTACCCTACACGTGGTGCAGCTACTTTCCAGCTCCTTACAGAAAAACACTAGGCTGGAATCAAGCTTTTCTTGCTTCCGTGCTTGTATTCTCCTATCTACAACCAGAGAAAGCAGCCTTCTTCAACCCCAGCTGAAAGAAAATGGGCAAGATAGATGGGTAATACTAGCTAGAGCTTGCCTGCCCAGCTGGATTCAACAAGGAGCAGAAGCAACTGATGAACACAAACAAGAAAAACAGCTAAGATATTTAAGTCAACAAAAATATAAAGACTTCTTCACAAATATCGCAGCAGATTTATCAGCTCTGTTGACCTGTGAGGACACCAGTGCATTTAGTTTTCAGCCAGCTACACAGTTAAAGAGTTTGGGGTTTGTTTTTTTTTTTTTTTTTTTTTTTTGTAAATGGTTTACTTAATTTATGTATACAAACTCATTCCAGTTAGGTATTAGGACCATGTTTAAAACTGCCTGATACTTGTGTCAGAGGTTTTGTGCTGCTTGCACTCGCTTCACTGCACCCCAGGCATGAAATCGAGCACTTTGTTACACTTCTGATGATTTCTGTGTTCCTTCCAAAAGCTAACCATTAAATTGTGATTAAACACCACAGGCAAAGAATATAGAGGATGCTTTAGGTAGTTTAAATGTGTGGTGACTGCAAGACTGTTCCAAGCTGTTGTACTTGTGACACAGAAAATAAAATACTCAGTAAATGAGAAAAACCCACTTGGACTTTTAAGAGTACTTTTCTGCTATTATGGGAGACCAAAGGACAGAAATTTATTTGCTGAGCCTGCTAGCAGTCTGCTAGATAACACAAGTATCCACTCAGTGATGTTCAAAAGGAAAAGCTACCATTTATAATCATGGTACTGGTACACTACCTGCAGTTCTGTAATTTACCATGCAGTTATTTCAACAGATCTAAATCACAGTTACATTCAAGTATGATCAACCCTCTCTCATATTTAAATTTGTCTCCTGCTCCTTCTGGACCACTGCGACTGTTCTTCAGTGACTCCTTCCTAGATAAGTTCAAGCCCAGTACTGAATACTTATTCTTCTTGATATGCTAGCTGCATATAAAGTAGTTCTCTTCAAACTTTCCTTAAACACTCTTTCCTAAAAACTTGCAGGCCCCACCTAAGCAATGCAACTCATATAAACTCAGAGAACTGCTTTCAGCTTCTTGGTGTTTGCTACTCGTGCTTTAGACACAAAAAGGACCCTGATGGCTCATCCATTTTTCCTACCTATCATAGTCCAACAAAGGGAACCACTGTGTACAAGCTTTGCTTAAGTCCTTACATCATCATGGCTAATCTACTACGACTACAGGCACCTTGAGAGCAGGCTGTGCTGGAATGCTGACACCAAGTGAAGGTCCTCGTCTACTCACAGCAATTGTCTCCTGTCTGTGACGATTTTTTTTTTCTGAATTTATATAGCCCCCAGCACAACAGCTTCCTGATTTATGCCTGGGACTGAGCAAAACTGACAATAAATAACAGAAAAAACTGACTTACATGCACCTCTAGTTTGCGTGTAATGGCAGTCTCCATAGAATACTTTGCTTTTAAAGCTACTCTTCCAAAAGGACCCTGCAGGTAGATACTAAACTCTCAGTTTCTTGACAGATCAGATAAAAGCCTTGTTCAAACTTGATTAAAATCACCCTTGTGTGACTAAAGCCTGCAGACCATATAAAGTATTAACACTATCACACAAAATAAGTCCCTAAGCATTGTTTCAGTCTTTGTTAAACAGCAAAGTCTTAGAAGTATTAGCAGAGATGTGAAGTGTTAATAGGTCACTATATGAGTAACACCTTGTTCCCTCAGTGATGTAGAGTTTGATTCAAAGACAAAGTAAGTGGAAATGTTAACAATGGCTACAGAGTCTCCATTACACTCACAGACATTATAGTTCAAGTAAGTGACTTCTCAAGTCTTTGTGTTTAAATTGATGAGAAGAATTTTTCCTCAGTCACAATAAAGTTATATTATCTAAAAGACTACATTATGTTGAGGCCACTTCACAGTTCTACAATGAAAACTATCAGAATTTTAATTACATTTCATAAGAGCTGGGAAAATTATTCCTAAACACATCTATCTCTCAACATACTCATAATTTTCTGAACTTAATAGCAGAAACACATTACTATATTTATTATTGCAGTTCTAACCGTCATCAGAATGACGGTTAGCTCAGTCACTTTGCCATTAAAAACATAAAGTGATAATCATATTTTTAAAAATACTGGTTCTATGATACAGTGACAGTATGAAGAATACTGGTGTTTAGTTTGCAGACAAATCAGATTGTCACTGAGTTAACTGAACAAAATAAAGTACATTAGCCAATACACTTACTAAATGTATCCTAAGACTATTAAATAAAATAAAATCAGCTTCAGTTACTTGGTTACCTAGGTTTTTAGGACTGATCAAAATTATATACCTTTGCTAAAATTAATAAAGATAATATATTTCTGCCTATTAGATATCTTGAAAATTGCCTTGAAAGAGCACTAAATATTGGCGCATTCATCTCAGTGGTGTGTGTTTGTACAATAGGCTTAGAAACACTAACCACGTGAGGATGACTAATTCAAAGATAAACAACAGAGCTCTTGTGTGCTCAGCACAGCTGGCACTGCTTGTATTATTTTAATCAAACTCTGAAGGCAATCAATTCAGGGAGGAACCCAAGAAAGTTCTTGTGCATAGTATCAACTCCATAGGATATGAGGGTTAACCTAAGCTTAACACATAAGCTGTATTTTTCATTTAGTAACAGAGGTGAAAAATACAGCTTATGTAGGACAAATTCACATTATGTCCTCTACACCTGACCAAGTCTCAAGAAGTGCAGTGAGACACATAAATGAAAGGAGACAAAAAGACCAAGAATATACAAGGCATCCTGGCTTGTATCAGAAACGGTGTTACTAGCAGGTCTAGGGAGGTTATTATCTCTCTGTACTCAGCACTCATGAGACAGATCCTTGAATACTGTGTTCAGTTCTGGGTCCCTCACCACAAGAAGGACGTTGAGGCTCTGGAGCGAGTCCAGAGAAGAGCAACAAAGCTGGTGAAGGGGCTGGAGAACAGGTCTTATGAGGAACGGCTGAGAGAGCTGAGGTAGTTTATCCTGGAGAAGAGGAGGCTGAGAGGAGACCTCATTGCTCTCTACAGCTACCTGAAAGGAGGTTGTAGAGAGGAGGGAGCTGGCCTCTTCTCCCAAGTGACAGGGGACAGGATGAGAGGGCATGGCCTCAAGCTCCACCAGGGTAGATTTAGGCTGGACATCAGGAGGAAGTTTTTCACAGAAAGGGTCATTGGGCATTGGAACAGGCTGCCCAGGGAGGTGGTTGACTCACCTTCCCTGGAGGTGTATAAGGCACGGGTGGATGAGGTCCTGAGGGACATGGTTTAGTGTTTGATAGGAATGGTTGGACTCGATCCGATGGGTCTCTTCCAACCTGGTGATTCTATGATTCTATGATAAGGCAATAGGACAAAGATCGTTTTCCAGAAGTGGGTGACTATCTCAGAGAAAGGCAGAGTGGGATACTCAGATCTTTGATTCTTTAAAGACTGGGAAAAAGTGGTACGGTAGCTAGTGCACATTCAACCTCCTTAAAGAACCATGCAAGTCCTTAGGAAAAATATGAACATGTTTAAATAGTTTTGAATAGTCATAATAACATTAGGAATGACTAGCTTATCTTTTCATTTCTAAATTCTGGGATGGCTGTGATTTGTATTCCTAAATTGACCTCTGAACTTCTCTGTGGCTTTGATTATAATAATGATGATCAACAGCTCCTGAAGACATTACAATCAAAGAACAGAGGGGGTCACACTACAGATACATATACAAACTTACACCGAGTATGAGAAAACATTTTGATTTAAGGATAGCACACAAGCATTCCCCTTGCCTTTTCTCAGTGAGGTATCCACTCACTTCCACTTGTGAGGAGGTAAATAAAATTTCAGTGTTCACAGTGTCCTGCTGGGTTTGCATTATGTCTTTGTGACAGATTCAAATTTTATTTTATTCACTGATTCATAAATTATATTTTGCCTGTTGATCGGCTATGGTATTGTACATCTTTACTTCAAATGAAAATATTTTACTTGATATTTTCAGCACATCTTGTTGGTTTGTTTTCTGCAAGCACATACAGGGAACTTCTACCTCTGTTTGCAGGGGACAGCTCTTTTAGAATGTAGCATTCAAACCCTAGCTGCATTTCTGAACTAGGACACTGACTGTGTTCTTTATTTGCTAGTCTGTTCTATATTCATTGTTATTCTAGCAGCAGGAATTAATCTGTGCAAAGGAATACAGGTCTGAAGGAACAACAAACAAACCAACTGTTTGCAGTAGCTCTAGGCCTTCATAATGGACACCCATACTTACTCTAACCCAATAGATTTGGCAACATAAAAACCATTTTTACACTGCACAGTACCAGTGAAACTTCTGTCAGCAAAATAAATATTACTGATGTTTTTTATAACTTATAAATACATTTTGGCGAAGGCGAACACAAGTTATATTTAGGAATATTCCATTACTCTGAGGTAGCCAGGATACAAACAGGTTTAGACTGACTAAGTGTACTTCACCTCAGAAAAGCACCACATCACCATTAGATAAAGGAGACTATGAGCTGGATTTGTGTGGGCACACAGATTTACAGGTGGTTACAGTGGCTACAGGGAGATGGAGTTATGTGTTTATCTTCTGAAGTCCACCGGTTTTTGCTTTTCCAGAACTTTCTGAGGCCTCTTCAAGGCTTGCAAGATACAATGCTAGGCAATATGAGATACTGTCAGTTATACAGGAGCATGCGTCAGACCATTGCCAGTAAGCTAGTTCATTTTACTTTGATTTGATATCTTATTTGTAATTATTCCGACAGTAACATTTGCTACCATATTCAGTGCCTATCTGTACAACTTTTCCAATGCCACTAATCCTGGAACAGCACAGAAAGTATACAAGACTGGCATTATGCAGACCAGACTTCTACTTCCAAATTTTCAAGTCTGAGAATCAATTTGACTCAACCCCATAAGTGCCATAGGGAATATCTTAAGGGTCGTAAAACAAGAGAGAGGCGAGCCTGCCAAAACAGCCCAGCATTTAGCTGCGTCCTTTTCCTTCCAGGGCTATGCATTATTCTGAAGTTCTTCCAACCCAGGACAAATGGTGAAGACACCATCCATTTACTTATAACAAAATCAGTTTTTTAAATTTCATTCAGATCATTGGACATGTGCACAGAAAGCACATATACCTGTATCCTGAACAGACACTTTTCCAAGTTCAATATAATGTACATCTGTATGTCATCGACTCCAGAAACAATTTAGATAGAGAATATATGTTAATTTATTCATTTATGTGTAGTTACAAAAGTGGGGCAAACTAAACTCCTCTGGGGACATTGGTGGAGACAAAATGTTTAAAGTTGATTTTCTTCCCTTGATCCACACTGAAAGCAAGCAATATTTCTTGCACAAACTGCTCTCTTGGTTGAAGACACTTGGAATTTTGAGAATTTCTCATATGGAATTCAACGACTGATAATGATCTCTTGTAATGGGCACTAATATTCATGAAGCTGAAGGAATATTACTGCTCCACTGTGAGCAAAGTAGGTGCTTGGTGATGTTTTAAAGCATGAAAATTGACATATCAAATAGTTTTAGATACACAAGTGTGAAAGTTGTTATTAACCACATAAATGCCTAATTTTTTAAAATCCTTTAAAATAACAGATGTTGTAGCCTAATCCTGTGATTTATGAGCAACTGCATCTATTTATTAGTTTCAGTTCTCCTGGTTTGTGAGTCTTTCTAGTAAGGTACACTATAAAATAGGAGCATTTAAAGATTTCTCATATATTGCTCATTATTTCACATATCCTCTACATGTTCATTTTTATCTTTAAACTAAGAGAGCTCCTTCTCTCTCAAAATACTTCCAAATGAAAACATATCTTAATTTTTTAATTGCTCTTTTCTAACACTTTGAATTTCTATCATATCTGCTTTTTCTTACTCCATTTCAGAAACAGAAATCATGACAGATTAAAGTTTTTCAATTATTCATGGAACAACATGCCTTTACTAGAACAACCTGTTTGTTTTTTATGCTTCTGCTCAGAAGTGCATGCAGTGCAAGCTGCAGTGAGGCTCAATTTCCTTCCTGACTAGCTGTGGTTAACTGGAAAATGAAAACTGTGATGAATAATTTTTCATTACTTCTTAAGGTGGACTAGCCATATTTCTTCTATGCAGATTTTATACTATTTCAGGTTATATAATCAACTAGCTTTATTAGATAACACATAATGAGTTCTGCAAATACTGCATCTGCTCTCTCCAGACATCCTTTCCTAAATGTTAACTTAAGTCTGAGGTAAATCCTTTAGACTTCCTGTTATTAACATTATCTTACTCTGAAAGGAAAGTATTTGGAAGATCTTTCACCCTTTGCACTTTTTAACCTCATTACTTGCAATTTTAAAAACTTGTATAGGCACATCCCTAAAACCGTAAAATACAGTTGACACTACATTAGAAAACAAGTAAAAATATGGTTTCTTGCATGCAGGGATTCTCGTGTCTGGTAATATCTAACAGTGCAGTCACTCATGTCTATTTACACTGTTTTGAAGATTTTTCCATCCACTTCCCAGGGCTCTATGAAGCTTCAGATCCTCAGAATCTTTCACCTAAGACATTGTGCTGGCATATGAAAAGCCATGAACCATATTTCTAGCCAATATTACTAAGAAAATAGTACCTCTCATTTCTTGATATTTACCTCGATTGCAAATACATATAAAACAGATTGTGAACATAAGTAAGAATTTCTTCAGCCATTTAAATAGTCTCTCAATAGGGAGAGACTAAATGGTGTGTCAGCTAAATGAACATAAGAGTACTTACACATGAATAACCCCCCCAAAATACTGAAAATGACGCATTTCTAACACCCTAGAAGTAGTATTAGAAACTTGTATACAAATGTGCATCTTCTACCCACTGTAGAAAAAAATGAGGCCCCAAATTAATTATTAATTGACCTGTAATTATCACTGTTCTGAAGATTTTTTTTTCATGGAGTAAAGCAAAACACAAGTAACGTGTCTTCTTGAAGAGTTTATAGGTGATATCCAAGACAAATACATGACTAAGCTAATAACAGCAAAAGCATATTACAAATTAATTTCAAAATATTCCTAACTTCATGTCCACTATAAATTGCAGCAGCTGTGATGTGAATGAGGAGATCACAAGTGTGCGGTCTGCTGCTTAACCACCTTATTTAGTTCAAGAAACTCTAACGGATTTTTCAGAGAATATAAGCCAAGAGTCTCATTTTCTCTGTTAAGAGAAGTCAGTATTTTAACTTTAGGTATTTAGCTTAGTTCCTTAAACTAGACTTTGTGAATATTTGCCCATTACTCACATTATATTGTGAAACTCCATTAATTGGGAAAAAATCTTCAAGAATATTGGATGAACAATCATGAAATCTCACCTGTATTTTGTGCAGGTAGAATTCTGATGTGAAGGATCTGGTGGATTAAGTGTTATTCTTGGCGAGACCTGAGCTGACAGCAAAAATCCCGAAGCTAGAATAATGAGTGCTACAGCAGTACCTAAAAATACAGATAAAGAACAATGTGATATATTCTCCAGAGCACATGAAATAATTCTCTATTGAACTGAACTACGTTTTGGGAAAGCAAGGCACTTCATTACCAAGCATATAGCATTCGCTACAGAGTTTTGAGGAGAACTCAAGAAAAATACCCTTTGCTACATCCACATCTTGAACTAAGCTAGACGCTATAGTCAGGTGCATCAGGTTTAATGTCCAAATTAATAGGTTAAGACTTTTTTTTTAAATATGAGGAATTGAAGACTACATGAAAGAATAGATTTGTTGTTTTTTGGTTTTTTTTTTTTTTTTGTGTTCAAAATAATGCGGTAAAGGTAAAATTTAACAATGATTTTGAGATCACCACACTTCTTTCCCCTCACAGGCTTGAAGGCTTTCCTGTAAAGCAGAAAATAACATCAGGTCTTCAATGGGCTCTGTTTCCCTTGTAAAATAGGGAATATTGATTTTTTGTAAAAACACTACCAAAAGGCCCAACTCCAATTTCTAATCTGGTTTCGAAGAGCACACAGACACATAACGTGTGCTAGGAACTTCCACCTAGCATCTATTTTTTCCTGTGTCCCTACCAAATTCCTTGTACATGAGCTGGGCAAAATGACAAGAGGGAAGATGGCATAAAAGGTTCAAAATTTGTGCAACAGGCCACTACTAGAACATAACCCATCATTTTCCTGACTTCTTTGTCACACATACACTGTATCATTTCAATGAAAATTTATACAGTTCACTATTTGTGATACTACTGCAACTGTCCTAAACCCAGACTTAAAAAACATGTACATCTTGCTGTTGGTGAGGCACCTAATTCTATGTTGCATAAAACAACCTGTATTCCTATTTGTATACTCACTATTTATGTGCCACATTTTATTTGAGTGGTTGCATAGAAAATGTATAGTCTGATCGAGTCTACCAGTACTAAAAATGTAAAACCAGTTATAAATTTGTGAGCTAGTTTCTAATGATCTAATAACATTATCCTTATCATAAAAAATAAACCCATGAACCACTGAAGCACATCTCAGTGAGAAGGCAGCACATGTTTAGAAATGTGCAATGATAAAACTTAATGACTGAGGGTAAATGAAGGCATCCCTCTGCTCCATATGTTAGAAGCATGTAAGTAATTTTCTCATAAATCCTTCTTTGCAAACCTCTAGAAATGCCGCTACATTTAAAGTCTTAACATGTCATCCTGGTATTCTTTAAGAAATTATACATTATCTGGTTTTTATTTGGGAGTTTGGGTTTTTTTGGTGGACAGAGGGCATGTTTGGGCAGTTTCAGGTGTGGGTTTGACAGTGTTTTTGAAGAGAAAAGCAAGGGTTTCCTAGCAGGCAAAGCCATCAAATACGTGAAAAAACTTTTCTGAGATATAAATAAGTTCCAAGATCTGCGAAATAAAACTATTTGTAAATGTGTCTGTGCAGCAGCCACAGCTAACAGGTATGAATATGCACAAACTGCAGATGATAGAACCACACATGTACCTGAACTGAGGCAACCAAGACTTTAAATTCCATCACAACCTATATGTGACAAAGAACCTACCCACCAAAAAATGTGCTTTCGGTTTATTCTGTGCTTTGCTCTGTACTGCTGTGGCTAGTAGCTATATCAAAAATCTGTTTTCTGTGCAGGCTGGATATTATTGCACTAGATTTACTGTACTTCCAAAATGCCACAAACTAGACAGCAAATATCTTTAGGCAGGGTCTATAATCTCACTTATATTCATTCTAAATATGCTTTGTCTGACTTTTAAGTTAACCAAACACACTAATGCTCCCTTCTAGTACCTCTGCAAATGTCTTTTTTCTTTGGAAAAATCATAGAATCATAGAACAACCAGGTTGGAAGGGACCCATCGGATCTTCTAGTCCAACCATTCCTATCAAACACTAAACCAAGTCCCTCAAGACCTCATCCACCCGTGCCTTAAACACCTCCAGGGAAGGTGAATCAACCACCTCCCTGGGCAGCCGATTCCAATGCCCAATGACCCTCCGTGTGAAGAACTTCCTCCTAATCTCCAGCCTAAATCTCCCCTGGCAGAGCTTGAGGCCATTCCCTCTTTTCCTGTCCCCTGTCACTTGGGAGAAGAGGCCAGCTCCCTCCTCTCCACAACCTCCCTTCAGGTAGTTGTAGAGAGTAATGAGGTCTCCTCTCAGTCTCCTCTTCTCCAGGCTAAACAACCCCATATTGAATATTGAAAGTGTAAACATGGCAAATGAAGTTTATTATATTTGCATTCTGTGGAAAGTTTGTCTATGATGAACAAAACCATACAATTACAGTACTTCATTAGCTGAGCTGGAAAAAAAAAAAAAAAGGAAACATCCTGCAGATATTTTAGATTTTCTCTGTTACAAAAAGCGATGCCAATTGCCCAATGCTCAAGCCCTACCATGCTTTTACATTGATAATTTCTAAAAGGCAAAAATGAAAACACAAACAAAATGGATACTGCACTTGTCAAAATTTCTGCATGTTTCCCAATTAAAATCTTTGAAGAAAGAAATTAGCTGAAGAAAAAGAGCAACAGAAAAATAAATAAATTATGCCAAGATTTAATGAAACTAAGAGGAATCAGTAACTGTAGTAAATATAACTAAAGAGATGGGATTTTTTGTTTTCCTCGTGTTTCTGGTTATATCTGAATGGGTCACATTTTTGAATTTGCTAATATTTTGAAAATTTTAGATTAATTCAATGTAAAATAGCTCTTTCCTAAATGTTTTTGGAAAGCAGGAAAAGCTGCATGAGTTTACGAAATTAAATTATAATATGCTGGTTTTTTATCAAAACATTAATGTTGCTACCTCTTTACTCATTATTCCTGCAGGTTATCATCTAACAAACGTCAAAACAATTAACCTTTACCAAAAAAAGAAATCCCACCCTTGCAGCAGCAGGCAAAGGTAGTAGTTTTGTTTTCGTTTTATGTAATGGGAGACTGTGACATACGTGGCTTCTCCAAAAACGAGAGAAGCAGCGAGTAATAACTTAGTGCGAAAGTCAATGTTCTTAAAAATAGAAATCACACTACAGGACTTAAAATAGAAGTTTACTCCATGAAAAAAACTCATCATAGGAAACAAATCCATCAGTAGATTTAGTAATTATCATTTTATTAAACAGCTCTCTTGCTAAGGAAAACACACCATATCCACCTCTACCTAAATCAAAGTGTCAAACATTGCATAAAACATTTCTAAGTAGTATGGAGAGATGACATATGACTTCATAACTGCAATTATTTGTACCATATGATTAAATTATTTGTACAATATGATTAAAAGCACAGCAATGGAACCTGGATTAAGGTTTGCTGCAAACCGGCAACTAACCACAGAACGACCAAGGACATTTCTACCAAACAACTACTTTGTCTCCAAACATCATAAAAAAATGATTCTTGATTGTATTATTCTCCTTAATTAATTCTGAGTCTTATTTCTATGTTATTCTCTGTTCTATGACCAATATGCTTCATAAGAGATATCTGTATCAATATTTCAAATGTGTGACCTTAGAATATGTTAACCAGAAGCAAAAATCAGAGCTCTGTGATTGTATGAAAAGTCCATGTGGGAATCACACCTGTACGGCTGGGTCCACACAAGCAATAAACTCTTGATGGGCTGGCCAGACATATAAGGTATTAGGGCCAAATACATAACTACTCCATCATAATAGACCATACAAAGGAGAGGAAGCACTCAAGAACCACAAGTATCAATGCAGTGCTAGGAGAGATCCACTTCATGGAAAGACAAGAAAACTGACAAGTACCTCAGGGAAAATAAGGTATTAAGCCTAAGGAATGGTACAGAACTGAGTCTTTCTTCTCTGAAAGACTTGGTACTAGCTGGAGATGTAGAAGAACTAATAAGGGAGATATATTTTAACTGACCTGGAGGTAGACTGTAGTGATTTGAGATTTTCGTTCATTATTTTTAAGACATTAGGAATGTGCTTTTTCAACCATCTCTGTCATGACCACATTTCTAAACTTGGACCATGAGAAATGCTTCAGGTTATTTGACTCCAAATCAAAATGGTAACACACTAAATAAACATTTACTATAACTTGGAATAACAAATTGCCTCCAAACTGCATATTTTAATTTACAGATTTGGGTATCTGTGTGTAGAACCAGATATGGCACTGTACTGGCACCGTTCTGCCTATATAAATGCCTTCAGATACTGTGAGTGTAGATTAACTCCCATCCCTCGCAAACTGCAGATGGCCAGCAATTTGGCAGGTGGTCCCCCACTCAGCTGTGTTGCATTAACTAGAAGTCTGGATCCCTGACAGCGACAACAGAACAAAATAAGGAGATGTTAAACCTTCCCAGCTAAGCACTTGTGAACATAATTTCAAGAGAAGCAGGAACTGATTCTCTTTCCCAAACCCTGCTCTTGGAAATGTCAGAACCTTTCAGACATTCAGAGGGAGGTATCTGGCACAGACTGCTTCAGCCAGAATGAGCACATAACATGGGAGTAGGCTGGGACTTAGCAGATAAAAGGCAGGGTGCAGCCGAGTGCAGGCAAGACTGCTCACTCTGCCTTTTCCTGCTTCCAAGAAATGGCTGCATGGTGAGTTACCAGTGTCTGAATATTTGGACAAAATGGACAAATCTAGAATTCCATTTTTAGTATCTCATGCAGGAAATCAATTAAAATCACCTTGGTGCAGGTAAGGTGTTTACTGTACTGTATTTGAGATAACTGCACAAAGAACTGCATGAGTTTTTAAAAAGTGCTGAAATAGCTATGTGATATGCTTTCTCCAGTAGCTCTTCATAAGATGTTGTGAATTCACATTAATGACCGAGAAATTACATATCACATCATATATACACACAAGGTTTAAAACCTAACCAGTTGTGAAGTTCCAAGCATCTGATTCCTTATGCTGAAAAAAAGCATAAGAAGCAAAATGAAAACGTTGTCAAACATGTCTTTAAGGAAAAACTGCAAATTAAAAAACAACATGCTAAACATCTATTTTTTAAAACAGCCCTTAGATGTGGTACTACACTACTAGTCTTGAAATGCCATGTGATTTCAGGGAGAAGATGAGGTCAACATCACTATTTTAAAGAGCACTACGGTGATAAAATTAGCACTTGACATTTCACTTTCATTTCATTAATCATTAGGACGAATATACAATACACTGATTAGGCACTCACCTGTTAAACTACCAAGTGTAAGTTTCCGGCGACCCATTCTTTCAACAAGCCAGACTCCCACGAGAGTAAAAATGAAGTTTATAAATGCTGTCAGTGCAGCCAGCCAGATCGCAAGCCTGTCATCTTCAACCCCTGACATCTGCAAAATGGTAGCACTGTAGTACCTGCAAGTGGAGTGAGAGACAAATACACACATCGCTGATTTTAGGTTGGCTCACATTATATTTTCTGATTTTAAAACAAAAAAAGATCATAACAAACATCAAGTGTGTCCTCCTGCATAATGCAGCCGCAGACTGATGCCAAATCACCTTGGGAAATCAGGCATAACCAAGGCATAATTTGTGCTTCTGTAAAGTTTTAACTGGAAGACATTAAGAGACAATCACATTCCCTTGTCTTTAAACAGGCTTATTTTTGATGGTCAATCATTTTCTGCTAGAAATGGCAGTCGCATTTTTAATTTAAATAAATCTGGCTTTCAAATCCAGCTGTTGCTTTGAGCTCTATCTTTTTTCTGCCAAAGCATGCAGGATTTTAGCACTCTGAGTACTGTCTAGGGAAAGGTAGCTCAAAAATCAAATATGTTTTCCCTCCAGCTAAAGGTCATATCGAACTAATCAATGGCATACAACGTGCTGCAAACGACAATTGCAACCTCCTTGTTTTATGTTTTGGAGTTCTACTTCACTGCCACAGAAGCACTTTTTCCGTTGTGCTACTTTTGTCTTAACCAGAACATGGTTGCTTTGAAATGCCTGAGCGGCACATTGCAGGGATATGAATCTACACCCAATGGGAGTGTTCGACAGAAGTTTTCACTTCTCTCTAAAGTGAGTCAACTGTTCCAGACAAACAGTAACTCACAAAAAAATTGACTGAGCAAAATGAAAAGGAAAGAAAAAGGAAGCCTCCCTCCTACCATTTTCTCACAGAGATCAAACGACACAGATACTGCTCCTGTGCTCTCAGAGTGAGCTAAATAAACCTTCGAGAAAACACATGAGAAGCTTCATTCATAATACAGTAGCTCTTTTCACTGCGCCCTACTGATTTATGCTGATTGAAACACTGAATATTCAAGCCCTCAAATACCTACTAGTATATAGGCTTTTACACATTAAAAACCATCAAAAATGTCTAAACTCACCTCTTTTTTCTTCATCAAAATGCAGCTTGCTTTAAATGTGCCCTTGTTGTTTTAATGCTCAGTTGTGTTATCAACAGAAATTCTAGTGGTCTGCATTTTTCTGTTGTAATCATAAACCACTTTTTGCTTCAAACCAATAATCCATGACAGATAATACGCTCAACTGACTACCTGCAAAATTTCCTGAGCCATTTAAGGCATTACCAGCCATAAATGATCGCACTTATGGCTGGATATTACTGCCTCATCCTCTGGCTAATACAACGTATGTAGATCCTTCCAGCTCCTTTCCCCCACCAGGACATCCATTCAAGGCCATGTCTACACAACCAACTCATGGTGGAGTAGAAGACAACCTCTGGACTGAAACTGTTGGTATTGAGGAGTCAGTCTTTGCATACACTTGGGTTGAAGTTTGGTTCCATTGTCTGCCTCCCTGTCAGCACCTGCAACACCTCGTCCAGGCTCATTTTGTCTGAAAGAGCTGCAGGCTTTGAGATCATGGCAAGAGTGGGAATCTTGGAGAGACAAAGATTCATGAAGGATTGACATCATCTGAATTAAAACACTAATGCTAAGACATCCTCACTTCTTAAGGCTCTTTAAATTAAATTGCCTGTCAAAACTTACATCATACCACTGGTCACCAAAATCATCCAGACAGTCTGTGACCTCCCAATACACCTTCCTTTTACTTCTTAAGGGTAGAAAAATAACAACAAATGTCAAGTCTTGGCCCACTGACACTCCTCCTATGAAACGTCTATTTACTGCCAGCAGATAAGACTTCAGCAAGCCATGTTTAACTCCACACATCTAAATCTTCTCAAAATACAGTTCTACTGGGAACTCAGAAATTGCCTTTAATCAGCAGCAATGTATAGCGTACTGATGCTATATGATTGAAAAAAGCAAAGGATAAAGAATCACACATGAGCAAGTATATATATATATATATGCCTAATATATACAAGCAGGTACCCTCTGCCTCTGAAGTTCCTTCTGGTGGCTTATTGCACTCACGGGTTATATCTTCTCAACTAGAAGTTACTATTCATCCATAAATAAACAACATATTTCATTTCTATGGAAAACAGACTAGGGAAATTTAGATTCTGCAAATCCAAATGCTAAGCTAATGAAGTCTGGGTGCTGGGCAATGTTGTTCATGTTTACTATGGCACAGCAATCTAATTCAAAAAAATATAAAGAAAACTTGCATAGCTTATGATAACTACTAAATGTATTTTCTTATGTTTACCTATTTTAGTATGCCCATTTTTCATACCAACCTGTGCAGCCCTAACTGCCTACTAATGTAACAAGATGACAGGTCTTTTTAATTTCTTCCTGACATGAAAATAAACTTGTAATGTTGTACAACCACGGTTGTCTCTGCAGTCTCTGCAAGGAATGCAATTTCAGTGACAAAGTTGTGCAATCCTAATTTATTTTCTCAAATGTAAAGAAAATGCCAAAACCACATGCAAGTACTTTATCTCAGAAAGCACATAAGTACGATTACAAAGACACACAAAGTAACTAGATTGGATATATATATAAAACTTTAACACTGTTCATTTCTGAGGATGTCAAAATGATGAAGTTATTTTATCAAGAGCTGCAATACATTAAAAAAACTGAAACATTTCCACATTCAAGGCTCCTCAGATTAATCTTTTGACTATATACTGAGAATGCACACTATTGAAGGAAATCAAGCACCCCTAACTATTTTCCTCCCTCTTCTCCTTTGAAGAGTCAGTATTTTTTTTAAGCACTGACATCCAATACTTAAAGAAAAGGAGAATTTCCTCCTTCAAGCAGATCTTATAGACACTCACAGATGCATCAGGGTTTCTAGGTTAGCTCATTCAGCAGCAGAGAAGAAGCCTCTGATACCAGGCTTCATAGCTCTCAGTCCAAAAAAAAATGCCTGTTGATAAGATACCATCACAGCTTTGATTGCCCGCATCTTTCACAAGGAGCTGCTCCAGCCCATCTGTTACATCAAAGCTACTCCAACAGAGTTTCTGTCTAAAGATGATAACCTTTTTGGACAGAATTTTCAATTCTTAGAGAATTAATGAATAAACCAGAAGCACCTTTTAATATCTTGAAAACATTCATGTTTTTGCTCTGAAGAAAACAAATAACAGATTACTCTGGCACTGCTTTGAAAGGGTTTGTTAACATTTGCTAGCAGACACTTTGGATACCACTTTCTAACTATTCAAACTACTCAGTCAAAGAAAATCAGTCCCTAGAGATAATGAAACCCTCTACCTTTTTTTCTCAATTGAACTGTAATAATGCAAAGTGAATTGGTAAGTAATTCAATATCAAAGAAGAATATTATTACATATTGAAGAAAATCCCATATTTACACGCCCTTTTTCTGCAACTGTGCACGAGCAAAGATCCTTTCCTGCTCTATCAATTTATTATATGTCACAATCATTGAACCAAGTCCAACAAAAGTATTCATGGCAAAACATGCTCCACATTCACAAAACTGCATTCCATTTACACTTTAATCTGCTTCTCTGCTCCTTTAGGAATTATTAAAGCTTATTCCCATCAAGTTGGATGATCCCCAGTATTGGAAATTGCACTAGAAGTGTCAAAAAAAAGCAGCAATATATTACAGCCTATATACAAATAGAATTTAGTCCCCAGATGACTCTTAAAGTGGTAAAAGATTCAGGTGAGAAGCATAAAGTCCATGTTTTCAGGTACGGACACTTGCAGTCTGGCCATAATGTCATCTACCAAACCAGGCAGCTGCACTAGTACGAGATTATGTCAACATCAATCGAGAAGCTGGACCATTTAGACAGATACCATCTTGTAAAAAAAAAATCTGAGATTAATCTTAATTCAAATTTCACATTGATTTGAACAAAAATGTCCCGCTCAACTAACAATTCATCTAATTTATTTCATGCTTCCCTCCTTTTGTGAACTATCCCACATCCCTGTAAATACAGTTATAACCAAGTTAGCTTGTTGTTCTGACATGTTTTGAATATATACATTATGACAACAATGAGGCAACATGCTAAGCCATCCTTCACATTTCACCTTTGGCTGATAAAAGATCATTGTGGTCTTGCATCTTGATAACCTGAACAGCAACAGAGCAACAAATGGCACTGCTATTGAAAGGAACTCCCAGAAACAGCAGAAGAAAGCAAGAGCAGCATATGAGAAATTAGATGCCAAAGTGCGGGAAATGAAAACAAGATTGGAAGAAGTTGATATATCTGGAAAGAGCCAACGACAGCAGATGCTCAAGGTGTGGCAGCTCCTTGACAGGAGGGATGCTATGGACTTACTAAGCACCATATGAAGCCTGTGGAAGGGAAACGAGCACATTGGCGAGCTGCTGCATAAGCAGCAATGTAAGAATATCCCTTAGTCAGATTTGTTTGAAACAAGGATTGCAGAGCAACACAGCAGCATTTGAGGATACAAATGGAAATGTTGGACAATGTGGTTCAACTTCCCAGCTTCATGTTCTGCATACCCCAGCAATAAGGCAGATGTGGCAGTTTCCACTCACAGAGGTTGCATTCAGACCAACCATGGAAACCAGTTTGGAGACGTGGGCAGTTATTGAAAGTGCTGCTTCTTTGTCTGCATTTCTAAATGTGTCTGCCTCATATCTTATCTTGCTTTTTAACTCCCCTGGTTGAGCAGGTAGATTAGACTAGATGAAATGTAAATGGAATGTAAAGATAAGACCTAACCTTATCTTTGACATAAGACATATAATAAAGTTGATCACAAAAGTTGTAAGCATCCATTTCATCACTGTGATTCAGCATCAGTCCCAGGACTGTCACATTAGTCAGTTTACAGCCTTTAGATGCCTTAAAAAAACCCCAACTTTAAAACATGAGTTGAAAACTTTAAAACTGATGAGTTGAAAAAGGGAACAACAAACAACCTCAACCACCCTCTGAAGTCACTCACAAAATGACAGACAGGGCAAACCAAGTTTTGTGAGTCTTTGCATGATCCCTTCAAAAACCTCTGCTTTCCTCTGATCCAACTTGATTGTAAACTTTGTAGTTATATTTTCACTCACTGAATTCTGAAATGTATGCTGCCAGCCTCTTGCTTGAAATCACACAACTTGTTTGATGCCTCCTTTAAGCATTTATACCACCTGCCTTCAATTTCTATTCTGAGAATGCACCTCATGACCTGTACTCATGCCATACTGCATACTGGCAGCACCCAAACCAACACAATTAGCTTATCTCAAGGTTCTGTTCTGCACAAGATTGTTTCAGTGTCAGTCCTGAAGGACACTCCAGTGTTCTCTAAAATAGCAACAGCTGTTAGCCTCAAAAACATTAGTAAACCTGGTTTGGTTTAAGCATTTAAAAATCAGAAAACATGAACACTGACACACAAGAAAATATCATATATTTAAATATATATTACTCCATGTGCAATTATATACACATATACACACACTGTGGCTAGTATCACTCTGTTAAATATAACATACCCTGTTCTACTTGATGTGATGACTTGCTTCTGCAGGGCATAAGGGACATGTTTTCATATCTGCTGTTCCCTTCCAAAAGGTACTTAACAATAGATTTAATCAATTATAAGATGTTGCTGTTTGTGCATGTTAGCAGCATCTCTTGTGGCACAGGTGAGATGTGCCTGTATGACACTATACAAACAACCCTATGCAGAACTACAGACTGGGAGAAGCCTGGCTGGAAAACTGCCAGGAGGAGAGGGACCTGGGGGTGTTGGTCGACAGCCGACTGAACATGAGCCAGCAGTGTGCCCAGGTGGCCAAGAAGGTCAATGGCATCCTGGTTTGGATCAGAAACAGTGTGACCAGCAGGTCCAGGGAGGTGATTCTCCCTCTGTATTCAGCACTGGTGAGGCTGCTCCTTGAATATTGTGTCCAGTTCTGGGCCCCTCAGCACAAGAAGGATGTTGAGGCTCTGGAGCAAGTCCAGAGAAGAGCAACGAGGCTGGTGAAGGGGCTGGAGAACAGACACTATGAGGAGCGGATGAGAGAGCTGGGGTTGTTTAGCCTGGAGAAGAGGAGGCTGAGAGGAGACCTCATTACTCTCTACAAGTATCTGAAAGGAGGTTGTAGAGAGGAGGGAGCTGGGCTCTTCTCCCAAGTGACAGGGGACAGGACGAGAGGGAATGGCCTCAAGCTCTGCCAGGGGAGATTTAGGCTGGAGATTAGGAGGAGGTTTTTCACACAGAGGGTCATTGGGCATTGGAATAGGCTGCCCAGGGAGGTGGTTGATTCACCTTCCCTGGAGGTGTTTAAGACACGGGTGGATGAGGTCTTGAGAGACTTGGTTTAGTGTTAGATAGGAATGGTTGGACTAGAAGATCCGATGGGTCCCTTCCAACCTGGTTGTTCTGTGATTCTGTGAAACAAAAAAATTTTTATTGTCTATCCATTGGATGTCAATAAGACCCTTCCAGCTCTTTCACCTCATTAGCTCCAAAAGCAACCAGACTTCAGCTACGAAACAGGACTACTGGGTACACGTACCTTCAGGTTAAGAAGGTAAAATATGTAAGGACTAGATCCTGAAATCTTATTGAAGTACACTCTGCTGCTTTAAAACACTCCAAGGTAAGACTAACAGTGGAATATTCTTTCCCCTATTTCCACTTTTGAAGTCCTGGAGAGCTCTCTGAGGAAGAGGTTGCTGTATTACATCCAAGTCTATACTTGGATGTTTCATAAAGAGTGCCTGGAAGGCAGCCCGGGGGAGTGCCACTGTACACTTACCTTCAGTAATTATACCTTCAAACTCCCTCTTTAGCAGTAACAATGTATTGTGCTGTAAATGCTTTCAGCACAGAGTGAAATGATACAGTGAATGTCATTTGCCACAGTGTATTTTGATAAAAAATACCCTCAACGTTTGGTACTGTTTGACAGATAATTATTCATACCCAGTATATTCTCTGATTTACCACAAATTATCCATGTGCAAGGCACATGAAAAGGTTTTGAGATTTACCATTTAATTATGTTAGAAAAACATGGGATTTTTATTTTTTTAACATCCAAAGAGCCTAGGTTCTATAGCTATTAAGCAAGAAACTGTCCCAGTGTTTAACAAGGATTTAAAATACCTTCTAAGGTTTAAATTACCAAGATATACACAAAGGAATTCACTTCCCTAGTTCAATGGGTTACTGCCACACAACTACTGGGTCATTTGAAAATACTGTTGCAGTATTGCAGTATCTGTTATGAGATGGAAGAAAAGTCCTTGCTTTTTTTTTTTTTTTTTTTTTTTTTTTTTGCTTATTCACAATACACCTGATGCACCTTTGCACACAGCCAGAGTGCTTTTCACACTCAGTCATTTCACTCATTTATGTGGGTCCTTCCCAGGTCTCACATGAAACTATGGGGAAGAGAAATTGCATTCTTCTTAATACCAGAGAAATGGTAAAATACCAGGTAGAGTTAGAACTACTATTTGAAAGGAATAAAAAAATCAGGCAGAAAAAGAATACCAAATTCCTATGTAAACCTGTAAGAAAGTGCTCTGTAAATTTGAGTTAACCCTGTAGCTAAAGCCATTGAAGAAGCAGGTTGAATTTAACTGGAGGGTTAAACTGAAGAGTAACAGGCAGAACTGGAAATGAAATTAAAGCACTAAGAGGAATAGTGTTGACCATCCTCCTCCTGTTCCCAAAACAGAAATGTAGTTTCCAGCCCAGAATAAAAAATCTGGAGTCAATAGCATCTATGTGCTCAGCACTGCAAGAAAAAGCAAAGTGACTTGAACTTTTTCTCCTTTTCTTTGGTGGTTTCATTCATTACACAAGTGCTGAACTCTTCAGCAGAACATTTATGAAAGTAAATCACCACCACCATTGCTATTTTGTAAATGGAGACCACTGAGGCTTTGGGGAAGAGGAGGAAGACGGTTGACCGTCTGCAGATATCTACCAGTACTATCAGCAGCAGAATAATGACAGTCCAGAGTATTGCTACAGATAAGTGCTCTCTGCAAATTACTAAGTATAAAAGAACAGAAAGAAAATCCCCCAGGTGTTTCACAAAATACAACTTGTTCCATTTTTCACTTGTTCTGCCAACTTCAGTATAATTTAAATTATATTTAATATGCCATGGTATTCTAATGCTGGAAAGCACTAATGCCTGCCATAAGCTGTTTGGGATCCCCAAAAATGAAGTCAGACCTAATTAAAATCAATAGATGTACTAAAAGCCAGACCTTTAGTTTAATCCAAGGCTAGTGGCAAACAAAGGGACTATGTAGGTTACAGTCTCACCATAAGAGCCAGGAGTCAGTAAGCTGGAACAAATGGGATCTCCAAAGGCAATGAAAAAAAATTAAACAGACTTCCTTTTGAACCTAGTTTACAGATTTTTTTTCCCAAGAAAGGGCAGGCTTCTGTTCTAAATATTTATCTTTTCAGAAAAAATGTACTGCTTCTAATTTTTGCTTATGAATAATAAAAAGATAACATCGCAATTTAACCCCAGCTTTTCATGCTAACGGAATCATGCCAAATGTCCCAAACTTCTCTTCAAGGCATGCAGAAGGAAAATAATACATTAATAAACGCTCTCTTAAATGTTTTTTAAAAAAGTTATTTCAGTGTTCCTTACAGGATCTGACCTTTCAGTCACCTTTCAGTTAAGGAAAAAAGAGGATTTTTTTTACATGCACAGTAAGGCAAAGCTTTATTCAGTTAGCACAGTGTTCTTTTTCAGACAGTACATCTTCAAAATATTGCACTTCTAGATCTTTTATTCACCCTAGTAGGGTAAGATGCTCCACACATGCTCTGTGGAGTTTTATAGGGGACGTGTTTAAGTTACCCTGTTGGTGGAGCTTTCTGAGGAAACCCATTTCACATTTTCTTAGACAGCACTGAAATAACTGCCTAAAGGTACCATACTGTCACCTACCACTGAGGTATCTCAGCTTTGTTTACATTTTCCATAATTATAAACCTCTAACAAATACAATTATACTTAGAATAATAAAGTTCAATATATGCAAATGGGAACTACATAAAAACATACATTAAAAATAGCCCTTTCCATCATTGAGATATGTGACTCAATCCTGACTGAGAGTGCTAGACCCACTGTTCTCCTTAGTAAAAAAATCATTAATATACATATATGTACCTTCTAGTAGAAGGTCATAAGCATTGCAGAACTACTTGGGAGAACATAGCTAGTTCAGAATAATTAGATAGTTATTAACAGCTCAGAAATGATATCTCTAATGTCTTCTGCCAATCCTCCAAAAGCCATAGGACTGTGCACACCAGAGAGGGAACTGCAGGCACACCGTGAAGACAAGCAGTATGTACATGCAAGCTATAAATCACAAATCAAATAAATGAATCCACAGCCACAAAGCTTCAATGCTCTTAATTTGGCTTTTGATGGTGTAATGAAATATCATAGAATCACTAGGCTGGAAGAGACCCATTGCATCATCGAGTCCGACCATTCCTGTCAAACACTAAACACTAAACCATGTCCCACCATTACAGCTATGACCACACTACTGGTCGTTTACTCTGTTACTGATTCCTGATTTCTGCTCACTTGGCCACAAAATGACCTGAGCGCCTACACTTACACCAGCTCCTGCCCCTTCTCCTCCATCCCAGAAGCTCTCTTAAGCTCCTGCTCTCTTGCCATCCTACCATTTTACTCCTTGCAGAGTAAATTATTTCTGAATGCTTCATCTTGCACTCCTGCTATCCACTTAACAACTTTTAAAAAATGTAATCTAAAAAACAAACAACACCCATCCTCACCTCAACAAAAAAACCCAAACCCCACAACAATCCAATTCCCACCTTCGCATTTGTTATATTTTCAGGTAAGGGGTATTTTATGAAAGCTCAGCTAAGCACAGGAGTCTAGATTTCAAAAGAAAAATACTTTCTTCCATGAAACAACAGTTTATTATTTTTTTTTAAATGAGTAACTTCACTTACAGACAGCATACCACTAGGAATTTAAAAGTTTAAAGAATTTTAAATGGCCATACAAACCTAGAAACAAGATCTTTGTAAATATCCTAAATCTGTAACTATCTTACTAAAAACTCTTCATTATACATAAGTTTATTTCCATATTCAAATAATAAAAATTATGAAAACAATTTGTCTATGACATATAAAATCCGATTAGTATTCCAGTGACACTAAACTCATTAATTAATATGTGAAATCTTAACATTCTATCCTTACCAATTTTAATTAGAAGACGTTGCACAGCTTAGTATATTTAGAGCTCAATCCATGAGAATGATTGTAATGAATTCTTCCTAAGAATGCACAAAATTAGTCTGAAATAATGAATTGGTCACTCTAGTATCTTCCGACCAAAAAGAAAAATTTAATTGAGACACAATACAGCCTTTGTGGCTATCAAGCCAGATATTTATTTTAAAATACTGATTGACCTTCTAACACAGATTCCATAAGAACTTTTAAATCTGAGTCTTCCCTACTTTGTAGAAATTGGTCATTGATTGCTGTATCAAACCTCCCTCCTTATGTCACTGAACTAGAGGCTATTGTCAATTTAAAAGCTGAGGAGGCTGGCAACTGCCTGTCATCCTCTCTCCTACTTGACCCAATGTCACCATTATCAAAGCCAAGTGGTCAGAGACAAGGCTGCATGGAGCAGCTAGACAACGCAAAAGCAACAGAAAGTCCTCTGCTGTATTAAAGGCTTTGGGTTTCTTAGGATCAGGTTTCAAATACTTGAGAACAACATCCTTGCCCCTCCAGAAGAACAAGTTTCAGACAATGGGCTGCACTTCTGGAAAGGCAAGAGGATGCCCAAAGGAAAACACTAATTTAACCTGAGGTTAGGCTGCTGAAGTGACCAGCTGCCAAGGGATTCCAGCAATGAAAAGAAAACAGAAAAATATACAACCACTAGCAGAAGGTGTTGCTGGGAACATAGGCTTCAACAAGGATGAATGAGGAAGTCAACAGTTAGCAACCCAGTAAAGAAAAACTCATCCACAAGGTAAGTGAGGTTGATGAAGGACCAAGCACACGGTACAGGATGGCAGTGCCCAAGCACGCAGCAACACAGCCAGTGCAAGCCGTGGAAGCCTCTAGTGTCAATACATTGTTAGGAAGGAGCTCTTAAAGCCACTGATGACCCTAGAACACACATCCAGTGGTGTTGGAATAAAGGGTGGTAGCCTACTTTAAGAATGTTGCAGTAAATATACATTCTGTTATCATTTTGAATTAATCTATTATAGCACTACACAAAATAAATAAATAAGTAAATAGATAAATCTCTTGGCACCAATCCCACAGTCATTCAGGGGAAACTCCTTGAAGAGCAATGAGGGGTAACAGCATGCATATGTGTCTGTTAGAACACAGTAGCTGCAGTCACTACTGGGCACAATGCCCTTAAGTAGTAACGATTTTAAGCATATGTCCTGTGGAAGAAAAAACATAGTTCTGGGAAATAACTGGCACAAAATTCTTCTCTGTGCTCAAATGCACTCACATTATCAACAGTCATTTCAGGAATGTTTAAAAAACAAACCTGAAAGAGTAATTCTGGGGTGACACCATCTGAGCTTATTATCCTTGGTGAGATGAGATCCTTTTTTTGGAGTACTGGATTTGGCAAAACAGTTGACAACCTCAACTGACCATTCTAAATCTGCATGCAGGAATCTATATTTTTAGATGGTTCTGGCATCAAATATTAAGAAATGGCAACTGTTCAGTGTCTTTCAAATCCATGTTATTCACTTACGGTGCTTTAATTGAGATTTCTAAATGCAATATCAGGTTTTAATATTAATAAAATCAAATACTACCCTTGCAATACATTTCAGACATACATGGCATATAGACTAGATCTCAACACAATTGTATTTTCTCCTTCCTTAATAAACAAAATTAATTGCACAGCAAACTTAAATGTGTGCAGAGTGAATATTAATTTGGCAGTGTCTGTTTCTATAACACACAGTCTTTTCTGTTGTCTTTCGTTCCATCTGTTCCAGCAGAGACAGGAAAAAGTCATGGCAGATCCAAAAAAATCCTGTTCTGCTAAGCAGAATTATCATTACTCTTTGGATGCAATGAGAAAGTTAACGCCGCTACAAAAAAAACCTGTAGCAGGGGACTCCAATATGTTTCTAATGTACTGTGAAAATTAAAATTGTACTTAGAAGAGCACTGAATGGCTATGTTTGGAATATATGTTTCAACATAGCCTGCACAATGAGAGCAAAGCAACATGTTAAGAATGTGCTACCTATTTAAAAGGACAAACACACTGCTCCCTTCTTCGGTATGAAGTTTAGGAAAATTAGGCTCCACATCAAAATTATTAGAGCAATATAAAGCACTGTGAAGATTAACGTAATAAAGAGATAAAGGTTAATGTAAGGAAGAGGAGATTCTCTAAAGTGCCTTTTTATCTATGAGCCCCATGCTAGGCAACAGATTTGAATTATTATCTCTAGAGCATGTTATACACCATATACTTCTATTCAATGGGGAAATTCTGTTCTAAATTTATAAAGACAAGTTTTAAAATGTTCTCATACATGCCTTAACCACATAAGAGAGAACTTACTGTTTATAACATGCTTACAGTTCAGTACTAAGTATGCACACTTTTTCCTACTATATGTTATATATAATACTTACACATATTCTGAATTTAAAATTCAGTGAAGTTTCTCCAAAACACATACAATACAAAGTTTAAGATAAAATTACATTAAAATTTCTAACATCAAATATATAAATAGCTGAAAAGATTCTGTGCTAAAGTCCATTTTGAAATGATGTTTTAACTTCTCTCTGAAATAAGCACCATTACTTGTGAACACCTAGTAGAGGATAGATGCAAAAATGTCTTTGTGTTTAACTGCTTCAAATGCCTTCCATATCAGCTGTCTGTTTTCCTGAGTTGCCTCTGGGTAAAGATTGCTTTCATGTTTATCGTTTCATTGTTGCAACTAATTAACATGCCAAGGTTTAAATCCCTGGCAGCTTATACTATTCAGACCAATTATTCAACATGTGACAGCTTGACTACATACAATCGATGCTCTCTGACCTTCAGAGTTCATCATATCAACTCAAAGCCTAGATCAAAAAACTAAACCTTAATCCCAGTTCTATGATTTCATAATCTTGCAGATATCAAATCATCCCTCTGTGTTTGTTCCTCCTCTGCAAAAGCTTTTAAAATAGCTTTCCCATGCTTGTCATGAGAAGATTCCTATGTGTATAATACTTGAAAAGAACTGGAAAAGAGAAAGGAAACAAAGGTAGGTGTTGATCAGTTCTCCTAATGTTCAACAGAAATACCCCATGGAGGTCTGCGTTACAGCTTAGAAACTTACTGAACAGCAGTGATCTTGAAAAACGGGAGGGGAAGAGTGAGGCTGTTTTTCAGGGCAATGAAAATGAAATTTGAATCTTTCTTCTAAACTGCTAGGGAAGTTAAAATTGTATTTGCTACCTTTCAGACTCCAGTAAGAGAGTACTGTCAAGATCATCTTGTTCTCCATATGAGGAGCCTCTCCTGCAAAGAACGACTGGAGTGCTGGCTCTGTTTTGTAGATAAAATGCAACAACCATCAACAAAACTTCAGCACTGACATACTCTAGTGACTAGTACTTGAAAAACACTTCAAAAGGCTATATTAGCAACATCAACACTAAGCCCTGCGCTTGGCAAACACTAATCACAAAAGCAAAGTGAATTAAAACTAAGGTATTCTTTTTTTAATTAAAGAAATGGGAAGGAAAAATAATTACATTTCTTTAATTGTGTAGTAACTTCACAATTTAATGAAAAACTAATCTAAGCATAACCTCAATACAGAATCTATTTTGTATTCATCAACGTACTATCTTCCTGGAAACCAATTTAACATACCAAATAGTAGCACCTCAAGTTATACAATTCTTGGCCAGCTACAGAAAAACAAGCTTCACAATACACTGCTGTAAGAAAGATTTATCACATATACCTTAGTATGACCACAGGGCCTTGGGATTCCTCACATTACCTTTGCTCCACCCTACCAGAAGCAAATTTACAACAGTGCTGAAAATAAGAGCTTCAAAGTGTAGGTAGTCTGCTGCATATTATTGCAGGAAATTATCCTCTTTGAGCTCTAACACAATTTTACAACATGAAAGATCTGATTTCTGATAATACCAAACAAGGTGAGAGTCCTGAACATGAACATAGTGAAAGGAATAAAGCATATGATAAAAGGCTGAGGGAGGTTGGTTGGTGCAGTCTGGAAAAGACCCAGGGTATTTTTCACAGTATAAGTAGGGCTACTAATGGAGCCAGTCTCCGTCACACACTGAAAGGACAAGAAGCAATCGTTGTAAGTTGCAAGAAGTTAAATTCCAGCTGAAAATAAGTGAAAAAAGTTCTTCACCGTGAGACTGGTTAAGCATCAAAACAGGTTGCTCAGGAGGGCTGTATCCAAACATAAAGAATTTAATATCTCAGCTGGATAAAACCCCGAGCAACCCAATCTAATTTTGAAAGTAGCTCTGCTTGGAACAGCAAGGTGGACCATGTGATGTCTAGATGTTCTTCCTTATTTACTTTCTTCACTACACAATAACTCATTAGCTAAAGGCTGCTCAGTCATTTCCACAATCAGGCATTCAAGACATGTGAAGACCATTTCTAACATTCCTCATATTCACCTAAAAGAAAGGGTGAGAATGAAACTAAAACCAATCAAACTAAATCAAACCTGACCTACTGCTGGAAACCACAATGCACTTCATAATATCAGTTAAACTCCACTTTATGTTATGCTCCATAAGCATCCTCTTCCAGCAGTTAGGACCTGTCTGCTGATTTGGAACCCATATTTATCACCAGTGGCAATGAATGCTAACTTTGTTTTGATTTTATTAGCAATGTGAAAACTTTGGCGCTATGGCCTATAACAAGAATACTAACTAAAGCAAAATTAATTAGTCTTTCCAGTACAGTACCTTTTCTCACAACCTTCTGTCACATCATTTTTGCTTAGATCTTTATTCTTCTTACACCTCTTGAGCATTGCCAGCTATTCTTGAACTAAAGCTGAACTAAAAAAAATTACACATGAAAGAATCAAAACTTGTCTAGAGTCTGGATAAAGGAAATTGTCAAATTTTTCTTTTTCTAACAAAACTATTTATCTATTTAAAGAATAATATCTGGTTGGTCTACAGTTTTATTTTTCTTTATTAACCCAATGCACTGTATCCATTTATCCCATTTTCTTTTATCCAATTATATTTCATATTTTAATTAATTTTTCTTTATTTGCTTGCACTCCTCTTTCTATATTCAGCTATTGTTTTATCCTAATTTTTAATTATAATCTCCTGAAATAAGAGTTGTTCTTTTATTCTACATTTCTACACCACTTAGTGTATCACTGTCCTGCTCCACAAATAAGCGTTTAAAATGAAACAGCAACACAAATAAATTTTATTAAGCTCGAGGCTGGTTACCACAAAATTGTTTGGTTTTCCCACCAGTCAATGAAAATATTCTACATTTTCTTGCATTCATATCCCAAGAGTAAAGCTTGCTGGTAATGCATAGAATGTTCTCTCTTTCTGAAACTTGCTACAATTCTCCTGTTGGGAAGGAAAAATAAAGTACCCTTTCAAGTCTTCTTGTAAATGACACAGCAGTTATTGCTGGTTTTTTTTTCCTCTTCTTTTTTTTATCAATGCCAATTATGTAAAATAAAACAATGTATGCTGAAAGGCAGAAAAGTTAAACATTCAAATTTATGGATCAGAAGAGAGGAAAAAGTCCTACCATTACAATATGAATTATGAAGAATGAAGATGACCATGACATCACCTTATGCATAAGACAAACTATTTTATACAGAAATTGGGGTTTTACACATTTTTAATCACCCATATACATTCACTGGGTAAAGACAAATGGTAGTGTACACAAAGTTTGTTTGGAACAATCTTTAGGAGTTTATGTAAATAACGTGGTAAGTATGAAACAGCATAATATATCAAGTTTTCTTATGCAGGCAAAGGCAATTTATCTCTTGTATTTTTACAATAGTAATTACATATTAGAGTATAGACTAAGAAAAAAAAGAGTAAAAATGTATTACGAACTATGCATATAATAACTGATTCTTTCTTCTGGTCTTTTCTGTTTCTTTTTTATTATTCTTATTATGATCTGTGCACTACTTGTACACTGCAATGTCTAAACAAACTCATTTTAGTTGATATTCATGCTTCACCCAGTAGGCTCTACTGAACTGATTATCTAGTGAACACTTACCACTTTTTATTAGAACAGGTTACATAGAAATCAGAATGAAAGATTTATTAAGATAACATAATAGAACTGTATGAAAACTCAAGTGGGAATATGGATGAAATTGTGTTATCAGATGCCTTGTTAAGGTCTCTAGAGAAAGTGAGTCTTCTTGACAACTTTAATTTAAATCCCACAACTGGGATTTTGCTGGAAGATGGAATAAAAATTTACATTTAAGCATTTTCATGACAGGTATCTAGACGACTTAGGGGCACAGAAGAAATTGAGCTGAAATATTTTAATGAAGTAGCAATTACAGGGCAACAGGCATCAGCTTTCAGACAAAGTCAATTCCCCCCAAAGGTCATTTTAGAAAGAGCAGCCTTGAATGAAAACTGCACCTCGACCTGACAACCCAGCTGATGGAAGATGACTGCTTTCAAGGGAGTGCAAGATAGATGAATTACTGGTTCACAAAATATTCTGCTTCAGACAATGGAGGACTGTGACTATGTAGCCTCATTGCATCGGCTTTGTTGGTCTGCTAGAAATAGCATTGGAATTAAAGGCCTTTTCTCTAAGTGGCCAAGATAAACTAATCCCCGAGGGGCAGGAACAGTGAAACCAAGAGGTGAAACCCATCACATAAATGAAATTTCTATGAGTTTCATTGGCACAAAGGAAAAGTCTTCTTGCCTGAGGACATTCAAATCAGCAGTCCTAAGAGTAAGTTTTCATTTACAAAAGGAGAACCAAAAGGCAAAAGGAAGATGGAGATCTATAAAAACACAAAGCACCAGCAATTCACTGAGCAGACAAACCTGACATATAGAGCAGGGGAACAGTAGGAACCTCCTCAAGCAAAGCATCTCATGAGAAGGGTTTTCCTCTTTTTGAGGGAAAAATCACAATTGGAGTTAATTCACACATATGCTGGAAGAGCACTTCCACATTTTGCAGCGATTGGTGTGGCCATATGAGCTTCCTCAGACATGGTCTAACACATTTGAACCAAACTACTTCTTCTAAAACTATGCACTATATTTATTAGTTGCAAGTGTCTGTATGGACTAGGATCAAGTAATTTAGCCTCTCACTCATTTATGATTGGGGTTTTTTCTCTCTTTTTTTAAGGCCAGACAAAGCTAAATTTGTCAGCAGGTGACTCTGTGAATGACTAGTAAGATGACACTTCCTTTGTTCTGTTCCTTCCTACTCAGAGCAAAGCATTTCTACACATATGAAATCTGTGTCTTTTTATTCTCTCTGTATTCCCAGTCTGAATGCTGTTGTTTTGTCATAACCCACCTTTCATGATTTGGAGCATTTTAATCAGATCCTAAAAAGTACAGCCAGACAGATGGTAATGGATTAGACACACAGAGGGTCAGCCCAACAGTGAGTGCCTGACAGTAAAAAAAGCTAAAAAGTAAGCAAAATGTAGGATGTAAAACAATCCCTCAAAATGTGATTGTCTATTACTATTTAATATAAAGAAGCATTTAATGACATACAATCTTATTTGTTCCAAATATTTCCCATGCCAATATAACAGAAGCTAACAGACACACCAACATGCTAAAACTCTAATACTTATTGGAAATCTTGCTTGTGCCTCTGCCTGGTTTTCCCTGCTGACTGCTTCATTCTTCTTGGCTTTTCACTTGGTCTTAATTCCATTTCAGAATCTATTTAAAGCATCAAGGAAAACAGCCACAATAAACTCAAGCAAGCTGTGTCTAAGAGAGACATAGAACAGCTTTCTCAGACTGAAGTTTGTTTGGAGACCCTTGCCAAGAGAAGAACAATACATGCCAGTACCTTAGCAAGACTGCCCTATATACATACAGTTTCACTGCTCCTCATAACAGTGCTTCTAATGACATCATATACCTGGAACAATATATTTTATTTCCGTATTTCCAGATGTTGATGTGCGGAGATGTTAGCACACTTCTTGAAATAAAACTTCTGTGATGGTAAACATCTTAAAGCTAAGTTGCTATTTTATTTTCTAGTTCTACAATACAAATACTAAATGTACATTGTTTTGCTTAAAATTTTAGCTCTTCCTCTTAGCCTGCTCTCCAGGCTCAGAGTAGGAGTCTCCACACCTCTATATCATGAAAATGTGATCATATTATTGTCATCTCGCTGTGACCACTGGTGGGTCAGCAGGCCTATGGCTCCAAAAGAGCCTTTGCAGCACTCTTTGCAGAAGGCTGACTTGATGATCTGCACATCATTTTAACACTGAGAAGACTGAGGCAAAAGAACTCAGATTACCCAGGTGTTACAAGAAAAGCATAGTATTTGACATAAGACAGCATACCAGAGATATCAGTATCATCATTGTACCTGAATCATCAAATTCTAAAATCTAATACTAGGTGGTCACGTATGTTCATTTCATCTAAACATTTCACTGTAAAACAAAGCATGTTGCAACATAAAATACAAAGATTCTGGAATTACAAAGTTAAGACAAGTTCTGATAACTCTTGTACCCCCAAACACCAGCACTGACATTGCCCCTGCCAGACTGCATGTGCATTTGCAAAAAAGGGTGATATCTATTTTCTCGCAATGAATTTAAAATCTTAGTTTCATATATTAAAAAGGGTGCCACATATCATCACCAAAGCACTTTTCTCTCACTGCAGTAAATTGAAAGGATCATCCATGTGGGGTTTTTTTTCCCTTCAAATGGAAAGACTACTTTTGTTAGAGGAACGAGATACAGATAGTGCAGAAGCTGCTTCCTGTGACTGCTTGGCAGTGCAAGGCTACGACATCCCTTCTGGAAGAAAAGTCTGGGTAAGGACAGAGCAAGCTTTCCATCAGTGGGTATTAGGGAGAGGGAAGAAATCAGATCATTGGATTCCACACTGGGATAAAAACAACTACTTAGAAGAGAACTATCTGCAAAATTACACTGTTGGAAACAAAGCATCATGTAGCCTTATTCCCAAAGGTTGACTGCATTACTGAAATATCTGTCTCCACCACTGAAAAGGACTTGGTGTGCTAAGTGCTGTACAAACACAGAACAATTAAACGACCTCTCTCAGAAAGCTTGCAATGTAAACACAAGGCAAAAACTCAAATGTATGCTGACAGATGGGGAGAGACAAGATAATAAGCAAGAACCACTAATCCCTGATTTGCAACAATGTCAGCACAGGGACACCATGGACCTCTCCTGCTCATGGATATTTTGCTTTGAGAAGGTTGCTTTACTTTTTTTTTTAAGAACCAGGTTCAGGAAGGAAACCATCACTGAAGGGGTAAGGGAAATGAAAGGAAAATACAAGATTGGTACAGCAGAGAAAGGAAACATTGATTTTCTGAAGTCAGCGGTACAGCTGCAGAGTGATATCTGCCTGACAACTTTGTCCTTTACTTCAAGGCATAGAGAGAAAGTATAGAAAAGCTATGTTGAGGTCTTCACACCTAGTCCAGGGGCTACAGCAAGCCGTTCTGTCCATGGAGACAAGTTTAGTGCGCAGAGACCTGTATGTTGAATAAGCCAGAGCTCAATGCACTGTTCTTAATCAAAATACTATGGAGCAGCCTAATTCAGAGTAGCTGAAAGCCTGGATCATTGTGGTATCATCCTAATGGAAAGAGGCAAGCACTACCTCTCACCAGCTCACAAAAAATGTGATCAGAAATACTTGAGAGAAGCCTAAAGGATATGTCTTTTGTCCTTGAATGATAGACATTTGGGCATCTCCCAAATATTGTCTGACATGCACCTCTTCCTATAGACTGTTGCTGCTCCTTACCAGACTCAGTAACATTTCCTCCAGAAAAAACCTTAAGCCAGCAGCCTTTTCATTCAAATCCTTATCTCAGACTGGTACTCAGAAATTTGGGTGACATAACAGTCTGCATTTGATGGGAATAACTGTTGAGCTGGGAGTTGTCAGCATTTATTACAGTCATAAAGAGACATCATGGGAGACTGGAGAAAATCAGAACTCATAGTTTTGAGAAAAGGCAAACATGTACAATACAAATATAATTTTTGAACCAGGAACACTGAAAGAATGTTAGCTTTTCTCACATGGGGGGGACACAGAAGAAATCAGAGACAACAGATATGAAAAATAGTTTGAAAAAAAATCTTAAACAATTCTTATCTGGCAGACCTGTTTATGTAGGCTGCAAGTAAAAATATTTCACAGCATTTAAGATATATCAAATAGTAGTATGCATACAGGAAATAACCATGCCCTTTAGCATTAGAATACACCTCTCATCAGTGTTCTTCACAAATATTTGCAGATATGCCACAGAAGAAAACTTCTTCAAAGGCTGAACAAGAAAAACAAATTAATTACTACATAAGTCACTGAAAAATTAGTTTAGTTTGTTGGGCAAGTAACAAAAGATTATTATCATTTCATACATTGCCCTTTGTGGTTAATACAGGCAAAGGATTAGAAACCAAGCCATCCATAACGCTACTGAGGAAATTTGATTCATCAAGTGAGGTGGCATCTCCTGAAGCAAAGAGTGTGCTCTCCCAGTTAAGTCAGTCTTCAAGCATGGTGGACAGAGAACATGGGTTTAAAAGACTGCAGGGGCGAAACCCTTGAACGGCAATGAACAGCAAAATACTTGCTCTAACACCTCCTCACCACCTGGTCAAACAATTTTCAGTCTTCTCCAAAAGCTAGTAAATCTGTTCCCTTCATTGGTGCAATCTCCCTGATTTCTTCCAATGAAGAGAGTGCCATATGACTATGAAGCAGTTCAATTTGGTTCAGTCACAGTGGTCACTAAGATTTCTGTGCTTACCATTTCTAACATATATTGTGTAAATAAACTTTATTTGCAAACACCACAGGAAGTTAAACACACAAAACACCTTTATCAGTATCAGTAATACGTAAGCTGGGAATGTTTTACATGTTTATGTTCCTACCCACACATGGCAAAAATAAAGCAAAGTGAATTCAATCTATTTCTATGTACTTGAACAACAGCTTATTTTATAAGTGTCAGATCTTCAACCTTTGTCTATCTAGAAAGACTCTATCTACTTCTCATTTATCTTTAACCTAAAATTTTCCATCCTTTTCCTGTATCTCTCGATTCAGGGAAAAGCCTACAAGCTTTAGATACATTACATACATAAATGTGTGTAGATAAGAAGTAAAACAATTTTCACATTTACCCATTGTTTGATTTATAATGTATATAAACAACAATTAGTTATGCACACAATTTAATTAAGTACAGCTATCCTGAGAAGAATTACAAGGTGACTCTATCTCAGCACCTTCCCTCAAAAACCCTGGAAAAGTAGTGCAGGTATCTAAGCAGAGGTGAGCATGTTGGCAAGAAGTTTGTTCTTTACAAATGGAAACCACAGGGCTACATTGAAGCAGCAGCAGATTCAGTGCTATGTATTGTTCTGCTTTATTAAGGAGAGCAACTATTATAATTGCAGCATTACATTTTTCTCCCATTCTCTCCTTTTTTCTCCTCTTCTTATATTTCTAATCTCACAAAGGTAAAGATCCCCCCTTTATAGAGCCATTTCTGCCAAGCCATTCCCTTCCACAAATACAGGTGTTGCTGGGTTAAGTACCTCTGTACAGCTTCAGCAAGATTATACCAGGCAGCAGTGTACTTTTTCTGACTTTAATGACAACACGTAAAAGCAGCTTATTTAAAATCTTGCGTAGAACCAAACATTCATTTAGATACAGAAAATAGCCAATACCTTGATTTTTCAAGAAAGCTAACTGATGTGGCAGAACAGCCAAGCCATGTCTTATTGCTGTACTTGATCATTAATTAGTCTAATGAACACTGAAACCCCATCAGCCAGGATGAAGTTGTGACTCAGAGCAGCAGATGTGATTCTGATCTGAAACCTCTGGGGAATGTCAGTGACAGGAACTGTAGCAGGCAGGCTGAGTAGTGCCACAGAGGAAGAAAGTTCTGCCATGGAGGAAAAAATTACTCCTTGAATGGCAGTCAATTTGTTCCAGACAAAGAATTTTGCTGTTAGGAAAGGAAAATATCTTTTATGCAACCAGGATAAATCACCAAACAGTAAATTATTTCAACTCTACAGAGAATGTCTAGTTTAGAAAGATGCCATAAAGAACAGTTGCTTACAACCTCTTCCTAACTCTATTTAGATAGAATAAAAAGTAATAAGCTAATGCACATAGCTTATGACAGGCTTACATCAATAAAAATATTAAAACGTGCATGGCAAATTTACTGTTTCTGTATACAATGGTCTACCAAGCAGCAAGCTTAGAATCAGTGCAAGTTCATGTTGTTAGCAAAAGCCAAAGCTGATTTACTCAAAAGATGAGCTACTGATCAGCTTTGATACTGTGAGAGAAGATGAAAGACAAACCTTGGAGTCGTCCAGGTCAATGACAGTCATAAGGCTTTAACCACCTTGCATGATCCTGCACATACAATTACAAATTGCTAGAAGACTCAGGGAGGCCAAGAGCTTTACAGGAGCTGAACCACAATTTCTTCCAAGATAAAAACCAGCCCAAATGCTCCTGTCTGAGTTACAGAAGTTCAGAAGTATGAAATCTTTCCACTGTGGGAATAGTATCATAATATGAACGCTATAAACACACCATAGGAAGCTAAAATGCATTACTGAAGGGTAGTAAATTGCTAGCCTGGGTTAGAAAATGTGCTTAAAGCTGCCTACAAGCAGATATCAAGTACTGCAGTGTTTGTCACTCCTTCTAAGAAGGACAGGAGAAAAGATAACTTTTTTGCAGAAATCTACTGACTCAATTTGTCCCTTGGCTAAATAGAACCATAGAATCATTTAAGTTGGAAAAGACCTCTAAGATCATTCAGTCCATTCCTGAATAACTTTCAGGAATAATTTTATTTCAGGAAAAAAAAAATGTTTTCTTTTAGTCAAAGGAACAAGCACAGCTTTCAGAGTAGCCTGAGAAAGAACAAAATTCATCTAATAGCATCTTTTCTTTTACACACACATTTGCTTCAACATATCCAAACAGGACACAGCAGAAATGAGGGCTCAAATATCATCGCATACAACCAAGAGCTACTTCTTCAGTTTTCAAAGGGCAAAAACCTAAACATGGCTCTTAGGTTTTGTTGAGCGGAAGGGCAAGTGAACTAAGCTTATAATCATGGGATTAATCATGCCATTATTTTTTTCCCAACAGAAGCATTCCAGTACATTTTTAGCACTGTCCATCTCAGCTAATGTGTTTCTTCTCACTTTCTATGCTTCCTTTTTTTATTTCCCTCTCCAGCAATGTCTAGCATCCCTGCCGCACCAGTTGTTTGCAGTAGCATATCACTTAATTATGGGAATTAAAAACTGGACAGAAGTTGACCACCTCAAATTGCTTATCTGCCTGGTTACTACGCATTTCTGCACTGAAAAGTTTGCAAAGATAGTGGCATCAGTAACATTTATGCAAGGAAATGTCATTGCAGTTGCTCAAGCACAACTGAAGGCACAGCTGGGCAGCAGAGATGCTTAAAGAGGAGATGATAAGACCACAGTTTGCAGAGAGAGAAGGAATTTTGGCAACATGAACATTTGTTTAAATTGTTTATTGGCTAGTTTACATTATCTAATGCTATAGATGAACAGTAAGATCGAAGTAACTTTGGAGATCTGACCAGTATCTTGCAGAGCCTATGTACAGATCTCAGTACAGTCAATCATATTTCATATAAACGTATTACTACAAGAATTCCTGTTTCTGTCTTTATTCAGAGTTCTGGCAGCATCTGAGTTCATTTGCATAAGATATAGACATTTAAAATAGAACTGTTTACCCTGGAAAACACAATGAGCTAAGTCTCACTAATTTTACTTACTCAAACTTCTGACAAAGCATATGAGATATGGTACTGTATATGATAGTTTTTGAATTATAAATGTTTTAACACAATGATTATTTTTCTACTATTATACAAAACATAAAAGAAAGGAAAATTACTTAGAATAAGTATGTTTCCCTTAAGAGCTGTTCTATTTCACTAATAGAACATTTTCCATTCCTATATGCACCAGTAAAAATATCAGCCTGTATCCTGGTTTTTATTTCCACCATAAACAACTGATGTTACAGGCATGTACCGCAATCGGAAGCAAAAATTTAAACTTGGTTGCCAAATATTAAGATGGTTATTGAAAAACCTAAACTTTATGGAACATGAAATTGAAAAAATGCCATCACTAGCAAGCATAATTTCCATTTCTCATTATTATAAGACCTCTTTTCATAGAATCACCAGATTACTTTTAACAGTTGGTACATCACTGTTGCATTAAACTGTGGTTATGCACCAATTTGGTCACTTCTCACACTTTGCTACAGGTTCAGGTGTAGAATAGCAGATTTTAAAAGGTTACATTGAAAACTTTGTTTGCAAATAGTCAATTTGGTCTAACTTCTACTGAGAATTTACCTGGTTCCTTACAGCTCTGGATGCCAAAGTGCATCTCAATACTTTTGTCAGTACTTTTACCTGTTTCCCTCTCTTATCAACAAACAAGGGCAACAAGTATTTGTTTAGTATACAGGAGGCTCAACCTGCAATTCTTTTCAAGAAAAAAAGTAATTACTTTAGTACTAATTTAGGACCTAAGCATCTGAAGTTGAAAACATTGTTGCCACCTTGTAATGTGTAACTGCTTGTTTCCTCATCTCCCTCAGGAGTCTACAAACATTCCACACAAACAAGACAACAAAGTAGGAATGGGAAACAGAGTGGGGTAAGAAAACTATCTTAATTATTTTTTGTTGTGCTTTTGTTTCCCTTCTCTGTTGTCTAAAAGGGTTCTTCCCCTTTCTTCTAAGAAAAAAATCATCTTCCATTCAGAGGCCCAACAAAAAAAAAGTCAAGTTTAGGTAAGAAAGGGAGCAGTAAGCAGAAGTCTGAATCAGCAGTCAGTATTTCTCTGTTCCACTTTTCCCTTGTGAAATGCAGAAAATAATTAACCACCTCTGTAAAACACATGAAATTCTGCTGATCATAATGCAATCTCACAATTTTTTTCTATTCCAAGGATGTCTGCAAAATGTACTTTGGGTAGGTGTAATATGAAAGTGACTATTAAAAGGAAATAAAATAAGAAGATATTGCTCTTTCATGAAAAAGTTTCAAAATCACTCTCTGAATTATTAGCATTTCCTGTAGACTTCTTAGCACTCTGGGGAAAAAAACCCAACCATTTTAAGCAGCCCCAGGTGAATGCCCACTCACCTGCAAGGGCTCAGACTCACCTGTCACCCCTCTGGCTCTGACATCATCTGATCCATAAACACTCCAGAAAAGAAATGGTCTCTCCAGAGGCCCAGTGCTGTTTAGTTTCCCCTGCCCTGAGACCCTCTTCCCTTCCTGGACTCTCTCCATTACCATTTATTCTCCTCACAGGCCTGGCACACAGCACTCTTTCCTCACTGCACCAAGAAATCAAGAGTCTTCAGTGATTTCTCACCGTCTTTGCATTTGGTGACGGTTCTCCATACTGCACCTTCCTCATGACCACTTTGACCGTAGTTAGATCTTTTTCTAGCAGACTACTTACAATAACAAATTAGCCTTTAGATGCCACCATGTTTTATTTACAATCCATTTCTGGATTATTTTCATGTATGGTAAATCTTCACATTACACATAACCTTTCAACTTTTTTTTTTGTGTCTTCCAACCTCTGTGGTACAAGGCATTTTGATTAGCCTGCAGCAGCTTAACTCTTATTGACAGCCTCCAAAGAATCCAATTTACAGAACTGGTTCCTATGCCCTTAAAGTAAAGGAGAATAAACAGATCTAAAGGGCATCATATCTATTACTTTATGTTTGAACAGGATCGGTAATATATTTCACCGAGGATGTTCATGTTGCTGTATCAGGCAGCACCTAGCCAGGTGACCTTTTATAGTTTAATTTTATGGCTTCTCAGGACTGGTTACACTGTGAGGTTTAAATCGTTTCATATTTATATATTCCTTGTTTTTCATCTAAGGAGGAGACAATTTATTACTGCTAGGAATACAGCAAAAGTGCAAGTGACACCAAGTTGTGCAGGAGTGTTGATGTGTTTGAGGGAAGGAAGGCTCTCAGAGGGACGTGGACAGGCTAGATCAATGGGCCAAGGCCAACTGTATGAGGTTCAACAAGACCAAGTGTCAGGTCCTGCACTTCGGTCACAACCCCACGCAATCTAACAGGCTTGGGGAAGAAAGAGAAGCTGCCCAGCAGAAAAGAACCTGGGAGTATTGGTCAACAGCTGGCTGAACATGAGCCAGCAGTGTGCCCAGGTGGCCAAGAAGGCCAATATCATCCTAACTTGTACCAAAAATAGTGCGGCCAGAAGGAGTAGGGAAGTGATCATGCCCATGTACTCTGCACTGGTGAGGCTGCACCTAAAATACTGTTTTCAGTTTGGGGTCCCTCTCTACAAGAAAGACTTGGAGAATGTCCGGAGAAGGGAATGAAGCTGGTGAAGGGTCTACAGTATAAGTCTTATGAGAAAGAGCTGAAGGAGTTTGGGTTGTTTAACCTGTAGAGAAGGAAACAAAGAGGAGACCTTATTACTATCTACAAACACCTGAAATAAGGTTGTAGTGCTGGTCTTTGCTACCAAGTAACAAGCAATAGGACAAGAGGAAATGGCCTCAAGTTGCACCAGGGGAGGTTTAGATTGGATAGTAAGAAAAATTTCTTCACCAAAAGGGGTGTCAAACATTGGAACAGGCTGCTCAAGGAAGGAGTGGAGTCCTCACATCCCTGGTGTTTTTCAAAAGACACACAGACACGGCACTTAGGGGACATGTTTTAATGGTAGACTTCGCAGTCTTATGTTTATGGTTGGACTCAATAATCTTAAAGGTCCTTTCTAACCTGAATGATTCTAATATTTTATTCTAAATAGCCCATCATTTGAATAATACATGCCCTCTAGGTTTTCACAAGTGAGTAAACTTCCAACACAAATAGTTCTCCTCTTACTACTCTACTGTACCTTAAGAAGAAAAAATAAATAAACTGCACACTGACTAGTACCTGAATCCCTGATAAGTCTCAAAACCAAAAAATGGCCTTTTCTAGAGGATAACCAAAACGTATAGTTCATAATAATATATGTTATATAGTTCAAAATAATGCATATTAAACATTAACAATTGCTTAAGAAAGGAGTTTTTACAAGATTATTAGAAAGGTGATAACATGAGAGAGACTGTTTTCCAGGAGCTGTCTAGACAAACACAACGTTAAAACAAACAACCCAAGCAACCAGTATTGCTATTTAAGGAACAGGAACTTCCTCCGGCAATCATTCATGAATGATTTATAAACAACATTGCTGCCCTGACTTAATTTCACCGCTTGGCTTTACATACAAACAACAAAAATGAAATGCATTTAACTAACTTAACAACTACACTGTGTATATACCAGACATAAAGCAAAAACATTTTACTTCACTTAATTGGTCTAATATAATTGCTAATAATCCAAGCCATACGTTTCAGCAGAGAATTTTCTCCCACCCACACAGCTCACACATTTCCTCCTGTACAGCCTGGCAGTGAAGTTAATACTGGATTCGTGACATGACAGTTATTACCAAGGCAACAGATAGAAATCAAACACTGTTATGGTTTCACTACAGGCAAAAAGGAGAGTAGAAGCAGATTTTTTTTTTTTTTTTTTAAAAAGGGGGGGGGGGAAAGACAGAAATGTCTCAATCACAACAAAATGGTTTGAATATATTTCTTATTTAAATAGACACTTAAGTTTTCCTCTAGAGTGACAGTCTCACTTTAAGTATGCTTTCACAACCTTTCACAATCGGAACAGATTTTTATCACTTACATATAAATAATCATACTAAGGCAAAACACAACAGAAAAGTACAATCAGCAGGACTGTTTGCTGTTTTTCAGTGTCTTAATACAAATGCCTCAACAGTCTGGCTAGTTTATCACTGACAATGATCTTAAGTAGTATGAAAAACTGAGAGGCAAAAATACTGCACTTGTTACTTTGACCCTGTTGATCACATTTCAGTAAAAATAAAACATGTTCCAAATGAGAAGACAGACAGCAGGATTTCCTTTAAAATAACATGGTATGTTAACTCCTACAGAATCTGTTGAACATGTCTCTTTTGAGTATGTTATAAAAATAAACATTAATATTTACAAATAAATATATTGTAAGAGTTTGTATCAGTAATAACATGAAAATAACTCAAAAAGCATTACACTGAAAAATACTGATTTATTAAAACAACTTGACTTTAGGTTTTGTTGCAGTTTTAAGTTTTTTTAATTGTAGTGTTAGTTAATACTTAGAAGAAACCTTTTTAGTGCATTTGCAACATTTTTAAAATAATAAACAAAGATGTCAGGCAGATCTTCTAGTAGATGGGTCCAGACTGTGGGCAATGATTTGCTGCTCTCATAACATGAGATTTACTTTTAATTGTGATATTCCATTATTCAGTATACATTTTTCAAGTCAATAACCCAAGACAGTAGTCAAAAGTGACAGATAAAAAGAAAAATATTTCATGTGATTGCTCTCCAACTCATTGAGTTAAAGGTCCAGGTTTAGGGAAGAGGGAAAAAACAACACCAAAAAACTTCACAACTAAACAGGTGTTCAGCACCAGAGAAATAAGCAAATCACTAATATTTAAAAGGCTGTGAAACGAAAAAAAAAATGCGGTGGTTCAGAACAGAATGAGAGCCTGTCACAGCACCTCACATCAGCATCCTGAACTGGCTTCCTTTCCTATTTGAGAATGAGCTTCTTAGTTTGTTTTCAAACCTGACAAAAAGTAGAATGCAAATAAACATCCACCTCAATACCATTTAAAGTGTTTGGCTGTTTGTCTGGATTGGTGGGGTTTGTGTGTGGGTGTGTTTTTGTTGGTTTATTTTAAGAATAGATGGATAAATTATGAGAATTATCAGGGGAAAAAAAGGTTGGATGTGAAAGTTTAAAAGAAATCAGCCTTTTCTTTAAAACATTCATTCATCTTCTATTGTATATCCATTCCAACATCAAAAAAATATTTCTAATATGTTCTCTACTACTTTAATAGTTTAAGCAACTAGAGATAATGAGCGTTCCCTACTTCCCTCTAGATTCCCTTAATCTCAAAGCATTAAGCTACATTCCGATAATCAGTTTAGATTTTACTTAATTTCATCCCATTACTCCCATTATATAATATGCTGAACCACTTCTCTGATCTGGTACTCAAACTTTCAAAACATTTATATCCGAGTTACCTATTATTTGATCTCCAATACATAAAACAAGGGTGTACCTTTCAAAAGCGGCAGATAGCTAGATTGACAAGTAGCTTCTTAAATAAGGTGCACATTTTATAGCTTTAATTTAGCTAACAACTCCATCACGATTCACTGGTTTGTTTCACATCTTTTTTATTTTTTTTTGTTCATTTAAGTGGCTTAAAGCTGTGATTTTTCTTTTCTGTTTCAAAAGGAATAAGAACACAAAATGCATAGAGAAGTGACATTAGCAGTGAGAAGCTGCGTCCTGAGAGGGAACCTTGAAATTTCATGTATAGCATTGCCCAAATAACTAAAGCCACACAATTTTGGTTTTTTGACAATGAATTACATATCTATACTTATAAACTGACTCAGATTAATTTCTGGCCATCACACAAGGTCAGCACTAGAGAAGAAGAAAGATTGGCTTTCTTTTTAATTGAAAACTTATCATAGTGTGGTTTATACTGCTAGCAACACGGATACACAGGTGACTTGTTTTTAATACAGATTTACTCTTTTATGCTAAGCATCCTCTCACAATTACTTCAACTGATAAACTACAGCCTTTGAAGCTAAACCACTACGTCTTTAAGCTGCTCAGGGTTTTGTAGGCATTCTCCAACAAGCACACACACTCTTAAGTAGAAGAGTACTTAAGAAAAACATTTCTCTCTTTAAATAAAACTTCTAAAGCACAGGTGTTGTTTTGAAAACACAGCAAATGCTACATAAACTTCAATAATATTGGGACAAATGTTCAAGTTTACTGAGCTGCTTTCTTGTGCCTTAGCACAGGGTACATCCATCTAGATCGCTCAGTCTTGCAGTTTGCTGGCTAAGTACAAAACAAAACCAAGGACTAAGGTCTAAGTATTACTTATTCCTCATAGTTCTTGAGGAGGTTTATTGCTCTTTAGACAACATTCCAACTTGTTATTTGCTCTCCCCATCTTCATGACTCTAAAGACCCATACCTGCTACCACCCCACCCTGTTCTCAGGATTTGCGCAGCTCACTAATTCACAGCAGATGCAGCCAGCAGCCCATTTCCTCCTAATGGAGCAGAGAGGTGTTTTTTCTTTTTCCTTAGACCTGCTGCATTTCCTTTAGCCGGCTAGAGTTTTGTTTGCATTTTCAGTTCTTGGAAATAGCTATTGGCATCCTGACAGCAACACATTTGTGTTTCAATCACTTCCTTGCAGGTTTACTGAGGCACACTCCTCCTACCAGGTAGTACACCCTTCTCATGTTGCTATTTTCTAATGACTGAGAAGAAGAAATAACATCAGAGCAAGGAGAAACTATGGTTAGACACCTCCTTGACCTACATCAAGGCAAATGGAGGAGAAAAGAGGGAATAGAAAGGACTGACTGCCAATATAGTCATTTCCCATCTGCTGTAAATACTGTCCATGGTTCCTGTAGCCAGTATTTGGTGAAAGGGTGTTTAATATTTCTGTTATCTGCTCCATCAGCGTCTTAACTGCTGGCTTGTAAACCATTTCTGCCCAACCTACAGCCCTGTACTTCCAGCAACATTTTGATGTCCAAATCAGACTTTGTCCTTGGTCAGAGTTCCAAAGCCACTGCTTCTCTCTTTAGGCCATGTGATAATTTTCCAAATTTAAGTGGAAAGATTTCCACAAAGAAATTTGTCGGTTCAGCCCTGACAAATTACTGGGGGGAAAAAAAAATTAAAAATCCGTGTTGTGCAGCTTCGAAAACTTATAGCACAGGCTGGTTTCTATGCAGGAAACTAGCATCCAATAAGGACAAGTTGGTGGCTACCAGCTGTTAGAGCTTCTTTGATTTTTAATACACTCTTCATTTCAAAAGAAAGAAGCTCAGTTGTGATAACAGTATACTGGCTACGGAAGGAAAAGGGTTCCTGAATGTTCAGAATTTCAAAATACCAGTTTGGGTTTCATTTTCCTTCAAGTATTATGAAACTGATACAGGCAGCTTCCATAACTCTCATTTAGAGTATTTTACATTAAGTAATATAAAATTACTTTATTTATTAACTACAATTTGTTCCCATTAAAAGCTGTTTTAAGTTAATATTATTTCTGCATAGTACATACAACAGAGACATTTGGTATAACAGGAGACACCTCTCCTAGAGTTAGACTTCTGTTTAGCTGTTTTGCTTAAAAGATTTAGAGTCTTTCTAAAAGGTATCGGTATGCTAAGCCCAAAGATGCATCTCTCTTCTCCTCTAAAGTTTTTTACAGGACAGATTTGCATGCAGTACTATATAAGGCATCTTGCAATACAAAGAAAGAAGAATATGGTAAAATTAAGGGTCATTTCTCCAGAAAAAGTTATTGGAAGGATTTATTAAAATCTAATAAAATATGAATGGATTATTATCTCAAAAGCAAGTGGACCTGCAACACTGGGTGCCCTTTTGTTTTATTAAACCTTTTCTAAAGCCTAAGGGGAAAAAGGGAAATTTAAAAGAAAGATATAAACTAGACAGTTCACTCACAAAAAAAATTGAAGGACAAAAGCCCAGGCAGGCAGTAGCCTTAGTGTTCTGTAGTCATCAGAGAAAATTAGACTTGTTAATATCTAAGTAGTCTCAAAATTATGTTCACAACATTACAAAGTTTGTATGTGAAAGGACATTAATGTCACTGTCCCTCCTTCAGTCAGACTTTAAGCACAGTTGGGTATGAGAGTATTCATAAACAACTGAGCCAACAAGTTACTGGCCACACAAAGATAAAGGCTACACAGCAGTCTGCTTAGTAATTACCGTAGCCTAATTTAAATCTAAGTGGAGAGAGACTACAATAGAAGATACACTGTTCTTCAGTAACTGCTGTGCAACTTGTGTTGGATTTTTTTAGGTTTTCATTGTTCTTTTTTTAAATGAAGTATACAGTTTTCTGGACCTTGTTTTAAAATGCACAGCCAGAGAACAAAATAGAGCAGTGTATAACCTTAGAAGTTAATGCTTGGATACAAACCACAAAAAAAACGTGAACCACCATAACATTTTGCCTTTTGTTTACAGATCTCAACAACTATTTTTCAATATCCAAATCAACAGTAAATGCACTAGCAAAGTCTCCTTTCAGTGATCAACTTATTCATTATAAATCTGGCATAATTTGTAAATAGATTAATAATATCTCTCAATGGCTGGTGGTGCGGAAGAAATAAAAAAGGTTCCTACTACTTGCACTGCAATTCACAAAACAAGGTATTAATTCAATGATCTCCAACAGTAAAAAGAAGTGTTTATCTGCAGTTACTGTTCTATGCTGCCTAGTCAGTATTTAATTCAAAAAACATTTAAAAACTGGAATTTAAAGGTAAGTTTCTCAGTCTTGACTTTCACCATCCCTCTGAGTGTTGTCACAAGTCCCTCTTGAGGCAGCTACCTCCAGAAGTAGAAGTACCAAGTACAAGCCCTGCTCAATTCTAAGGCTACGGTGAGAGCATGCAGCCCTCACACTTGCTCCAGTGAACAGAAGCAAAGGTTTACAGTTTCTCATGTGCAATTGCTGCACAATGAGCCCAGCTATTAAATCTGTCAGGAAATGTGCTTTGCTTCTATTAAACTCTTCTCTAGCCTCTATTAAACTCCAGAAGTATCCTGGCTTCTTTCCAGGCTCACTCCTGTTCCCTTTCATTCTCTCATTTACATTCAGTATGGTATTTGTTCACTTTTCATGTTAATTGTTTCAATATTCTTATCTTCAAATCTTCAATTTCTGCTTGTTACATAACTCCTCTTGTCCTCTTTTGTCTTTTTCTTCTTTCTTTCACCCAGCTGTTTTTCCTCTCTCATTACTCTTGAGGTTTTTTCTTTCTCCATATAGTATTTTCTTCAGCTCTGTTTCTTGCCAGCTGGAAAAAGATGCCTCTTCTTAATGACTCTTTTTTGTTGTTGTTCTTTTGATTGCTTGCACAGATTAAAAAGTAAGACTTAGAGTTCAAAAGCATCTGTGGATCAAATCCACATGCCAATACATTTTACGTGTGGATTCACTTAACTTTTAGGTGATTCAAAGGTAACTTAACAATAAAAATAGCAGTAGAAACTGCAGGAAAGGCCACAATACCTATGTGCAGTTCTGACAAGACAACACTGAACTCCCTACAACTATGGCTAAACAAATGCTTAGTATTCAGGATAATTTCAGAATTTTTTTCCCAAAGTTTTCTTCCATGTGTTGTTTTTGGGATTTTTTTGACTGCAGTGAATCTGCACGGTACCAGGAATATTTTCAAAATCCTAGTCCTGCAGGAAAACACGAGCATATAGCTAAAACATTCATGTACTCTATTGAATGTTTTTCACCAAATAATTTGATACAGTCAAATCCTTCAAGCCCCTCTTCCTCTCACCCCCCAGTACAGGAATTTCTTCCTTTTTTAAATTTTATTTTATTTTTCAAAGAAACCGATGGGAAAAATTAGCTTTGAGTTTTACTTTAAAATGGTTCTCTTCCCCCAGGTTTTAATTATGGGCACTGCGAGCTTGAAAATATCTGTAGACCACTGTTTTAACAATATTCTAGGATATGTGATTATTAAACAGGGAATTAGTAGTTACTGCTGTCCTGGAATAGAATTTCCTTCACAAGGCCTTTTTCAGTCTGTCAGCCAGATTGTTGACTCCAGGTCTTAAACACCGAGCCTCCGTTTTCAAGATGTGAAAATACCAGAATGCTAAGAAACTGAAAAGTTAAACCATTTCAGAACTGCTCATATCAGTGAGAGAGATGTTTGTCTAAAATTGTATGACTTTATCCTTTATAGGTCAGTTAAGATGGCAAAAGCAATGACAAAAGGAAGGGGGTTTTTTTCTACTTCAGGCTCTCTATCAAACAGCAGTGGTTCTTAGGTAAAAAAGGAATCAAAGCAATAGGCCACTAAGCTTCATCCTTCTACGCTAAATTTATCATGTTAGAATTTGCTCCTGTGAGACTCACAATCTCCTTAACCTATTTTTATATTTTCTCTTTCAGATCCACCTCCTCAATGCAGAGGTTGCTCTGCATGTTGTTCTCATCATTTCAAAACCAACTTGTTCATGATGAGTTTCTGGTTCCTCATGGCTGGATGTTACGCACATTCATGGTTGATTCAAACAGAATATGGAACTATTTCTGTCCAAAAACTAGATCAGCTTGTTGCATGATGGGATGGACAGAGCTCAGTCCTCAACAATTCTTAGAAGACTCCTCCTGATTTTCCTCTTCCCATTCCCAAGAGAAATCCAAATACACATGGACTTCATTGTTCTCATTGGCTTCACTAGCAATATACAACACTTAACCAGAAAATACATGACAGATTTCTGTGATTTGATTATATTTTGGGGTTTTTTTATAGCGAGGTTTCCAGACACACATGAACTCATGCCTATGGCTTCACTTTCTTACAGTAAAATCCAAGATGTAATAAACTCTTTTACATCAGAAATAGTAGAAACCCTCCAGCTAGCAGATTAGAACAAATCAAGGCCCCTTATGGGTGCTGGATGTTAACCGGTTGCAGTGTAGAAAAGTCTCATGAAAACACATAAAGAGAAAAAGGGCAACTGGAGGCTAAATTCTCTGCCAGGGAAATTCAGACACCAGCAAATCAGGGTCATCAGCCTCTTCACCTACCACCTAGAAAGGGCTATACCAAGAGAAGAGGATTCACAGCAGCATCAAAATTACAGTGAATACCAAGCATTAAAACATTTTTTGTGACTGGTTTTTGGGTTTTTTGGTACGAGTTTGCAAAACCACTGAAGAAAAGTCCATGCAATCCTACAACCTCCAACCATAATCAGTGCCTGTTTTCCTGTTGCAATGGAACATCAATTCCAGAATCACATAACCAAACATTATGGAGAGGAAAACAGTGCTTAGAAAGTTAATACAATTTGACAGTTCCTTAAGATACCATTTAATTACTGCATCAGAAAGCAATCATCAATTTCTGTGTAAGCAAACCATCAAAAGACAGCTGCTTACTTCTATTTGAAAAATGTTCTTTCAAAGGATAATGTTTGTCTTGTATACCTGATAACTAAAAATTTAGTTATACTGGATTATTGAAAAAAATAGTGGATATTGAAAATAGTTTACAAGCCAGTCCTTTAACAACAGTGCCTTCATGTGTTTATTATAGGCATTTTCTTATTTTAAAGCTAAGATTCAACTATGTTTTATAGTTGTAATTCTGTCCTCCTACACATCCACAAGCAAACTAGGTCAATTCCAAACTATTTGCAAAACCTCCTACATAGAAAGGAATTTGAGCTTATAAAGCATACGAAGTTTAAAATTAACAAAGTCAGCCTACCATAAAATCATGAAGTGTTAAGGCATCCTGAAGTAGTAAGAAATAAAATGTGAGAATGAATGTCCTTGTCTTGCCCAGAGGTTGCATTCATGTTATGTTTAATTACACTTTAAATAATGTTTATTATATAAGTTTCCTTAATTAACTCCTAAACTTACTTCTACATTTGGCATCCGTAACCTCCTGTGGCTATGAGTCCCACTAAGTAATTATGTGGTGCATGAAAAAAATTACTATTTTAAACCTACTGCTGTGTAAGAGCCAGGAGTCATATAAGAAATGATGAATAATCATGCCCTCCCCATCTTCTCCACATTAGTGGTTTTATACACCTCTTGTGTTTCTTCTGAACTCCTTTATTTTCCAAGCTGCAGAGTCCTAACCATCCTGTTCAATTACAGGTACCTCCCTTCTCATATATAACCCAGTTTATCTGCAATTGTACTGTTCCAGATTGGACATGGACATCATCGTGATGTTTGTACAGAACGGCAACACATATTCAAGACCTCTTTTTTGAGCAGTAACAATTTAGACTGCCCTGCATGTTAATTAGCCAGATCCTTCCTGGAAGCATCACTATAATATTGTATAGCTAATGCACTTGCCATTTTATTTATTTGTTATCTTGTATTATCTGATTGCAATTATTCATGTTTATATATTTGAGAGTCTTAATATCTTGAATGGTGTATGAGTACAAGCTGATAATTTGCTCTTCAGCTCCTTCCACAGACTTATTAAAGCAGCAAAGATCTCCATGCAGATCCCTGTAGGAGTCTACTCTTGGCTTGTGATAACTGATCTTTATATTCCTTCTTTTTTTTTCTTTCATATCTTAAAAAATTATTACCATGAGAGGGCTTCTCTCTTATTTTTGTGACCATCTGGTTTCATCAACAAACTCTGGCAATAGACATCATGGACCAGGATAATTAGTTCACATGGGATACATAGTTCTATCCTGCCCATGCACTCATATCCAACTGAATTGCAAGTTATAATCTGTCTACAACAACCATGTTGGCTCTTCTTTCTTATTATATGTTCCCCATGTACATATTCATCTTTCACATCGATAAACACACATCTTCTCAAATGATGCCACGACAGTCTTATTTAATTTTGATAAGGACAGAAGAGAAACTTTCTGTGCTGTACCTTCACACAGATAATGCTGCGTTTCTAAATTCAGTGATTGTGTACTCCAGATCTGTTTGCCCTGATTAGTCCAGGCAATTTGTTACTATTCATTTTGATCAGCTTGTTCTACAAGTTTTGAATCTGAAACAGACCACCTGAGATACCTTAAGTAAGCTCCAGTGCAGGAAGCTTAATACACCCTCCATAACTGCAACAAATACAAAAAAGTCTTCACAAGATTTGCTGCTAAAGATTTACCATCTGCCAGTGTTACCACAATGTCTTGATCCCTACTGGACCTGGAGACTATTTGGTCCCTTGCTTCTGATGTGCCTGACGAATTACTCAAAGCTCTTTCTGTGTTCTGGTTTTCACATGTAACTTAACAGTTTCACATTCTCACATTTCCCACATTTGGTTACAACTTCTACTTTATAAGGTCTCTCTTTACCTGTTACAGATTCCCCTCCTATGCAATTTAGCAATACTGACTTTGATTTTTTTCCCCTCCTTGTGACAGATGCCAGATATTTACTCTAACATTTAATACGATAGCTCTTGATACCACTAAAAGTTTTATTGTTTTAGGAAACAGTTAAATGGAACAGCTAACTAGCTTGTTCCCTTAGGTGTACTTCTCTTCCTAAGATGTTACTGCACTATATTTTAACTGCTCTTAAACCAATGCAGAAATCATATTTGTTATGGTTGCTCTTTTAGGGTAGCTCAAGAGTAATTTCATCTTAAACTAGGTCTTGTGCATTGCACATTTTTCAAGAGCTACTCGTCCTTGTGAGCTGACAGTCTATCAGAAAACCCAATATATTTTTTCTTCACTTCTACATTCACTGAGTCTTTGTACCAGTAACAGAACCATATAATACAAGGAAATGCTTCTTACCCCAGCATCTTATCTCCTTTAGCACTTCACAGTAATTTTCCATCTTATTTACATGGTCTACAGTCTAACCCTCACCATGCTTTGATCTATTTGCACACGAATACAAACTATAAGTGTACTTCCTTATTTAGACATATATAGCTTTTGCCATAAACCTTAACATATAATACATCTCCCAGAGCACAGTTTGCATTCTCAACTCTGTATAAATGTTTGCCTTTAGATTAACATTATCTACCAATTTTGAGACACCAAATATGTCAATATCTGGATTTCAAACAAGTATTCCAGTTCTCAAACTCAGTTTTTCACATCCCAGATTTTGTCCAGAAGTCCATCTACAACTACTCCTGCTCTAAGAAACTTTGTCTTATACTTTATAAAGAGAAGCAAGCAGTAAATACATACATGACGGTGTTAATCCCTGACAGTTGTTGAAACATCTGCAGACCACAACCCACAATTAAGGCTCTTCGAGTTGGAGGGTATGTTAGCATTCTGCAGATCACAGGTCCAGCTTAAAAAAAAACACAAAAACAACAACAAAAGAATACGTAATAGTTCTTAAGTGATCACTATCAAGACAATGTTTCCAGGTATAACAGGCTTTGCACCTTAGTTTCAAATAAACTTGGATTATTTCAATTATTTAAAAAAAACCTTGAACTTCTTAGTTCTGCTTTTCTGCACTGTACTATAAAGATGATTTTCAGGATGCCGAGGAAAAAGAAATGGAGTATTTTTTGTACATAGTGTATACTACTGGTGGCAACTGTAAAGCTCTTTGATATCATATTAACAGATTGCACATCTGCTGTAACTCAATGTACTCAAAGTTATCACAAAATATTGTTGTTGTTTTCTTTCTAAAAGCTCCCACTGTTATTGAGAGGTTATTTTGGAAATGCCATTACTCACTGCTCATATCTGGACCTTGCAGATAAAGTGTTCTCTCTAGTCCTCCAAAGACCCCATTAACACAAACTGCTTGCAAGTGTGGGTACTTTGAAGGTGTGGGATAGATCTACTCTGCACAGCTCTAAGTTCAGCAGAGGGAGCATAAATTAACTACTTTTTTCCCCACATCTTTGGTAGCAATGGTATGAGGCTGCATTCAGAAAGCAGTAAAACAGTTTCTCAGTGAAGAGAAACCAAACAATTTCTGGCACACAGGAAATCTTCTCCTCTTAATTTTAATTTTTTAAAGCATCCTATCAAAAAACTTAATAGAGAGAGCTATATGATACCAGGCAAGAAGTTTAAATGCTTGACTCCCTTGTTTTCTTGAACTTCTTTCTGCCCAGAGTGGCATTCAGGGCAGAACACACTATGGTGAGGAATTCTGTGTTTTATGTATCTTATTACATCTGGTATATCCGTTCAGAACACCCAACATAGACTGCAGTACATTTAAGTCAAAATAGTTGCCATTAAAAAAAAAAGGAGGTGAAAGTCATCTAAATTTTCACATTTTTTTAGTCTATTTCTAATTCAATTGTATCATCGCTTAACTTTACTATTAAATGCAGAATGCAGGCCGATAAATTTTCCAGCTGGTTTCCAAGGAACATCGACATTCTGAGAGTGCACAGTCCCACCTGTCCAGACATATCGCTGCAATACCACCTTCAAAATGCCTCTATTTCAGTAAATTCAACTGACAAATAGAGCCAATCTATATATCTGGTAAGATATTCTTAAGCAAGACACCACTAGGCAGACAAGTATATCAAAGGGTTCAGTAGTCAAAGTGGCATTCCCTTAGAGGAACCACAAAACCAGCACCCACTGCCCACCAGGAGCAGTCTAGAACTCAGACATACTCTTGGATTTCTGCTTGATTCCAAGCTTCACAAAGTAAAAGGATTTACTAACAGTGCAACCATGAGCTGTAATACATAAACAACAGCCCTCAGGTTTTTATACTCGACATCACATCTGAGCATGGAGGTTTGGGGCATAAAACCTTTTTCTCTGGCAACTGATTCTGTAGCATCTGTCATGAAGCCAGGCTCCTGAATGCCTAGGAGATGTCTTTCGTTCTTTATAAACTTCCTATAAAGTCCTTAACAGAGATCAAAATCCATCTTTATCTTCAAAGGACCTTACAGTCAACCTAAATCTTGAAGTCCACTGTCAATGACTATGCTCATCGATTAAACTGGAAATCTACAGTAGGGGCTGTTAGGAACAGAAGCAGAAATGTCCTAAGGAATCAATGCCAAGTTGTTAAGAAGTCCTGATCCACTCAGCTATTCATGATGTGGTATTATACAAAACAATTGGAAAGATGGCATTAAAGTGAATAGCTAGAAAGGAAGGCAGCTGCTCCCAAACAATGAGAGCATCTCAGAGCGAGTAATGAACTCTCAGCAGAACTGCACCACACAAATCAGTTTGTACGCCTTAAGTGGGGCTTTGCAGAAAGTTTAAGACCTTTACTTTAGAAATTCAGACTTCAGAACATCCAGTTACCTAAATGCAGTAAGCACAGGGAATTTTTCAGAGTTCTGATCAATTGTATCAGAAAAATGATAGCAAAAATCATCATACTGGTTCAAGTCAGAGATGTAAAAGTTTCACTCCAACTGAGTACCATGGCAACGACACATATCAATAGGCAAACACAAAATTAAAGGATTCTCTTTCATAAAATTCTCAGCCTTCAGGTTTACAAACCAATAAATAGAATGAAAGAAATAAAAGGAAACATTAATCTCTATATTAAAGGAGCTTTAAAAACTCCACTGAAGAACCCAAAGGACTTCAACTGTGAGGCAGCTGTTTTTAAAACAGAAAATGACTGTGAAATTTTTTACTAAAATTATCTAGTCCTAAAACTAACCATATTGTTTCTGCTGTGTACATATATTACAGCCTTAAAACTAGCCTAACTCTAGGCGAAACATGCTTATTAAGACAGAGAGTGAGTCAAAAATAAAAAATTAAAATCTAAACAAGTTTTCAGAATTAAACACATTTCTTCTGAAAGCTGAGGCTGTCCTTCAGAAGTTTCTGATAACCATTAAATCTGCTGTTAGCTATTACAATAGACTAAAATAGCACAAAACAATAAAGTCATTAAATCTTTAAAAAGTGGAGCAACTTAATTCTTCACAGAACCAGACGGAAACAGATAATGCAAAAGATATATCACCAAAAAAAAAATACTTAAACATTTAGCAATTTCTACAATGGAAAAAAAAGATATTTCTATCTAAAAGTCAGTACTTCTTGTTCATGATACTTCTGCCTTAATTGCTGTTGTTTTCCCTTCAGCTAGGAGATTTAGAAACATTCCTGCATTTAAACCACTTCATCTGAACTTGAGAAACCACCGAGATGTTTGTTTTTCTCCTTGTAACCTATGAATAAAAATGTAGTCAAAAGGATGAGACCTCCTCATGTCATGACTAATTCAATGAGACAAGATTTGGTTGGACTTTGTGTGCTGAGGTTTCAGATAATTACTTTATCTGAAGTAAATTTCCTTAATGCAAAAATATGCTACAGTAAAGGGCAGCTGAATTTTGCTCTAGAGAGAGCAAAATGGCAGCAATAGATAAAGAGCAATGGAAAAATAAGGATGCTGCCATTATAGTAGATGACATTACATGACATGGTGATACATGAAGTGGATTGCTGAGCTCTAACTGGGTTTTTTCTTAGTCTGGTCTAAACTTCTACCTAACCAGACTTTCATCATTATATAAGCAAAAAGACAAAAGTAGAATTTGGAAGTTTGGCTTCCTATCCAAAAAACCTTATTAGCTTACACTGAGCTAAACAAGGTGGGGAGGACCTGCTCTGGTCAAATAATTGCTTCTGGATAGCCAGTGATGCTTTCCAAATGTTACATTTTATAAGTGGCTATCTGAAACATGTAACACCAGTTTCCTATACTTGAGCTGCTGTTCTTGTTATCACAGAATCATAAAATCACAGAATAACCAGGATGGAAGAGACCCACCGGATCACTGAGTCCAACCATTCCTATCAAACACTAAACCATGCCCCTCAGGACCTTGTCCACCCGTGCCTTAAACACCTCCTGGGAAGGTGATTCAACCACCTCCCTGGGCAGCCTGTTCCAGTGCCCAATGACCCTTTCTGTGAAAATTTCTTTCCTAATGTCCAGCCTATATCTCCCCTGGCAGAGCTTGAGGCCATTCCCTCTTGTCCTGTCGCCTGTACGTTAGGCTTAGAAACTGTGAATCACTTGGTAAGGCATTTTGATTTTCCTCTGTAGGTAAAATGTATTGTATGGCAACTGTAGGAGCTTGAGTGTGATCCACGGCCAACTACAAGATACAGAGACTTTTCAAGAACAACAGAACAAAACAACCCTAGTTCAAAAATTAGTTTACATAATGAAAGTCAAAAAGCAGAAGAATGGGCATTAATAATGTCTCAACATCTCCTTTTGAAAATGTACCACAAACACTTCCAGGTAAATAAAAATATTGTAGATAGACATAAAGCCAACCTAAAAATCCCCCAGCAAATGCAGTCAGACATCTGGTGCCTGAAAACCTTGTGATTCCCCAACCCTCAAATTATTAGTACAATACCTGGCAAAGTTTCACAGACAGGAAATGATGGTTAGAGACTAGGCTCTGCCAAAGTAATTTGCAGGTTCAAACAATCTTTTGCCAGCTAATCTGGGTGACAGCTTGTAGCAACAGATTAAAACTAGGTAGGGCTCCTGCCAACATTTTGTGTTCTTGCTGTAGAGGAGTGTTTCCAAAAAAGCAGGCTCAGCCAAGCAAGAAGACAGTCATGCATCAGTTTAGCGTCAATTAAGCTCAATCTTCAGATTAGTTTCTGAGACCCATTCTTGTCCTCATGCCAGCCAATACCCTCTCTTCCATCCAGATAAGTCTTTAAAGAATTGGTCTGCAGTTAGAAATAGGACCAAAAAAGGAAACTTCGACTGGTGATCTGGATAACAGAAGACAGATGCGCGAAACATTTCTCTGTTTGCCTTTCCTGACAAAATGACAGCTCCCAGCCCAGTTTTCTCTGCCTCATCTGCAGAACCTTCCTCCACCTGACTCCTCCGTTAAAGCACTTCAGAGCTACCCATTTTGTTTCCTGTGTATGAACAATGTACTAAAGCAAACTCCCTTTCCCACTTTAGCCTACTAATGATTATTTTGTAGAAGTATCAACCTCATTCATCTTTCTTTTCTGTAAAATTTACCAAATCACAAGAAAAGCTGCTTTTATTTAAGATCAGAAGTGCATTATTTATCCTAAGACGATACAAACCAATTTTACCTAAGTACTAAACTCTTACCCACTGTCTCAAAATGTTTCCAGTAACATTGGATGAACTACTCCCAGCAATAGAGGGAAATTTTCTACCTCATATTGTTCTCTACTCCTTTGATAAAAGCTTGCTTAAGGCCTTCCCTTCCCACATAGCGCCCCATGATCCAAGAATAAGGAAATACTTAAGAAAAGCTTGCCTAATAACTGAGTCTTAGTTCTTTCCAGTTTTCCATAGCAAATATGCCCAATGGTATAACAAGACAGCCTGCTCTAAAAGCAAATAAAAGCTAATTAGACATAATAAATTTGGTTCTAGACAGTTTAGTAGTGCAAGGAGTTTTTTTCATGCCTAGCTGAACAGAAAGGGGGTTTTGGTTTGCTTGGGAAACTAGATTTCAAATAAATGGTGCCTCTAAATGATCTTTTTAATCCACACTTTGAGAACAGAAACACTAAAAATAAAGATCTTTTTTTGTTGTGTTTTAACAGCAAGTTGAGTTGGTCTTTTGGGAACCCTGAAAACAAAGCAATTTTCTTTTATCTGTAAAAGGGAAAAAAAAATCTTTCCCTTGATATCACATTCTTTGATATGAAGCTTTGGTGATGGAAAATCTATATGACTGAGTACTTGCACAAAGGCAGCAGCAGTTAAATATGCCTTTGAATAGGACAAGAAGCTGTGGCAAGTAGGGAAGAAAAAAGGAGTGCACTTTGGCTGTGTATGCGGTGTTGTTTAAAGAAAACAAACTACTGTAATTAAGACTTTTAAAACTGGAGGAACTATGACAAAACAGATAAACAGAGAAGAGTGGTCATTTACATGATGCCAGATGGAGCTGAGAGAAGCAGCCGCAATGACCAACAAGAGTCCATAAGGATGGAAGAGGGAACTCAGTGTGGTACTGGCAGATCTATGGAGTAGGGGAAGAGACGGGAGGGAGGTTTACCTGTTTCTTTGATAAGAAAACTGGAGTAGAGACAAATAAAAGCAAGGATCGCATTGCACTCTCTTTTCAGCTACAGCCAGCACCTTAGAAATACAGCAGTAGCCACGAAGTCAGATTTGTGCATATTTTTTTCTTTTCATGATCTGCTCTAAAACTGCTTTATAAAAGAAACAGCAATGTGAGCCTCGCTCAAAGCCAGAGAAAGCAGATGTGGAAAGATAAGATGAGGTAGCTAGCATCATGCCGGCACAATCAAAATAGCCAAGTATTGTAACAGCCTGAAGAGCTTCCCACTCCACTTTCTCATCAAGTAATGAAGTGCAGTGCAGAGCACTTAGCCATCTGGAATTTTTTAATTTCATTTTAAGTTGAGGAAGGACACTTAAAAGAAAACTGTAGCCAGGGCATTTTCAAGAATGCCTGTTTTTTTCTTACCCCTTTTTCTTTTTGTGTGTGGTGGTGGTGTTGTTGCAGTTGTTTTTTAATGAAAAGAGCGAGTCAGCCTTCCCTCCAAACCAGTCAGTAACCTCCTCTCAAGCTGATCTTCTCAGCTGTTACTGTATGAACAGTATGGATATTTTATTTTATTTCCTGGGCAACACACTTCAAGCCTTACACTTTTTGCATTTTTTCTGCCAAAAATCTTACCTCAGTGATATTATTTTTCCCCTCTCTGTCCCTTGTTCCTGTTCCTGACCTAAGCCAGTAGTTTAACAGTGAAAACAGATTTCTACTCCTTGCTTTCCAAAAGAATGAGACACAAGGACACATTCTCAGGAGGAAAGGGGGAAAAGGGAAATTCAATAGAACTGAGAAAGGAGCTGGAGGTCAATGAAAGTCACGATGGGAACTTATTGATACAATCTGTTACACTCTCACTCTTTTTTAAAATTATTATTATTTTATTAATAGCACATTTAGTGTAGACCATATGCTTAAAAAAAATTTAAAAAGAACAATTTATCTAGGGGGCTTGAAACACTCCTCTCACTTTTTAAAACTCAGATGTTGTTAGTATAACAGCTTCATTTAAAACAAGAATAAAGTCACATCAGATATGAGGTCCACATTTAAACAGATTTTAAAATCCTGCTTTGAAATCGATACCATTTTAGTACAAGTCAATTGGGTTCCAAAACTGCCAGAGGGGAGAAAAATAAAAAAATCACTGTAGGTTAAAGTCGAAGTACTTCAACTCTGGCTTCCTAACAAAAAGGCAGCATGAGCAGACCAGTTTGAAGGTAAATATAATAAGTCCTATGAAACTGCTTTGACATTTTACTTTTTTTTATAACTGAAGCATTTAAACTTCAGCACAAAGTTGATTTCCACTGAAGACAAAATGACACATACACATTTAAACATTTCACTGAACTGCAGCCTAAGATCACAGAATCAGAGAATAGTTTGATTTAGAAGGGACCTTACAGATCATTTAATTTTAACTTCCCTGCCATGGGCAGGGACACCTCCCACTAGATCACACCTTATCTAAAAGTACTATCTAATTTACTACATTTTAGTATCAACCATCTTCTCTCAGAAACACAGAGGGCTCCGAGACAATAATTACCACTCAACAGCATGCTTTTCAGCAAAGAAAGCTGACCACATCCTGGGAAGAGGAGTAGGAGCACTGGCAGCAGGTCAAGGAAACAGTTCTTTCCCTCCAACCAGCACTTGTGAGACTCATTGCTCAAGAAGCACATCAAATTGCTGCATGAGTCTGGAGAACCACCAAGGTGGATTGGGCTGGAGAACATAACATATGAGGAGATGCTGAAACAGCTGGGATTGTTCAGCTTTAAAAGAAAAGGTAAAAAGAAAAGCCTCTCCTGCCTACAGCTATCTAGTGGAGGGCCAATGAGAAGATGGACTCAGAGGCATGAAGGGACAAGACAAAGGGCAACATCCAAGCTGCAATGCAGAAAATTTGGATCAGATGTGAGGTCTATTCACTTTGTACAATGGAAGTGGTCAAACACAGAAAGAGAGATGCAGATAGGTTATGATCAAAACTTCACGGGGAAAAGTTCCTGAGCAACCTGCTCTGACTTGTCCTGCTTTGATTAAGGACTGGATCAGCTGACCTTCAGAGGTCATTTACACGATTCCTACATGAAATCTACATCATTCCAAGATTTGTGCTTGTACTGGTTATTACAACCCCACAAAAATGTAAGTTTGGTGCATCATGGTAGAAAAAAAAAAAACAAACCAGTTTGAGGGGGGGGGGGTGTTTGCGCCCTTTTTTTTGCAATTTCAGTCCTAGGCTTAATTAATTGAGAACCCATCAGTCACTTTAGACTGGCAGTTTTGACCAAGTGTTTATAGTCTTTGCAGAGAAAATAAATTCATATTGAAATCACCAAGTGTAAAATACTCAAATGAAAACTCCGTGACTGATGTGAAATACCACACAGCATTAACAGAGAACTTATGGCAGCCTTTCAGTATATAAATGCAGCTTACAAGATAGATGAAGAGAGACATATTACCACAGACTGTAGTGTGAGAACAATAGGTAATGGTTTCAAACCATCCACCATGTGTTGGCCACTATCAAGACCAAATGGCAGTGAAATATCCTTAGTCTGACACAGCATGGCCATTTTTACCCAAGTGTGAAAAATCCATTGTAGTGGATGTATGGTTCTTGTCTGTGGTCCAGAAGACAGGGGCAAAGTTTTTGCTACTGCAGGTTATAACTCGCTGAAGCAATGATTCCAAATCAACCACCTGCTTAAGTATTATCACTGGCTGAACTAGTAATAATTTACAATTTAAAAATGAGGAGAGCAGACCATAATCTCTTGGGTTATGATCCTAAGAGTGTTTTATCATGAGAACTGAAGATTATAAAAAGCTGATGTTCATATTTTCAAATCTTCCAATTCCTGGAGGATCCACACACTGTCTATGTGAATTTTTATGTTCCAGCCGCTCTGGAGTTTCACATATAATAAAGTACTTCACAATCAAGTATGATTCTTCACAATTTTGCATCAGAAACAATCATTAGCATCAACACAAAACCAGCATGGAAACAATTTATTTCTATTTGCACAAAGAAAGTCTATGGAGAATTAGAACCTCTTGTGATTTATTTTATAATGCTGTTAGTGGCAGTAACAAAATTCCTCCAGCAAGATGCACGGACTGTATTAAGTGTACCTCCACTACGCAGTAAAGTCTTGTTTTCCAGGAATTAGAGAGAGACTGCCTGTGCATAAACCTCAGAGGGTTTTCTCAAAAGTAATTCTTTAACTAGTGTCAATGAGACTGACAGTAAGCAGCAGGATCTAGGTAAAACTCTTTGTATAACTGAAATATTTTTTGCCTGTTGATTAATAGGAGAGCATACTGTGGGCCTTGCTTTCATTAACTCTTTTTTAAAAGTAATTGCAAAACCTGACATACAGATGTCCTGTATCATCAGCTGTAACTGTCTTGGTGAGCAAAGGCTCCCAGACAAAGCAAAATTTTAAAATGCTGCACAAAGCAGAAGGCAAAAGGCATCTTCCCTCAATATGATGTTGGTTTCAGGGAAAACAGAATTAATACTCCATAATGGACAGTTCAAGGTCTCTCATGTAGCATGGAATACATCTGATCTGCTTGCCTTACACCAAGTGGAAATCCTGATCATTTCAATGTAACAAAGATAGAATGAGATTGCCTAAATGCCAAGTTTATTAGCAGTTTCTTTATGAACATAAAATATTTTTAAAGGAAGCTTTTGAAAATCCAGTAAAGTGTAAGATACAGCTTGGTAATTACTCCATTTAGAATTTGTCAGGCTATAGAGGCTGATGAATCTGAAGGCACCAGCAAAACTGCATCACATTATGATAACCTAGCTGGCACTGGATTAGGTCAGGAAACTATGGAAGCTAATTTTCAGTGTCAGATATGAAGCATCTGCATCTTTACATGGATACCAGGAAAATATTTTCATGTTTCTCAGCAAGAGCATCATTACCCAACCATGCCTTCTGCCAGCTGTCACCAACTTATTAAGCAGGCTGAAGAGAAAAATTCTTAGGCAGGAAGTCCGGGGGAAACTTGTAAACAAAAACAGAGGGAGAACAAAGCTTGAAGTAAGCTGCAGCGCTAGTGCCACCTACGTTTCCGGGTGAATTTCCAAATATCACCATTCACTGATCTTGTATATGCTGGCTTCCTCTGAGCTGCCACTTAGTCACTGAGAGAAATCACTGCTTCTGATCATGCAGACTGTGAAGCTAATCTGAGAAACTAATTCAGTTCCATTGTCCACCTATAAACCCCTAAGTGCATTCTGCACTCACACAGCTGGGATGAAGACACAATCAGAAGTCACGGAAGAAGGTGGAGAGTGGAGCTTACTGACTACAGCACACGGGGGGAAAAAAGCAGATATAAAACCACATAAGTACCAAATATAATGGAAAACAAAGTTTACAACATAGAACTGACACCACCTTTGACGAGTTCACACTCTCAAGCTGACTGTGGTAACCAGACAAACAGAGGAGTTTTACATCGTGGAGAGCACTAGGGTAAGGTACACTTGACAATGTTAGTTTTTCATAGAAACACTGATAGATGAGGAAAAAGCAAAGTATGCCTGTAATCATAAACCAATTGCAGCATTTTGCCAAAGATAATTACTAGCCTACAAAGGCATGAAGGAATTGTCATTCTAGTACCCAACATTCATCTGAAGGGAATGGTCGAAGCTTAAGTTCAAGTATAGTAAAACTTGCTGAGTAGCACTGAGACATAATACTCATCTGACTTGATCACTGCACCTAACACAGAGGAATGCAAATGAGTCATTTGCATTACCAACAATTACTCAACTGTAAATTCACACTTACTGTAACACATTACGTACAAGCTACAAGACTTGGGATGAAAAGTTTAGTCATAGCAGAGTAACTTTGAGATCAATTCCACCACAAAGAAAAGTAGTTTTCTTAAGAAGAGAAAATATTAGGAGTCCTTTCCTCTTTGGAGATGTACTAAATTATGTTGGAGTAAAGGGAGGATCCAGATACACCATCCCAGCTATCCTTAAGTTTAACAATATGCGCATACGCTAAACTAAAAAACATTTTAACACAGAAGCCCACTCATAAAGAAAACTAATTTCGCTGGTCAATAGGCAGTTTTAGAAGCAGTACAACCATGTGCATCTCGGTAATTAACATAGGGCAGTAGGCAGGGATTACCATGTTGAAGCTGTTTGAAGCCAAGACCCTTAGATGTACATGGCATACAGTCTAGCCTGGTACTCTAGGCAGAATTTTGTCATGCACAGGCTGTTAGAAGCTGCCCTGAGTCTCTACCATTGATCTGAACCTTCACATATCCAAAAGAGCCCAAACACACTGCATGAACCCCTAGAGCAAACCTCTGGTTTAATTTCCCCTGAAAGAAGTTACTCCATGGGCAAGAACACTGCCTTGCAATCTTAACAAGTGGTATATATTAGATATGATGGGACAGGAGAAGAGATTCACTGCAGAGCTGTCATGCTGCTTAGAGCCAAAAGGCAGATGTAGTCAATGCATCTTTTAGTAGTCAACAGCAACTGGAAAGGTTCTGCATAAAACTACAGCAGGAAAAAAGCAATATAAGCTGCTCCTATGAAAAATTAAATTTTATTTAACATTAATTTAGAAGAAATATAGCCAAAAAATATTTCAGTATTTTGTAACTCTATGCAATGTATTCGCTCATGGAGCAGCTCCATAAGGGTTTGAGTTTTGTTCTCTCTCCTGTCTTTTTTTTTTTTTCTATCCTCATTACTAGTTTTGCAAATTCAGTCTAAAACCTGAGAGTCATCTCAGGTCCTTTACCATTATTGCTGACAGTTTTTGACAAGAAGCATATTTTTATTTTCTGTATAATGAGGGGTTTTTTAAACAGAATTCTAAGGTCCTATTCCCTCCATTAGGGCTCTACATCTTTTCATTAGACAAGATTAGTAAATAATGATAAAACACATTTGGGGGGGGGGTTGGGCAGAGACAGGGAGCAGTGGAAAAACAAAGGTAAGTTCTGAGAGCTGGTTGGGTTTTCATGGCAAGGTTTGGGTTGCAGGGAGCTACACGGGCAGCTTCTCTGAGAAGATGTGAGGTGCTTCCCCCATGTGTGACAGAGCCAGTGCCTGCCACCTCCAAGACAGACTCACCACTGGCTAAGGCTGAGCCCATCAGCAATAGTGATAGCACCACTGGGATACCATATTTAAGAAAGGAGGAAAAAAACCTGCACAGCAGCTGCGGCAGCCAGAGAGAGGAGTGAGAATATGCTAGAGGAACAATTCCGCAGACACCAAGGTCAGAGAAGAATGAGAGGGAGGAAGGAGGTGCTCCAGGGGGCAGAGCAGAGATTCCCCTGCAGCCCCTGGTGAAAACCACGGTGAGACAGGCCATCCCCATCCAGCCCATGGAGGTCCACAGTGGAGAAAGTATCCACCAGCAGTGAGGTGGACCTCATGACAGAGCACATGGATGCCCAAAGGAGGCTGTGACCTCACGGAGAGCTCACATTGGAGCTGGCTCCTGGCAGGACCTGTGAAGATAGGAGCCCATGCTGGAGTAGGTTTGCTAGCCGAACTAGTGACCCTGTGGAGAACCTCTGCTGGAGCTCCCTCTTCCTGAAGGATTACACCCGCTGGAAAGGACCCACGCTGGAGCAGTTAGTGAAGAACTGGAGCCTGTGGGAGGGGCACGAGTTAGAGAAGTTCATGGAGGGACTCCATGCTGGACCAGGGTAAGAGTGTGAGGAGGAAGGAGCAGCAGAGACAACGTATGAATAACTGACCACAACCTCAGCTCCCCATCCCCACAGGAAGAGGTAGAGAACTTGAGAATAAAGTTAAACCCAGGAAGAAGGGAGGGATTGGGGGGGGAGGGGTTTTAAAATACAGATTTTATTTCTCATTATCCTCCACCGATTTGACTGGCATTAAATTAAATCAATTTTCCCAAAGTCAAGTCTGTTTTGCCCATGAGAGTAATCAGGGTGTGATCTCTCTCTATGCTAATCTCAACGCAAGAGCCTTTTGGTATATTTTATCTCCCCAGTCCAGCTGAGGAGGAAAGGGATAGAGTGGCTTTGGTGGGCACCTGGCGTTCAGCCAGGGTCAACACACCACAGCCCTCTTCTTGCATCCTTGATCCAGGGACAACCAACATACAACAGAATTTATAATTTAGAATAGTTCCATCATAAGAGTTATGGAAAGGTTGAATAAATTGGCTTTTACTTTTTAAAATCACTTTAAAGTAGTGTTTGCTGTGTTGCTACTGATTTTGTTGGGAACTAAAATTATAATTTCAATTCAAATAAAAAACCCCAAATCTTGTCCATTTGGAACAAATTTAGGTACGCATTATTTTTATTAAACCAATGGCAATATAAACATGGAAGAGGTTAATTTAGCAATGCTGCTACAATGTGTCTCCATACTTCCAACTTCAGGGAAGGCCAGTATTTAAGTGCATTGAATTTAATAGTTTCAGATACAAACCTTCACATAAAGTACAACTTACACTACTTTCTGCTGTTCAATGATAACACTAACTTTTTGGGAGTCAGCCAGCACGTGGCTTCTGATGATTTAAATGCAAGTCTCAAGGCAGGCCTCCCATCCTGCAGGATCCCAGCTCACCTCCTCCTTCCCAGCCTCACCTTGAAGACGCCACTGGCCATTTCACAGCAGTCAATGAGGTCTCAGCTCCAGCACACCTTGCACTTCCCTTGCCAGTCCATGCTGGTTGCTTGGAAACACAGCAGGAAAGGGAATTCTGTATTGTCTTAGATAATGCTCAGTTAAGAGCAACTGCCTGAAGACAACATACTTTTAAGTTTTCCCCCTTATTTCAAACCATCCTTTGCAGTATTAAGAAAAAACATGATAGCTTTCAAGAAGCTGAGCAAGAGCTCCATCTGAATTGCTACAAAGGAAAGCCTTTAACACAGTTTCTCACAGCATTCTGCTACAAAAACTGTCAGCCTCTGGCCTGGACAGGCGCACACTCTCCTGGGTAGAAAACTGGCTGGATGGCTGGGTCCAGAGAGTGCTGGGAAATGGTGTTAAGTCCAGCTGGAGGCCAGTGACAAGTGGGATTCCCCAGGGCTCAGTGCTGGGTCCAGTCCTGTTCAATGTCTTCATCAATGATCTGGATGAAGGCATCGAGTGAACCCTTAGCAAGTTTGCAGATGACACTAAGCTGGGTGGAAGTGTTGATCTGCTGGAGGGTAGGGAGGCTCTGCAAAGGGACCTAAACAGGTTGAACCACTGGGCTGAGTCCAATGGCATGAGGTTTAACACAGCCAAATGCCGGGTCCTGCACTTGGGGCATAACAACCCTGTACAGAGCTACAGACTAGGAGAGGTCTGTCTAGAAAGCTGCCTGGAGGAGAAGGACCTGAGGGTGTTGGTTGACAGTGACTGAATATGAGCCAGCAGTGTGCCCAGGTGGCCAAGAAGGCCAATGGCATCCTGGTTTGTATCAGAAATGGCGTGACCAGCAGGTCCAGGGAGGTTATTCTCTCTCTGTACTCAGCACTGGTGAGACCGCTCCTTGAATCCTGTGTTCAATTCTGGGCCCCTCACCAGAAGAAGGATGTTGAGGCTCTGGAGTGAGTCCAGAGAAGAGCAACAAAGCTGGTGAAGGGGCTGGAGAACAGGCCTTATGAGGAATGGTTGAGGGAACTGGGATTGTTTAGCCTGGAGAAGAGGAGGCTGAGAGGAGACCTCATTGCTCTCTACAACTACTTGAAAGGAGGTTGTGGAGAGGAAGGAGCTGGCCTCTTCTCCCAAGTGACAGCGGACAGGACAAGGGGCAATGGCCTCATGCTCCGCCAGGGAAGATTTAGGCTGGACATTAGGAAAAAATTTTTCACAGAAAGGGTCACTGGGCACTGGAACAGGCTGCCCCGGGAGGTGGTTGATTCACCTTCCCTGGAGGTGTTTAAGGTACAGGTGGATGAGGTGCTAAGGGGCATAGTTTAGTTTTTGATAGGAATGGTTGGACTCGATTATCCAGTGGGTCTCTTCCAACCTGGTTATTCTATGATTCTATGAATAGAGCATTTTGGAGGAACACTGCACACTACATTCTGCATCTTTAAAATAACATATGGAAATACAAGTGGTCTAATATCTGGAAAGCACACACATTTCCCATGAGAACTACTGAGGCTAGGCTATAAGTCACCACCCACAATGCATAATGGGAGAGGCAGCGAAGATGTGGGACCCAGAAAGATTTCTACTGGCAAGAAAACTCCTAAAATTCAAAAAACCAGCAGCTTCTATGGAAGAAGCTGGGAGGCAGCAGCTTGTGGGAGAGGAGTAGATCCAGAGGAGTGAACCCACACGCATACCAGCAAAGGAGATCAGCACATTTTGCCCTTACTGGAAAATGACACAGGAGGGTAGATTCAGCACTACAAAAGCTTTGTAAATGAGTCAGGCAACTGCTTTTTCTTCTGTGCTCTCTACAGATGGCCTGTTATCCTATGCCACAGTCAAGTGTTTACCTTAAAAACCAACCAGCAACCCCTGCCACACAGCTCATATGTTCTTAGATCTTTTACTAGTTTCCAGCACAGCTACAGAGAAAAACTACTTAATGGAAGATGTGCAAGCCTTGAAATATATCATACATGACACTTATTTATATGACAAGAGAGCCTGAGTATTTTTTTACATTGATTCTTCCAGATAATTCTCTCTGTAAACTAACCTATGAGCATAAGTTTAGAAGAAATTAAAGAAATGTCATGCCTGTGTGCTACAATGCAGGGATTCAGATTTTAAACAAGTGACCTTCCTCAGTAAAGAACAGTAACTTGATTTTGTGATTGAGAAGAGCAGTATTTGAACTTCACCATTCACATCTGATAGATGGTATTGCAATGACATTGATTTTAAACAAGAGGTTTTTCTGTTCTCAGTGGACAATGATCAGAAATGTCACCTACATGACACACTTCTTCCCAGGCCCCAGGTAGAGAGAAGCTCTTGAAAGCAGCTGATGTGACATAACAATAGCAAAACCATTTGGCTCTGCCTAGAAAAGAGATATCAGTGTTTAAGTAACCATTTCAGACTACCAGCATACCCTTTCTTCTGTGCACGGTTACACTGAACCATCCTGACTCCTTAGATCATGAAGCTCTACCAATGTGTTCTGCAGTAGGAGAATGATCCTCTAAACTCGGTATTTGTTATCCAATTTCATCATGTAAGTCAGGTTTCTTAACAACCTTCCTTACACCACACTGTACTAATACTTCGGTCCTTCTGAATGCCATCCATTTGATTTATAATCATAAAGTTCATCAATGACACCAAGTGCTTGTGCCACCAGGACCAGCTGAAAAAATTGGATACCAAATTTTCCACAAACACACTCTAACATCTTACCTTATTTCACAAGGATGGGAAGAAATATTTAAGAATAAACAAATTAATTTCTCACTGAAGTGAGAAGTGACTTTTGGCTGTTTGCATTTGTTATGTGCTGGAAAACAAGTCTCAAACATACACAGGTACTAAAAAGGTGAAAACCAAAATTAATTACAACAGCTTTTCAGTTAATAAGAGCAGAATAATTGTTTATTTTTTGCTTGCTCTTGCTTTCTCAAAGAGTACAACCATGATACCAGCAATCTGACATCAAAGAATGTAGTAAAGTGAATAATGCAAGACTTTTCAAAATGAGCTATACAAATAATTCATTTTTTTTCCTGAAAGTGCACTTCATGTTCTATACTCAAAAAAGCAAGCTGTTTTTTAAAAGATTTTTTTCTTACATTCAATGGACACCTTCAGTTTCAGGAACTGAAGACAAGTAATTTTATCCTAGAAATGTATCAAGATAAGTACTCAGGATGAACACATCAGCCATCTCTTCTAGATATACCAAAGAAGTGCCTCTGATGGTGTTGCTAGGCCCAGAAGTAGTAAATCTTTCTGGACATTGATAGCCCAAAAAGGTTTGAACAGAAAGATTCATCAACAACTTATCCTTGGGGCAGGGCGAGAAAACTAATGTCATGAAACCACTACACTTTGTAACAAGTGAGAAAGCACCTCCCTTCTCCTTGTTTGTGGTTTTGTTAGGGTTTTTTTAGGGTCTAGTTGTTTGCACTGATTTGTAAATTCTTAGAATTATTAGGGAAAGTTCTGCTGCAGCTTTTACAAGCCCAAGTTTGCTTTTCATCCCAGTGTAGCAACACTGTCATAGTGTGCATAAAGTGCCCCCAGAGTGATCTTCTGAAAGGACAAGAACTTGGTATAGGATATTGCTGAGATGCACCACTGCGTCACTCACTCACAGATGATGCATTACACTAATATAAATTGGTTTACTGACAATGTTACCTGATGGCGAAAGGCTATCACAGGAAGTATAAAACATCCATCCTAACCCCAGATCACTACTTCCTGCTAAAATATAGGCAAAGTTTAGGATATTATTTCCAAGGACTAAAGCACAAGACTGTTTCCTTCTGGATATGCCATCCTTAGAAAATAAGTGATAAAAGAAAAGAAAATTCATTTAAAGTAGGTTAACAGGACAGATACAGACTAAAAGTAATCATGGCCAAAATGTCAAGTTCTGATTTCCCTCAGCTACAGCAAAACCTGCACTTGCAAAGAGTGAGTCTCAGTTCAATTTCTCCTAAGCATTTCTTGTAGATACCAATTCATTAGCCATTGTTACTGAAACAGAGGAAGAAACAACAAGTAGCTATCACAAAGTATCATAAGAATTAAAGAAATCAAAAGACAACATCACATCTCAAGAAGTAATAAAAAAAAGGTTAAAGAAATGAACATAATATGATCCAATGGAAAGCTGTACAACAAGTACACCCTGGAGCTCATCATTCAAGAAGTCTGTACTTCAAACACACATCAGGGATTAATTTGTGACCCCTGTTTTGACTAGAAAGCTTTTAATCCAAATGTATGTTTCACCTTGGAACCAGTCAAGATGTAATACATGTGGATTGTCTGCTTACTTCCGTCTTTGGGGATGCATTGACCTAGCTAGCTACCTAATGCAAGTTTTGGTGATCCTTTAAGTTTTTTTGCTTGTGTTGCTTTGTATTCATTTTTAAAGAGACTGCAAGGATGTTCCTGTATCTGTGCAAGGCAGCTCAGCTCATGCAATGAGCACAGGAATAGGAATAGGCTCCATTGATGGTATCAGGTTTCTAAAACACTAAAGAAGAGCTTTACAGCACACTAAGCTTATGAGAGAGCTTGAGTGAAGAACCAGGCTTCAAATCCAACACCAGCTGAGGCAGATGTCTGTGACAGCCCCATCAAACGCTATTCTAGTGTTTCACACTTGTGAGAGACCTGCAGGCCACAGATTCTCCACACAGGCATCTAGAATCCCACCCAGGCAATGATAATTGGTTGTTGTTTTGACCTGCACAGAAATTACTCAGATCAACCTCTAAACAGGGATATACAAGAGCCTATCACTCTGAATGAAGTGGGAGTCTATTCAAAGACTAAGGTGCTTAAGTCATGAAACAACAGTCTGAACACTTGCTTGGTTTAGCAGCATCCGCTTCAGTGAGTTTGACAGAAGTGTCAGTACTAAGCTAGCTTTGTCAACATCCATGTTTGCAGCTTCTGAAGAGCTTCCACTCACGGCTGGCACACACCACCTCCCCTCCCATCAAGATGCAGATACAAACTCATGTACTTTAGTATAAAATTTTAAGTATGGTCTAGTACCGTCAATGGGTAGTTGTAGGAGCTGAATCCCATTGCAAGCCTCATGCAACCCCTGGCAACTTATTTTGATGCAAAGTCCTTGCATGTAAAGTGGGAGTAGAGGGACTTCATTGCATTAAGGATTTTAGAAATACAGTTAATCAGAAATCAAGAGATGAATGTTTTTTATGTAGAGGCGTTTCCTAACCAGATTGCAAAACAACAAATACTTTTCCTAAAAAAGACTAAAGAACTTTGTAACAGGAGGCAAATCCTATGAAAAAAAAACCACAACAAACCAAATAACAAAAAAATTTAATTACTTGCTGTAAACTTTTGTAACATTTAGTTAGTACCTTAAAAAAACCCCACATCTAAATGCGTAAGAATATCTGCTGAAGAGCTGGAAAGAAACTCATATTTAAAAAGTTACAGAATTAAAATCGCTTCTGTTCCACACTGTTGTTATTCTACAGTTAGAGGTTAGAGGTTAAAGCATGCATAATATACTGAAAGTGTCTATGGGGTGACCAGACAATGGACAATAAATCTAAACTAATGAGAAACTGGAAAAATACTTGAGTAAAATATCATACATGCTCACATTGCTCTTACACTCTTTGCTAAGCATTTGCTGTTGGCTACTGCTGAATCAAGATCAGATTAATGGGACTGCACAAACACATAAGCAGAATTATAGGCAATTTAATTGGCAATTTCCATAAATGTGTGATTCTTCACTTCTGTATGTCTTAACATTACTGCTGAATGCTCTTTTGGCATTAGCAACACAAACATTCTGTTAATTAAAAAAAAAATAATCATGCAACTATCTGTCTGCAGTCACTTGAGTCCATACGATGGGACATAAACAGCAGTTTTATTACCACCAGAAGATGCAACACAACCGTGAACAGTAAATGGTGTCACCACCTTTCATAGGTGACACATACAGTATGTGAACCACATCATGTCTCAAAAAGGTGCTGTAGTCAAAGCACTTGATACCTTGGATCTAATCTCAATTCTACCACAAAATAAATCACACTGCCTTGACAATTCTTTCTGTAAAAAAGCAGGTTGACCTTGAGCTCTCATCAATGAAGCCATATAAGGGCCACTAACTATAGGCTATCTAACAGAACCCTAGTAGTGGAAGAATTGTAAGAGGAACTGAAGCTTTTATTTCCAGCCCATTTTATACGTGCCCCGTCAAAATACTTCAAATGGAAGGAAAAGAGGAAAAAGTGGTTTGCTTGAGCTTTTAAGGCTCATACTAACCCCATACTATGCTTCCCAACAGTTCATGAACACAGGTCAATTTTTACAGCTCAAAAATAAATGTGGGGTTTTAAAAAAAAAAAATAGAAGAAAAGGCAACATTTTCCTGTTTTCAATATCGCCACTAGTCCACAATTACCAGATACTTTACCAAGCACCTAAGAAGTTTGCTGACATATTTATCTCAGGAGTGGTTCAGTTACTGTAGCAATAGATATTCTTGCACATATTTACTAAGAAATATACCAAACACCAGAAAGATATAAACAGTTTTTAAGAAGCTTGACCCAATGTTCTCTGCTCCCAATACACATAAAAATGAATCCCTGAGAAAAAAAAATAACCATGCAGACTCTCTTTAAAAACAAACATGAGTTTGCACTTCATATAATCAAATTCTTCACATAAACCAAGTCCAAAGATTATTTCCAAATGAAGAAGTACATTTAAAACCTTCCTAAATTAGTTCAAATATCAAATCCAAGTTTATTCTACAGGTAAAGTTTGGATATAATGCATTACAATAACTCAGATCCTGCAGGCAACTTATATTTTAAAAATAGTTTCTACATCATTGAAGAAGGGCAACAAGATTAGTGAGGGATTTAAAGGACCACACTTACAAGGGGCAGCTGAGAAGACTGGGTTTGTTTAGTCTGTACAGAAAGGAGGCCACGGAGAGACCCTATTGCTCACTACAAGTACCCGAAATCGGGTTGTAGCAAGGTGGGTGCTGGTCTCTTCTCTCAAGTAACAAGTGATACACCTCAAGTTGTGTCAGAGCAGGTTTACACTGGATATTGGGAAAAATTCTTCTTCACAGTAAACCTGTTCCAGCGCTTTGTTGCCCAGGGACATGGTGAAGATACCTTGCCTAGAGGTATTTGAAAGATATGTAGATGTGGCACTTAGGGACATAGTTAAGTGGTGGAGTTGGCAATGTTAGGTTTGAAGTTAGACTTGATGATCTTAAGGTTCTATTCAAATCTAAATGATTCTGTAATTCTGTGACGGTTCTTATTCTCAATGGAACTCAAATTGTAGATGACGCTTTTCAACTATCATAAACTGCTGCAAAAACTCCTGAAAAAAACCCTCCTGTGTATCACAGCAAAATACTACAGTTTAAAGTACGATCTTGTAGAGGATTTACTCAAAATTGATCTGTAATTTTCAACAGTTATGTCTTACAATTATAACTTACAAATTCTATCCAATACAATACTAAAGTCTAAACTTCATTATTACAAAATATAAACTAAGACTAAGCCTAATACTGATACCAGCACAAAAAAATATCAAAATTATCCAACTTTGCAAATACTTAAAGAGTATAGAAAGGAAATTTTATCAGTAAATAAAATTAACACATTTAAAAAGAACCACGGGAGGAAAAGATGATTGCTTGAAATTATTTAAGTCATGATACAAGAAAACTGCTTTGAAACTGCTAAGCTAAAATTGAAGACAGCTCCTCAGATTCATGAGGCTCTGAAATATAAGGTGGGAAAAGGCATCGAGCACGTTTTGTATGTTATTTTTTCTGCACTGGAGTAGAGTGAAAAAAGGAACAGAAGTTTATGAGAAGGGCAAAAGAGTGCAAGCTTATTAAAACCATATTTCAAAATAACTCTTAGCTGATTTTGAAAACCAGTTTCAGCTGATAAGAAGAAAAAAATTATAAACTCAAAGCATATTGGAAGCCCTTACAGTACTTTTTGATGAAGTATCTCCCAATATAGCCATTTTAAATTGCACAGTTGAGTAAAATGCAGCTGCATCCATGAAAGAACCTTGATCGTGATCCAAATCTCACATTTTTAATGGATCTGCCTGCACCTGAAGAGCGAATTTCTTCACCTCCATCAGTCACATTTTGGGGGTTGTCAAAGACAGCACTATGCAGATCAGCTGATGATTGGTATTTTGAGCTGGGCTCACACAGCACAACAGACAACTGGCTGCAGATGGTAAGGTGTGTTTCTTGGATAATAACAGGACACTAAACTGAGTGATGATTTATCAAATTCATAAAATAAAAATAATATGCCTCAAAATCACAGAATCACTAGGTTAGAAAAGACCCATGGGATCATCGAGTCCAACCATTCCTATCAAACACTAAACCATGCCCCTCAGCAACTCAACCACCGGTCTTTTAAATATCTGCAGGGATGGTGACTCAACCACCTCCCTGGGCAGCCTGTTCCAATGCCCAATGACCCTTTCCATGAAATTTTTTTTCTGATATCCAGCCTGAACCTCCCCTGGAGGAGACTCAGGCCATTCCCCCTTGTCCTGTCCCCTGCTACTTAGGAGAAGAGGCGAGCTCCCTCCTCTCTGAAACCTCCTTTCAGGTGGTTGTAGAGAGCAATAAGGTCTCCCCTCAGCCTTCCCTTCTCCAGGCTAAACAACCCCAGTTTCCTCAGCTGCTCCTCGTAAGACTTGTTCTCCAGTCCCTTCACTAGCTTTATCACTCTTCTCTGGACGCACTCCAAGATGACGGGAAGGGGTTTGGCCAGCACATCTGCCAGCTCCCTCAATACTCTTGGGTGGATTCCATCTGGTCCAATAGACTTGTGGGTGTATAGCTGGGCAGGCAAGTCTCTAACCACCTCCTCTTGGATCACGGGAGCTCTGTTCTGCTCCTCTAACTCCTGCGCATATACACACAGGGAATAACTTTCCTTACTATTAAAGACTGAGGGAAAAAGGCATTAAGTACCTCATCCTTGTCCACATCCTTTGTTACAGTCATTCCATTTGCATCCAACAGGGACTGAATATTCTCCCTGTTCCTCCTTTTACTGTTAATGTATGTATAGAAAGATTTTTTGCTATCTTCCATCTGATTTTTTCTCTGCACAATCTCATTTCCTCCCTGTAGTCCATCCAAGACACCTGTCCCTTCTTCCAAAGGTCATAGACATTCCTCCTCTTTTTGATGTCCCTCAAGATTTCCCTGCTCAACCAAGCTGATTTTTCCCTCGGCCCTCCAGCTCCTTTCCTGGAACACGGGGTCAGCTTGCTCCTGAGCTGCCAGGACTTCCTTTTTGAAGAGCACCCAGCTCTCATGGGCTCCCTTGCCCCTAAGGATGTCTCCCACGGGACTTTGCCAACCAGCCTTCTGAACAGTCCAAAGTCTGCCCTCTGGAAGTTTAAGGTGACTGTTCTGCTAATCTCCCTCCTCACCTAGTACTGAAAATTCTACCATTTCATGATTGCTTTGTCCCAGGCATCCTCCAACCTTCACATCCCCCACAAGGCCTTCTCTGTTGACAAACAGCAGGTCCAGGAGGGCTGCTTCCCTTATTGGCTCACTCACTAGTTGTGTGAAGGAGTTGTCTTCCATGCACTCCATGAACCTCCTAGACTGCTTCCTTTCTGCTGTATTGTACTTCAAGTAGACATCTGGAAGTGTCTAATAACTAAATACAAAAAGATAACTAAATAAAAAAAAATTCTACTTCCTCTGTAATGCTACTGGGTTACACTAGAATAGCATCCAAACACAGGGAAAAAAAAGTTATATTTAAAAATGTGTCTTTCTGTTTACTTCAAGGATTTACATCTAATACAGCATGTCAAACATTGAAAATCACAATATTATTCTTCTGCAGCCCTGGAGTACATATACTACTTCTAGGCTGACAACATCATTTATTAACTATAATTTGGTACATTTACACACAGATTTATTTCACATAAAACTGGGCAGGCTCCTGGCAGCTCAGACATCCAAAGCCCTTTCTTTAGGTCTTGACTCTTCCTGTTGGAAGGGTGTGCTCAAACTCACCATCAAACTGCACCACAAGCAGCAGTCAGCTGGCATGGAATATATGTCTATTCATGGTATACCAGCTGCTGTCTTTGATACAGAGTAGTTAACCAATTAACTCAGACTATCTGAATTATCAAGGACAACCAAGTGATCATCCACTGTGATGAGGGAAGTAAGCATACATCTCATAGACAATATCAGAATATCTGCAAAGTTAGGTTGTTATTTTACATCAAATATTCTCAGGTTATAACTTTAAGGTAGCCTTGGCTGCTGTTGCAAAAGAAGATTTCATGAAATCTAACATTAAGATCAACTGTTTGAAACTGTCAACAGTTTCAGCTTCAGACTGGTACCACATGCTTCAACCCTGCCAAATGAACACAAGCAGTTCAGGTACCTGTCAGGTTCTGTTGCTGCCAGGCTGTGGCACAAAAAAAATCGAAGCGTACCACTGACCAAAATGATACCACTTGTTCTTTATGTATGCAAACACTATGCATACATCAAAATTTGGCTGCAAAGCATCATCTTATATATGAAATAGGTTGCTCACACTTCCTTCTTCAAAAAAAAAAAAAAAAGAGAGAGAGAGAGAAAACCAAACCCCTACAGATACTTAATTCTCAGATCTCTGCAGTCTATCCAACTCATTTGGGGAAGATGTGGAGACCAAAAAAATGTAAACAGTTTGAAGGATCCCAAGTATGACAGACCAGGGCAGGATGATTAATTTGAGGCCACTCACTCATGAATGTGTGGCATTTGGTTATTCTGTAATGGATCATTCTTCTGGAAAATACTTCAGAGGGATGCAAAGCTCTAAACAATCCAGCCTAGAGATGAAATGGTATCTTAGACCTCTTCCATTGTTATACTGCACTGCAATTAGAGTAGGATAAATGTTTCTGACTATATTCAACCCTACTTATTTGCAACCTGTTATCCCCTACACACTCCACTAATCTGATGTTCTTTGGTAAATACTGCTTTAATTCATCTTTGATTACGAGACTTTCGTGCTTCTTGTCCCCAAGTACTACTAAAAATAAAATTTTTAATAATTTGTTAAGTGATGATAAAGCCCCAACAAAATATGAAAGATGTAAAGGTAAGACTAACCCCAATTAAAGTTTAAATCTACTTGATAATAACAAAAGATTTGCACAGCTTTCACAGGTAGGCTCTGGTTTTTTGCTACATACAGCAAAAAGCAAGAAGGAGAAATTAAAGGAAAGAAAAAAAAGAGCTTACAATTCAAAAATTTTTAAAAAATTAAGTATAAGGCAATATAGAGGCATTTTACTTCAATAAAAAAAAACCCTTGTTTTCCTTTGGCTATGAAATGAACTATTCTGCAACTGCCACCTTTATTTTAGACTAGCAACAGCCAGAACCACCTACATTTTAAATTCGCTTTTATTGCCATAGAAACGTATGTTTGCTTTAACTAAAAAGGAAGTCTCCTGGCCCACAGCCAATTGTCTTCTTTCTATATCATACATTACAGAAGATATAATTTATTCATTTATATAGCCATACTCACACTCTCTTCAGTGAGCTACATCCACCTCAGCTACAATGAAAATCACATGCATTTTGTGTTATGTAAGATATTTATACATTTAAATTTAAACAAAAAGAAACTAATCTACTCTATATCCCCACAAAAGGATTGAGCCACTTTAGGATTATTCATGTTCTTAAGTCATTCCAATTTCAAGTATACTTAACTTGACTTCAGCTGCAATAGTAATTTAATGTTTAGAGCAGTCATGAACCGTTTTATTTAATATTTATAATTAAACCTTTCCATATTTAATAAGTGATGGCAAGCAGGTCAAAACAGAGAAGAAAACAGTATTTTTGTTCTCTATAGTCACTGACAGAAAGAAGAATGTACACTAAAATTAAAGATGTTCAGTGCCGATAAAAAAATATATATATTCATGCACATTTAGTACCAAAAGAAAGATCAACACTCTTTCTGCCCTGACGTACTGTTCTACAAGCCAAGGAAGTGCCTGGAAGTCCTGTCAGCTCCAGTCAGCACAGGTTTGAGCATGCAGACATCCCAGGGGTGGGCTTCCACCAGCACCTACCCACCACTGCAGATTGTCCAGCCCAGCAAAGCTATTGTGTGTTATAGCAAAGATGACTGCTTCGTAATCTACAATAAAAATTGTCGTTTCACTATTAAAGGGATGAATAAGCACAGAGCATGTTGAATTCAACGTATTTAAGCAGTTACAAGCAATACAGCAGCTTGAACTCTTGGCAGTTTCTTAGCAATTCTACAAGCTCCTTGGAATGGAAGAGAGGGAAAACCAACAACATGCTAGGTTTGGCAACAGTAAATATTGGCCTGATGTCAAATCTATAAGGGGGGCACTGAATGCTCACTAAGTATGGCAGAGAAAAGGAGACATTTTTCAAGCCCTTGTAACCTTTAGTTACACAATAATTCTAAAGGCAACTCACAAGATCAGAAAAAAAAAATTCTTCATTCATAACTCACCATGGCTACGTTGTAACTTACTTTGACTAGATAATAACATTTCATATAACTTGTGGTAAATATCTAAATATCCATAGACCCCAAGCTATACTGGTTTTGAAAACACCATTTCTTATTTAACAGAAATAGAAATATTCAAATACATGCAGAATCAGATTTAAAAACAGAAGTTCAAAACCACCATTAACCATAAATGCAGCATTTACCTCTAAATGTCAACAGTAAAAAAAAAAAAAAAAAATTATGCAAACTGACCACTCCTAGAGCAGTGGAGTGTTCCCTTCCTCATAGGAAAAAAAGACATTTAACAGAATTGTGGTTTCCAGGGGCGTGTGTGCATGTGTCTGTTTGTCTGCATGTAGTGCCTAAAAACTATAATCAGCTTTCAGTGCCCCTGGGAGGCAGGGGGTGTCTTTCTTTTTTCTTTTTTTTCTTTTATTTTGGGGGGGCGTGGGGGGAATAGTTTGGTTGGTTTTTTAGCAAAAGAGAATCCTAAAAGTAGGTAAGAAGGACCACTCTTGCTGACCCTTTTAAAATATTCTCATTTAGTTAATTGAGCTATTCAGAGCTTTATTTGTACAGGTATTTCTAGCACATGATTGAAATAGTGGGTAATATTTGTGATGCCACAATTTCCAAAGAGTTTATATGAAAAACTTCAAGTTTGCAACGCATTTGTTACAGCTTCACATAGAAAAAAACTGAAGCAATATAACACTTCCAAAATACGTCTAAGGAAACTGCAGTTTCCCCACAGACAACTGACAACCAGAAAGAAAGTCTAAATTAATGAGATAACTAATGCTGCATGAATAATTCACAATGAATAATTTATCTTGCACATGCACACACACACTCTTCAAGTATATAAACCCCTTCTCATCTACATGGATATTTTCCAGGAGACCAGGAACGCTTAAAATACAAAATAGTGTAATACACTTCCTAGGAAGTACTTGACTTACAAACACCATACAAAAAAGCCTGAGCTCCCAGACACATTCCTTGAGATGATAAAGGGAAAAGGCGGTGCTCACTCTTCCTGTTTTGGAGTGAAATGACATGAAGAGGAAGCACCAGCAAGGCTAGCGCACTACTAGAGAGTTACTGAGCTTCACTGTGGCTTAGAGGATACCATTAAAGACCAACCAAAAAGAAAAAGCTGAATTCTACATGTTTTTTTTTCTGACCAAAAAATTACAAATAGAACAATTCTGAACCAGTTTACCACTTGTAAAAGTTACAGTCAAACACAATTAATGTAAAGGAAGAAACTGTATGGACAGGACAAGAGGGAATGACCTCAAGCTCTGCCAGGGGAGGTTTAGGCTGAGCATTATGAAAAAATTTTTCACAGAAAGGGTCACTGGAACAGGCTGCCCAGGGAGGTGGTTGATTCACCTTCCCTGGAGGTGTTTAAGGCGCGTGTGGACAAAGTGCTGAGGGACATGGTTTAGTTATTGATAGGAATGGTTGGACTCAATGATCTGGTGGGTCTTTTCCAACCTGGTGATTCTGTGACTCTATGATCTCCTGGATAAAGCACTAGGTCTACATACATATTCTAGTGAAACAGTCAACATGGATGTTCTACATTATTTTTCATTTATTTTCAAAAGGAAATTTCTTAGCATAGGGAAAGCTTAAGAATATTTGTGCATGGCAGTATTCAGAATGGAAGTTTGGGAGTCACAGAAGCAACATGCTCAGCAGTGAATTACATTACATTAGTCTTTCTGGTTTTTTTTTTTTTTAATGTTCAGTGCTTGAATAATTTGGATTAACTATCAGAAGGCATGCAAGTATAGCTGCATATTCTGAACCAAACCCTTTGGGTTCACTAGAAAAATAAAGTGTCTTTAAAACAGAAGAGATCGATAAAACCCAATGCTGTTATATTAAAAGGCAAAAGAAAAAGATCAGGATTGGACAAGAAAACAGGTTGACAAGGCCTGGTGAAGGTGTCCAGAAAAAAAAAAAAAAAGCCTGATTAGATTGCAGGAGTGGAATATAGTCTCATGTACAAGAAATAAGTGGAAATACTGTTCAAAACTGTTTTTCCTCCCAATGTTTTCTTCCTATTAGCAAAGTACTTCAATTTAAACAGGTTGTATAAACAATGTATTCACCTAACCACAGAGCCAAAGGAAAACTATTGTTGTTGAAGAAGAATTAACAACTGATGGGCAGACCAAGTTCTGCCCATGTGCAAAACCCACCACCATGTAGGCAGTAGCAGAAGAGTCAGTTCTGCATTAACATGGTTCTCAAAACACTGCAAAGCAATATTAATTAATTATGAAAAAAAAATTCACATAACCTCATTTTCTTTTAATTTTAATTATTATACTGAAAAGGCTAAAGTGGGTTCAATAGGCAAATTTTGCTCAGTTACTTGTCTATGGCAATTCTGTATATATTGTTATTAAAAAGCTTAAACCCATTTTGAGTTTCAATCATCTTTACAAGGTCAGAGAGCAAGGAAGCTGCAAGATTATCTCCAACTTTTGCCAACAAACCTGCTTTAAGAGCTAAATAATGAATCATATTACTAAGCTTAGTGAAGTATTATAATTATTCCTCAGCAGTCTAATGAAAAAAAAATCTTTTCCCCCTAAGCCCATTAACATTTCCATACAACACTATATTTTGTCTGAATCCCTACTGCATGTAAACAGGCAGCTCAGGTGGGAGCATTCGACTTAACATTGTGTATTCAGTGCAGATGCTGGATCCACCAGGGAAATGATGAAGAACCAGACTTTTTTTTATCTTTTATTTTCTTTCTTTTTTTAATCAACTCATCTCTTGAACACCATTAGCAGCTCCAGAGGCACTGCAATTTTATTACTTAATTACATAAGTAAAAAAGAGTAGATCTGTATTTTCAGACAATTAAAAAGTACATCAGTGTAACCATGTACCCTGCCCCAAACTGATCCTCTTTTCTAGCACACTGCCTCTCAGGTTCAGAGTCATTTGGATTGAAGAGGCAGGAGCTAGACGGGCACAATGGCAGCACAAATCTTCATGCAGCAGTTTGAAAGAGGTCATCCACTGCCCTGGCTGGCAAGTCAGGCCCTCCGCCAGATGCCTCAAGCCACTAGCTAAATCCTGCAGCTTTCCTTTAAGCAGATGTATTCTGCCTTTTCTTTCCTACTCCAGCACTAAAATCCTGCAGCAAGCTTTTACCAACATGGCAACTCTTTCTGAGGCTTACCTCACTTCTTCAGGCTCCCTTTTCTGCGGAACAAACCACATGTGTTACAGACAGTATACAGGCATCATCCACCACTTACTTTCTCTCCCAGTTCTGTACTGAGTAAGGAACAAGTCTTATTGCTGTTCAGAATATGTTTGCCCTCCAACAATGCAAGAATCGTTTCTTCAAATCACCTTTTTCTGTCGTCCACCTCCTACTCCACAGTTTTCTTCTATTTCTAGTCTTTTCTGCTTGCTTACCTGCTTTATTATTACTCATGTTATGCACATCCATTTTTCCTTTTGTTGACCAAGAATTTTCCCAAGCCCTTTTTCACTTCTGACAGGAATCTTTAGCCCAATTTTCCTAACATCTCACCACATGACATGCTAGTTTTGTGGGTTTGCCCTAGACTAACTGGGAAGGAACTATTGTAATTGTACACAGTTACAAACGCTGTCTAAACTTTGTACTATTGTGTAGAAGACTTAAAATCAGGCCAAGTTACACAGCTAAGAACTGCTTGCAGGTGATCCAAACAACGTGTCTGGCTTACAGCTTTCTAGAACTGAACTGAGCTCCTGGAAGGCATAGAAACTGGGAACAGAGGCTGATAGTTTCTAGAAACTGATCTAGTCCAAGTCAGTTTGACTAGTTGTTTAAATGGAAAACAGGAGTAGCTTTTGTGTTAAAGGAAAGATATACTTTTCTATAAATTTGAAGTACTGTAGTTGTCCCTAACAGATAATAAACATGAAAGAATGATAACACCTGAACAGCCAGACAAAATTGTCACATTTTGGCTGCTCATAGTAAGAAAGAAATATAAACTATTCCAGTGAAATTTGCACGGACAGGAGTGCATGGGGGTGTCTGAGTTTTAAGCACAAGATCTGCCAGGGGAGGCTCAGGCTTGGCATCAGGAAAAATTATTTCACAGAAAGGGTCATTGGGCGCTGGCACAGGCTGCTCAGGGGGATGCTTGAGTCACCTTCCCTGCAGGTGTTTAAAAGACAAGTGGATGAAGTGCTGAGGGGCATGGCTTAGTGATTGATGGGAATGGTTGGACTCGATGATCCAGTGGGTCCTTTCCAACCTAGTGATTCTATAAAACACACTACCCTTATTCACAGTCTCTCCTTCAGCAGTGTTTTGCTTTAGAACTACATTCTCTCACAAAAGGATGTCAAACACCAGACTTATTTTTCCAACATTTTCTTCCGCTCTGAAACATGTGTTTTTCCGAGACAAGTATCTGTTCCTAAACAAAGCACAGGGAGCAGTTGCATGTCCAGTGATGCACTAGTATTGGAGTGCAATCCAACACTATTTCCAGAGACGCAGTCCCAGAAGCAACCTCAGGTGAAGAACAGTTAATACTAGCCAAACATCAGCAAATTCAGCTACAATCTAACAATAGTCTCATTTGGCTTAAAACAAAATAATTATGCTCAATTTTATTTTTGAACTGATAAGAGGTGAAGTCTTTCTAATTTTCTTTTATTTTCCAGACTTCCTGCTTAAATTTTCTGTAGACTTCAGATACCGTGAACTAATATAAAGCTGAGTGTTGTCAATTTAAAGCTAATTGTGCTTCCAGAAACTTCACAGTAAATTTGAAGTGGGAAAAAGAAACAAAACCAAATGCTTCTGCCTCATAGTGCTTCCTTATTCTTACATAAAATTTTACAGTTTCACTTTTTCCTCCTCTTTAGGACTATCACACATGAAATCTGTCTGGACTTCAGGCTAAGAAGAGCCGGTTAGAGAACACAGATCTGAAGCAGTCAACCTGAAAGAATCTGATCTTCAGACAGGCAATTAACCACCATTTCCAGATAAACATTCAATTTATGTCAGCACATTGAAGACCAAGATGAAAGATTAAGAGACTGGTTTTGGTCATAAGCCACTGAAGCAAGTCCAACTCAAAATATACAAACACCAGGATTCCTAAAGTATACAGACATTCCCAAACTCACAGTTAGGTCTGCAAATTGAAGGTAAAAGCAAAGCTTTAAGATACCAGAAATAAACTGTTATTTTTAAAATATAGGAGCCGCACTGCTATACAAGGCAGAAAAACAATAACTGTTCTTTATATACTATATTTCTCAAAGGTCATATCTGTGAGAATAAGTCCGTCTTCTAAAAGACTTCAAGAATAAAAGGAGAACCAAAAATCTTATGTTTATCAGTTGTTTCATAAGAGTAATTCATACATCAAATATCCCCTGCCAAGTTTTGTAAAAGGCTTTTTCTTGTTATATGATTGTACACGGAATTGAGTTAGCATACTTTCTCGAGATAAAATGTCTCCACATTTCATTTCCCTGCATTGCATGAATTGTAAATTATCCAGAACAATGCTTTTATATGGATTCAACTCAAAAAAAATTCCAATGGACACACAGAGGAAGAACTGTTGCTCACAATCAACAGGCACAAAAATTGTACACATCAAATGGTTAAAAAACAAGAGTGAAATGAAGATACTCCTTTCAAGCACCTCTTGCATTGGCCACACTTCCCACAAAATCCAAAGGCTAAATCCAGCTGTGATTAATCCTGGCATTTGGTATTGTTACAAGCAAGAATTTCAGACTGATGTGACTACCACCACATAGAGTTTGAGGTTTTCTTCAGCAAATCCTGACCTCAACTCTTTTGCCTCCTTTTGCCCCAAAGATTTCCATATAATTTCATGGTTACAGGTAACAATGGTCACTTAATATCAAAATGAGGAATTAATGACAAGTAAGGATTTGAGCGCCTGGAAGTGGAATGATTCAGAGTTCTGCAAAGCCCTAACAGAGCATCACAATATTACCAAGTTTCACTAAACAAGATTCCAGCTGATGTCCAATAAAATAAGCATGTCTGTATCTTTTTCAATACCAGGTGTGTTGGACAATGCTCTAGGAGAAAAAGGACTCCCAGAAACTGTGATTAAGAATGAAGACATTGCAAGCTTCTGGTACCTCCCTTAAAAGATGCATGTCAGATGGTTCAAGTCAAAGCCATAGCCAAAAGAACTAACAAGGTAAAATACTACTTTAAAAAAGGTGCAAAAAATAGCAATATACTGGAACCAAAAAGGACTGAGGGTCCAGATCTCCTGCCTGATAATATCTTATTTTAACTGACATTTCATTTGGTACAGTAATGAACTGAAACCTAACAGTAACTAGGTGATTTTACCTTTATCGCATACAACATTTATCTCCAACAGGGAAATAAAAAATCCTAAAAAAGGAGACTGATTCACTGATCCAACAGGAAATTCAGTAAAGTAGTAAAATGAGTCAAGCCTACAGGAACGAGAGTGGCATGGATACATTTTTCTTGGTCTCACAAAAAAAAAAAGAGGCTATTAAAAAGAATTTATTAAAAATAATAAAAACGCAAGAAAACATCTGGCCTAGAAGCAGTGCCCATTACATAACACTCTGGTACAGACACAGAACGGTAGGTTAAACAGCATTACATTTTCTAAATCACTTGGTGAATTTCATAGAGCAGCATGGTTCCATGCACCACTGAACCCCATCATTTCTACATGGCCAGAATTATTAAGCATAACATGTGAAAAAGACATCTTCAAGATCAGAAGTTGACACAAGGACACACATAAAAACAGACACTAAAATGAAAAAGGTCCGCAGGCACAGCAGATACGGTCAAGAGTCTCAACCTTAATTCACAGGTTGAAGAAATGTGGGATAAATAGGGCTGGGGGAGACTGCACTGCTCTCCCAAGGTAATTGTCATCTATGGTTACACATCCTTCAACTACATAAAAATAAATGTCTACTCTTAATGCAAATGATGTTCATTTTGTCAAGCTGTTAAATTAGTTCTATACTCGGCACTACTGGTTTCATGTGAAGTACCATGCGCACTGGCACATCACAGCTCAGTATTGCTACAAGAGCACCATGTGGAAAAGCCAAGCTGTCTGCAGATGCTTTCAGGCAGAAAGACAGTACAAATTCTTCTACGGTTTACTTTGAACACTGGAGCATTGTCAAACATATAGGAAATTAATGATAAATTTAAAATGCCACTGTTGGATGCTGTAATGATTTCTTTCCAGTCTGAAATGATCACTACACTGGCAGCCTGTAAGGCTTTCACAAAAGATGTGCTAGAGAGCTTTGTTGTTATGCACAATACCACCACTGTTAAATTCACCCCACGTGCTTCCTCTAGAATTAGCATTATAGATCCCACTCTCTAAAATTCACTTAAGAGCACAAGTTATTTAATCTATACCTGTGTATTAAGTTGCTCTGCCAGTGATTACCTGAAGTGTTATGATTTGATTGCCTGTTTATAAACTAATGTGCACAACGGAACTTCTGCCTTAATTGTGCAAAAAACTACAATTCAACAGCAGTGTGAGTTAGATACATTGTGCTCAAAGTGCCAGTTCAGAACCCTCACCTAGAAACATCTTTGACTCTTTCTCGGTAGCAACTCTCTTCTGACCATTCTCTCCTCTATGGCTACAAAGACTGACAGAGCAAAGCACTGGGAAAACCACAAGACCCACAGCACATTTGAAGGGGAAGGCCACTTTACACCTACAAACTACTGCTTCCACAACCCCTGGGGAGCTCTCTTCTCTCTAACGTCCCTCTCATTACTACTCTTGATTTTCCTTTCACCAGCTCCCTTCTGCACTACAGCCCTACCAGCTGAGTGGAATGACATTAAAAGATAGTGATTAGCTGGACTCAAATGAGATTCAACTTATCTTGTAATGTTATTGCAGAATGCAACGCCCATCCCTTCCCTTCTCAAAATGCAAGGTTACAACATCAAGTCACACATGAAGCACGGATAAGCAATATTCCTGACTGCCAAAAAAGTCATTTACATAACCAGTCATGGGGAAAGTGTAAAGAAGATATATCCTTTTACTGATAACAGTCTGAAAATGCTAAAATATCAGCTGTTAAGCAGTGATTTGACTGAATGTACTAGAAAGGACCAGGAAATGTGAATCTTTTGCTTAACAGGTGTCCATATTCATATGAAAGACTTTTGAAACAAAAAGTTGTTGCTGAAGGCACTTTTTATTTTTTTCAAGGCAGAAGTTGCTTGATGACCACATAAAAAATGCAGTGAATGACTCTGTTTTTACAACTGACATTAAACACAAACCTTTCAAAAAGTAGCTCAAACACCACAGATTCCCCCATGATTCTTTATTTCCCTGAACAAGAAGAGTTGATGAAATGGTTACAAAAGGCATTACAGTTTTTAGTTTGGGACTGAAGAACATTAGTTACATTCCCTTACTTCCTTGAAGAGAAGTCAAACACAGGCTTGTTTTCACTTAGAAAATGATGCCCTAAGAAACTGGCAAAGATGTTTGTGTATCAATTAATGAAAAGAACACCTGTTCTTTTTCAAGAAAGGAAACTTGGGGCACAACAACTCTGTGCAGCTACAGACTAGGGGAAGCACGGCTAGAAAGCTGCCTAGAGGAGAAGGACTTGAGGGTGTTGGTTGACAGTGACTGAATATGAGCCAGCAGTGTGCCCAGGTGGCCAAGAAGGCCAATGGCATCCTGGCTTGGATCAGAAACAGCATGCCCTGCAGGACTAGGGAGGTTATTCTCCCTCTGTACTCTGCACTGGTGAGACCGTTCCTTGAATCCTGTGTTCAGTTCTGGGCCCCTCACCGCAAGAAGGATGTTGAGGCTCTGGAGTGAGTCCAGAGAAGAGCAAGGAAGCTGGTGAAGGGGCTGGAGAACAGGCTTCATGTGGAATGGCTGAGGGAACTGGGATTGTTTAGCCTAGAGAAGAGGAGGCTGAGGGAAGACCTTATTGCTCTCTACAACTACCTGAAAGGAGGTTGTAGAGAGGAGGGAGCTGGCCTCTTCTCCCAAGTGACAGGGGACAGGACAAAAGGGAATGGCCTCAAGCTCCGCCAGGGATTGGATATCAGGAAAAAAATTTTCACAGAAAGGTTCATTGGGAACAGGCTGCCCAAGGAGGTGGTTGAGCTACCGTCCCTGGAGGCATTTAGAAGACAGGTAAATGAGGTGCTCAGGGCCATGGTTTAGTGGTTGATAGGAATGGTTGGACTTGATGATCCAAAAGGTCATTTCCAACCTGGAGATTCTATGATTCTAACAGACAGGAACGGAGAAGACTATCATCTAAAAGCAAGCCATCTAAAAGCAAGCTGGATGTTTTTCAATCTGTGAAGTTATCTTTCTTTTAATGCCAAGTGCACATACTGTCAGTTTAGGGTCATTAAAGCATTTTGTAAAATTGAAATTATGTCCACAATGTCTGACAGAAATTACTATCATCATTTGTCATTACTGTTAACTAGTGTTTTAAAACATTGTCTACCACAAATAAGAGAAATTAATATAAGCAGTACCACAGGAATACATCCAACCAACACAGGAATACAGCCAACCAACAAAAGAACACCACCACTGGTAACTACCACCTGTAAGTCACGGAAAGGTAACAAAAATAATGTGTGTCTTGATGCTGACACACAATATATCTTTTTGAGAACAACGAAGACTTGAGTTAAATTGGATGAAGCGCAATTATTGCCAAGTTATAATAAAAAATGGGAGTTACCATAACTATCTGATGCCTGTTTGCTAAGCACTTAAAACAAGTGGGACAGCACATGCTTGTAACTACCCTCTTTTTTTTAACACCCTTCTGTGACAACTCTGAAGCTGTGGTTTAACTGAGAGGATTCTCTGAAATCAAGATTTCTCCTAGGAATGTGCTTGATTGAACTCCAGGAACACAACAGGTTACCAGGGAAGGGGAAATCAAGAGACCTACACATTCTAGAAAGCAAGCAATCTCATAATTAGTGTGCCAGTCTATGTTACAAACCTGTAGAGGACAGATTTAACAACTGAGCTGGAGTCAGTCCAAGTGCAGTCTTACACCACCACGTTTGGTTTACAAATAGTGAAAGCATGAGGAAAGATTTGAGACAGAGAAACAAGGTTGTATGCTATAGCACAGTGACTGAAAATAATGGACCAGATGGATCATACATCTACACCTTTTATTTCTACATAAAATCTTTAACATTAGACATTAAGTGGCTCTTCACAGAATCAAACAGCCAAATCCCCAATTAGCATCAAGAGCCTCGGCACAGGACTCAAACCCAAGCTGTTCTATGAACCTTTCACTTTTATCAAATCACCTTCATTGAAATTCATTTCCCCTTACCAAACTGAATAACTGGAAAAAATTATCCAAAGCCTCAAAAACATGAGAGAAGAAAAATACAGCTCTGTTTCAAACTAGCAACATATATTTTGAAAATCCCTTCACTAGTCTTTATCAAGTAATTTTTTCCAGATACTTAATTATTTATTGTTAGGCTCAAAGCCAAACTCAATGAGGCAATAACATTATGTACTGTAAGATAATGAATTTCAGTTTACACAGATGTAAAATAACTTGAAGTTTTCTTTCTATGAGTTCTAAGAAGTTACAGTATTTTCCTATCAATGTTTAAGGAAACAAGAATTACAATGAGCCTTACGTAAAGAGCCTTACTTGAGATTCTCACATTAACATTTTCAGTGCTCAGCAAAGGGAAAATATGTAGTAGACAGGAAGTCAATGGAATGGTAATCTTGCTTAGTCAGCAGACATAGAAGTACAGAAAAAGTTTTCAGCAAATAGGGCATAAGGATACAAAAGACTAGAAAAAATTCATTTGATTTAGATGTTTTAGTCTCTTGGGGGCAGACCAAAATGACTTTTAGAAGCTGCCATTACTGAAGAAGGATCTCTATATCATATGCCTGGTTTTATAAATCTTTCCAAAGGCTGCTTTTCTAGAATATGGTCAGCCACAATACAGCCTCTGGATAATTCAGGCATGCAAAATGCCTCCTGACCTGCCTAGTGTCACTTTGGCCTTTTCCACTGATGAAAGAAACCAAACTTTATTTATTTCCACTTCTCCAGATATGAATTCTTAAACTGAGTAATGTTTGAGTTCTCACATAAGGGTAGGTCATATGAACTTAGAGTCTTACACTTTACTTTTCCTTCACTTAAGAAATCACAACCTAATTTAAAACTGTAGGATCATAGAAACATCTATTCATTTTTTTAAGCCAGTAGTATATGAAATATTTCAAATAGCAAAACAGACAAGAAAAAGCAAAATACCAAGTTTTTACAAGCTACAAATTCAACATTTCTTCTGACTTTTATCTCCTCATTGATAGGCAGAGGCCAACAAGTATTCAGCATACCTGCTCCAACTTCTTTTTCTTCTTCTTCGATGTTGTTTTTGATACTGTCATACTCCTCATCGATTGCCTGGTTGCCACGCATTTGAGACAGAATTCTCCGTGCTCTCTGAGTCTGGCCTTTCTGAATGAGCCAGCGGGGACTTTCAGGAAGAAACAGGAATCCAAAAAACTGTATAACTGCTGGAACAGCTGACAGGCCCAGCATGTACCTGGAAATAAGTAAATAAATGATGTTTGCTTAGAAAAACATGCTACGAGAAGACTGAGCTACTGGTACTCGAGCAATGATTCACATATACAGCACCTTCTCTTGTATTCTTCATTACCAGAAGTTAAACACCCAATAGTTATACTCTGCAATTACTTTAGAAAACAAGATCCTTCCTTTCAATTCCATGAAATCTCAAGGACATGTTGACTATTTTGTCACCACAGGTCCGAAGGACACAAAATCAGACTAAACAAAAACCCTGAAACATTCCAGTATTTTGGAAACTGATAATCGCTTTGCTGAAGATAAAATAAAAGAATGAACAGAAAGAGAAAGCAAAGGCATAGAGAACAGCTGGGCAGTGCTGATGGCAAAAAGGAGGCCAAAGTCATGCTAGTTGTTTTATAGTCATATAAAAAATAACCCCCAAACCAGACAATGAAAAATACTTGATTTAGTCAATAACATGTACACACATGACCAAGGAATAGAGCTGCTAAGTAAGGAGATGCCCATTTTACTTCTGAAAAATTTCTGAATACAAGTAGGAATATCAAAAAAGTTCACTTTTTAGATCTTTTGTGAGATTCTGTTCTTAAATCTTCAGCCAGATGCAATGTTAGCTTTTAAATCAAAATTGCATCTTATATACCCAAGGAAGTTACTACACAGAGCATTATAGCTAGTTCTCTACTCAGAGAATTACCACTAGCCAAAGAGTTATGCTTTCAGGGATCAGCAGCAACACCTGTGACAACAACCCACACATACCACAATTTGCTCCAGCTAAAGTGAGGGGAAAGCCTGTGGAAGACAAGCATACCACCAGCTTTCACGGGTAGTCTTGGTCTATATACTTCACATCTTCATATTCCTTCAATAAAACACCAAGAATAACAACAAGAATTGCAGAACAATGTATTATTTTGTTCTGCTTTTTAACTCTGACCTTATCCCATTTACGTTTCACTGCGATTTTTTCATTCCCATTAAAGTTGTTAAACAGTGCTGGTGTCACCTGCGCATTATTACAGCTCTCATGGATTTCGAATCACTGATTATAACCATTTAAACAGCTCCAAAAAGTAGCCCTCAGACTGACTACTGATGTAGTCTGCACTCATAAACAGGTTCACAACTTGACACTACTCAGTACACTAAGGAGATGTGTTAATCTCTCCTCCAGTTCCTCTCTTCATACCCCAGGATGCACACTTTCCCACAGACAATTCAGCAGTCTCTCACCTAGATGTTTTTATAAAGCATGCTATGAAATGAGATTGCTAATAGAGTTCAAATGCATTTTGGATGAAAACGGAAAACACTTTCTTATAGGCATTTGTAAAATTAACAAAACAAAACATGAACAATACAATAGGGAAGAAAAATGGATAATGGGGAAAAGAATCCCCAAAAGGTAATGCAAAGAGGGTGGCCATTCTGGGACAATGCACACGTAGGCCAGTTTTCTGAATCTGAATCCTCAAGTTCATCCTAAAACTAACAAAAATTCCCAAAGGCTATACATGTAAATCTTGGTCTAGACAGAAATCTGTAAGCAAGTCTCTTATTTTCTAATACTTTAAAAATGGCATAGGTCATCATCACTTTTTTTTAAAAAAGAAAAGCAGATTGAAGAAAATAAATTCAAACATAAAGCTTGCAGAAGGATTATTAAGCAAGTAGTCTTCAGCAAACATATCTAACAAGTGTCACTAACTCACTAATGTTCTCATTCCTCATTCACTAACGTTCACATTCATTAATAACCTCCTTTTTTTCCTATGCTCTTCCTTCTCCACAAACATTTTGGTAGCTGTATATAGAATCACCTTTACTCATACACCATTCAAGCTCAAACAACTGTATATTCAATAACTACATTAGAGTGGTATTTAGAAAGCGTTTCATATTTCAAATGAATAGTACAACAAAACTATAGAAACTAAGAACACAATCACTGTGTTCTGTCCAACTGCAAGCAAAAGGATCTTTTAATGCATCTCAATAAACAGATTTAATCCTTTGTACTCACATTACCTAATTCTATTCCTCCAAAGCCCTTCCATCACCTAAATGTAGTCTCCAGGACTACAAGGCTGAACACTTGCAATCATTTTAGGATAAAAAAAAAAAAATTAAAAAAAAAATCAAATTACACTCCTGCAAGCTTGATCCACCCTGTAAAGCCTACCAGAAAGTGGTCTCAAAGCCAGTTTCCACTCGACATGTTTCTGGTTAAAGTTGACTACAAGGAGCAGGGCAAAATGAAAATGTTCAGTTAAGAGCATAAGCCAATTGCCAGTTCATGACATTTTAGACATTTCATGCAGTGAGTCTGCTTTCAGAAATCTAATATAGTTTCTTCCTATACAGAGTACGAGACTTCACATTTGAAGTCAGATGTCTAGCAGACCTGAAAAAATCCAGCATGAAATTTAATAAGTGTGCTGTAACATTTCTTCTTCTCAGACATACTGCTGCAATACTATTAAGATGGCATTAGCCAGGGCTATAAAGCTAACCTGACATAAGATAGTCAGGTTAAATATTTGTTTTCTTTGGTTTATTTTTTATTTAATATCCAGCGCTTCCAAGAATAAGAAAGCCAAGAAAAAGTAAAGTTCTTTATTGTTTTTTGTAGCGCCTAATACTCAGACATTCAGCTACCAAGAGCTACAGTAATTGCCATGATTCTCCTTATAATATGTGATGACTCAGGAGTGAACATCTGTGCTTCCTCTCTATATGTTTGCTGCCACTCTTTCCAGGTGAATGATCATCTGTATTCTTCTCTTTGCAGTCCAGACTGCAGCAAACTAGGTGAGAACAGACAAGAACGCAATCGCCAATTAACAGCTCTAACACCACCGTAGAGAATTCTTGGATACTTCATCATAGCCTCAGTTTCTGCCCAAGGTATCATCAACAGTTTCACTTCACTTCACTCAATCTGGCAGAATGATACTTGGCATATAAATAAAACATAGCATTACCACACTGGCAAAAGTTATCCAGCATACGCCAGCAGGCTGTAAGAAACAATTACTCCCCACAATTCAACACACTGTGTTGAATCTGGAAGGTTGGGCTACCAACATGAAAGAGAGCTACAAACCAGGAATAGCAATGGATCACTAGGACGGTGACACAACTGGAGTGCATACCATAAAAGAAGAGGCTGAGAGAACTGGGTTTGTGCTGCCCAGAAAAAGAGATGATCAGGAGATATAACTGCATGTTTCACAACTGAAAAGAAGCTCATAAAGAAGATGAAGACAGACTCTTCGCGGATGTAGACCATGACAGGAGAAGAGTCAAGTCACAAGCTGCAACAAGAAAACTCAGATCAAAGAGAAGAGAAAACAATTCTTCATAGTAAGTGTGACTGAATATCTAATCAAGTTCTCCTGATAAAAGGAAATGCCCAAATGGAGATTTTCAAAAGTCAGCATCTCACATCGCTCTGATCAAACATCCAACCTCCTAGCGTTACTCCATCCACAGGTTCTACACTTTACTTTTTTTTTCAGTTCAGACCGGTACAATTCAGGCCTTTTAACCTGAGCAGTTTCTTTCTTGTTCCAAACAGAAAAATAATTTACACCAGTGTAGAAGTTGTCAGAATAATCGTGCAGCATTTCAGTGGGTGGGAGTCTCAATCCTATTTAAGGAATCATGGCACACCAAAATATCAGTGTTTTATAAAAAGATAGATCTACTTTTGACAGTGATTACTGCCCTCCACCTAATCTTTCATTTCCCCTAAATATATTTATAGTAGCACATCAAAAGATGGGAATGTGTATGTGTATAAAACTGGAATGATATTTCTCACTTTAATAATCATTTACATACAATTGTACTCGTCAATCCTATGTCACTATTTGCTTTGGAAACTGATACAACACATACCACAGTGCTAGATCTTTGACCTTTTCCAAAGAAGCCTATAAGTCTGTCTACAACTACCTGAAAGGAGGTCATAGAGAGGAGGGAGCTGGCCTCTTCTCCCAAATGACAGGGGACGGGACAAGGGGGAATGACTTCAAGCTGTGCCAGGGGAGGTTCAGATTAGACATTAGGAAAAAAAACATTCACCAAAAGGGTCATCAGGCACTGGCAGAGGCTGCCCAGGGAAGTGGTTGAATCACCATCCCTAGAGGTATTTAAAAGACGGGTAAACGAGGTACTGCAGGATACAGTTTAATGGCAGATAGCTATGGTTGGACTCAATGATCTCAGAGGTCTATTCCAACCTGGTGATTCTATGATTGTATGATTTTGAGCTGCAAAAATTGAAGCTAGGAATATCTTAGTTTATCTGAACAATTAAACAAAACACACAACTCAAGTAAGATCTATACTTGTCAGATACTTAGTTAGCTTGTGTTGTTCTTCCAATAGGCTAGTATTTACTGAAACACACAGATTGCAAACACATCCTTACCTCCTGTATGTCGTACCACTAGCAGGAGAGAAAGCCAAACAAAAACCAAAACAGATTTACATCCACAGAAGCTTCCCCCAGCTGAATCCCTAACCACTGAGGTAAGCTGAACTTGAAAAATCTGCCTAAATGGACAGTGCACCTGCCTCTAACAGTAATGGTGATTCTGTTCAGACTCTGTCCAAATAGCTATCTGTCTAAACAAATATCTTTACTTGTCCATTCCTGTGACCCAATCCCTAGGACAGAGAGTCAATGCATTAGCAAATTAATTAGGCTAAAATTTAATTTAAAAATATAAAGTAAATATCAAATAATTGGCATCAAGTATCAAATATTTCAATTTTCATTTTAGGTAGAAATGCATTACTGCATGCCAGATTTTCCCAAATCTGATCTTATTTTGTTAGCTGCAGAAAGGGATTAGCAAAAGTTTAGATTAGCAGGAGATTAGAAAGTTTTTCTCTCATTGAAGGCCGTTTCTCCATTCTCCATAAGCGGACAAATAGTCTGCCAGAGAATGCAGCTGCATTATAATGCAAAGCTCATCAAAAGCCTCTCATAAAAACGCAAAATGTTATTTTCACTTGAGCTTAAGTAACCAATGCATTTTCAGAATGCATTAAACAGAGCTAAAACTTAAGATTAAATTAAATTTCAATTTTTAAAAAATCAGCATGAAGTGACCTTTTTCCTAAGCTCCAAAAATAATATTTTTTATGACAGAGTAAAATAATCATATGGACAAAAAGTAAGAACCTCAAACTTCTTGAATCTTGAGATTTACACAAATTAAACCATTAAGAAGAAAACATTAACTTTTTGTTTTCACGCATATTTCTTTACATACTATAAAAAAATCTGCTTCCACGTTCTCCTATGCAACAAGTCCCACATTAATTCTTCTCAACTTAAACCTCTAATGTCAGTGCACCTAGAAATCCCTACCCAACTCCACTAGAAGCCAGGGAACAAGTTTTTGGTGGTGGTAGGAGGATCCTTCCAAATAGGACTTTGAAATATCAGAAAGTTTTCAGGTCACAGCAACGGAAATCAAAGGCCCTACAACAGCATGCATTCTTTTCCCAAGAGAGCTTCAAGCACATAATTAAGCACAAGTTTCTAAATTTGGAATGTATACTATGAGTTATTCCTCCTACACATTTAATTATTTTTTCATGGCAGCACTGCAAGTAAAATGATGAGCCACTGAAACTTCTCATCTCTCTCAAATGACACGACCCCATAAAGAAGGCAAGGCATAAGGCTGCAGTCCAGAAACACTCAGCGATATCTACATGAAGAACATAATAATCAGAAAGGAGATTCATATTATTCTATAAAATAAACTTTTAGCTATAAAGTTACACTACAATATCCTTCACTGTAATTCTGATTGGACTAATAGTGCTTAAATTAAGACTATTCCAAGCACATCTCTATCTTCTGCATTTAGCAGTACTTACTGGAAAACTGTCTTTTGAAAAATCAGCATGTAATTATTCTAAATGCAAAAAGAAAGCTACTTTCATAAACATCATGACAATCATTCAAGCTTCTTCGTGCATATTTATTGCTTACCCGTTTTAAAGTTTAGTAAAGTGGAAAAAAAAAAACCCTAAGCATTCTGTGAATATGAAGCCTAAGCGAAAACAGTATAAGTATCATTTAGCAAGATTTAATTACTAAAGTCCATTTCAGTATAGTTTTACCACTTTATATGTAAGCTTTATTTTACCAAGACAAATTACAATAGCTGTCCACCAAATCACAACCATGTCAGTTTTGCTTTTAGCAAGGAAGACTCACAAACCTCCATCCATCCTTTGCGAGGTAGCTGAAGATTCCATCAACGACGCTTGCAAAAAACTGCCCTCCAGTGATGAACAGAGTATTAATGGTGACTAATCTGCCTCTTAAGTGTGGTGGAGCAACTTCTGCGATGTACACTGGCACAGTCATAGATGCTACACCTACAAGAATAAATTAAATACATTTATAAACCTGAAAGAGATATTATCTGCTTTTTTGTCATAAATTATTATGCTGTTTAAATGGAAAAAGCTTGAAGAATTTGATTTCCAGGTTCCAGAAGATGAAAAGAAAGGATGTACACCTAACAAACTCTAGAACACCCAGAACAGATGCTTAGACATACTGGTTGTGAGTGGCTCTACTGCAAGATCAAGGCTTGATGCAATGATACAAAGAATAACTCACTCTAATTCACTCCACGTGTATACTAAGTCTAAATAGAAAGCATAAATAAATTCATTGTTTTGAAACAACAAGATGCTACGATCCAAATAAGCCTACAGAAGCCAAAGTGACAAACCAAAGATGTCAGGTGTTCACAGTTCTGAGTTTAAACAGAACTATGGCACAGTTTCCACCTCCAAGAAAAAGCAAGGCCAAGCATCATCACCATCATCACTATTACTATTATTATTATAATGATAATTATTTCGTTATTATTATGTAGAATGGATCATTTCTTAACTTTGTTTAAACATACTCCACATGCAGTGCTAAAAAATTCTACCACCATAAGGAAGCAAGGACTGAAGATAAAGCACGGGTGCCTTTTATTCTGTCTTAACACTGGCAGCATTTTCTATGAATTCTGCAATAGTTCTAAATAAGCCATTTGTGCAAAAGATAGAAATGCCCACATGGAACACACACACACAAACATGCACTGACCCACACATACACAAATCATAAAGTTCAACAGCTCATAAAAAGCTGAGCGGGATGTAGGATATGGTTTGGTGGTCCAAACCCACTAACAAATTTCTGCTCTTGTTTAAAGGAAACTTCTTTCCCTGTTCCCTAAAAAGGGCCAACAGTGACAACCAACAGCAATTTTTTTTTTTTTTTTTTTTTTGGTTAAAACAGGAATTACATTGGCAGCACATGCACAAAACCACATTTTGACTGAAGCCAGCTGAGATATAATGCGAGCAGAGACAGCATGGCTGAGCAGCAGCATAGACATCATATCTTCCAGTCTGGGGCAGCTCCATTACATCCTCACCAACAGAACCACACCAGCATGAACCAGTGCCGCACCTTCATAAGAAAAGGGGTCACCTAAAGGCATGCACATATCTCCTGAAGCACAGCTACAGTTCCCAGCTCACGTCACAGCAGAAGGGCTAAGTCATAAAATGCTGAAGGCTTCAGCGGATGCCCTGCTGCCTGGCTGACTCACCAAACTGAAAGCATTCAAACTGAAGCACCTTGAGCAACAAGGTTAGTCTAACAGAACTGCTGGGAGCCTCCAAAAGCTAGAAATATACATTATTTAATAATAAAATGGCATCAGAGGACCTTTTGTTAAGATAGGTAAATGCTTGCAGAAGCTGCTCAGCATGATAATCCAGTTCCCGGCAGAGCCACCCAGGACATGTCAATGCCTCCTCATCCTATTGATTGAACAACCCATACGGACTTAAAAAAAACCCACATAAAACTGTCAAGAGAAGGGAAAAAAAAAGCCAAGACACATTAAAAATTCATTCAGCCATTTTTCAAAGCCAACCAGAATGTACCATGGAAAATAGCCTTTTGCATGTCTGACAGAGAAGCAAATGCAGTCCACCATTAGGGATATTTCACTTACATCTTTCACATCAGTGTTCAAACTAATAACAATTAGAGTAATGTAAGTAGCACACATATGAGGCAAAAGCCTTTATTGGAAAGTACTGGAGCATGTCTGCTTTCTGGAAACATGAGGCACTAAGGACCTGCACGAGCCCCACTGGGCAGAGGGGGAGAGCCCTACAGCTGCAGCAGTCCTGCACTGGGGCAGCAGGGCCACCCTGCTCCCCAACCTCCCCTCTGCCTCAGACATGTCACCTCGCATGCTCAAGTTCATTCCTCCACTTCCACTTTCCTGCTGCCAGGATTGGCCTGGCAGGATGCCGAGCTCTGCAGGGCTGGAGCCCAAAGCCCGTTATCACAGTCTCTGCCTGTGATGGGCAGCAGAGGCTTAGGAAAGTCTCGGCAGTAAAATAAGCATCAAATAATTCCTCTACTACACTCTAAACAAGCTTCTGATAATCATCAGGTTTGGGAATTCATGACTCAATGGACCAGATGTTTCGTATCTCTGAAGGGTTTTTTGGAGGGCATGCATTCTTTGCCCTCTGCTTAAACCACTCATCACTAAAAACCCATGGTCACTCAAAGATGAGGAAGATTTAAAAAAAAAGAAAGGAAGGAAGAAACTCTGCTTACTAGTGGTTATTATACCGTTTGGCCCATAAACACTTTTCCTGCTGTTTGCAAGAGTAACGTGGAAATGAGAAAAGGTGAAGGAACGCAGAATAGCCACACAGAGCTACTAGGTACAGAAACAGAATGAGGTCTTGCAATAAATACAGGGAAGAAAAATATGGTGATGTTTTCTTTGTGTCTCCTGAAAGACAGAAAAACCGACCTCACATCTTTCTCTTGGAAACTACTGAAAGTTAGTCCCCAGCACCCATCTTCCCCAATGCCCTGCAAACATTGATACTATTAAAAGCTTTAGAAAAATAAAATACAGTCCCAAGAAGGATACCTTTGAAATAGATAATCATGTAGTCAAGCTAATTTAAGAGGGAAAGATGGCAGTATCTGTATGTAGATTTTACTGGAAAGCAGTCAGAAAGATGTGTACAATCAAAACCAACATAAGTTCTGTGAAAAAGCTACTTTCCTCCCTCCCTAGTCAGCTCTTGATGAAGGCTGATTTTACATAGGATCTGCAGAGAAATCTTGTTCAAAACATGCCAGCCAAATTTGTTTTGCAGGCACCCAAAAAGCAGAGCCATGTGGCTGATGAGACCAACAGCAAGCGCTAATGTTCAGTGCCCACCATCAGCCCTGGGATACCACTAGAACCTTGGCTGGCCCTGCTAGGGCAACACTTGCCATTTACAGGTGGAAACTAAAGCCTGCCGCTGTAACATAAATATAGTAAGAAGGTTAAAAAGTGTTTGTAAAGGTCACAACAGCAAGTTTACTGTTTCTGCTGTGTACCTGCCACAAAGTTAAAAAACTACAGGAATTAGCAGAGGTCGGGGAAGCTTGTCCAAGTCAGCAGTCCCCTCACGAGTTAGCTAATGACACAAGCTGTTCAGCTGCAATCAATACTATAAAATAATTTAAATTATTTATCATCAAACCTGCAATCAACAGCACATGATTACTTAGGAAAACCTAAGGAATTAAAAGTATTAGTTCAAAATCACACAGAATTGTTTAGATTGACAGGACTTTTGGAGATCATCTACTTCAACCTCCGTACAAGCAGGGACAGCTAGAGCAGCCTGCCCAGGGCTGTGCTCAGTTAGGTCTTGACCATTTCTGCAAGTGTATTCCTAACCATAATGGTTCTGTGATTCTGATTTCCATGGCAGCTTTCTCACTCTGAGACTTTCCACAATGTTGATGTCAAATGCAGCATTTTTGGCTTTGTACTCAAACCTTAATTCCTTTACTAGGTTTCCAAGAAACTACAGGTTCAAAATATCCACATGAAAGCCTCGGTTCATAAAATAAATTTATGTTAGGTATTTCCATTTACCATTTAGATATCAAAACACATACTTTGCTACTCTGCACCTGAAACAGAGAGTGGCAGGAGGCCTCGGGAAATGGGAGGAGGCAATCACGAAAGCTTCCCCAGTTTGGCTGCCATCCAGCAAGCATTCACACACACAAGCAAAGTTCTTTCTAAAAAAAATCACCAGAGGTAAAAAAGATATTCCGGAACAGATGAAATTATTGAAAAAAAAATTCATAGCACGTTAAGGGAATAATGTTTTAGATTGTATAAAGTTATTTACATTTCAGATTTACTTTCGTTGCCTGAGAATGCATCAATGTTCTTCAGAGTTTTCTCCTCTGTAATTTCAATTTAAGACACACTGGAACACAGGAGAATGAGTTCTCATGAAAAGGCAGAGTTAGAAGCAAGACATTAAATGTTAATCAACAATCAAAATCCGTGAAATATATAACCAGTATTCATTATGACCTTATTTTAATAGGTATTGAATACAAAGAACAGCTTTCCTTGCAAAATAAATATGGCTGCAATGTAATCTTTTCTTAATCTTTCATATATGAATGCTTTCATTTACACTTAGATGACCTATTAGAATATATTCTCACTGTCAAACTGTGAGAACACCAAATAACAGATTCTTGCTGCAGGCAAGTATATTACTACCTAACTAATAAAGCTGATAAGTGACAAGACGTGAGGAAAAGAAAAAGAGGACAATTAACTGGAAATCTGTCAGAGAGAGTTTAAACACTATGAAATCTGAGAAGAGAGAGCAGGCAAGCCCAATCTTTATCTACTTGAGTAACCAAGGCACTAACCTTCTGCCCTCATTAAAGGATATAGTTCTATATACTTTTCAGAAAAAAAATATAATAGAAGATTCCTTCAATTTAGACCATGAGATGCATCTAATTATTAGATGGTAAGCATTAGATGACACAATGGTTTTACATCATATTAAGTGTTTTTCACTTCTAAGATCAAGTTAGAGACTAATTACTAGAGCTGCTACTATAGCCTGCAGACTTACCACTGGAAAGTAGACATAAGACAGTGCACAGCTCAATTTTAAGATAATCAATAGAAAGCAGTTGTGAAAATGCATCTTAAAATCACATTATGATCCAGAAAGTTATTTTCAGTAAGGACACATAAAAGTTATAAAGAATTCACTACAAAGTTCAGGAATTAAGTAAATAAACCTGCCAACTAACATAAAAAGGTCATGAAGGAAAACTCCTGCAATAATTGGGAGAATTAAAAATATATTTTAAGAAATTTGATTACGGTAGCAAACCAGAAAGAGTAAAGAAGGAATCCAAGTTGTTGTGAATAAATACTAGAGAGAAGGAATAATTTTAAAGACTTTTTTTGCAAGATCAGACAGACATAAACATATCCTCTAAAGGCCAAGACTTTCCCATTGCTCCAGTTGAGTGCCTAGCAGACATGAGAGAAGGTGCATCATAAAAACAGATGAAAAACAAAAGGTAGAGACGGGATATTGAATGAGATGCACTTTTACTCCTAGCATAATAAAAAAACAGTAGCAAGGTCCGGGAGTCATTTTTCTGGTGTCAACAATAACCAGTGTCAGGAGCAGCAAAAACATTTGAAAGGACTCCTGACAATTATTAGATTACTACCCAAAAGGTACATAAATACAGGAGAGAGGTAACGAGAATAGGGCAACTTTAAAGAAAACAAAACAAAGCAAAACAACTAACCCTCAGGCTACTCAATCAGCCTTTTAAGCTTAGGAATAAAGAGGACTGATAGTTAACTACAAGCGATAAGAAGACATATGTGTGCGTGTGACTTATTGCATCATGGTTGTTCTTCCTTCCCTCCAGCTCACACTGACATTTTGCGTCAACACCAGGTAAATCAGGGATTATAACCATTTAAAAGGACATCTACCTGCCCATTAAGGGATTTGTACCAGTCAGTTCCCTTAAACAGTTCACAATGAGATCAAAAATCTGTACTGGCCCACAGGCAGGACTACATATGATAATGGAGACTGGCCTGAACTGCCATGGTACTCCAGACTCTCCAATTGTAAACTAAAACCAGGATGTAAAATAATAACAAAAATAAATAACAAAGACTTCCCTGATCCTATTTCAGAGTACAGTAACTGAGCCATTAATCTCTATTAATAGCAAAGAACAGTCACAGCTCCTGAGAGGAATTTGTATTGTTAGGATTTCCAAATGAAGAGGCATAAACAGAAGTTACTAAAACATTTCCTTTCAGGAGAATACACTTGGGAACAAGGTGTTCGTCCATAACATATAAAGCTGTACTGAGGCACTTAACCAACATAACAGGTTTGGTTCTTCATCTGTCTTAGAATGAAGCTGTAAGAGCAAACTTTCATTAAAATGTTAAACTTTAATGCAACCAACTTTAAAGTTCACTTCATTAAGAAGCTGCCCATAGTGGTTTGCAGTACTTGTAAGGATTCCAAGCAGTTTTAGCAAGTGATTCCACAGATGGAGGATTTGTGGATGCAATCTGATGAAGTTGCAAGTGTATGGCAAAGAGAATCAGGACTTAAATGAGTGGAACTGTGGATCTGCTTAAGGGCAGGGAGGCTCTGCAAAGGGATTTAAAAAGGCTTGACCACTGCACAGAGACCACAGAGGTTTAACACAGCCAAATGCCAGGTCCTGCACTTGGGGCACAACAACCCTATGCAGTGCTACAGACTGAGAGAAAGCTGGCTGGAAAGCTGCCAGGAGGAGAAGGACCTGGGAGTGTTGGTCGATAGTCGACTGAACATAAACCAGCAGTGTGCCCAGGTGGCCAAGAAGGCCAATGGCATCTTGGTTTGGATCAGAAATGGCATGACCAGCAGGTCCAGGGAGATTATTTTCCCTCTGTATTTGGTACTGGTGAGACCACTCCTCAAATAGTGTGTTCAGGCCCCTCACTACAAGCAGGATGTTGAGGCTCTGGAGCGAGTCCAGAGAACAGCAACAAAGCTGGTGAAGGGTCTGGAGGTCTTACAAGGAGCGACTGAGAGAGCTGGGGTTGTTTAGCCTGGAGAAGAGGAGGCTGAGGGGAGACCTCATTGCTCTCTATAACTACCTGAAGTGAGGTTGTAGAGAGGAGGGAGCTGGCCTCTTCTCTCAAGTGACAGGGGACAGGACAAGAGAGAATGGCCTCAAGCTCTGCCAGGGGAGGTTCAGGTTCGACATAAGGAAAAAATTCTTCACTGAAAAGGTCATTAGGCAATGGAACAGTCTGCCCAGGTTAATGGTTGACTCACCTTCCCTGGAGGTGTTTGAAGTGCGGGTGGATGAGGTACTGAGGGGCATGGTTTAGAGATTGGTGAGAATGGTTGGACTCGATGATCCGGTGGGTCTCTCCCAACCTGGTGATTCTATGATTATAAATATTGATAAACAACTTAACATAGATTGTTATGCTATGAGAAAGCCTGAATATGAATTTAAGGTTTGGTTGTTGTTTGTTTGGCTTTACTGTTTCATTAAATTCCAAAGGGGGCAGGGGGAAGCCTGCCAAGTTACAGCTGAACAACAGGCTAATGTTTTTTTCCAGTAACTTTGTAGGAAGTCTGATGAACCTCTTACACCTTGGATATTGGGCATGCAATTCAAATGTTGCGCCCTGAAACACTATGGATCCAGAAGTACAACAGACTACATAAAGGAATTTTCATCAAGTATTTTCTTTCAGCTGTGTTCCCTCAAATTATACTCAAAGGTTTTTACATTATTTCTGACAAGAATGTCATTCTTGCCAAATGATAATTTTAGTACATTGCTCACATCTGAGTAGTAATATTCACGAGGATAAGGGCAACACACTGGCTAACTTTCTGAAAGAAGTGACAAGTTCTACAATAATTGTATATTTTTACTGCCTGTCTAAAGAAGAACCCACTTAAGTAGTTTCTGAAGGAAAGAAAATCTATCATTGACAAAATGGATGTATTTTCACTGCAAGTTATTTATTTTAAAAGACCATTAGATTTAACAACTCATACACAGTAGTTGCGTCAACTATCAGCCACCTCTATTCTGCAGACAACTCTGCAACATGTTTTAATTATATGGCTCAATCAAACCAAAAATAAAGCCTTTTCATAGTCTTGCAGAGTCTTTTTCTGTTGTTACAGTTAGCACTTCAGTTTTCAGTAATGAGTCGACCTAAGGGGATATTAGAGTGCCTCATTAAAAATGCTAATAGGAAGCACTTGAGAAAGCAGCACATTGGAACTCTGCTCTAGTACAGCAACTGCTTTCCCAGCAGATAAAGCTAAAATCTTCATGGAAACCAGTTATGTTTGAGTGTGAATATCAAGGGAAAGTCCAAGCTCCCTCTAATATCTAGGGTTTCCACCCACTGCATGTTCCTAGTAAAGGCATCAGCAGCCATTTATAACTGGTTACTGAAAGCTATTTCAAGGATGACTGGCAGCAGACTTTCCCATTGCAGTTACCTCCCCTACATCAGATTAGTAAAGCTCATTTCTTAGCAGCGGCTGATCTGCACTTGGCCACAGCAGAGCACTGAAATACTTGAGGGAGGGGGACAAATAACTAGCACTGAATCTGGTGAAGGGGCTGGAGAACAGGCCTTATGAGGAATGGTTGAGAGAGCTGGGGGTGTTTAGCCTGGAGAAGAGGAGGCTGAGAGGAGGCCTCATTGCTCTCTACAACTACCTGAAAGGAGGTTGTAGAGAGGAGGGAGCTGGGCTCTTCTGCCAAGTGACAGGGGACAGGACAAGAGAGAATGGCCTCAAGCTCCGCCAGGGGAGATTTAGGCTAGACATTAGAAAAAAAATTTTCACAGAAAGGGTCATTGGACACTGGAACAGGCTGCCCAGGGAGGTGGTTGATTCACCTTCCCTGGAGGTGTTTAAGGCACGGGTAGACGAGGTTCTAAGGGACACAGTTTAGTGTTTAATAGGAGTGGTTGGACTCAATGATCCAGTGGGTCTCTTCCATCCTGGTTGTTCCATGATTCTATGCTGTTTTGCAAGAACATAAATCACAGTAAGAGGCAGATTTAGGTTCATTTCCTCTAAACTGGGGGTCCAACATCAGTAGCTTTTAATGAAATCTTGTATTTCATTTAAATGCTAATTTATTAACTCAGAGAGAGACGGTTCATCGCTGTCAAAAACTTGTACTGTTGAACATCCAATATATTAAGTAACTGCAGATCTCTACATCCCTATCTAGCCACTAGCCCAATACAGAGTGGTCAATATTATAATTAGTGCTAAAAATCTACATTACTATATGGCATCCAATTATGAAGGAGTCCAAGGCCCAGAGCAATCAGAAGAAGCTGATCTCAATCTCAAGCTCCACCAGGGGAGATTTAGGCTGGAGATTAGGAGGAAGTTTTTCACACAGAGGGTCATTGGGCATTGGAATAGGCTGCCCAGGGAGGTGGTTGATTCGCCTTCCCTGGAGGTGTTTAAGGCATGGGTGGATGAGGTCTTGAGGGACTTGGTTTAGTGTTTGATAGGAATGGTTGGACTAGAAGATCCGATGGGTCCCTTCCAACCTGGTTGTTTTATGATTCTATGAAAAAAAAATTAAGCTCCTTGCTAGTTAATATTGATTTAAATGTATAGAACAACTATATTTTCATCGGCCTGGATGAATAATTCCTTCTGTGGAACACAAGAACATTTTTTACTGCTGCGTGTATCAGTAAGGATCAAAACCACACAAAATTCTTCTTTGCTAAAAAAAAAAAAAAAATTAAAAAAAACCTCAAATTGTGCCCATGAGAAACAACCACAACTGTCACATTGTAAGTGCAAAGACCCCAAAAGATCACATTAGTCGTCGTGAACCGCATTACACACAAGAGCAACTACAAGCTCAAAACCCTCCCTTGATCAAAAGATACAGCTACAAACCCAACTCAGATTAAGATGCCAACAGAGCAGAATTCCTGTATAATGAAAGTACTAAGACCTCTCTCTGACATCTCCATGGCAGTAACTTGGAAGAAGAGCATAAGGAAACCACATATCATAGTAAAGAGACAGAACATTCAACAAATTGGGTATTCAAGAAGGGACTATTTATCACAGTACATATTTTCCTATACTGAAATTCTGCAAGCCAGGCAATCTTTATAATCTGGAAACTGAGTGGTTATGAAGTGGGAAAAAGTAAGCAAGCCATGAACCTTGAGGAACGATGGACAAGAATCTACCATGTACAGGCTAGAGTATGAAAGTTTATTGAAATAAAATCTTGTTTATTCGGTTTATTAAAAGAAAATGTAGTCTAGCAAAAACTTGAAAACACACAATAAACTTGAAAACACACAATAAACTTGCCGGAATCATTAATAACACACACCTAGTAAATTAAAAAATACTACCCACAGCCAGAAAACTGCAGGTATTCAGTTCTACCAAAGAACACCATAATGTAGAGGAGGATACAAAATATGCCACGATCTGTGGACATGAGAACAGCAGAAGAGCTAAGGGGAAAAAAATACTTCTTCTCTGGAAAAAATGTCAAACAGTAGGAATGGAAAGAGAATTTCATGTGAAAGCAACCAGAACTGAGAAAGTTCTAAGGTCAGATAGAAGTAACTATAAGTGTTAGAACCACTTTAATTGTAGAATCCTATTCAGCCTTGGCCTCAATGTCAGTACTATACACTGATGGGCTAATTTTAGGAATAGAATTTTTTAAACAAATCATTCTATCTCTCCAAAGTTATTTTAAGATGATTCAGGGTTACAGTAATCCAAAAGCATGTTAAGAGAAAATTTAAGTGGCAAAGTCAGAAGGAGAAAGTGGGATTTAATTAATCAGTGATGAGATAATCAAGATAAAGATCTTGAAAATTTGAAGCAAAAATTTTCACAACTGTACAAAGCATGAGAGCACTCTTAGAACCACAGATGTCAAGATCATAGTTTACATTCCCAACAACCCAGAATTAATTTCCCATATTCAGTCTTTCTTCGAATCCAGGTTGTCAAATACCCAGTCAAACTATCTCCAACTCAGCTGCCCTAGTTCCCGAGTATCCTACTGAGGGACCTCTGTCTCACAGTGCCACAGTGGGAACCTGTGCTTGCAGTTAATGGCTGCAGATGCCATTCCAGAAAGTTGGCATGTTTAAAACAAGCTACTCCCTTCATGCTGCCCAAACCTATCCACAGATCTAGCTTTAAATAACTACCAAAAAAACAACTAGCAAAACCTTTTAATTTATTTAGTTTCTGAATTAATTTTGATCAAGCACTATTTACAAAGGTTCTCTGACTTTACAAAGCTGCAAAACACCTTTCATAGTTAAAGAGTGAAGCAACACATTTTTATGCAACTCAATGCAACCTTTATTTTTACCACACTGCAAAAGCTCCTTGCTTTATTTTTCTTTCACTTGAAAATTATAACTACAACATCATAGTTTTCTTGTATATACACACAAAACAAGCATTATTTAATCTACTTTAAAAGTGAAGCTTTTCATTTAGATAAATAGTAATTGCTATAAACAGAGCTTTATAGACATTCATTAGCACATGTAGACTATGTATCACACACACTGCTCACTTACACCCAGATCGTAGAATCATAGAACAATCAGGTTGGAAGAGACCCACCAGAGATGGGTGGGTGAACCTGGCCAAGTCAGAACCTGGTCAGATGAACCTGGCCAAATCCTGAGGCAGCCACAGCCAAAGGCAGGGAGCCCTTTCTCAGACCAGCTGCTCTTCCCCTTCTAGTAAAGCAGCAGAGCAGGATGCATATCTGCATCTCAGCTACTCCACTTCCCATCTGAGACTTTTGACCTGGCAGTTGATGCAGACTTGTGCAAAGGTGCAAGACTGCAATAAAAACTAACTGAACAGCTGAGGACTGGCCATCAAGCTTTCTGCTGACTCAGTCAAGCAAACAGCCATTTCCAGCAAGTATGGTTTTATAATGCACCAGAAAGATGTTGCAGGACTCACCTGTAGTCCAATTATTAAATGTAACAATCTGTTACATTTTCTGAAACCTGCTTTAGGTTTCATTAAGCTAATCAGAAGTCCAGCAACTGACTCCAAACACGCAGCTCAAGCTGAAGACAAGCAGAAAAATGTATTTTCTTACCTACTGCTTACCATTAATTTAAAAAAAAAAAAAAACAAACCAAAACCTCATCTAGAATGATGAATGTCATTGCAAATCTGGTGTTTTAGATAAAAACTACAGAGTTACACTGCATATCTTCATTTGCTATTCTGGAAAACCATTCACCAAAATGCTGTTTGTCTAGTTTACATTCCCAGTAATTTTGTGCTTCCAATGGGCAAATACATTGCAACCATCAATGCAGAAAACTATTTTTATGTGAATTGCTACATTTAGTTACCCACTTGTGTGAGGAACAGCATGATTTGTGGGAAGACAGGTACCAGTTATATGGTTTATGACTACTGCTCTAAAAAACAAACAGAAGCCCTGTAAGCTTTTTACAGTCTAAGGCCTGATTTTAAAAAATAGGTTCTGATTTTATTATTATAATGCAAGTAACATTCATGACAGCAATGGATATACAACTATCATTCTAATGAAAATATACAGGTCACAGTGACTGCATAGTTTCCTTCAATGCCAGAGATTTCATACACAAACAAGATTGTTTCTACACAATCCAGATACAAGAACACAGTGTCTACAAGCACAAGTGATCCATGTAGACACAATGGAACAGGTTTTGAGCACATAGGAAAATAAACTGTGTCTATATTTGCAGTACTGGAAGTTGGGAGTGGTAAAGCACTACTTCTTGCTCAAGATAGCTCCCATGGCACGTGCATTTTGCATGCAAGAGAGAGTAACGGCGTTCCCAGCACACACAGATTAAGTCAACATCTTGAGTCTACAGTCCAAGAGTTGCAGATTTCATTGCTTTATAAGCTTTCACACAAGTTCTTGCCATGATCTGGGGTTTCCCCACTAACATTTCAGTAACAGTTGCTTGGTGCTAGTAAAATGCAACTCTAACAGGAGTACACCCTACAGAGGAATCTCAGGTAAGGATCTCTCAAGTACAGTACCTAAGTCTCAGAAAGGGTTTGACTACTAGAACAAGGATCTTACATGAGACTGTCCTTAGTAGAGGGACAAACCATTATTGAACTTTTCCAGGCCATGCAGGTTTACTGCTGGAAATGACTTGCCATAATCTAGGTCAGCAGTCACAAGTGCAGGAATCACAGCGTAATGCTCAAGGTGTCACAGGATCCAAGGCTACTACAACCTATTTTGGTTTGTATTTACTTCCCTTGGTTGTTTATACTGATGAAAAGGAGATGGTACAAATGAAAAACAAGGCCACCGCATTTCTGGAAAAAAAAATACAAGACGGTATCTGTCAGGTGCTGAAGAGAAAAAAAGAACAGATCGACTTCTCCATTACCAATATTCAAGGGACAAAAAGTCAATCAGGAGTGGGTGGATGGTGCAGGAGGAAAGAAAGTACTGCTGAATTGTATCAGGGAAATGGACTGCCTAAGCGCTTCCTGGGGGGGGGGAAAAAAAAAAAAAAAAAAAAAAGCTGCAAGTTTCAAGGCCTGGTAGAGGACAGAAGATCAAAAAAAAAAAAAACAACCCAAACCTGGGAGATGCTGTTCTTTCACCTTTTGACAACTTGCACCCCCCTCAATGCACTTTAAGGGAGATGTAATTCTGCTGACAGGGTTGCTTTACTCCAACTTTTACTCTGCAGACCTCTATTAATAACAGTGCTGAGAGCAAATGGATGCAAGAACCGCAGCTCACAGGAGCACAGCTCCAGTGGTGCCCCCACAGAGCAGCTCTTTCCTGCCTTGATTTTGTTCTCTGGGAATGCTAACGGAGGATTCAGGAAGGGCAGTAGGTCAGCCTGCAGTGAAAACCAGGCAAATGCTGTGACCTTCTCAGTAAGTCTCATTAACTGATACAAGACCCTGGTAACCCTGGATGAAGTAAAGATTAAAAGAAAATAAAGATGGGTATCTAAAATGTCTTCCTGTAACTCCGAGCACTGCTCTCATCCAGCTGCCTGCTGTGCTGCTTCTATCCAACAAGAGAATAATGAAAACAAGAGACTTTAAGAAGTATTAGGATTTGGCATTTAAAATGGCATTTCCGACAGTTCCATTCTAATTAACAGAGCTGCAACAAATATCCTTGTTAAGATAAGATCTTCTTTTCCTTGTGAATTGCACTGCACAAGTTGCAATAAATTGCCAAAAGTCATCAGATAACTAACAGGGCAGTGAAATAGTCTGCTGTTTCAGTTTGCTGTTCCCCAGCCTCTAAGTGCCTCAGCTTTTTTGTACTCTGAGACACAGCTGCTATGGAGAGCCTCCTCTTCACTGTATTTCATTCTTTCATATCTGCTTCCTCCAAGAAGTGGATTCCATACTTGAAACTGAAAGGTTTATAATTAAAAATGCAGCTACGTTCTCTTTTGAAGTGACAAGATGTTCTCATGTCAGGTTCAAGTTTTAAGTGAAAAAAACCACACACAAGCTACCACCAAGAAAACAACAGAATCGGAGATCTCTTCAAAATACAAACTTTGCAAATTCTGTGCTTACAGCATAGCTCTGCTTTCACAGAGAAGATTTATAAAGCAGTTTTCATATTTGGGGAATAACTGAAAATCCTAACACTAGAGCGGGGAGGGAGTTCCAGATCCTCACAGCACTCTTTCCAAAGAAACCCTACGAAGTAATTATTGTCACCATCTTGTTTTTCCCTATAATATAGTCACATTTCACCTGATCTTTTAATTAAGTTTTCATAAAGTAAGATCTAATTGAAACTTCAATTACAGTAAAACGTAGCTACACATAATTGAATTTTCACTCAAAAGTAAAAAGAATTCCTTTTATTTACATTTTAGAAACATCTCTGGTCTACATCCTCTTCCTTATCTCCCAAAACAAAAGGCAGGAACTGCTGACAATACTGCAGGAGAGCAGCATCAGGAGGCAGAATTAATTATACGCTGAAGAAGAATCATTAAAGTGAGCACTAATAAAGTAATTGTGAATAGGAAGGAAACCAGTTGTGATAACTTCTAATAAAACACAAGGAACAGTCAACAAATAACAAGACAACTCACAGGTGACACAATCTCTGAACTACTCACTACTCTCTACCCAGTTAGTACTATTCATACTTGTATGCAGTAAGAAAAATAAAAAAGACATTGTATTTTTCCTAAAAATTTTGCAAAGTGCACATGTTGATTAGCAGATTTATATGTAGATGAGGCTGGGAAGAAGTCTCTATTCTAGCAGAATGCTACTCTTCCTGCCCCCAAAGATGACCTTCTTAATAGCAATAGTCCCCTTCCTTAATACTCCAGACCTACCGCAGTAATATAGCGGCTAGAAAAGCTTCCCATAGACTGTTTTCAGTGCAGTATGCGCTTTCAGCAACTCAAGTGCCTATGGCTTGTTATCTTCAGGTGCAGCAAAATCCACCTTTCCAATACTGTCAAGTTCACATCCACATTAATCTGGTCACTCTGCATTTACACTGCTTTTCTTTCTTAATTTAAAGGACTTTTCAACTGCTAGGAAATATAGACCCTTTGAGTAGTGTTTCAGTATACCATATCAGAAAACCAAAGCTTAAGTATAAGTTACCAAAAGTGTTTAATAGCAAAGTCTTTTAATGACTCTTGTGCCAACTGCTTGTAAGTAACAGAAAAGGCTCATAGGAATAATTGAAGAATAAGCAGCGTCAGTGATACAATATGTCAGATTGTATTCTGGAAGTTAAGTCCACATTACTCCACTGAGACTGATCTTAAAAATGCTTCAAGCTGGGCTGATTTTAGACAATCTTATTTTTCTGTGCAATGAAAAGTCTATGACCATTTGTATATACGTATCTATTACCACAAGGTTTGTACTTCCAGTTAAGTATAATTACAAGGACAAGTGGGAAGCATGTAACAGCCATTAATTGTAATTTGTAACTAATAATTTACCAATATTTCAGTAAGATTTGAACATCCGACTTCTGTGACTAACAGTACTGCCTGTATAAAGGACAAACACACAGCAAGGAGGGAAGGAGAGAGACCTGACTGAAGAGGAAATTATCTAAGAAACTGAAAAATCAGACTATTAAGTCCATTTACAGAAACCAAAACATTAAACAGGTTATAGCAGGTAGAATTAAAGAGTAGTGTTAGTTTTAGTAAGTACAAGAATGCCTTTTGAAAATGCAAGCAAACATTGGCACGACCTTACAGAAGGAAAAATGGAGACAAAGTATCACAGACTCTTTAAGATCAAGGGGCCACAAAGTGACAATCCAAGAATTGGTCTTACATTTACTCAGCAAGAGACATTTGGGGGGGTCTCAAAATGTGCAAATCAGTCTTTCAACAGTAAACCAGACATTTTTCTTACTGCAGTATTTGAAGTTAGAAAGTCTATTTAGTGGAAAAGTAAAACAATCACATGCATTTATTTAACTTATGTTAACTTAAGGCTTGCTGTAATTCAGCCTTGAGACTAAAACCTGCATGAAACAAAAAAAACTTCATGTTATGGCAAGAAGAGTTCAAGGCTGTGTCTCTGCCTCTTTGTATCAGAATGTAATAATATTTTTTTCTTGCAATAGCATCCTTGCTACTATGGTTTGTACAGCACACATGGAAGCTGTACAACAGGGAGCCTAAGCTGCCATTTGCATTAGCAAAATTTACCATTAGTTAGAAAACTGATGGCTATAGATCTTCTAATAGGACAAATTTGCAGAGCACAGAACACAGAGCCATTGTGAAAGTGAAATGCAGCAGACCAGACACTTCTCAGTCTATTATTGCTTCAGGGGTGCATGCATTTTAGTGACTGATAAGGCATGACAAATAGAAATCCAAGCCAAAGAACAGGCAGAGCAACTGTGAAGAGGAGACAGAGTAGACCAAACATTTCTCAACCTATTATTGCTTTAGGGATACATATATTTTAGTGCTGATAATGTACAATAAATAGAAATCCAAACAAAAAGAACCATACATTGCTTCTGGACAATTCAGCCACATTAGAAACATTTTCGTGCAAGACTGCAGCATGTACACAAGCATTTTTATGTTTTACTACAACTGAATCATTTGCTCTAAGCAAGAAACAGCATCGCTGTAAGCAAAATATCACAGAAGATTAATATAAGCATTTACAAAGAAATACAATGTGTGTCATCTTCAAATATCTGCTTAAAAGTCTTATAAACTTCCCTAACAAATCTGCCTAATGTTGTAATTTTCAGTTGCAGCTCAGTATGAGATACACATCTATGTTACAGACTTAACTTTACATGAACCTACAAATACCTGATGAACCAATTCGCATCTCCCTGAAGTACTGTATTAATTAGTAGTTTATCACAATCATGAGGTTAAGAAATGAATGTTACTGTAATGTCAGTGGAATCACACTGGCTTAGAACTGGTGAGAGCGCCAAGTCATCTCCCTTGAAGTTCTCTTCCTTATTGCCACAGCACAGATAAAAACTCATTACCCTATCTGGGTGTCAGACCATAAAAGTCCATGTTATCTAAGCCAAGAAACATACATCCCTACTTGATAAAAATTTAATGAAAAAAGAATTGAGCCAAGAACTATATATTTCTGCTTGATAAAAAAAAAAAATTAAAGAAGCAGAAAGAATGGCTCCATACCCCAAAGCAATTCTTTGTTCCTTCTCCTGTCCTCCAGAACACACTCTGAACACACTACTGAAAACCTGTACAATTGGTTTACGGTATCCTGTTGCACAGTCACTTTCAATTATATTATTTCTCATCACAAAAATACAAACAACTCCTAATTAAAATATCCACTACTATAATTTTATTTCTTCCTGCACACGTACACACATAGAGTTCCCCAGCTGTTTGGATTCCTACTTCCCATCATGACTGTCTAGGTCTGGATCAGACACTTCTCATTCACGTGCTCTAGGAAAGACAAGCGTGGCAAATAAGTTACTGAGGTTCAAGTAGTGTTGCTTTAGTGCCCAGTGCTAATGAAGCTCCCTCACAGGGGAAACGTGAGGATAAGAAGTCATTGCAGCTAGAGAGACTGAAAAACGGAATAGTTTAACTGTAACAAAGTGGCCCCTAAGAAGTCTCTATCGCACCTCCAGGAAGAAAAGCAGAATTAATACAAAGGCTTGAGAACAGCAGGCTCGCCCTCATTCAACCAGCATGCAGCCACAGGGATTTATGCCTCAGTAGCCCATCTAGAAGTCATACACACAAATCCATGCTCATGGATGATAGTTACAAGGGTACATGACCTACAGCAGAGGCTCTGCTAAGCCCGCCAGAAACAGGTTCAGACTCTAGGTAAGGAAAACCAGGAAACACACACACAGTCCCTTAGAAGTTTCACTATTACAGGGTCAACTACTGATAATTAACTTCTGAACAGACTGAACAAATATTCTGAACAGGTGGTTCAGATCCTGCTACAGATACAACTGGAATTGCAGAGGAGATATGCCTGCTGGTTTTGAGCTATGAGGAAAAGCCTTCTCTGCGCGGCTGCTTTTTTAAGCTCAGAGCACTGTTTCCTTCTGCGCAAGGGAGCACTCCACATCTAAGAGGATAATGATTAATCGCCCAGATAGTACTTGGGTGTCAGGCAAAGCAATTAACTTTGAATCAGGGAGAGGCCCTGCCAGCCGATACAACAGACAGTTCCTGACTGCAGGGAAGGAAGGTTCACAAGTGGGGACAGGAGAAATCAAAGCCAAAACACAAGCTGCCTCTTTTCTTACTTTAAAGTCAGCAGACACTAAAGAAAGTAAAACAACAACAACAGCACTTGACCTAAAAAAATATGCATTGAAACTACAGTTTTTTTCAGAAACACACACACAGTTGAACGTGGTGACATTCTGAAAAACTGCAAGCTGGAGTCAGGAGAAGAGGGGAGCCCCAGACCTGCAGGACAGTAAGATGCACAGAGGTAATCACATAAAGCATATGCCCTGACCCAAAGTTAGACTTAAGGATAAATAGTACCTTCTTGTATAGGTTTTCAAAGAATTTGGTAAAGTAGATTCAGACTCACTAAAAGAGAAGCTGACATTATTTGTGTAATGTTGTGCTCAGTGTGTGCTCAGATTTCTGCTATATACACCAATGATTTTTTTCCAGGAACATGCCAGTCAATCATTACAAGAGAAAGGATCTACATTCCACGCCTTATTTCTCCTTCTACCCAAGAAGGACACACCGGACAAAACCGGATTCCAGTACTCAACTCAAAACTCCTAGACAAAAACATCACTAATATCTCTAGTATCTATGTACGTTTAGTCTTTTCAACCCCTTTCTTTAAGATCCTGAATTTGTCCACATGGCTCTGGCTTTCCATCCATGTGAATTGGTGAGGCCAGCAAAGCCTATCATTAATGCAGGAGTTTGGAGTCCACGAGGTAAAAGACTTCACTGCTGAACTCCACAGTGAATAAAAAAGACCTACCTTTTCCCCTCAGGCAGATTCCCCATTCCTGTGCTGACATAGCTATTACTGACCTCAACAGTCCAATAATCAAGGACCTGTGAACAAACAAAAAAGGTCACTTACATGCAAACATTTGCTGAAATGCATACTTAAAGTACACACAGCTTTGGTCCTAACCAGTACTTCCACCATGCTTGCTGTGCTCTAGTTCATCTATTACCACGCTGCCTTTCTCAGATCGTGGGTTCTCCCCAGGATCAACCAAGTCTCCAACCAACAACTCTAAAGAAATTCACCAACCAAATCAAGAAAGCAAGTACTTAGTGGAGAGTCCCTTGGATTTTATCTCCTTAACTCCATAAATTGAACAAACCTTCCTAGGTGGGCCCTGACAAAAAGAAAATGAAGTTCAAAACAGCAGCTAGGTAGAATAAGTCCTCATACAACTAGGAATAACAAATACAGCACACTGACTTGAACCTTAATCACACACACACAAAAAATCATAAGTAGTGTTTCTCTCCTGCTTTCACTCACTGGACAAGTAGATTTCAAAGGAATACCAGCTCTGACTCAAGGCATCTGATATACTATCAACTATATTAGAATCTAGGCTCCCAATTCTCCATGTTCCAAACCACATATCAGTTGGATGTTCAAATAGGTGGCAAAAACATTCCCTGTCTCCAACACCTCATGTAGGCTCTGTGCTTCTGTGTTCTTTCTAGATTTCTGAAGCTGCTCCAGTCTGTCATACCTTTCACCAATATATTTAGTTACCTATCACATAACCTATAAAACACTCAGGAATAAATGAATAACTAAGTATATTTATTAGCTTCAATACACAGCTTTTGCTTCTAACTTTCTCTGTGCACCTTTAAGATAGTAGCTTTCATTTCCTTTCATAATTCCCTGGTAATTTTTGCTGTTGAACAGCAGGATACAAAGCTTGTGCTACAACTGCCACTTCTGCAGCACAAAATCGCAAGATGTTCAGATGGTCAGGATCATCCAATTCTTCCCTATAGGAATGAGCAAATCCTGACTGCCTATCCACCTCTGAATGTGCATTTGAAAAGACAGTAAACCAGCAACTGTATCTTCTCCCCATTAAGTAATGACAGTTCCTCCAGCATTACAGCTATAAAAGAGACCATACTGTTTGACTCTTTCTTAACAGTGGTTAAAAACCCCACAGAATGACAGATAACTACCAAGTATTGTAGCATTATTACATGCTTTGGACAAAAATCAATGATAATTTATGGAAAGAAAAATAGAGGGATGAGAATGGGAGCTTCCTGTTTGCACTAGCTGGTCTGGTGTTGTTTTGGAGGCTGAACTATATTGTGGGGCATGGGAACAGCACAGCACTAGAGCTCCTTCTTCCCTGGACACAGCTCTGACACTGCACTAGGAAAAAGAAGGAAAACCTGCAGCTGTTCCTCTCTTGCCCTTGGAAATGGTACAGATACCAGACCAAGAGCTGGCTGAACTGCAGAAGGTAGTTAGAGCTGGGCACAAATCAAGATTACTACTATTGATTTCAAGTATTACCAGTACCTCACTTTTCTTTTCTTTTTTATTACAATAGATGTGATAGCTTATGAATGACAGCACAACTCTAATAGTAATGTATCAGTCATAACAACATGAAGTCATTCACTGACAGTCCGGGTCTCTGTTGTGTTTTTATCAGCATGAAGGAAAAAACCAAACAAACAACAGTCAGACAGACACAACCAACAAGTTGAAAAAAACCCCAAGAAACCAGCCCCGAAAACCTACACCCCCCCATTCATTAGGTGTACAATGTTCAAGTTCAAATTGTTGGTGCTTTCAAGTAGGCCTAACTTCAAAGGTTTAATCTGACAAACCAAGAGTATGAGTGCCAAGACTACAAAACTACGCCTGGAAAACTATCAGAAGTTGCTAAGCAAGGTAGATTGTTCAAGGCTGTGTAGAGTTTCTGTGCTGTTCTGGCACAGAACAGGTATTGGAGAGAAGGGACAGGAGAGAATCTCTTACAAGCAATCAGAAATTAAAGACTTTCTTCCACTGGCACATGCCAATGATCACTTCAGCAGCTATTTCTCTCAGAGCAGCACTTGCTGGAACATCTTCCTGCAACACAGGCAGTATGTCTGTAAGACCAGGCAGGCTCTTCTGCTCTTTCCAACTTGGAATGCATTCCCCCAGGCTTCCACAGTCTGACATGAAAGTAGAGGAGGTGCTGCTACACACAAAGACATCCCTAACACTTCATTTCAGCTGCTAGAAAAAAATCTTCTTTTCCCAAAGTTATTATGTCCACAGGCACATTAAACCCACAATTATTTCTTTTGTTTCCCTGAATGCTTGGAAGAGAAGCAACAAGGCTCCTGACCAAAAGGAAAGGCAAACAGAAGGGCTGTTCCTCATTCTTGTCGAAGGCAGAAAAGGTTATCCTGCAGAAACTCCCACTTCTGGGGAAGGGCTGGAAAAGTCTTGCCTTAGGGCTTCTACTTATGGTATAAAGTTTCTAAAGCTATTTAATTTTATCTATAATTTGAAAACATGGGTGATTGCCAGGTGAATCTCTTTTTGGATATACATTTTCATTTAAGAAGCAGGTGGTCCTTCACCATTTCTGGTGTCTTCTGGGTTTGTGTCTATCATCTGGAGATAGACGATAACTTTATTACTGTTTCAGAGAGAATGGAGCACACAGCTGTATATGCCTGGCTGACTGTGGTTTAGAGACCTCCTCTGTGCCATCAGTTGTCATGAGACCTCTGAAAACTCAGATCTTCCCAAACAGACAGTGTTGGAATGAGATGAGAAAGTTCTAGATCATAGAATCATAGATTCACCAGGTTGGAAGAGACCCACCGGATAATCAAGTCCAACCATTCCTATCTAACACTAAACCAAGTCCCTCAAGACCTCATCCACCCGTGCCTTAAACACCTCCAGGGAAGGGGAATCAACCACCTCCCTGGGCAGCCTCTGCCAGTGCCCAATGACCCTTTCTGTGAAAAACTTCCTCCTAATCTCTAGCCCAAATCTCCCCTGGCAGAGCTTGAGGCCATTCCCTCTTGTCCTGTCCCCTGTCACTTGGGAGAAGAGCCCAGCTTCCTCCTCTCTACAACCTCCTTTCAGGTAGTTGTAGAGAGCAATGAGGTCTCCTCTCAGCCTCCTCTTCTCCAGGCTAAACAACCCCAGCTCTCTCAACCATTCCTCATAAGGCCTGTGATGTAAGGCCTGAGGCAATTGCCTTCCAGGGAAACACCACTTCTTCCTTAATACCATTCAGCCTTGCAGGGTGCCCATCAGTCCCCATGCTAAAAGCATACTAAAAGCATCAGGTATCACTGAGGTTTCCCACACTGCCTAGAATTTCTTTTTGTGCCCTTGAAATTGCCTCATCACTCAGGAACAGAAGTGCTTATTGATCTTACATCATGTAAGAGACTCGTGTATGCACTTCTTTCAAGTTTCACAAACAATAATAGATGTAAATTCTGGCTCCAAGTCTGTAGAGAAGATAGAGATTAATGTAAAGGTTTCTCGTTTATTTCCATGAGTTTGGGGTGACCACATTATGCGCAAGTGGTAAACCATATTCCACGATCAAGAAATAAAGACCTGTCTGACGGTTTCCACGACTGTCCATGCAGCATACGTTTACACATTTTAGAACAAACTGACTTCTAGCAGGAATTCAGTGAGCAGTAGAATGTGCTGTAGCCTGGTTAGTCATTGGGCTTCAAACTATATGATGGTTTTGGAACTAGATGATTTTTAAGTTCCCTTCCAACCCAAACTATTCTATGATTCTATGAAAATGCTCATTGCAAAGGACAAGACCCAAAGTCAGTGCCAGGTGCTTCTAGAAAACATCAGCTCTAATGAAAGCCAAGAAGCCTTTCAGATGAGCTACAGAGGGCGAGATTCCTCTGAATTACACTGGAAAAATCAGAAAACCAGGGAGGACAGGAAGCAAAATTCATGTAGAGAAGCTGGCATGACAGCTCCCAAGTACATGCAACTGGAAGACCCATCTCTAGGCAAGGGGAGAGATGACCACTATGGGACAACTAAAGAACAAACCCAAGATAAAAAGTTACATTTATCGATAAATATAATAAACATACACTTTCTTTGCCTTTTTTTTCCCCTTTCTTTTTTTTTTTTTTAAATCCATACAACTACTGAACTCTGAGGAAAGACAACCCAGGAGCAATACCTACGGCAGGCACAGGTCTTCAAACAAGAATTCACTGCTTGAAAAGGAGGAACATGAGAAGGAAGTCTTCCCCAGATGCAGAAGAAGCAGGCACCTTTGCTATTTAGCCAAATAAGAGACCAAACCAAGGGGAAGGCAGGAACACATTTGCTAACACCACGGCTGAAAGCACATCATGGCCTATCCACAGCCAGCCAGAAACATGAGGGGTTTCAAGGTCATGGCATGACATTTCATCCACGTGGGCCATACGTTAACTAAGGGACTTGCAAAGGGAGCAGGGACAGACTCTCTGAACCAAGAAACCCAACGTCAGTGACTGGGTATATAGAGTCGAAATTAGAAATCGCCTGCGAAAAATTCACCTTCAGAACAGGCATCTGCTCTGAATAAATACTTTATAAAACCACACATCTAAAACTCCAACAAATCAGAGGAAGATCAGAAAGGTAAAGAACATGAAAGTGAGTTTTTAAAGCATCATTCCTTCAATTATCATAAGCAAAATACATTTTAGAAGGTTTTCATTCAAGTAGCATTGTAAGATCTACAGAAAAAGTTCAGCTAAAGCAGTGAAATGACTACATACAGATTCAGAGCTGTGTTGAGTAAGATCTCTACAACGTACCTAATAACTGCTCTCCTTGCTATGTGATCACAGGCATAATCACTGCAAAAAGAAACCAAGGCAAGAACCCCGATTTTCAGTAGTCACTGGATTTAGTCTCCAATGACTGTCCCGGCCAACTCATCCTCTTCACAAGCTTCACACCAGCAACACTGATTATATAGATCAAATATATTTGAGAAAACAAATAACCATTGTTTCTATAAAACAGTGGAAGTCCAGGGACTTTATTGGCATTGCCACTTTGCTTGCTGAAGAGTTGGCCCTTACACCTATCCGGTTATCTTAGAGGGTGTGATGTCCTGTTGCACAAAAAATGAACATTAGGGAAAAGCATAGGAAAACTTATCAGAATCAGAAACTGCCAAAATAAAATCATGAGGAAATAGTTTTGCGGACAAAAGAAACAAACATGTGACCTGCAGAGAAATACCACTTGCTCCAACGTTGACTAGAATTGCTATGACGAGTCATGGAAGAAGCATCTTTTTTGGAAAGGAGCACAGAGTTTCTTCATCGTACTGACTGCAGAACAAGACAATACAGAACGGTTGGACGTGATGACCCAGTGGGTGTCTTCCAACCTGGTGATTCTAAGATAAAAACAACTCAGTTTTTCACCAGAGAAGACGCATAAAATCATTCTGCAAAGCTATTCATCAAGCCCATGAGACCTTCAGGGTACCAGCATGCCACACAGCCACAATCATGCAGTTTGAGTCCAGCCTACTTAAGTATAAGTCATCAAATTTAAATCATAGGATTTGCAACCCAAAATTTTACCATACTTCCACAAAATAATCCCTAAGATTCCTAAAATATTACTTTTTAATAAGGAAAGTTAGAAATACTGCATATTCTATAAGAACCCACTTAAGAGCATACAGCTGCTATAATTAATGATCTTGAAGTTCACTGATAAGGTAAAAATATAATTTTAAAATCCCTTCCTCTCAGCATCTACTTTCAGCATTTTTACTCTTTTCACTGCTTCTTGGAATACAACTGGCAACATACAAACTAGTACAGTTAGAATATAAGTTAAATGTATATTCTGACAGCGCACAGCAGAAGACAGTTGCTAGCACTTCGAATCTGCCACTTGGACTGTCCTCAGATGTCCTGACCTATGCCTCTGCAGATAGGACCAGCATAAGCTTCAAACAAACGAATCACTTAAATTCAGTTCCATCTGAATGATTATTTTCTATAACATCATGGTAACTGGACACTATTGCTCTCTTGTTCCCGCGGCAAAGCAAGCAATTTGAAAATAAATCCACCAATGGTGCCCACATGATTTTTTCACAATAGGTAAGGAAACACTAGTATTTAATACTGCAAGCTTCCTTCAAGTTGCCTTCTTATAAGAAGTAAGAGGAAGACAAAAGTTTTGATTTTATGTCACATATGAACAGGATGCATTGTATTTTTTCCAAAATGAAAAAAAGTATCTAAAGTACAACAGGAATTCTGTTCTGACATAACAGTTTGACCAAGTACAAGAAAAACGATTTTATAAAATTCCCATGTTTTAAAGAGAGAAAATCCATTTCAAGGTTTATTAACTATGAGAACTTTTCTAAGTTAAACAAAATCAACAGCAAAAAGTCCAAAACAAAGGATAAATAAAAAAGAAATGACCTTTATGACTTTAAACATTTCCAGACGAACAAAAAGTCAAAAGAATCTATTCTGAAATATTAACAAAGGTAGCAATATTCATACATAAATTGCTGATCTTTTCATATTACACCATGAGACAAAAGAATAATGGAGTCAGGCTTTGTTTACATGACAATCATACTGAGCATAGCACCATGCATCCTGTCCAATGCACACAAAAAACAGAGGACTTCAAAAGAAACAGTTTCCTATCTTATTGTACTCATGGTACCCTGCAAGATCACAGCTCCAGTGAGAAGCTAATGTATGCTCCCAGATGCTTTTGGGCAAGAACGGATTAAGCTCTTAAAATGCAAAGATCGAACCCTGAACACACAGTAATCTCCTCAGCTATAGATCCTGGAAACTTGGGTGAGCACCTCTGGTCAGTGGCAGTACAAGAGTCAATTCCAACAACATGGCTATTCATCTCTCTATTCCCCCCTACTCTTATTGCAAGCATATACTAACAAAAAACTGCCTCTGAAGGCAAAAGTAGCCTGTATGAATCTCAATCGAAAAGTATAAGCATCTGCTAGAATCATCACAGCATACTTCAAGACTGAGGCTGACTTTCTGCTCCAAAATCTACTAAGGTATAAACTACTTTGAAAAAAAATGGTGGACTGAAAAACAGACTGAAGCTCGAGATCTTCCCATGGAAGACTGGGAGGTGAAGGGGGAAGGGAGGAGGAAAAGACTGATCTGTAATTTTTTTCCAAGATAAAAATACACAGCATCTGAAAAAAAAAAAAAAAAAAAAAAAACAAACTAAAAGAAACCAGCACATATGTCCTCATCTTTAACAGGCAATAGGTCATACTGGTTATTTTCCAGTATGCTGATAGCATCCATGGAAGTTCAGCTGCTATGGACCTTTACTTAACCACTGCAAAGAGAATATAGAACTGGTGCTACATACACGATGCAAGTCCTTTGGTTACTTTTTGTTAGTTGCTACTGGGCTTTACCATCAAGCAGAAGCCAGCCCCACCAGGGGAGCCCTAAACCATATGCCAGCACTTTCCACTCCTGTCTAATTCGGTGTACAATCTTGTTTTCTCTGCTCAGAAAATGACCTACATATGCAGCAGAAAGATGCTACCAGAACACTACATATGTCACATTCCAATACAGACTTTAAAAAAATAGTACAGACATTTAGAGCACAAAGCAAGCACTAAGCAGTAGGATCACTTTGTGGAGATGTATCTCATATCAGCAAAGGCAGGGGTCAGAGAGAAGACAAGGCATCCAACCAGTCAGGTCGCCACTGCAGACCTAGAAACAGAGTACATGTACACACAGTAGTCCAAAGTAGTAACTCTGTTTTTACAAGGACTTGGGTAGTCTGTGCATTAAATAACGCCCAAGCCGTATGTGAATAAGAAAACAAAACACTGAAGAACTGATCATTAATTGAACACCATCTATTCTGCATGCTGAACAAGACAAGAGAATCAAATCATCCAGCTAATGACTGTAAATCAACTCTGCAGATCAACTCTGCACAAGTAAGCTTAAACCTGTCACTTCCTGAACTCTGAGTAGCAATAACAGCTTTCCTTCCACAGCTGGCATGGAACTGTTCTTGAAAAAGTGATCTGAACAGCACAGTACCTGAGATGCCATGCCAACACCCACACACATCAGCTGCAGGCTTAAAACCTTCAGCATCCTCAGGCGACAGAAGGATAAACTGCTCCCATTGCAGACTGGCAAACTGTCGAAACACATCTGGTCAATAAGTTCAGAAAACACAGTGCTTGTAATATTAGGGGACTGGACTGATTACAGTCCAAGCAAGAAGTGACTTTGCAAACATAGTTATTTATTAATATCCTTTCTAGTCTCAATTACATTTAGTCCCAATGCTTACTCTACTCACTCTCCACCTTTCTTCTCACAGCAGGAGGTTTTCAGCAGAGTTAGCACTTACCTACATCCGGGCCTAGCTCTATAACCTCTGGTGCTTCTGGCCTGTCCTCAGACTTTAGAACAGACAAGGATGAGCCAAGTGAAGAACCTGGCTTTCCTGTCACACACGCAAACAACAGCCATCAACACAAAAAGCAAACCCACGTTGACACTCAGTCCCATACCAAGTGTGGCTGGTCACCCTTCAGACACAGGCTAAAGCCTTTATCAGATTTGCATTACCAGATGCAAAAGGTCCAAATATGCTTTGCACCAATGCCATTTTTGACTAGTGAAGCACTACTGAACACGTGCGATCCAATTTCTTAAATGTTTGATTTTTGTCCATATTTGCTGTAATGACCATCCATCCAAATGCTACATTCCTGACACCAGGCTCAGCTAAATTCCTAAGGAGTCAGGGACACCAGAGTTACTTGTAAAAGCTCAGTCATGGGGGAGGGAACGACGGCTTAAGCCTTTTTGCCTGAATTCATCATGAACTATGTATTCAGAAATTCAGACTTGAAAAGATCTAAGCATATTTTAAGCCCATGCCGAGCACGGTTTCCCTTTTTGGATTCCCTATATTTTGTACTTACACTGAGGGGGAGAGAGGTGGGATGGGGAACATAACTGTTTCCAATCATAAAAATCCATTCCACATTTGCAATAAATGAGGATTTTGACTTGTCCTTGAGAGAAGGTCTTAATTTTCCAGAAACATCTCCTACTGTCTGTAACTGCTGAGGAGAAAAGGAGAGTTTTTCTAGCTCAAAACAGCTCAGTGGAAAATGGTAAGAAGTGAACTAGACAGACAAGTGAGAAATGCTCATTTTAGCATCCATCCTGTGGTTTTCATCCTTGAAAGTTTAACTGGAGCCCTTTATAAAATCACAGCCACAAGGAAAACGGTCATTTTCTCACACAGACACAATTAACACAGATCTGCACTGTAGGAGCCAGGGTGGAACAGAGCGCCATAGGTAACCATCCTTGGCATCTGCTTCTACAGCACCACATTACTGCCCATAACACACTAATTCATTGGTTAAACATAAGCAAACACACATTTCTGGAGTAGATCTCATGATGTGCAGTTGGCAGAAAGCTACAGGAAAGAGATCTCAGAAATGCACGGAACTATGCACAGTTAAGAATTTTCTACTGGTTGGCAGGTAGGAAAGCATTTCATAACACTACAGCATCGCACCCTTCCAATTCAGCCCCCTGCGCTGTCACTGAAGCTGCACATTATTGAGCAACTTCCTTACACCAGCACTGCAAAGTTCTTGCTCACTGTGGGCAACAAAACGATAGTCAGAGGGCTCCAAGAGAAGAAAGGGAAGAAAGTGGTTAAAAGTTCCATCAGCTTCTAATGCCTCGGTGAAATCATCCAGGCTCCCTCTGGTGGCAGATTTAATGTAGAGTGTTGCAGTTTGCTGTATGAGAACACTTTGGAACCACATATTTTTAACTTTGTACAATATACCTTGCTAGGATTGGACTTTGTTTTTTCAAGCTTCTTGTGATGCTTCAGTAACAGCAATTCAAGGTAATGCATTGTTTCTGGCCATAAGCTCTACTGCCTAAAGAACAACAACATTCGATAAAAAGGACCAAATATCATCTTTTTAGATTATAAATTAGTGTCTTTGTGTTCCAAAACCCTCAGATCATGTCTCAGTCCTCACTTCAACTCTCCAGCGCCACCATCTCTGTCCCTGATGCAAAAAGCAGCCAAAGAGAGATATCTCTCCCCAAACCACACAAGAGGTCAATGGCTGTACAGAAGCACAGCCCTCAGCTCCAAATTTCTATTTGTGATTTATATATGAATTATACTAAGCCTCAAGTCCCATATCCCTCAATAATACCAGCGTCATTCATTTGTACCACTGTAAAGCAATTCCAACACGCCTACGTATCTCTCTACAAGACACACGTACGCAAGTCAAACAAACCATCCCTTTCAATGTAAAGTCAAACAAAGAGTGTGAGAAGCTTTAAAAATGCAAAAGGAAAAATGCAAGTTTTATATTTTTAGTATCTACCACTAAGCACCATACACATTGCCATCAAAATACCTGTTCTGCCATCTCACAGCCAAATTTAGTTTTCTTGTCTCCTGAACATTAGAGCAAATGATATCAATGTTCTGCAGTCTCAACTCTTGATTAATAAATAAATAAATAAATGCAGAGAGGTAGCATTTACAAAATCAAAATTGACCACTCAACTTGGGGTAGGAAAGCTGCAGCCTGAACACGATGTCCCATATTGCACAGGAAAATCAGCACGAGCCCTTTCAAGGATGGAGCCAATTTTACTTCTGACAGCTTTTACTATGACTCACTAACTTTTTTGCCTTAATAAAACCACAAATGGCATCACAGCATGTCTATAACAGGCCAGAATTCAAAAAATTATTCAGTGGTTAAGAAACAAAACTTTCCTATGTAGAGAAAAAAAGCACACTCGATTCTCAATTTGTCCTCATGCTTCTAGATAGGATGGGCTGCAAGGTCACACTAAGAAAGATTTGCTTATTTTTTTTAATATACATTCTGTAGTCTAAGGATTCCGGATAACCTTATACAGCCCATCCTGGGTGATGATTATAACCCAAAGTATTGCTCAGTAGGATGGCAGCTGAAGCGTCAACAAAATTCTGGGGATATGTAGTATACAGCAGGCAGCGAAACCGGTCTCAAGGGTTAGAGGAAACACTGCCCATCACTTCACATCCTTTGGGAAAACTATAAAGTTTTACCAGAAGCTACTGCTCACAAGTTACACATCACATATAGGAAGGCGGTCGAAGGCAGCAACTCAGGTTCTGTTCTGCGGGATGCTATTAAATGGAATTCAAAGCTTTCCAGAGCATGTATCATCTCATTTGATTAGGGAGATTACTATTTTGTTCCCAAAGCATTCCTTTAGCAGCCAGCAAAGAGCGAAGCTGTGCGGGAACCAGAAGAGGCATTACAGGCGCGATGCCTTCCTCCCTCCGGAGCGCAGGGCGGCCGAGAGGGACCCGGACCCCTCTCCCCAAAGGGTCCCGTTCCATATCCCGCCTCACTGGCCCCCGACCCAGGCTCGGTTCTGTGCTCGCCTCACACACAATTACCGGGTTGGAAGAGACCCACTGGATCACCGAGTCCAACCATTCCTATAAAACACTAACCCATGCCCCTCAGCACCTCGTCCACCTGTCCCCTAAACACGTCCAGGGAAGGTGAATCAACCACCTCCCCGGGCAGCCTGTTCCAGTGCACAATGACCCTTTCTGTGAAAAGTTTCTTTTTTTTTTTTATGTCCAGTGCCACCCCCGAGCCAGGCTCCCTCACAGACTGGGGCCGGTGCCCACTCCCCTGACCTCGGCTGCCTCCCGCGTCTCCCTCGCCCCTCCCGAATCCCTCCAACCGCTGCCTCACGGACGGAGCCGGTTCCCCTCTGGGAGCGGGACCTCGATTCTGTTCAGCGTTTCCCTCGCCAGCCGCGAGCCCCTCGGGCCGGGCTCCCTCCCTCGCCCCCGCGGCCCGAGCCGGGTCCCGCCTCGCTCACTCACCGATGCCCAGCCCCACCACCACGCGTCCCCCCAGCAGCGTCTCCTTGTCGCGGGCGGCCGCCAGGACGCCGGCCCCGGCCGTGAAGAGCCCGCTGGCCAGCAGGATGCAGGGCCGCCGGCCGCACAGCCCGTTGAGGACGCCGCCGGCCAGGGCGGAGAGGGCGGCGGCGCCCACCGTGCCCGAGACGAGCAGCTCCTGCCAGAGCGCGTCCAGGTTGAGCTCCCGCTTGAGGAGGAGCAGCGCCCCCGACACGACGCCGGTGTCGTAGCCGAAGAGGAAGCCCCCCAGGGCGGAGAAGACGGACACCACGTAGACGAAGCCGGGGGTCTCGTCCCGCTGGAACTGCCGCCGCGCCGCCCGCTCCAGCTCTCCGCCCGCCGCGCCGCCCAGGCTCGAGCACGACTCGGCGGCGATCAGGCTGCGCTCGCCCGCCGCGCCCGAGCCGGCGGACCCGTCCGCCTGCCGCCGCCGCTTCTCGCCCATCAGGTTGCTCAGGCTCCGCAGCGTGTACTCCACATTGTCGCTGGCCTTGCGGGACATGGAACGGCCGGGGTGGGGTGGGGTGGGACGGGACGCAGGGCTGGGGGCCGCTGCCGGGGGCGCCGCCTGCTCTGGGCGCGCTCAGCCGGGCCGCATAGTCCCCTCGCCGCCCGACGGACTTAAGGGGAAGTTGCCGCCGCGGCCGCCGCTGCCAGCGCCCAGGCGGAGCCGGAGGCGGGAGGGGACGGCGGCCACCGGCCCCGCCCCGCTCCGCCGTCCCGCCCGCCGCTGCGCACCGGCCGCGGCTGCGCGATGGGCACACGGCCCCCGGCGGGGTCTGGGGGCCACGCGGGGGCCGAGGCGGGAGAGGGGCTGCGGGGACTCGGGTGCACGCGGGGATACGGGGGCGTGGGGCTGCGGGGGGACACGGGGCTGCGCGAAGGGGACACGGGGTTACGGGGAGGGGATACGGGAAGAGGATAAGGGGGACGGGGCTGCGGGAAGGGGACACGGGGCTCCGGGAAGGGGACACGGGAATGCGGGGAGGGGACACGGGAAGAGGATAAGGGGGACGGGGCTCCGGGAAGGGGACACGGGGCTGCGGGAAGGGGACACGAGGCGCCGGGAAGGAGACCAGTGGATACAGGGGGAGGGACACAGGGCTTTGGGAAGGGGACAAGGGGCTGCGGGAAGGGGACACGGGGATGCGGCGGGGGGGGACGGACGCATGGAGCTAGGGGAAGGGGATACGAGGTGGGATACGCGAGACGGAGCTGCGGGAAAGGGTCAAGGGGCTGCGGGAGAGACACGGGGCTGCGGGAAGGGGACACGGGGTTACGGGGAGGGGATACGGGAAGAGGATAAGGGGGACGGGGCTGCGGGAAGGGGACATGGGGATACAGGGGGATGGACACGGGGCTGTGGGAAAGGGACACGGGATGCGGGAAGGGGACAAGGGGCTGCGGGAAGGGGATACGGGGGGAGGGACATTTTTTTATTTTGATAGGAATGGTTGGACTCGATGATCCGATGGGTCTCTTCCAACCTGGTTGTTCTATGATTCTATGAGTCTATGATTCTATGACATGGAGATAGGGGAAGGGGATAACGAGGTGGGATACGCGATTCGGAGCTGCAGAAAAGGGTCAAGGGGCTGCAGGAAGGGGATACTGGGCTGGGGGGATAGGGGCTGCAAGGGTTCGGGGTTCCGAGGGGGACACAGAGCTGCCTCCCTGCGCCGTTGGGCGCCTTGGTGACCGGAGAGATCACAGCTCATTTAATAACAGGACCGTTTGAATAGAGACCCCAGTTAAAGTTCGCGTTTGTAATTTTCTAAAGTTCCAAAATAAAGATAGATAGATAGATAGATAGATAGATAGATAGATAGATAGATAGATAGATAGATAGATAGATAGATAGATAGATAGAGTGAGAATTCTGAGCCGTTGTTCAGAGAGGGAGTGGTTTGTTGCCACATGGAAGGAAAGTTTGGAGCTTGTTCCCATGTTTGCACTTAAAGTGGAGCTGCCGTGTTTTGGGATTCTCGGTTGGATGTGGTACAAGAAGTAGTTACTGTTACAAAAGGTAGAATATTTTTTATTTAAGCTAAAGTAAAGCTCCATCTAAGTAATTGTCTTTATCGAAAGTTGGACGGAACATCCTTCTGACAGCATGTTTGCTTTCAGGGAGTGTTTTCCCAGACACTGTTCATTCGTTGGTAATGACAATGTCTTGTGTGAAGTATGATCTGTGCTGAGCAGACTTCTCTTCTCTAGTCACCTCTGTTTGCAATGTTTCCCTATCTCAAGTGCAAGGTCAGGCAGAGAGCTGGAGCCAGCTCTGAATTAGGAAGAAATTTGACTGTTGCAATGTTCATAATAACATTGAAATTAGTCCTTGGAAAGTAATTGAACATGCATAAGATTTCTGGAAAAATTTATCCGTGTTCATGTAAGTGGGAAATATATTCTGAAACCAGCTCTTGTTTCATTGCACATCATTGATAGAGATCACTCCTTGTTGTTGCCCAGTCTGATAAAGGATGCTTGCTTTCTGAAACTCCAAAACAGGTCTTGGAGAGTTTATTTGCCACCATTTTCATTACTAGATACGGACAGAGATGTGGCCAGAGGAGCCCTGTCAGGGGTTAGTGGGAGTATGGAGAGAAGGGCCCGTTCCTCAGGAATCATGTGTGCACATGGCTGAACCCTCAAGTTCAACACAGACACTGAGGGAAGAAGACACATCAGGATACTGTTATTTGTGCTCCATTGTATATAGAATGGCACATACTAAAATAAAAAATATTTTAATTCTGGCTTCTCTGTCTGCCGTCAAGATCGCCATAACGAGACCAGCCAGTAGAGGGAGATGTCAGTAATTAGTCGGACGGTTTATTCTCAGCCCACACCCTGTGAGTAGTACCAGTCACAGCCGTGTGAATTTAAAAATCAGAAGAGGGAGCAAAGTCCAGCCTGGCTGGCTGCACACAGCCTCTTTAGTGGTTTGCCTCTCCCATACAGCAAGCTGAAAACCACTGCTGCCAGATAATGGCAGCAAATAATATAATGCCAGGGAAGTGGTTGACTCACCTTCCCTTGAGGTGTTTAAGGTGCAGGTGGATGAGGTACTGAGGGGCATGGTTTGGAGATTGGTGGGAATGGTTGGACTTGATGATCCGGTGGGTCTTTTCCAGCCTGGTGATTCTATGATTCTATGAAATAAAGTGGTGAGTCGTAGTTACCAAAATGAATGGTAATAACAGTTGTCTATGTGTTTTATCCTGTTAGTGACAGATGTGGTGGTGAACTAATAAATAAAATAGGTCAGCTTCCATGTCTGAGCATGTGAGAAGCCTGAACTAGGTGTTGAAGTTCAGTTATCTTTAATCAAGATTTGGATAATAAGGTGTGACTGGCACATTCCTTTTTCCTAGACATACTGTTAGGGCCTGACCCAGCACTTGAACAAGAAACAGTTACAGGTTGTAGCATCAGGAATGAATTATGTTATGCCACAAGAAACTGTCCCCTGAAGTCCAGCAGTTCTCCACAAGCAAACGGGCTTACATTTCTACAATGCCATCAGGAGAGAAATCTATAATTTTCCAGAAGTCTCCAGACTCATATAGCACTCAATACTTTTTATATGTAAATCTCAAATAAAAAATTGGGGATGGGAGACAGTGCACGAAACATAAAATGTTCACAAGAAATCCCCAGCCAGCTAGAAGGAATCCTTTCACAGAATATTTGTCACAGCATCTGGCTGTCACAAAAACAACCTGTCGTTTTAACAGCCATCTCGGAAATCTACATGTTACAGCTTATTAATAGAGACTCAAGAGAGCTAACAGAAAGCACTCTTTTCCTCTATTGCCGGCCCAACACAATCGCAAACAGACATTACTTCTCATTAGATCGTGGTGTCGTGCTTTTTTTTTGAAAGGACTCCCTGAAGAAACACAACAAAGAAGTTCAGTTGTGGGCTGTGCTACACTGAAGGCAGACTTCATGAGAAAGAGGGAGGATTAGTTTGGTTTGTATGCAGATTTTCATTATTGTGATCATCTCTCCGTAGTACTGGGTTTCCTGGTAAGAGATGACTTATAAATGATTTCACAGTAATAGAAGATGTAGTATCATAGAACCATAGAATCATCAGGTTGGAAGAGACCCACCAGATCATCTAGTAAAACCATTCCTATCAAACACTAAACCATGCCCCTCAGCACCTTGTCCACCCATGGCTTAAACACCTCCAAGGGAAAGTGAATCAACCACCTCTCTGGGCAGTTTGTTCCAGTGCCAATGACCCTTTCTGTGAAAATTTTTTTCCTAATGTCTAGCCTAAATCTCCCCTGGCGGAGCTTGAAGCCATTCCCTCTTGTCCTGTCCCCTGTCATTTGGGAGAAAAGGCTATTACTCGCCTCTCTATAATCTCCTTTCAGGTAGTTATAGAGAGCAATGAGGTCTCCTCTCAGCCTCCTGAGTAGTAGGTATGAATAGTAATGTAAGATGGGAGAGGGGCCAGATCCAAAGAAGGGTTTGAGTGGATTTTAGGCAGGGAGCAGGAATAGTTACAGGATTGTACTGCTTTTCTGTTGTTAATACATGGCATATATCAGGTGTCTTCCAGAAGGCTACTGAGCGCTTTGTGCCTGTGCCCAGAGTTCCCCCTAACCTCCTGGGAGCTTCAGTCCAGCCAAGGTGCGCAGTAACATGCTGTAGGTCTTTTATGTGATAGCCTAATGGTTGGTAGCCTGACTTAGGAAGTGAGAGACCCAAGTCACAGATTTGCTTCAGTCCAGGAGGATTTAAATCACTCACCTCCCAAGAAGACTGTAGGTTAAACTGGGAAAAGATAGGTTCTTAAAGGCAATGGAGTTGCTGCGTGGACAAGAATGTAAGAGCCCTGGGTGAGGTGGACAGTGAGGCAAAAAAGGATACGACTGTGCAGCGAAAGAAGGTTCAGCCTTGACAGTACTGGTGATATTCTTTACATGAAGCCATGGCTGCATTTAAAAAAAGAATAATACATGGAGCAAATCCTCAAACCAAGAATTCTTCCATCTCTTCCCTTGCCCCATGCTAAGGGGTAGGGATGAGGGCTTCAGCCTCATGGGGGGGTTAACAATACACTGTGCAAGATCTTGTGGGTTTAGGCTCCTAAAATAATTTTTTATTTGTTAACGTTATGTTGCCTAAAACCCTCAAAAGCAATACATTATTTTGCCACAGAGCCATCTAAGCTGACAGGTACCACTGTGCTGGGCTGAGGGGAATCATCTAGCTGCATATGCAAAAAAGATCAGCAAATACAGTGTATGGTAGCAGAAGCTTAAGTTATCTCTGAGACCTCGGAAAAGCACTGAGAGTAGTGCTAAAACCTTTTCTTACCAGTTAATTTGCTTATGGTTTTCAAGACTGAGAAACCTTTTCTCTACAGAGAATTATACATTACCAGTGTAAAAGGAATATCATTAGGTACCACTTTATTCAAAAAGTATTCCATCCCTCTGACGAGACACATACCCTGATACTGGATCACACCAGTTTGTTGCCTTTGCAAATATATATTTGTAATATAAGGATGCAACTATATGGAATACTCTCATTAAGGGAAAAAAACCAGAGAGAAACAGGAGCTGTAAGCATTTAACACTAGAAACAATTTGAAATAAGCTGTGTATTGCCTTAAAACTTCCTTTTGTTCTGATGTTCATCCTATTCTTGCAACATTGTTGGATCTCTTTGGAAAGAAGACACTTTCAGATACATTCCATAGTTTCCTGGTGAGGGCATAGCATTCCTTCTCCAGCCATTTCTGCTATCCTGATAGTCCTTTGTTTCATTGCTCTGAATGTATTTATTTCTTTGCTCTCAATGCAGTTTTAGTTGTTTGTCATCCTTCTAGTGTTTGCTTTGGGTTACCCTATATAGGTACAGACCCTACTCTGATATGTCAGAAGTCAACTGTCATGTACACAAGCTCTCTTCTAGTGGATGTTATTATATGAGATTTTAATTCCTGGCTGTCCTGGCCTGCAAGGTGACTTTCTTATTTACCTTCTGCTTTGGTCATCTGAACCTGTAAACCAGGACATAACCATTAACCTCCCCAGTAAAATACTTTCAAAATAAAAGTAATGTCAAAATTTATTTGTGAGGAAACTACCGACACCATGCATTTAATCTGACTAGTCAAGCATTAAGAGATAAACTGCTTAATGAGAGCATTACAGTATTAGTAAAATAAAGGTGGAAAAGTGTGGATGGTGGTGACTGCAGAAAGAAGTTGACAAAACAGTGGGATGATGTACTCCTTGCCTGACAGGCAGAGCTGGCAGCACTACAGCTAAGGTTGTCTGAGACTTCATACTGCAGGCTGTTTTAATCCCGTGTAGCTTTAGCAAATTAATCAACTGAGCTCACATTTTGCATAATTCCTCTCTCTCTGCCATGCTAAATGTATGAATTCCAGCAAACCCAGTTCAGACCCTTTGAAAATGTGGATGTAAGAAACACATGGGGTTTTTTGAAGTTAATTTTTCTTCTCTATTTCTAAGATCTCCAGCTTTTTTATGCTTTAGAGCTGGGTCTCAATTTTTAGCAGGAGAACAGCTCCTGTCTGCTTTACACCGTGAAAAGAAAGACCTAACAAGATTTGACTGGAACAGTGTCTCTGATTGAGCCAGCAGCAACACACGAGAGTGTGCTGCTAAATCCAGGTATGCCCTGAGAATGTCTGCAGCTGTTACACTGATGGCTTTGCATTAACCTCTATGTGGGCATCCAGAAGGGAGATTGGGGCAGCCCGTCTGGAGGCACCACTTTGAAAATCAGGGTCTGGCAAATGCTGAAAGCCAGTAGTGGTGTGAACTGGAGCAGCGGTGGAAAGACTTTTATTATTGTCCAATTCTACATTTTCACAGTTGTGTAGTTGAAAAGGTGGCTTACCAGGTTACAATCCTTATCAAGTAATTGTTACTCCATTAAAGTTATCATTACTTAGTTACAACACTTGGCAGCATAAAAATCAAAGACATGGCACACTGCTACCCACAGGATACCAGGGAAACACTGCTCTTGATCCACCGTATCTTCAAACGAACATCTGCCAACACAGAGCTGTTTGTCTGCCAAGCAGAAAGCTCCGTTAGTGCTGCAGGTGGGCTCAGAAGAACAGCAAGTCATCTCTGAGTTGGCTCACATTTCTGGGAGTAGAGAGTAACTCTCTCTGCCGACACCTGCCATCTAGCGTACTCAGAAGACACACATGAAGAAGGGAAGCACTTGCAAAACCATCAGTTTTAGTCCAAACATCCTTAATTCCATTGTTCATAAAACCAAAATTGATTTATGTAAGTCCATTTCTCTAAAAGGTGGACAGTGCTTCTAAACCAAATCCCTCTATGGATTATGTTAGACCAGCACATCAGTTGTCCATCATTTAATGAAATAAAACTGAAAAATAAATTGGAAAGGCTTTTAGGCTTATGAGTGACTACACGCTCCTCTGCATTCTTAGAGAAGTAATGGCTGACACAGCGTGAGTTCAGTACTTTATAAGCTCCCACCTCATCAAAGCAAAATCAAACATAAAATTAAAGCCCCAAGAAGTGGAAACCATATGTTTTAAGCATCAGTTTAAAAAGCCAGCTTTGCTGCCAGCTCTGACATTGCAGAATGCTATACAGAAGTGCTTCATCCCAGGCTGCAAATGAAACTGGAAACAGATTGGGAGGAATTCAGGGACTGACTCATTATGTTGGTCATACCCTCTGGATGTGACAGATGGTGAATCCATCAAAATTTGTTTGGTGTTTAGTTTTCTTTTTTTGAGAGAACTGTGCAGTGATGGATAAGTAAGCCTGAAAAGGAAACTGGACTACATGAATACCCTGCACAAAGACAAAATATGACTGGACAGTGCCTGGTATGTGGAAGACGAAACCTAGCACTTTCTGTGGCTGGGAAATAGGATGGAGCAGCACTAAGCTGTGACTTTTATTTGCTTCCTTGCTTCTTTTTTTCCTGTATCTGTACTTCAAAAGTCTTATTTTCACCACTGTAGATAGATATCTCTTTTTTTAGATCTATTTTATTAGGCTGCAAATATTAAAATCGGCTATATTTTTAAATAGGTCCCCTGTGAAATATTTTATGGAACTCTGTCTAGAAATTTTAACAAATTCCCTGACAAGCATCACACCTGTCACAGTGATAATTTTGGATATAACATAAAACACTCATGAAAATGGCATTAATAGTGATTCTCGACCCCTTCATAAAAATTGATAGGAATATGTAGTGATTTAATGGGAAGGTTAATACTGTCAGTAGGAAGTGTTGAGCAGGCTCCAATATTCATCACAAAGTAATGCCAATGATTTTTAAAAAGCTTCTGTGAGTTCAGTAAGGTCTTTTGCTCACAGTTTGACATTACTGTGTGGCCCTGGATATATCTGGGAGACACTTCTGGCTTGGTGCTCTAGATCTAAAAAAAGAAGGGTGGGAGTTACACACACAGGGTTTGTTCCTAGAGGCCTTCCAAGGTACCAAGCTGTTCTCACTAATGATGGAAAATTTGTGCACCTGCTTCCCTCTACAACTACAAATTACATGCCTAAATAAGGCAGATTTGCTCCCATCCCATTTTTGCTTGTATTTAAAATGCAGGCATTCTGAGGCTTCCCTCAGGTGCCTGTGCAGGATGCACAGTGCCTGGCAGTGAGGAGGAGCAGCTGCACTGCCAGGTGCTATTGCACAATCTGTACCATCAGTGTCAGAGATTTAGTGGGGTGGCACACATGGCTGGAATGTGGCCATGAATATTTGGTAAGGACAGGCAGGGGAGAGTGAGGGGTGTCAACACTTTATGTTAAGGAGCTTCTTGGCTATGCAGTGCCCCAGTATCAGATTGGAGACAGGCAGGCTGAGAGTTTCTGGGTCAAGATCAGAGTAAAGAGAAACCTGTGAGGTGTTGTGATAAGCATGTGCTACTGACTGCAGGCTGTGAGGAGGCAGGGTCTGAGGCTTTCTGCCAACTAGAAGCCTCCTACTTAGAGCCCATGTCCTCGCTGAGGATTTCAGCCACCTACTTGTCTATCAGAAGAGCAGCACAGCATCAGGCAGGCAATCCAGGGGATTCTTAGGGTGCAGCATTGCTATTTTCCTGAAACAAATGCAAAAGAAGGGCAGTCATGGCCTTCTGCTTAACGCTGGCTTGACATCCTGCTAAGGAGCAGAGAAGAAGTTGGGGTGAGAGCAGTCACCGAATGCTGCTCAGGCTGCAGCAGCCACAAGGTTGTAGATGCAGAGGAGAGCCAGGAAGGTGAGCAGCAGTTAGGACTCTGGGTGACCACACTGACTTATTCAGGAAATAGCCTGTGGGAAGCATCCGTGAAGGGGAAGAGGTCCCAGAAGAACTAATTGGTTTTTAAAGAGCACTTCCTTAGAGCTCATGCATGAACTATTTCCTTGTTCAGGAGCATAGGAAAGTTCATCTGACAGCCTTCTGGCTAGGCAAGGACCATCCTAATGAACTAAAATATGGATGGGGAATACACAGGAAGCAGGAGCAAAAAGTACTGCTCAGGCTCTCAGAGGTAAAATCAGGCAGACTAAAACCCAGCTGGAATAAAAATCGGTGAGGGGCATAAAGGGTAGCAAGGTAAAAAGCGATACCTACTGGTGTAAGATGAGTCCATGGGTGGATTGGAGAGACAACACAGTGACAGGCAACACTGAAAGGGCTGAAGTAATCAGCACCTTTTTTTTTGCACCAGTTGTCATGTGAGAATCACGTGCCCTGGCCTTTCATAGAATCACAGAATTGTTCAGGTTGGAAAAGATCTTTAAGATCATTAAGTCCAACCATAAACTTTGCAGGTATCAGTACAGGCTGAGAAGGTGAAACAGCAGTTTGGGGTCACTGAGACAATTTACATGCATACAAACCCATGGAGTCAGGTAGTAGTCACTCAGGAGTGCCAATACTGCTGGCCAGTGTCATTGCAAGGTCACTGTTTACCATCTACAGAAAATCATAGCAAGCAGGAGAGGAATCTGAAGACTGCAAGAAGGTTAATGTTACACATCTTTTTAAATTAAAGGCAAAAACAGGTATACAGTTACTTTCTTCTAAAACGGAGGCTGGAGCGAACTGTAATTTTGCACTTTGACCTGTTGGGAGTCAGAGCTCAAGTTCACTTCATTGTTTGCTCCGCTAGTTCTCACTATTTTGCTTAGTAGAGCAGAAGACCCTCCCTCTTGACTGCCTAGGAGGCTGCAGCTCATGCCTCAGCACTGCTGCTTACATGCTTAGAGCAGATGGTGTTAATACCCACCTTGATGTAGGCGACTGGGCATGCTGCCTGTACTAAAGCATTCACTACAGAAAACAACCAGGTCCCTGAGAGGTGCAGCCCTGTGTGTAATACAGACAGAAATGTGAGGACTTGGCTTACAGAAAGCAACATATGTTATTGTCAGTAGAGAATAAAGCAATATATGCTTTATGAATTAATGTGTTAATATGAAATATAAGAGGTAACAAGGATAATTTAGTATTCAGCCTGCAAGACATTAGCAGCGCATTTATGATACGTGCGGCTTCTACCTCTGACAGAGGCACATGTAGGTGACGTGAAGTGTGCAATTAACACAGAAATGGTAGGTACCTACTCTTAACCAATAGTACAGAGATCCTGAATATGTGCTCGAGGAACCCAGCCAAGCAGCTCACACATTGGTGTGTAAATCTAAGGGCTTGGGGAGATAACAGGACGCATTTAAGGATTACATCTTGAGTTGTGCAAGGAGACCGATACTATTCACAATGAGACCATGAGACTGTAAACATATTAAGGAGGTGTGAAAGGTTTGGCTACAGTGTGTGCTTATCCCCAGCACTGAAGACTACTAAACTCATTTTAATTGTTGCAATTCTGTAGCTGTTGGCTAATCTTTATGATAAATAAGTTATCACCTGATGAAGAAGTGTGAATTTAAATGGTGTGTATTTTTCCAGCAGTAAACAGGTGGAACATCTTTAAGTGAACGAGAACTATTTAAGGAACACAATTTGGTGAATACATTTATGACTGTTATAAAAAATACAGTTCTGTGACTAATAGGGTGGTTATTGCTCAGGACCAATGACAAAAGAGGATGTGTCATCACTTTATTCTTATACCCGCCTCTCCAAAACAGGCAATTAGAGAAGTTAGTATTGATAACACCAATGTAGATAACATAAACTAAGAATGAGAGAAAAGAAAAGAATAGAGAAGCAGAAGAGGTTAAAAACAGCAGAAGAAGCAAAAAAAAACCCAAACCCCTTAAAGTACAGTAGGAGAAGTCAGAGTTAAATAAATAAGTTTGTGGGCTTTTGGAAACTTCCAAGTATTGGAGATGAAGAAAAAGAGACAGGAGAAAAAAAAACCCATGGTGAGTAAACAGGTGGAAATCTAAGTTTTAGACACTGGTTCTACTTGGGTTGTTTAGGTCAGGAGAATCAATCAACAAGTGGCAGCTTTTAAGGCAAAAAAGTCTGAACATCAATGGTGTTTGAAGAAAGACAAGAGGAGCAAATAAGCAATCATTTGTGGCACAATCCCTCCCTATGTTCCTTTCTTGCTATTGGGATTTACATTGCTTTAAAAGGGCAGCCACATTTGTTTGTAATCTGATGGTGAACCTGAATATCTGAGCTTCCAGACTGAGATTTAAGAACTTCTGCTGAAGCACATGATAAACCTTTACTGGGTTTTGTTGTTGGACAACATAGTCCAGATGGGTGTTTTTCAGATCTGCCTTCAGGTGTCAGCCCCACATCCAGACGTGCACATGATTCTCTGGCAGGATACATCCCAAGCCTTCTTGTGATGTGGGCCCTTTGCAAGGCACAGCACATCTGCTCGCTCTCTGGTGCTGTACCTTTCTGTGAGGCAGGGATGAGATGAATGGATAGGATTCCCTTCTACTTGAAACCTTCCTTGTCTGAACATCACCAGACTTCACCAACACAGCCTGCCTCAGGAAAAGGATTTATTAGTGCCTTGTCAGCTTGAGCTTTCAACTCGTGCTTGAAGGTTGCAATTGCTGGAGGATACAGGCTGGCCCAGCATCCATGTACCATTGTGCCTGGAGCTAAAGCAGAGCACATGGGAGCAGATGCACTATCCCAGCAGCCACTTTTGGGTAAAAATTTATGTGATCTTGCACCACCCCTTAATGTGGGTGTAACGTTCAGAGCCCATTGCAAATGGGCAGCTCATCCAGTCTGTGAACATTTAGCAGTCCTGTCTGTCTTAGGCCCTGCCTTGCTGCTGGGAGAGGGCAAAGGACCACCAAATCAGGAAAACCTAGGGTTTCCGCAACCATTGTCATTCAACATGGACCCACAGATGAAGCCAGGATGGGCTTATTTCTCATGAAGATGCCACTGACTCCTCTGCAGGGATCAGCTGCCTCATGACAAACTATCCCTCAGCTGACACTCACTTCTTCCAAGCCAGATGCACTTAGGTCCCTGCAGACCAGGCTGTCTGCAGCTCCCTATCCAACTCTCCATGCAGAAATGACCTCTCTGACAATGCCATTTCTCCTGTTCCTCCAAGTAGCGCATTCTACACAGACTAGTGTGCTGACAAGTTCTGTTTGAACAGGAAATAGTGCTTCAGCATCACAGTGATCTTTTCATTTTCCCCCAATAATCTTGTTGTATATATTACATTGTGCTTTGGAGCCAGTGGAGCATCAAAGCAATGTTGGATTTTTAGCAAAAAAGATCCTGACCTGATAGTTTAAAGTTTAGACAAAAGCAGGGGTAGAGAAAATGGAGCTGGCATATGAAGCGAACAGAGATTGCAATTGTTAGTTGCACTGCCCTCCTTTTTCCCCCACCAGGGAAAATGAAGGGAAAGTAGATATGCTGTGAGCTGGATTAGTTCTTACAGACATGCCGATTCTTCAACTTCATTCGTAGAAAGCAAACAGGGCAGGGCACTGTAGCATTACAAGTCACACCAGAAATTTCTGTAGTACTAATGCATCAGTGCCTATGATTTGAAATTTCTGCATCAGTTATATGAGAGTTTTGTGAAAGGACAAAAGAAATATTTTTTTAGTGATCAAATTTTCATATCTGGTTGGGAAATAGGGTTCATCAATAGAGATCAAAACAAGTATCTGAGACTTAGGGTAAGAGCAGAGATGAGAGGATCAATGTGTGAGATCCCCAAGGAAAAGAATTACTAATGAAAGAAAATAAATCTTTTAAAATAAACCACTGATTTGTTGGGGGCCAGGACATGTGACTGCATTTTGTCTCACACATGTTATTTTGTCCATGACCATGAAAGCTGCCACTGTCAACCTTTTCCTGATTCTGCCTAGGTTCAGCACTCATTAGACTCAGAGCAAAGATGTTTGAGACGGGCACCATGAGACAGGATCTGTTTCTATTTGCCATTACATTGAGTGTCCAGCTGTAAGTTTTCTAGATGATACTTACAGGTGCTGAGACACCTGCATGATTACACTGCCGTGCTCTGTTCACTCTCCCTTTCTGATGCAACATTAAGAAGCAGCTTTATTTTCTAATTGGTTACCTTGGTGAGTTGGACTGGTCTATTTGTTAATGAAAGAGATGAGCTTCCCTTCTAAAGAGACTTTGACCAACCCTCTGAGAAAACAAATGAGCTTATGAAAAGCACAAAAGCAGGTGTGTTACTCAAGAGCCATACAAATGCCTGCTTGAGGCCAGACTTTCTAGACTTGGGTATACTTACATCAGGTTAATCTTCTAGGCAGCTGAGAATATCTCACAAGCCTCTTGAAATCTTTCTCTCAAACATTTTTTCCCCCAGAATATTTTAATATCTCTTCGTAGAAATTTCTAAACAGATGACCTAAAGTCCTCTTTTCTACCCACCAATTATCATCTCCTTTGCTTTTAGATGAAAGCAAAGAGACAGCCGGTTTTCTCAGTCCCAAGATTGTTAGAATTGCGTATTTGTTTACTAGCATGGTCAAATCAACACGTTTCTTCCATCATTTACTCTTTGGGAAATTCTACTAACATTTTCAGGAAAAATGCAGACTGAGACAAATGACAAACAGCAAAGAAAGTTATAACTGTGTCTTGTTTCCAATGGAAAGCACTGAACAGTTTCAACTGTGGCTGGCACCCAAAGAAGTGAGATTATGCCTGTGCCATAAGCTGCAGCTTCAAGAATATATATCTGAACTAGAGCAGGGTACACCCTGCCACCTGAGCACAGAGCTCTCCTATGGCTAATTTGCCATTCAGGCAGAGGTTTTATTAATGTAGTTGTGAACATCACACTAATGAAGCCATGTTGAACAGGTAGTCTGGGTACCACTGTATCCCTGAAGATTTAATAGTGTGACTGCACTGTTGTTTATCTTATGGCCTTCCATTTTATTGCACTTCATATAAGCCTCTCAATGCACTGCAGCTTCATATAGGCATTATAAGCTATTTTCTAGCAGTAAGCTATGCCTGAAGATGGCAACAGTCAGTCCTCAAATTTTCCTATGCCAGGATGACAATTTATTAATTCCTTTTTATTCAATCATAAAGAATGTTGTGCCCCTCAAACTACCCATATTTGATGAAACAGAGTAAAACTGTTGCACTGTAGGAGGGACTGCATCTGTTGCAAGCAGTTGTCTTACAAGAGCAAACTGCCACACCAGATGTGTCCTGCAACTTGAATGTATCATGGGAACCAATCCTTAAAAAAAAATCAGCCAGGAAGTCTCAATGGCTTCAAAGGATTCTACTTATATGCATAAATATTTGAAGCTTCAGATTTTCTCATATCTGCTAGCCAGCAAGAAAAAAGCTCTAGATTTTTTGGTTAAGCTTGTAAATGTTCAGAAATTTGCCTGCATACAATAATAGCCCAAAGAGGATACTGCATGAAAGGAAAACATTATTTCATAAGATAGACTTTTATTAAATAAAACTAGAAATTAAGGCATTACTTTTGTGTTGAGAGAAAAAATGTAACAACAGACCTTTAGGAAAAGGGAAATTGGACCACAGAGGGGAAGCAAGGAAGGCATATGTAGTAACATTGCTGCCGAGGGTGCTGTCCCACAGTACCTGAGCAAGATGAGCAGGACAGCTCCAGGGTCAGCCAAGGGAGCACAGTGTCTACATATCCACCTCACAAGTCAGTAGACATAAGGCAGGTTCAATGTTAAGCAGGAAAATCAAGTCAACAAATCAGGGTCAGGACCAGGTCCAGTGAGGATAACCAGGGCAGCCAAGAATCAGTGACGGATAGACAAGTGCATGGTAATGAGGCTGATCCAAGGTCATGCCAAGAGGTCAGGTGCAGATTGGTGGGGTACATGGACATGGCTGTCATGTAGTTTAGGCACAGACAAGAGGAGAGGTCTGAGCTGAAATGCACCTCCAGAGTGAAGGAGCTGTTTCTCATGGTCTTCCTTGCATAACTCACCAGAACACAATTCATCTGAGCAAAGGTTACGCAGCAGCACTGTATCAGCACCAGCCCTGAGCACACAGACAATATGTAGGAGTGAGAAATGTACTCAGGGACCTGACAACAAAAAGAACAAGATGAAAGAAAGTGTAACTGGCTTGTTCTATGCTCTACTTGTCACATATTCCCAAATATAGCTGGAAAAAGCACCAGTTAAACATCCTTTGGATGGACCTAAAAGTACTAGGTCTAAGAGAGGAGGAAGAGGCAGTAACATGGAAACAGTTTTTGTAATTCAAGTACATATTCCTTTAGTCACAACATGGTAGGACCCTTTTGGCTTTATCTAACTGAAGTTAGCTGATGAAGGTATCAATTCAGGTGACCTGAATGCTTTCTTACTTTTATGAACCGGTATCTGAACCTGTCAGTCTAAAATTTTATCACTGAAGTTCACCTGACCAGTGTTTTTAAAATTGCCACTAGTTTTGATGCTAAACTCTGTCTCAATGAAAGTCAATCTCTTCTGAAATTGGCTATACCTGAACAAATTGCTACAGGCCAAATATAAAACTTACCCTTCAGCACTCCAGGCTACTAAAACAAACACAACAATGTGTCCGCAGTTTTATTTTGTAAGTTCTACAAACTGTTTCATAAGAGGTTTTGAACATGGAAACCACTTTAGAACCTGTGTGCTGCAATCAATTACATCCAATGCTTGGAAAACAGCAACACCGACTTGAAGGAAAGTGGTTGTGAAGTTTTGACCATAAGAGGTTGCATTCCCTCTGTCAAATAAGGTTGACAGTAAAGTACTCCTAATCCTTGAGAATAACATTTTGTTTCTTGGTTCAACAGAAGAAAGTGGTGCTACAGCTGCTATTTTGATACCAACATCTGCCCATGCCTTATGGAGATTTTGACTTTAAAAAGAAAACTAACCCAGTGTATGCCAGCTGCTGGAATTTATAGAGTATTAGTGAATGAAAAAGTATTAAAAGCTGATTTTAAATTGCAATATATGAAGAATGAGAAGTGTCGGGTAAAGTAATCTGCTAAAAGAAATGCCATGGAATTCTGAAGTGTTATTTACACAGAATTAATTTGGAATACAAAGCCTGGAGACTTTCAAGTCATGGATGGTTACGCAAGCCCTGGGCAGGTGTGGTGGGCAGACCGGGCATTCATATTTACAGGACTCACAAACAAATACCAGAAGAGACAATTCTGTTCTTCCAGGCTTCCTTGCACAGAGCAGCAAAACAAATTTTACAAAGGATGGAGTAAAAGAATCACAGAATCACAGAACAACCAGGTTGGAAGGGACCCATTGGATCTTCTAGTCCAACCATTCCTATCTAACACTAAACCAAGTCCCTCAAGACCTCATCCACCCGTCCCTTAAACACCTCCAGGGAAGGGGAATCAACCACCTCCCTGGGCAGCTGATTCCAATGCCCAAGGACTCTGTGTGAAAAATCTCCTCCTAATCTCCAGCCTAAATCTCCCCTGGTGGAGCTTGAGGCCATTCCCTCTCGTCCTGTCCCCTGTCACTTGGAGATCCTCTCTACAACCTCCTTTCAGGTACTTGTAGAGAGTAATGAGGTCTCCTCTCAGCCTCCTCTTCTCCAGGCTAAACAACCCCAGCTCTCTCAGCCGCTCCTCATAGGGTCTGTTCTCCAGACCCTTCACCAGCCTCGTTGCTCTTCTCTGGACTTGCTCCAGAGCCTCAACATCCTTCTTGTGGTAAGGGGCCCAGAACTGGGCACAATATTCAAGGAGCAGCCTCACGAGTGCTGAGTACAGAGAGAGAATCACCTCCCTGGACCTCCTGGTCACACCGTTTCTGATACAAGCCAGGATGCCATTGGCCTTCTTGGCCACCTGGGCACACTGCTGGCTCATGTTCAGTCGGCTGTCGACCAACACCCCCAGGTCCCTCTCCTCCTGGCAGTTTTCCAGCCAGGCTTCTCCCAGTCTGTAGTTCTGTAAGAATGTTGGATATCATTTTAAAGTCCCTAGACAGTGCAGGCAGGACAGCAAATTTACCTCACGTTGAAATCCCTATCTACCAGATTGCAGCTGCCAGCTGGAAACTCTACCTGCAAGCTATTATGCTTTTGTCTAAAACAGTGAGAAGTTTATCACCTCTCATTCCCACATGGAAGCATTTATATAATATCATCAATCACCTTCAAAGCTGAAGAGATCATATGTCTTAAATTTTGTATTGAAAGATGTATTTTACAGCTTATTATTTATTTTTCTGGCTTTAATCATAGGCAATGACACAACTTTCAGTCAGTACACATGGATCTATCTCTTTGTGTATAGATGTTTTTCCACTACTTCCATTTCTGGCTTAAGATGAGGTGTAAGAATTATGGCACAGAAAACATTTTGGGAGTCTGTAGAGCCAAGAAGTTGTGAATAGGTACCTGTAACAAATTTTATTAAGAATGTTCTTTTACTGTGAAGGACTAAAAACATGAGGATCATCCAGTCCTAAATAGGCCTTCTTGAGCATCTATCCAGAAGTTTGAATGTCCTTTTAAAAAACCAGAGCATGCTCATGGCATTGAATATCACATCATTATGCCCAGTGAGAGGTATCTGACTGTAAATCCCTCGCTTGTTTGCTTTGCTTCAGCATTTAAAACAGATATTTTGGTTGAAAAGAGTAAAATTGAATCAACTGAGTTCAGAGGCAATGGTTTTGTTACCAGGAATCAGCATTGAGACTTGAAACCTTGAACCTCTACCATCACAACTGATGGCCTTCAAAACTAGCAATGCTAGCTGATTGTTGGCACAGTAGCTAAGTATGGAGCTCCCACTTCTTCAAAGAGCTAGGAGCTAGACAGCTCAAAATAGCGTCCAAGGGCTACTAACCTGAAGCTGACTTTCCAAAATCCCATGGAGCCAGCATGCCTCTTAGGAAGGAACAAAATAGGGCAAAAGGTAGCACCTGGTAGCAGCTCATATTTTAGTACATTCCCGTTAGAGATGGCAAAGAGGGGCCCAGGAAATATTCTTGGGAGCTTGATACTTCTTTTCTTTTTCTCTGAGAAGAGTAAGGCATGGAGGATGAGTCTCTCTTTGAAGCAATCTACTATTGCATTTAAAATGAAGCAAGGGATCACCAGCTATGACCTGGTTAACAGTCATCACCTGGAAAGAGCACACTTTTAACTTTGCAGGTATAGAGACATGTCAAGCTGAGAAGAGTCATAGCATCACTCAAGAAACTCGGAACTGAAATTATATGAAAACAAGTAATAATGTTTTTGAGTCACAGACATACCACATGAGACCTAATAGAGGCATGACTTCAGAGTCCATCCTCAAAGGAAATTCAGCCCAAAACAATGTGTTTTAAGATGCATTAATACTCTCTTTTCCTGCTGCATTTGCACAGGTTGAAAATTCACAGCAATGATGCCTGCAATTAATTGAATAATTACTTTTCAAATAAACACTTGCTAAAAAGCAGCAGAAGCCTCCTCACAGCCGATACATTAGCCTGTTTTCCAGGTTTGAAAGGACCATTCCCAGCATCTGCCTCCATGCCTCCAACATAAAAAGAACTGGACCATGGCAGGGAGTGGGAGAGAAAGAACATAGAGGACCATTTGGGACAAGGAGTCTCAGGAACTCCTTATCATCCCCATTAAGAAGTATATTTGAGCATTGCAGTAACATGACTCTGGGAATAAAATGGTTCTCTAAATAAAATATACATAGCTATTTGCGGATAAATGTTAATAAAAATCTTGCAGAAATGACTGAGTATGTTCAGGTTTCAGTTTCTAGTCATGTAAACTATTTCAGCCTTACTAGTTGCTTCTCAAAATCTGGTAGTTTCAATAGAAACTGGTATTAAAGTGAATTGCTAATGTGGAAACAGCCTGTGGTGCAAAGGAATTAAAGATTTCATGAAAGAAAATATGGAAATCAAAATAAATAGTGGGTGTTGATGTACAGTCAAATCTTCATTGCCAGATATGAGAAATTTCCCTCCCTACTCAGCAGTGAGAGCAGTCACCAGGGAAAAGCCTTCACAAACAGGATTCTGCAGTCTTTCCTTGCATCTCTGTGACTGTGCTATCTTAATTCAGGGGTGATTATCTTGGTCAGTAGCCACTCTGCGGAAGGGCAGTCAGCCTCCACTCGGCAGGAGTAAATCCTCTCTGCAGCTTTCCTAAAGGAACAACTCACATGCTGGGGTCAGAATCATCCTCAGGGCACTGCAGGGGCCTGTGTTTATGGCATTTCTGGGAAGCACCATCAAGACACAGCCTCAAGATCAGGATGCAAAAGGAAAATGGCTGGGACAGCAGTTTGAACATTGTAGCACTGAAGAGCTAATGATGCAATTTGTTGTCTGTACTCGGAAGGGCAGTAAAGCAAGACACAGGTCACCCTTCTGCCGCCGAGTCAAACCTTGCTGAGCTGTTACCTCAAGCACCATTTGTAGCCCCACTCCACTTCTTAGGAAGGAAACAGGAGAGACAGGGAAGGAACACAGAAGAACGACTACAGTATTGAGAGGGAGAGATCAGCTGCCCTGCAAGGAGATCTAAAAATGCTGAGAGAGCACACAAGCGAAGTTTACCAAACCATCAAGGCAGAGGAGAAGTTAAATACACAATTTATCTACCAAATCCTTAAAATACCAGAGCTATAAGTCACCCAATGAAAACAGCAGGGGATCAGTTCAAAACGTACAAACAGGTTTTTTTTCATGGGTTGCAGTGAACTTGTGGAATCTGTTGCCATAGGAAGCTGTAGAGGCAAAAGATGCAAGCAGGTATTGTACCAGTTCATGGACAACAGGTTCATAAACAGATACTGAAGGACAGACCAGGACCTTCCTGTCTAACGCCTCTTGCACAATGAATGCAGATATCAAAGAAGTGCAAGTGGAATGGATGACAGAAAGCAGCTAGATTTGTGCGTTCTCCCTAAACAGCATTTCTGATTGCCACCATAAGAGACTGGTCTGATACCACAGGGCATTTCTTGCATTTTTGGAAATGCAATGAGATGCCCATGAGATTTCCATCAGTCTTCAACTGATTCCTTCACAGCATGGAATACACAGGCAAAGCCTTTGCTGGTGCAGACTTCGGGGGAGAAAGTAAGATGTTTATAACTGGTGGAAGAGGAATAAGCTCCTTACAACTAACTTCAGAGACTCTATGAAGAAAAACATCAAAATGACTGGGGCACAAGTTCAGAAAAGACCAGGATTAGGGGGATAATTATGTACTTGCACAGGGTGTTGAGGGCTGGGTAGGGCACCGAAACCCAAGTCATATTTTGAAACAGGATAAAGCCTGTTGCTTAGCGGAATAGTCAGAAAATTGGTCCAAATCTCAATTTTCATAGAGTCATAGAATCATGGAAAAGAACTTTGAGATCACCAACTCCAACCATACCTGTTCTCTGCTTAATCATGTCCCCGAGCACCCCATCTACTTGACTTTTAAACACCACCAGGGATGGTGACTCAATCACCTCCCTGGGCAGCCTGTTCCAGTGCCTGATAACCCTTTCTATGATGAAATTTTTCATTATGTCCAATTTTCTCTTAATTGGTTCAAATAAAGATAAAATAAAGACATAAATTAATAAAGTAGAGATACAGCTTTTCCTTGTCCACCTTGGCTCTTCCTGTTATCTTGGGTTTCTCAAGTATAATGCCAACACTACCATAATGCTTACATCGCTAACTTTGCTTACCATCCAGGGGCCAGTGACATATATTGTGTGACAACAGCACTTGTATTTGGGATTGTTTTACAAAACACTACTTTTTGGTTTAGTAGTACCTGAGAGAAGACTATATTAGGGCAAACAGCAAGTCCTCAAATAGTTGCTTGTGGCTTTATTAAACTCAACAGTTTTTGAAACTATTACATCAAGTTAATCAGTAAAACAAGAAAAAAACATGTAACTGACACCCAGCATTTCCTATTTTAGGACAAATCAGTGTTGAAAGATATGCTAATCCCACAACATCATTGTAGCAACATCACCCCAAATATATCATCTAGCATTGCCTTCTCCCTCTCTCAGTTTGTTGCATCAGTTTCTCTCCATCCTCTTTTGTTTGAGTATAAGCAAGTGGCTGACATGGCCTTTCAACCAAGTCTACCCCTTTTGGGCTTTCAGCATATTTAATATAAATGCAAGGTGAACCTTACTTTCTTAATCCACTTTCTCAATCCTATGCTGTGCAGTTGTGCTTCCACATGTCCTTTCACCTTCCCCCAAGGTTTCTTTTGGTTTTATTTTTGGTTCTTTTTTAATTCTTTCTCTTAATCTTGTTTTTAGTAGTTGATTCTCCTTTTTCAGCCTTTGCAGTCATAGGTCCCAGGCCTGTCAACCCCAAATAATGAAGCTGTCTGTAACTGCTGCAGAAACTACCACTTTTTCCTTTCTATGTGATCCTGTCATGATGCTTCTTCATAGCCCTCTCCCAGCTCCATTCCTCCCTATCTGAACCACAGGCTATGGTCAGAAGCTGCTTTTAGTATTCCAAGTATGGTGCTCGTTTGTTTCAGCAGTGATTAGCTTAGCCTAATACAACCATATTTGCAAGTATATGAGGACAGCTCATGCTCTGATGCATCTCCTTTGTGCCCAGGGACTTGCCTGGCTTTTTAAGTGAATTTGGAGTCACAGAAATATGTTTCTAAACATTGTAATATATTATAAATGTCTTTTATATTGAAGTGAATTTTTATTTCCACTCTCTGGTAAAGTTTATAAACTATTAACTCTTATAAACATCATAAAAAACACATGAAATAAAAGGTAACAAAAATAGAGACAAAGTGAAGTTAATCTCTCAAACAAAATGTAAAGAAACAGAACCCAGATCCTTAATCCAATCTTATTATTTACTTCAAACTGCCCAGGAAGTCCACCCAAATTACCCATATTATTAGTTATTACTGAAGAAGTAGTTTTCTGTTGTTGCTATGGTGGCCACATCTGCAAACACAGCTTTAGAGTCAATGATAATAATCGGTCCTGAAAGAAATTGTGCTTAGTCACTAACAGAGCTATATGAAACTTTGGAGACTAAATGTGGTATCTACTAAAGTAGTATGGGCTTTCTTTTTCCGCTTTAAACTCAGTACCAGAAGGAAAGGTTAATTCTACAGTTTAGTTGTCTGAACAAACACTAGAAAATTTCATAGTACATAAACCAAGAGATAGACCCAAGCCCTGACAGAGCAATGCTTGGTGTGACAATCACTCAATAATATGAAGCCCCATGTGCTTTCCAGATATGGTTGCTTGGGGGTTTTTGCTAGTATGAAACCAACCCAGTTAAGTGCTTCATCTTCCACATGGCTTCTTGGTACTAACACTCTGTTAATCCAGTCATTGTATATTTACACAGCACCATGATATTTCTCAGATGTTAGGAACTGGCTTTGAGAAAGCCCCAAGGTTTTATTTTAATCACATGGCATTTAAGAACAACAGACTCAAAGTAAGAATTTAAGGAAAGCAAACCATTTTTAAAAAGCTAGCTTGCCAGTGAGAGAGTGATCAACTTTTCAGAAGTTTAACCTAAAATGGCAAACTAATGAAACCTGAAAAACAATCTTTCATTGCCTACCGTTCACTGCACCGTCATAGCCTGAGCTAATTTAAATGCACAGGAATTATGTGTGCAGCGTAAGACTTTTCCATCTCCCCCCTGAACAGATTAGTATATGGAAAAAAATCATTTTATAATCAAGACTGCAAGACGATTCAAAACCAGGTTCCATACTCCTGGTATACAAACTGATATAGCTAATATTTAACATAAGATAGCTCTTAGATTTTCACCTGCAGCTGTTTAATAGACTTCCTTCTGCCACTGACAGGTGTTTTAGATTACTTTAATTTTAAGCGTCCAAAGAATTCTATTAAGAAATAAGTTTGACAGCTAGGTCTGTGCTACAAATTAAAGCCTAATGTTTATGCTACACAGTAATGGAGGTAAGTCTAAGCTCACACCTAATTTTCATGCATTTGTGCCCCTCAATGCAATGGTACAGGAACACTGGAAGCAGCAAAGCAACTCAATAGCTGAAAGAAACAAATAGGGAATATAAAATACAGGTCACAGTATTACTTACAGGATAAGTAATTTAGGGTTTTTCTTACTTTCATAACTATGCCACCCATTTTTCTACCAGTTCTCTATCTACTACAGAACAGATGCAATTCATGAAGAGAATAAAGGCTGTATGCCACCTGTTAAGATGGAAGAAAAGACCTTAAGAGAGATGCTTATGAGGCTGTAAATCACAGGGCTTTGAAATGTACTGAACAAGTCCTATAAAAAATATGCTAGAAAACATCTGCATAGGAAATGAAAGAGGAGAAAGAAAGGAAGGAAAGTAATAGAACCTAAACTTCAGTAGTCTCAATTATGGATTTTTTTTAGTATTTCCTTTTGTGTGTCCAGTAACAAATATTTTATCATACTAGAACAGGTCACTAAAAATGGGTAGTTTAATGTCTGCAATAAGAGGATGACCATAGGAATATTGACTAACTAGATCACTCAAGATAACCTGCACATCAGCAAAAGCAATTGTGTGTGGTTAATCTAAGTCTCAGGAATTCCAGCTGCCACACTCTGAGCTCTAATAGTATGATTCGTTTAGCAGATTTACAGTCTGTTGATAACACCCAAACCTAACAGCAACAACCAAAAATCAATGTGATTATTAATGATTTGAGTTTGACTGGGCAGGAATAGTATTTACATAGCAATTCCAAGACACTATTGGTTAAGTCATGAAATCAAAAAATTACCTGAAAGAAATACTGTATTTCAGAATACATTGTGTTAATGTATCATAAACACCTCATTGTTCCCTGACCAAGAAGTCCCATGCAAAATTATGAGCTTTGCTATCTGAGATCTTGTATGGTAGGCAACTAAGACCCCACCAGTGGATATACTTCAAAAATCACTGAACCAAACTTTAAACTGATAGTAAAACACCTCAAACAGAAAAGTATAGCTTTCCTTTTAAAACGTAAGTCATCATTCCACACGTGACATGCGTGACATATCTACAAGGACTGGAGTCTTTCACAACAGAAGGTTCATTTTTAATATATTTCCATTCACTTAATCAACAGTGACACCCGAAAACTGATTCACCAGAAGCTTTTCAAGTGGTAGTAATCAGAAAGCTTGAACTTCCAAGGAAACAGATAAAGCCCTGAACAAACAGAAACAGTGAATTAGATACTCAGATTTAGGAATCTTGTAATTATATCTGCTTGGAAGTGGTTGCTTTTACAATGGTCAGCATTGAACCACAGTTTGAACAGAAAGGCTGTAATATTTAAAATAGTGACAGCTTCAGAAATTCAGTGTCTGAGATTTATGGTTCCAATTTCAACTGCAACTGTTGATGCAGATAAGACTATTGCAAGACAAATGACGTGTTACAAAAATTATGACCACTTCGCTTTCCCAAACTGAATGATGCGAACAGTGGAATTGGTAATGATGAAAATGCTTTGTTCAGCTCATTGCCAGGGTAGTAGATTTCCTGTGCTCTGCATCAGATTAAAATTTGCTTTTTAACTCTACCAGGATAAATAAGGCTTGGCTAGTAGGTAATTTCACAACTAGCAAAGGGCAAATTCATTTAAGGAACCACAGATTAAAAATTATCACCTGGCATTCTCTTAGTTTTGTGCTGGTACAAATTATGTGGATGTGTAACAGGACTTGACGTGTCTACTTTTGATTGAATGACATTAAAGAGCTTCTGTTACAAACTGAGAGCTTTGTTCCCTTAATGGGACAATAGGGAGGAAGCTGACAATATATCCTGCAATACCCAGTATAGATAAGCTGCAGAATTAGTGTTATTTTAACCACCCCCAACACCAGAACACCCTGCATGAGCGCATGTCTGGATGGGAGTCCCTGGCAATCTGTATGCACTGGGGTTCAACCCATTCTGCAATGCAATTCATGTGCCAGTTCTTGCAAAAAGTGACTTTGCAACAGCTCAGAAAGACTTTTGCTTTCCGTTCTCCTTTTTCCTTTTTTAAAAAATGCTGGAAAATACAGAACTACTTTCCAAAATAGAAAATCTCTTACTCTTCCTCAGAAAAAGTAATTACAGTTGATCTGAAAATACTGTAAATTAAAACATTAAGAAGAATCTTTTCTTATTCTTAAGTTCTCCTTGCTGTGCTGGTGAAGTCAGCATAAGAAACAAAACCACTTTCCTATCAGGTAGTCAGCATTTCTGTCCATGATAAATTTGTTGTTTCAGAACACATCAGTTTGGAAAACAAAGGAATTTACTTTGGCATACCTGGCCCTGAATACTGCCACCAGACAACCACTTAGATCTCTGAGGCAAACACTTAACATGCCATCCCTGAAGTAACTTACAAAGTAGATGTTTTGCCTTCTCACTGAGTTTTGTTCCAGGATTTCGTAATGCTGGCCAACTTTAGGTGGCTTTCAAATGTTAGGAGGGACTCAATGACTCTTGAGGGGAGAAGAGATGTCATTCAAAAGTTAAGGCACAAATTCCCATTCTTTATCTCCCTAGGCAAGTAATGTGTTATCATGGCAACCTAAAATGCTTCTACTTAGGTGCAGCACTTCCTCAGCAGCAAGAAAGATAATGGGGTCTGTAAACAGGTTGGCTGTTTTAGTGGTATAAGCAAGGTCCTTGCAAAGCAGAAACCATCCAAGTGGTCTCTGAGACCAATTTTTTAATGAGCTGAAATATGATTAAAGACAATCATCTTCCCCCACACACCTCCAGCACCAGGTGCTGCATCACTTGACAGCTGGTACCCCACTCATTAGTGTGATCTGCTATTGTCCTAATGAGTCTACTGGCTTGTCAAGAGCCCAGATTCTCTGTTATCTCAAGGATTAAATGACTGCATGCTTTTTAAAACTGCTCTCACAAGAATATAGGAAAGTAGAAATATGTGGCTCAAGATGAGGAATTCAGAGTGAAAATGTTTGAGCAGTATATTTAATTACCTAGACATTCTCAATTTGTACCTACAAGGAGATAAAACCACAGTCAACACTTCCAAGTAATTAAATATTTTTCAAGGTTTTTTTCTTTTTTCAGTTGATTTCAATTGCCAAAACATCAAAGTTTCCCAAAGCTGGATAGTTCTAGCACATGTCAGCTTAAGTTCCCAAAGCAATGTCAATTTTTTTGATCAAACTGATCATAGTTCATCTGAAACCAAGATTTTAACCAGCTTTAAGCCCACAATCTTACTTCACTAAAACATGATTTTGCATCAAACCAAAAGCAATTCCTGGTTTTAACATGAGAAAAGTCAGTAATAACATATAGAATCATAGAACAACCAGATTGGAAGAGACCCACCGGATCATTGAGTCCAACCGTTCCTATTGAACACTAAACCATGCCCCTCAGCAGCTCATCCACCTGTGCCTTAAACACCTCCAGGGAAAACCAAGATGCCATTGGCCTCCTTGGCCACCTGGGCACACTGCTGGCTCATGTTCAGTCAGCTGTCAACCAACACCCCCAGGGCCTTCTCCTCCAGGCAGCTTTCTAGGCAGATTTCTCCTAGTCTGTAGCTCTGCATAGGGTTGTTGTGCCCCAAGTGCAGGACCTGGCATTTGGCCATGTTAAACCTCATGCCATTGGACTCAGCCCAGCAGTCTAGCCTGTTCAGATCCCTTTGCAGAGCCTCCCTACCCTCCAGCAGATCGACATTTCCATTCAGCTTAGTGGCATCTACAAACTTGCTAAGGATACCCTCAATGCCTTCATCCAGGTCGTTGATGAAGACATTGAACAGGGCTGGACCCAGCACTGAGCCCTGGGGAACCCCACTTGTCAGTGGCCTCCAGCTGGATTTAACACCATTTCCCACCACTCTCTGGGCCTGGCCATCCAATCAGTTTTTCACCCAGGAGAGTGTGCGCCTGTCCAGACCAGAGGCTGACAGTCTCTGTAGCAGAATGCTGTGAGAAACTGTGTCAAAGGCTTTGCTGATGTCCAGGGAGACCACATCCACAGCCTTTCCCTCATCCCACAGCTGAGTCACTTTGTCATAGAAGGCAATCAGGTTAGTTTGGCAAGACCTGCCTTTGGTAAACCCGTGTTGACTGGGCCTGATCACCCGGTTCTCTTGCATGTGCTTCATGATAGCACTCAAGATCACCTGTTCCATGACTTTTCCTGGCACTGAGGTCAGACTGACTGGCCTGTAGCTCCCTGGATCCTCCCTGCGACCCTTCTTGTAGATGGGCACTACATCAGCCTCCAGTCCACTGGAACCTCCCCAGTCAGCCAGGACTGTTGGAAGATGATGGAAAGGGGTTTGGCCAGCACATCCTCCAGCTCCTTCAATATCCTTGGGTGAATCCTGTCCGGCCCCATAGACTTGTGAGTATCTAGTCAGGCTAGCAAGGCTCTGACCACCTCCTCTTGGACCATGGGAGCCTCATTTTGCTCCTCTAGTTTTGGGGTTTGTACACAGAGGGAACAACTTTCTTTACAATTAAAGACTGAGGCAAAGAAGGCATTGAGTACTTCAGCCTTTTCCTTATCCCCTGTCACTGTTGTTCCTTCTGTGTCCAATAGGGGCTGTATGGTCTCCCTAGTCCTCCTTTTATTATTTATATATTTATAGAAAAAAAAATTTTATCTTTCACAGACTTCACCAATCTGATTTCTAGTTGAGCCTTAGCCCCTCTGATTTTTTTTCTCTACACAATCTCACTTCCCTCCTGTAGTCCACCCAAGAAGCCTGTCCCCTCTTCCAGAGCCTATAAACATTCCTCTTCTTCTTAATGTCACTTAAGATCTCTCTGTTCAACCAAGCTGGTTTTTTCCCCTGTTGGCTTTTTTTCCGGAACATGGGGATGGTTTTCTCCTGAGCTGCTTCCTTTTTGAAGATCTCCCAGGCCTCATGGGCTCCCTTGCCCTCAAGTACTGTCTCCCATGAGACTTTGCCAACCAGCCTTCTAAAGAGTTCAAAGTCTGCCCTCTGGAAATTTAATGCTACTGTCCTGCTAACCACCCTCTTCACTTTGCCTAGAACAGAAAACCCTATCATCTCGTGATCCCTTAGCTTCAGAAGGAATATATGGAACTTTCAAATCTGAACTTGCTATTATGCTTCAACTATGTCACAAAAATTTTTAATATACTTGTATTTAAAAAGATTATTGTAAATATTAATGCAGTGCTATTAAAAAAAGTATTACTTAGCATTTATAAGTCTTCACTGTAGTAAAATTTTACTTTGCCTAGAGTCTAGAAAGAATGACTAACATAAAGTTTGTTAGAAAAATTCCCTGTCATTTATTATGAAGCTTAGGCTCTAATTACAATTCATTGGCCAGTATCCTTAACAAGTATACACTTGCTTTGAAAAGGTAGCATAAACAGAAACTAATTACACATGCTGATGGGTAATTTTAAACAGTACCATCATGAAAATGCACAGGCTTTTGCAGCTCTCCTAGTTGTCTTTGTGTGAGTCTAATAAAGCAAAGATGTAACTTTTCCCTGGCAGTGGATTCACAAACAAGTACTCTAAAACCTGTTTATGTAAGAGAGAGAAAAAGAAAAAAGAAATAGTTCTTAAGGGAAAGCTTTTCAATCATTTTTGAATTAAAATCCTAGGCCTGAAGCAGTTTTGAACTTGGATAATGAGAACACTAAGGTAAGCTGTTAATTACTTCTTATATCTGTGAAAATTGCAAGATATTTTGAGACTAATTGGTACAGCTCTTCTACAGTATTTCTGCAAAAGCACTAGGAGGAGCTCTAATTGTTCCCCTAAAGAGACTAATTATTGCCTGATAGTTGTTAAAGTAAGGCTCAGTTTACTGTTGTTTTTTTGTAAATGCAGATTTTTACATAAAAAGTATAAAATATAACCATACCACAGAAACGTAAGGTTGTTGCTAGAGATCGAAAAGATCTCCTACAAAGAAAATTTTATTGATGTTTCTTATTACTGTGGTCTCTCCCTCTCTGTATACAGATTTTATATTTATCTACCAATATATATGTTCATGCTGTTCATCCTATGCACATACATGATGTGTCCACATCAGAAGTAGAATGGTGATGGCTACAGGTGAGTTGGGCTCCAAGTCAGTAACACATGACTGAGTGGATATATAATGATGTACATATTTTATTTACTAAATTCTTGGTTTGGAAGAGCGCTATGCTGACCAAAGGTAAGAGAAACACTTTGCAGAATCCTGGTTTAAGATAGACTTTCTTTACACATGGCTTTAATAATGTCTTCAATTCATTAGATATATATATTTAAGCTGTGTGAGGTTAGGTACCAAAACCTGCATCATGGTTACCTTAGGTTATACTTCTGTGGCCACAAACATCTCTGGAAAGCAGTTTCCTTCTTGCAACCCAAACAGTACAACACAGACCACAATTACTCTATTACATCCCTACTGCACTCATACTGATCAATCCATTCTAAAATCTTAGGTGCCATCCTATCACCTGCATACTTCCTTAGTACAACACATGCACTGTGTCCAGCATTTGTCTGTTCATATCACAGAAACAGATGCTTTGAAGAGGGCTCCTACTTTTGTTCAGCACTCTTTGCAATGATATCTGCACACATTGGTCTTGATACCTCTTTATCTGCTGCATTTGCTCCTTGTAGCCCTGCAAGAAAGCCTCTGACATCTCTGCCCAGTTTGTGGGTCTGGCTTTTTTCTGCAGATGGTATCACAAGAATTCATCGACAGATCCTAGATTTTACTCCAGGTTGAGGACCTGAGCTGCCCATTCAGGTACATGGTACTGCTGTGGCAGGCAAGCTGCTGCAAAGTTTCATGGACTTCAGCAGCCCCAACTGTGAGTTGTGAGGAAAATGTACTACCATAACTGAACTGCTGAGTGACCTGGCCAGAAGCCAGGTCTGTTCATATGAAACAGTCTGGGAAGTTCAAGGGCCAACAAGAAGATCATGAATCACCAGACTACAGATATTCCTCAGTTTTAGTCTTCACTTTGTCCTGCATGCAATGGGACAACGGTGTAGGAGAAGCCAGTGTTGTGCTCCCATTGCAGTGATCCATCAATGGGCAGGGATCACTGGCTTTTTCCAACCAGGGAAAACCCCAGTGGTGAGACTAGATCACTCACATCTTGGAGTTAATGGCCTTAAAACAGACACTTTCAAAAAAGTTGAGAGGTTATATCTATGATGTCAACCTGGGGTGCCAACAAAAAACGGTTTTGTGATGAAAAATTTCCCATGCAGTTTGGGCACCCAGTGAGTTATAGGCTGAGTGTTCTCCACCAGCCTAGAAAATCCGATCATAAGGATGGTGGTATTCAAGTTGAACATCCAAAGGCTCTAGGCACTGTGGATACCTTAGAAAACTGTGAAGCATCTAGATGATGTGATAGTATACATACAAGTTAGAACTCTGATCCTGAAGTGTGCCATTAGTTTCTCTCAATCAGAATGAACAGGTGGTATGCAATCTATTTTAGAAACTGATCTGCTAATAAGAGAATGAAGCAGACTGATGCTAACCAATGGGGCCCTGCAGTGAATATTTATAACTCTGTAATGGAACTGCAAAAAAAATCAGTACTATTCAGGAAATAAAAAGAAACTGATATTAGGATTATGAATTGCGACTTTGGTAACTGAAGGAAATTTAAAACATATTGGGCAAATACAGCAATATGTTCTAGTTACATAAATTTTTTGCTAGTAGCAACTCTTCAGAGCTGCCATGCATTGATTTACCTTCTAGAAAGGCAGACACAAGTAACTGGAAACATCCTAGAAACTACAGATCATGACACTCAATATTAATCATTAACAACTTGAAACCAGAAAGTTGAAAAAGATGCTTGAGGGCTACAAATCACATTTTGTTCAGAGTCCATTCTTAGAGGCATTCCACTAGTGGCAGAAGTCACCTCCTCAGAGAGCAGCTTGAAGTGACAAAGGACTGAGAAGTCAAGGATCATGTCAATGTTCACAGCGTAACCCATGATCTCAGCAAGATTCTATTAATTGTGTTGAGAAATTAATGCCTAGGGCCAAAGCAAACTGGAGCCCATATATTGCAGTTTGGTGCTTGAGTAGAATATCAGCCAGGAATAATGTGTCTGAAGTCAGGACCGCCTTCTGATATTTGGTTGAGAAACAAACAACACTAAAGAAAATGCAAGTGGCAGGGCTCAGTGGTGAGCTTTTGAACAGCATTATTAATTTTTTTACCTTGAGATTACCCTAGAAACTTAATTGCTTATGTAAACTTGGAACCTGGACATCTCATCTGAGTTTGTAACAACCTTCCAGTAAAGACCCCAAAAGTTTCAAACTGTATGCAATGTAGAGAGACTGTGCTTTAAACAGGCATGTTTGTTACCACTGCTGCGTTGCACAGAACTACACATCTGGGAACTGCTCCATTTGTACACAGCTCAAGTCGCATAACCTCTAGAGAGCACTGCCAATAGCACTGTCTACAGAACAACTGGCATAAAGAGATCAGTAAAGCCAACAACAGCCCGTGCAGCTTGAAGAGGGCGGCCCAGTCAATAACTAATTCTGAAAAAGAATCTCATCTCCAGCTACTGTATTACCCATTTGGGGAATTTGCAGGTCCAACCACCTCTACGAGCGCAACAAAATGCCAGCATCAGTGCCCACCGTGGCTGCATCATTCTCTGTTTATCTATTCAAAGTCCAAGACAAAAACATATCTTTTCCTCAGTCCAGCTAATGATCACCAAATGCTATGGCCACAACAGTGTAGTTTTCCTGCTTTCTACCTACCTTCACCTTGGCACCAGGTATCTCCCTTCAGTATCTTGAAAGAATCTTCTCATGCTTAAGTAACTCAGATGTCTTGCTCAGTTCTCTATGTCTGTTTTTCTAATCTGCTTTCTAATCTTTCTTCTGCAGAAAGATTGTGACTTCTGCTACTACTCAGCTCGAGCATCTTGATCAACCTCAATGTTCCTCCAAAAGTGGAAAAATAAAGCTGTAAATCTGCCACCTTGTCTGGCATCAAGGCAATATCCTCCTCTGGTAGGAGTCTTTGAAGTAGATGATCTGACAAACATCTACAAATTCAAGCTTAACTATATTCAGTAGACACTTTCCCAAGCTATGAGTACTGTCTTCCAATAATCCTGAAAATATCTGCCGAGGACAAGTTAGCCCTCTACGGTAAGTAAGCCCTTCTCTGCATACCCTGAGGTCAGTAGATATACTCCACAATTCTTGAGGCCTAACAATTTCAAACTTGTAAATCTAATTTTGTAGCACCTGGGAGAACATGGCCATTCTCAGAAGTCAAGACTTAACACGTGTCAGTGGGCGATGCAAATTTTTATTTTGTCTGCTGAAGTGTCATCAGTGGTAGCACAGAAAGGAAGCAGCAAGCAAAGGAAGCAGGGAAATGGTACTTCTCTAAAGAAAGATTTCAGATGTATGGGATGCTTGTGACACTGAGCAGAAGCTGGAGGAAAGGAGTTAGAATCACTTTGAGGCTCCAGACCTGTCACACAAAACTGAATTTTAGGCAGGGGAATTTAAAAGTGGGAAAGATAATGTGAGTTGTTTGTAGACAGGTCAAAGGATAACACTCAGAACATCAACAGCACAAAACTCCATAAAATGACAGCCTTTGCCTCCATCTGTCCAAACAGATTTCTATGTTGAGTTTGGTTTTGGCAGGAAATAAAGATTAAAGAGCTTAGACAGGGACTCTAGTATTAAAATCTTTTCTGTAAGTCCAGAGCTGCACTTAAAGTCTGCTGATGAGAAGAGAGAAAAGCATCTCCTGCCAAAGTGACATTCCACTGTCCTTTGAAGCCAAAACTTGCTGCAGCTGGCAGTACAATTCATGCATACAAATCTAACTAAATAGCCCAATTGTATGAGTTTTCTATGTTGACTACCCATATATTCAGTAACAACCAGAAACTTTACCTGCTGAACCACTCTTGGGTTTGATACCGTTTCTCAACTTCAATAGCAGTTTCAGCATTATCATCACACTTACTCCAATTACTCACTCAGGACTGGTACGACTTGTCATGTGTCAGTTATATTCAACCACTCTCAATAATCTCACACTACTTAGGCTGTACTTCAGGACTGCTTGTTTCTTGTTTCATCTGCCAAGACAGACCTGCTTCTAGACTTTCATTTCATTCATTGACTGGCACAGCCATCATGGCTTCAGTTACTAAAAACTAATTCCAAACCATCATCATTGCATCATCACTGACATGTGGTGTGCAGTACGGCACAAAGATGGCAGCATAAACCTGTCTGAAATCCTGTAGCATCACAGCAGGTTTACAGGAGTACTACAAGAGTACAAATGGTGTGAAACATCATTAACAACAGTAAAAAAAAAAAAAAAGACAAAGTCTTTAAGATAGCCAACAAAGCCTTGTAGGTGTTCCATCTTTACTTCTCATCAACAATTTTCTGTATCACTAAGTTCAGTTTATGTAATGCCATAATTTGTATTGATTTTTGTTACATCTGCAGGAAAAAAAAGACTTTGGGAGCATTTCACTTTTTGCATTAAGTAGCTGCTGAATTTTGACATTGACTGGATCACATCCATAGTCAGCCCTACTCAGAGCAGCCACAATTGCCATGTCTTTCAAATCATACTTGCTGAAAAATTATATCATTAGATTCTGTTCAGTCATTGCTAGGAATCTTGATATCTTCAAATTATCTTTGCCTTTTGTAAATAAGTCTAAACTAGTGCCTAAGCATTTATTTATATAAACCATTTATTTATATAAAACCATTGTTTTTTGTTTGGTTGGTTTTTCCTGACTGTGGTGCCCTCTGTCACATCAGAAGCTATTAGCTATTTCCATTTTGCCTTCGAGTCTCCATAATAGTAATTGTTCTATGCTGACACTACTACAAATATTTTTTAGGTTGGGAAGGTACAATTCTGTGAGTTAACAAAATATAGATAGAGTCTGGGGTATGCAGGTGAACAAAGCATGTGCAAGGAAAGCAGGACAGTAAAAAAAGGAACCTTTTTTAGAATTCTATTTTCAGTAAGAGGTAGTGACCACCAATCCCTGCCCAAGATCTCTAGCCCCTCTAGGATCTGATTCTTAGATATGCATAAAATTAAATCCTTCCAGCGAGGCTGGATATACCATAGCTGCCTCCACTAAAATTTATGTCCAAGACCTACCTGAATCATGTAATGCAGCTGCCCCAGCTTTGTACCTAACCTCATATGCTTATGAGCTGAGATAGTCCTTCACAGGCTGTATGTCAAGCAGTCCTTACTCCTTTACCTCCAGAGGAACAAGACTCTCACATTAGCAAAATACAAAGCTACCACATACCATTTACACTACTCATGCATAGACAGGAAATTGGCCTCACTAGTAGAAATGTTGAAAGTTTTCTATAAATAACACTGATTCTCTAGGAAGCATGGATCAGAAAGCAGCTGTAAGTGATGAAATGCCTTTCCGGAATTCAACCACAAATACATTTCACCTTATCAGGGATGGAAGCCTTTGTATTGTGAGTACAAACATCATCCTTCAGACTGAAACAATTTTACACCCAATTCTACCCCAGTACATAGGTATTACTGCTATTATTGACATTTCAGATCAAAATGGTGGTTTAGGCTTAGCCAGCTATGCTCTAAATATCTCCTCACCCTTTCAGAGTGTAAAAGAGTAGGGAGTAACAGAGTCAACAAGCAAAGGGCATAGGGTGATGTGAAAGGAAGGGATCACAAAATCAACAATATGAGGCTTAGGCAGGGTCACACCCAGCATCTACATGTAAAGCAAGGAAGTGCCTGCAAGGCACCATTGCGGAGAAAAGCACCAACCCACTTTTTACTAAGTCAACATGCTTGAGTGCCTCACTGAGGTGCTCTATGCTAATGCACACAGTGAGGGGGAAAAAATGTGATGAGTTACAAATCAGCGTTTATTGTAGAGCATTGTAGAGCTACGATCTCATTGGGATCACAGAGCAGTGGTGGGATGCCTCCCATAACTTGACTGTTGTGATAGAGGAGTGTAGGAAGGACAGGTTGGGAAGACAAGGGAAAGGAGTTGTTGTTTACATTACAAAACAGTTGAAGTGCATGGATTTTTGTCTGGGGAACTACAAGCCAGTAAGAATCAACCTGATTCCCTGGAAGGTGAGGGAGCATCTAATCATGGAAGTCATCATCAGGGACAGTCAGCATGGATTCACCAATGGCAAGTCATGCTTGACAAATTTTTTAACTTTTTATGGTCAAATGACAGGCCAGGTAGATGACGCGAAAGCAGTTGATATGATCTTCCTCGACTTTTGTCAGGTTTTTAACATTGTCTGCCACAAGATTCTCATAGAGAAGCTGTTGTGGGCTGGATGAGCAGATGGGGAGGTGGATTGAAAATTGGCTGAAGTTCAACATGAAGTGCAAAGGCCCACATGGGGAGGAACAATCCCAGTACACCAGCACCAGTACATGTCAAGGGCCACTTAGCTGGAAAGCAGCTTTCGGAAAATTACCTGAGGGCAGTACGTAAAGGGGAAGGAGCCAGACTTCTCTCAGCTGTACCTAGTGATAGGACTAGAGAGAATGAGCACAAACTGAAACACATAGGATGTTGTTTGAACATCAGGAAACACTCTTACACTGCTAAGGTGTCTGAGCTTTCACATGCTGCTTAGGGAGGTAGGAGAATCTCCCTCCTTTTGGAGATACGCAAAAGTTTGGTCCTGGGCAGTCAGCTCGATGTGGCCCTGCTTGAGCAGGGGGTGTGGACCTGATGACCTCCAGAGGTCCCATCCAACCTCAACCATTTTGTGATACCATATTTATCAGTTCCTTCTCAGCTTCACTGAGCCATCAGGGCTTTTTTACATTGTGGTGATACCTCGCATTTCCTCAGCTGCAGAGACATTTCAGGACAAATTTCTCCTCAGCATTTACACAGTAAAGGTGTGAGGGTTCAATTATAGCACCACACAAATGAGTAAGAACAGACCTGCCAGATCTGAACAGTCCAAGCTTCAGCACTTCTTCCAGGAATTATCATCTCCAGGACTTCCTGAGTCAGAAGTGATTCTTTGTACTGAATAGTCATCAATATATGTTTCTTCTATGAATTAATTCAATCATTTTTTGGAACAAATGTAAATGTTTAATGTCCACAATGTCCAGTGATTAGCAGTTCCACACCTGAGTAGCATATTATGATGAATTATATCTCACATTTCTTTCAAACTTATCACATGCTAGGTCGCTTTGGAACCCACTGACTCTTGCATAGAATAGGGATGGAGTTTGTCCCATTCACAGCTTTATATATGCATAACAACATCAGTTTTCTCTTTGAAACCAAAGAGCCCAGATGAGGTTTCAGCAACTGCTCCTCATGCAGGAATCACTACATTCCTTGATCAGAAAAATCAGCTGTTACATAAAATTCTTGTTGAGATAAGAGGACCAATTATAAAATGTTCAAGATGTCAATATATCATTGATTCATACAGTAACATATCCACTTAGTGATGAACAGTTCAAGACAGAAAAGAGCACAAAGGATATCGCTGAGAGGATGATGTTAATTGCATCTAAGCCTTACAATGGAGCATGATGGCTGTGAATAAGCCTGGGAAATGCAACATTTCTGCACAAGGGAGTGAAAAGTACTCTTATGACAGAAACAGCATCTGCAAAGAGAGGAAAAAGTAGCATGCACAGAATTTGTTTTAACCATTCATGAGATAAATCACAGCCACAGTGCTGATGTGCAAGACCATGGAAACAAAAACTATAGCAGCATTTAATGACTTCCACAATATATACAATAAAATGTGAACATGAAAAGAGAGAGTGACTTTCTGGTCCTCCATGCAGAAAACAAAACATGCCATAATCCTTCTTCCTCAGCAGATATACCAAATAAGACCAAGAAACTGTTTCTCAGTTACTTATTTTCATAAAAAAGAAGGCAAAAAGCATACAGATTTTAAGGAAGACATTCAGAAAACATTCTTGCATCCTTATAGCACAGCACAGAGGCATGCGCCATTTACAAAAATGCCGGCTACTCTCATTGGCAGCAGTATTAACGTTGCTTAAAATTTGGCAGCCATTCAATATTTGCTTATCATGACTCCACAAGAAAGGCTCTTCTCATAAAATTTCCACATTTCTTGGATTTTTCAAACTGCTACCTTCTTCAGTTTTATGCTTTCAGTGTTTGCCAGAGCAATTCAAGCCTGACAAATAGCATGCTAGCATGGAATAGCAGCAGTCACTAAATCTTCCTGGTAACTATCTCCAAAACAAGTTCATATTATTCAAAGATTAATTCATCAGCAGGAAATGTGGACCTGACAGAAAATATATGGTTCATGAAGCTCTTCCAAACAAACAATGATTTTAATTTGCTAAAGATAGCTCAACAAATTATGTCAATATCAGGAAGCGATACCCACAATGATCATTTTCAGCAACACTTGTAAGCAATGTGCACACTGAGCATTTTTGCCCTAATGAACCCTTACAGGTCTAATGCAAGAAGTAGAATAGAAATTGAAATTCTTAAAAAAGAACCATTCTTGAAACAAAACGTCAGGTTCACTTCAGATGTTTACCGAGAAAGTGAAAAAACAATGTAAGACTGAACAGTAAGTACAAAGCTAAATACTGTGATTATTGTGGCACACGTATTAAGGCTGATGAATGAGGAACAATTACATCAACTTTTTTATTATCTCTCTCTGCACTAACAGGATAATGTGGATATGGTAGCATGGTACATTTAAGCCTCATCTGTGAATTTTTCAATTAGATAATAAAAAAAGTAGGAAAAATAATAATTTTGGCATCAAAAGGAGTTTTCAGGTATTTTTTAAATTCTGAACAAAGTAATCTGACAGAAATAATGATAATGGCAAGTTACTGTCATCATAAATATTCCAGTAAACTCTTCCTGCAGCCCTAGTCTCTTAAAGACTTATATTTGAATTTTGAGTTTTTGGGGTTTTTTTTTGTCTACGACTGAATATACTAAGCATGTTATTTATATATAGCTTTGGGCAATCTAGACTGTTAGCCCACAGCCCACCAATTGTGCAAACAACTGATGCCCTGCTATCTAAATTTCGCTTATGGTAACAAAGATCTGTCACATTGTTTTAACCTTAACAAGTTAAAACACATTTGTTTTCTGAGATTTCTGGCTTCACAAAAGGCAAAACATACCCAACTAAGGTGGTGACCTTCTGTGACAGCGTAACTGAACAGGTGAACAAGGGAAGAGCAACTTCTGTGTCTACCTTGACTTCTGCAAGGCCTTTGACACCGTTCCACACAAAATCCTTGTCTCTAAATTGGACGTATAGACTCCTCTATAGATCAGGAATTGGCTGGATGGCCACATTCAGAATTGCAGTCAATAGCTCAATGTCCAAATGGAGATGAGTAAAAAGTGATATCCCACGGGGGCTTGTGCTGGGACCAGTACTGTTCAATATCTTTATTAATGACACAGAGAGCTGGACAGTCAGGTTGGGTGCACTCTTGGTAAGTCTGTACATGACACGAAGCAGAGCAGTGAAGTTAATGTGCTGGAGGGAAAGGATGCCATCCAGAAGGGAGCTTTGATTGGCTTGGGGTGTGGGTCTATGTGAACCTCATGAGGTTCAAAAAGGCCAAGTGCAAGGCCCTATACCTGGGTCAAGGCAATCACTGGCATCAATACAGGTTTGGCAGAGAATGTTGAACTTCATGAGGTTTCCATAGGTCCACCTCTCATGCCTGTCAAAGTCCCTCTGGATGGTATCGCTTCCCTCCAGTGTGCCGACCATGCTGCACAGGTTGGCATTGTCAGCAAACTTGCTGAGGGTACACTCTATCCCACTGTCCATGTGTCTGACAAAGATGTTAAAATAACACCAGTCCCAATACCAACCCCTGAGGAACACCTCTCATCACTAGATTTCACTTGGACATTGAGCTGTTGACCACAACTCTTTGAGTGCAATCATCCAGCCAACTCCTTATCCATCTAAACTGCATCTCTCCAATTTAGACATAAGCTTATCATGCGTGATAGCATCAAATGCTTCGCACAATCCCAGATAGATGCTGTCAGTTACTTTTCCCTTATCTGGCAATGCTGTAGCTCCCTTGTAGAAGGCAACCAAATCAGTCAGGCATGATTTGCCCTTAGTGAAGCCATACTGGTTGTCATCAATAACCTCCTTCTTTTCCGTGTGCCTCAGCAGCTTCCAGGAGGATCTGATCCACGGACTTGCTGGGCACAAAGGTGAGACTGACCAGCCTGTAGCTGGACCTCCCCAGGTCTTCTTTTTTTCCTTTATAAAAAACCAGGAGCTATATTTCCCCTTTTCCAGTCAGTGGGAACATCACCAGACTGCCATAACTTGCCACCAAGCTAAGTGGTACAGTTGCCACACTGGAAGGATGGGATATCATCTAGAGGGACCTGGACAAGCTGCAGAAGTGGGTCTGTGTGGTTCACCTCGTGATGTTCAACAAGGCCAAGTGCAAGATCTTACACGTGGGTCATGTACTGAATACTGAAGGCCTGAATCAGAGACAGACTTCATGAAGCAGTGAACTGCTGTAGAAATACATCCTCTGAGCACTGAGCAGCTGATTAGATTAGGTCTCCCTATGGGTCTGCCCATCTATCAGAAGGTCATTTCTTGACTAAAGAGCATAAAAAAGTGCATTCAGTCATGTGTTGGTCAAGCAGAGAGATTTCTGGAAGGGAGACCATGCTCTGCATATAGTAACTAGTGGTGGTGTCAAATGCTTGCCCTCAGAGCAGATCTGACAATGACTGAACCTTGAGCTATTTTCAAGCTATATCTGGGCTGGCCTTTGAAAAGTTGAGCTTTGGGACAAAGTAAGGTAAGCTCCTTGATCCTGCAACACAAAGTCTCCTTCCTTTTACCTAAGTGCTCACTAGCTGATCAAATAATTTCAGACTCCCTTTCCACAAGGACAAACATTGGAACTCACGTGTTGATGACTGGACACGATTCATCTTAAGATGGGAATAAGTGTGCATACAATGTTGCTGTAGATATCTGTACAATTACAAATATAAGTCATGACGTGCTATTCAAATCTGATTTCTTCAGTATTTTAGTCATCCTTTGGCCAGTGTCAGGGTAAATCACTGCCTGCAGTTTTAGATTATCACGTATCTGAAAGGAAGTAAATTCCAAACAGCAATGTTTTTAAGTAGTTTGTTTGTGATAAGTCCTATAATATCAAGCTAAATTCTAAGTCACTGAAGACTTTGACAAGAAAATGGGCAAGATTTGTATGTGCCATTATCCAGATCTGGATCTATCTGTAGCCTATGTTCCACTACTAAAATTCTGTCCTATATACTTTTCAAAAAAATCCATTTAGGCCGGAACAATGAAAATGATAGCAATTACAGTTGCTCAAATTAAACTAGCTCTGTAACAGACATTTTGGAGGAGTTGGCTATGTTGCAGAATGCTTCACAGTCTCCCTTTATGACTCCATCCAAAGCCAAAATCTGATTAATTGTGCAGTAAAAACCTTGAGCAGTCTCCAGACAAACAGAAAATAGAATGAGCCAAAATTGGTTGCATCCAAAAATCTTCCAGTGCACACATTTCAAAATAGCTCAAAGCATAATTTTTTAGCAATAAAAAGACTAAATCAAAGCATAATTGGTCAAATAAGAACAAGACTTATCTATAGCCTTTTCCAACCAATGTGATCAAAAGCAGAAAAGGAAAGCTATAATAGCAATACAGCAAATTTTAACTTCATTTCAGTGGGGCAAGTAATACAGTCACTTGAAGAAATATTTTTCTAATGAAATCAGAGTGAAATATTTCCAGCTAGTGAGTATTAAAATTAACTCTCAAAGTCTTCTGAGTCATGGCCATACATTGACATACTACATTGTATCCACCATTTTGTAGGAAAAAGATTGGAAAAATAAAACTGCAGGAAGCCGCACAAAACAAGGCTTGAATTTGATGCATGATCAAAAAAATTGAGCAAAACTGTCTTTGTACCAACAACGATTAACTTAAAGACAGTACAATATGTTTGGAAGCCAGTCAGCAAGACTAGACCAAAAACTTGTTGCCCGGCTGCTATCCCCAAAATTTACATGACCAGCACAAAACTACCCAGAACTGAGAAGCAATACTAAAACTTTGAGGGTAACATAAGTGGAGATTAAAACTTACTGACATTTGTTAGCTGTTAACACAGTGTAAAAAGGGCACTTTTTCTGTCCAGTGATTTTCATTAATATTTTAATAGCTTATAGATATTCAGCTATTCCCGCTTCACCAATACTTCAAAGACTTCTGACAATAATAATTTCTATCTATCGTCTAGGTTCAAAATCTTTGGTCATGTTCATTTTGTCCCAGTTTTTGTCATGAAACAAAAGAATCCAAAAGCTCCTGGGCCAAATGTGAACCCTGTTTGCAGGAATGCTGAGAGAACAGACATTAAATACAAATAATCACTGGAAGTCCAAGACTTTTATATCAACTACTGAGAGATGAGATTATCCAACTGTGAGGATAGGCCTGACTTCCTTTAATAGAATGGATATATTTGAAATTTGGGATTTGCAAATAAGCCATAACTGAGGAAAGAAATTTTTTTTCTGTGAGATGAGAGGAATATGGTGATATAGCTCCTGTACATGGAATCCGCCTCAGCACTTTTCTTTGCTGGAACTAATATATTCTGGGAGGGAAAAACAAAGTGTTTTCTGAGAGTATATATGAAGGTTTATTTTACAGAATATACAGCTGTTGGCCTACATATTGATAACACAAACTTCTGAAATACTCTTAGAGTCCTCAAATATTAATTTCTGTCACTATACCCCAAATCACGCATCTAAATATGGACTCATTTTAACTTGTTAATAGACATGCAGGGAGAGTATTCATCAACAGCTCCAGGCCATACTTCAACAAGAATAAGTTCCACTTCACTGATTACAAAACTCTAAAAAAGAAATTAGAAGTCTTATTGTAGAGTATCTTTGTATGAACCAAATCTCACTTTTTACCATAGAGAAAGGAGGATGTCAGACCTCCTGAAAGTGTTAAATGTGAGGTATTGAATACCCAACTGCAAAGTCTCCAGGGAAATCACCATGTTTTGAATAGTAACAGAAGTCCATAAGTCTTGCATATTAGACTCTCTTACACTTGAACAGTAGACACAAACAGCTTAAATAATACTCTTGATCAATATTTCTGACTGAGAAACGAAGCACTGCAGTTTGTGTTGTGTGGGACTACTGGCTGACTACCCAAGAGAAAGCAGTGCAACATTCTTCTGTACCAACACACACTTTCTATAGCCAGTGGTGTTTGAGACACTGGCTGCATCAAAAGCAATGGCTGATTATTCAAGCAAGATCAAAGAAACTTTACAGGCAGCCTACAGATGGATTTTACGCCCTAGACTTGTGCATTAGGGGTTGGAGGGGAAAAAAAACCCCATGAAATCTAGGCTTTCTATTTCTCTGTGGGGTGAAGAATATTTTTGCTTTCCTCCTACACTTTAGTGGGAGAATATTTTTGCTTTCCTCCTACACTTTAGCGGGAGAAAAGAAAAATAACTGCAAGGTACATTGTCACTTATAGCCTTATTCACAATGAGTCAGATACGTGAAATTCTAACATGAACAACTGCAAACTTTCTGAACCAGCAGCAGTGAGTGTAGCATTCAATACAATTGCAAGGCTTGGAACGTATCACCAATTGATTTAACCATTCTAACTCAGGAAACAGCAAAAAAATTCACAGAATCACAGAATAACCAGGTTGGAAGAGACCCACCGGATCATAGAGTTCAACCATTCCTATTAATCACTAAACCATGCCCCTCAGCACCTCATCCACTCCAGGAAAGGTGAATCAACCACCTCTCTGGGCATCCTATTCCAGTGCCCAATGATCCTTTCTGTGAAAAATATTTTCCTAATGTCCAGCCTAAACCTCCCCTGGCAGAGCTTAGAGCCATTCCCTCTTGTCCTGTCCCCTGTCACTTGGGAGAAGAGGCCAGCTCCCTCCTCTCTACAACCTCCTTTTAGGTAGTTGTAGAGTGCAATGAGGTCTACCCTCAGCCTCCTCTTCTTCAGGCTAAGCAACCCCAGCTTTCTCAGTCACTCCTTATAGGGCCTGTTCTCCAGCCCCTTCACTAGCTTTGTTGCTCTTCTCTGGACTCGCTCCAGAGCCTCGACATCCTTCTTGTGGTGAGGGGCCCAGTCCTCATAAACTGTGCCCATGCTATAAAAAAACCCCATGAAGCAAGCCTGGGACTAGCCAGTCTCCTCATTCACAGTACCCCAATGATTTGAGCAACTCAGATTAGAATGAAACCTCGCAGTGATTGGGGTAAGATGATAACAGGAACTGTTGTTTGAAGGTTGTATGGAGACAATTTTGGTAATATTGCATTAACTTACTTGCCAGTCTGCCACTTGCCTCTGCCAATAGGCATGAGGCTTTCAGAGCTCAGACACATCTTGACACCATACTCAAAGGCGTCCCATGTTCATACTTCTCATCTTGCTGTATAAAACATTAACCTAGCAAACTGCAAAGTGGTCTTACCCATTATTTTGGGGCAGAACCTGTCTTTGCAAGTAGGGGAATACAAGAGCCCAGTGCTACACTCCAGACCAGCATCACATAAAAGAAAATTGAGATTTTCGCACACCAGGGAGGACAGTCAGATGCCTTTCCCTGCTGTGATGAGCTGCTTCAACTGCAAGCATGCATACCAGCACTTGGTTGTATGTGACCATTGGTCTAAGACCGGGTTTCTACCAAAGGTCAGGACCGGGAAGGGTGACATGACATGGTCTCTACATTGTACCCTCACCTGACCATGCTTCAGCCCTCTGAATGGAATCTCACCCTCCTAGTCAAGCTTGGCACCATCTCCTTTATGCAAAGCCTCTCACTTTCCACACTGACAAACTTCTTTGGTTCTCACATTGATTTGTGGCCATCCCCACATACAATGTGGGCCAGGACTTGTGCAGTGACTTGGGGACACTCATTCCTGAGGCTTCACAGTGCTCAGGCAGACAGGGCAAAGGCCAACCCATATGAAGGCCTCATTTTCTTTCTTTGAAATCAAACATCTGGCTAAATTTGTTTCACCTTTAAACTCACAGCTACAAAAGGGCCACGCAGGCATTCCAAATAACTGCTCTGTTCCATTAATCTTGCAGAGTCCATGGCACATTTCCCCTTCTAGCAGGTCCTGCTGTGATTCAGCAGACAGGCCCACTACTGCTGTGGGTAACCAGCCCCTGATACAACATAGAGTGTTATTCAGTGACTGAAGTGAATGCCAAATCAATTCTGAGACTTGATTACACTGGCAATACAGAGTAAAACAATAAGGACCTCGTACATAGTACTCTTATTAACAGAGTGCAAGAGAAAGAAGTAAAATTGTACCCTTTCATTCACAGAGTTGGAATATCATCCACTGATGTTGTAGGAAACCTGCCAGAAAGCCAAGGTCTGCCGGAATTGATAACACCAAGATAGATGCACAATATAGCAAGCAGCTGCGCTGCTGGAAGCATTCACTCTTCCACCCTTGGTGCCAAAAGCTCTGCTGTATTCTCATGGGCAATTTGATAAAAAAACCCTCTTAGGAAAGACGCAAAAGCATGCAGAACTTGGCCCACTTGTGATGAACATTAACTGAGAAATCTGATTGGCTTTCTTGTGGTTCATGTTTTTTTATCTTACTGCTAAGGTAAGATCAGCCTCCCAGTGTAAAGAGACCACAAAGTCTTTCATATTACCACTACAAGCAGTATAGGAACTACATAAGTGTGTTATGTTTACGTACTCAGTATCAGTGACAGCACATTGAGTATCGCATTTTATACTGCTAACGTAGCAATGAAGTGATTCAAGTAGATTTTTGATAACAGCAATGTATTTTCAACACCATAATCAGTTATGCGTGGTAGCTGGAAGTATACCATTAGGAAGTTTATATACCATAATGTTTTTCAAATCAGTTTAAAAATTCTCTAGCACAGTGTTTGACAGTGCCATTTTGAATTTTTTTTAATATTTTAAATTTTTTTTTATCAGCATTGTGGAAGATCCAGGACAATTACTACCGGGAGCAGCAAAACGGATGCCATGTACCTACCTAAGCTGGAAAAGGGAGATTGATGCTGCAGCTGGAGGTGATGGCAGGGGAAGAATCTCTTGCAACACGGGCCCCCAGCACAAGTCTTGTCTTGGGGGAGGCACCATTCATGCTTCCAGCAGTCTAGTGAAGGACCTCAGGAAACAAGCATGCCAAATTCAAGTTAGAGATGCATTAAGAAGAGCTCTCTGAAGAGTAAGAACAGAAGCTGGGAACAAAGACTGGAGAATATCACATCATACTGATGGATTATTGGTCTAATCCAAATTACATAGTGTGCCAAGTTGGTGTCTTCTGGACTTGGTACAGCACAACCCTCATGTCCAGCAACTTTTGCAGCTTATGGAGCATTAGCTCACTTTGAAGTCAGCCCATGTGATGTGTATGACAGATCGCACATTCCTTGAATATATTTCATTCATTAATGAAAGAAAATTTTGCTATTGGTAAATAAGAACTCTCACATCACTGTGTTGCTCAAATGATTTCTGAGATTCACTATATACCTCAGACTCCCCCTTACTGCCTTCTGGCATGTCCAGAAGTTGAGAAGTTGTATTCAAGGTAAAATATTTTAGAATTTGATTGTAAGCCCCCAAAAAAACCCCAACCCAGAAAAAGAAAAAAAGCTAATTTATGCTTTGACAATTATGGACTGGGATTAAACCCGATGAATATTCATTCCCACTTCTCTTATGTTCGTCCTTTGATTTGTTATTGCTGATTAAAATTAAGAATTATTATTAAATCAGAATAACATGATTAAAATATTGCTTCATTCTAGCAGCCTACTGTTACACAAAACTTTCCAAAAAATAATTAATGTATTTGATACATTAGGTAATTAGTGGAAATATTCATACAGTAAAATTTATCTCAGCTAAAGCTGATCAAGAGAGAAAATACAGTTCAGCAGACATTACTAGTGATAATAGACTAGCTTGAAGCACTTAAATACTCAGTTTCCCAAGATAATTAATGAAGATAACACCACTCCTACTATCTTAACTTAGAAAATAAAGATGCCAGGCCTTACCACGGTCACTGTTGACAAAAGGCCAATCCAATTTCAACCAATATTTTAATAAAAATACTTGGCTAATTAAGATCCATGATTTTACTTTGCGATTATTCATAGGCTGAAAATTTTTCCAGTTTGAAAAAGGCAATAAATAGATAAACAACTATTCTAGAGAGATATCTTCTTGGTAAATTGAATGGGGAGTTTTATACTATTTCATTGGTAAGTTAGGACCTGCTACATAACAGCTTAGCCATTATCTTTCAGTTACTCGATAAGTATCAGAATGCTTGGAGAGACACAGGAAGTCTGGTTGTTTAATTGTCCATCATTTTAGCCACTTGCAAATATGATAAGTGCTTCTTAGAACAGTATTTATTTAAACCAATGAAATAGACTCATGTAAAGAAAAGGCTTTTAATTTATAAGTTGTGAAAATTATGTATTGGACAATGATGTCTTCTCTGGAAGAACCAAACCCAAATCTACTAACCTTAAAAATATTTGTAGAAAGTGGAAAGTTTATGGTTTATAATCATTGGCACCCAAAATTTATTTAGCATAAATACTGAAGCTGTATGAATAACTACATCTGTAAAAGCTAAGAACCTTCTTCCTTCCTAGAAACAGCATAGATCAATTTATTAATAGATGAACAGAGAGGAAAAATTATGTCAATGGATTCTGATTTACCCTGGTGCCACATTCTTAAATTCTGCTTCAGGGATTTACCATCATTTACACCCCTGTCTTTATTTGTACATGTTATGAAAGTTGATGACAGATACAGATTATAGTACAATTTAAGAGACCCATAACAATTAAATTGGAAAAGACAGACACAGGTCTAGACACAGCCAAAATGCATTATACCTGGCCCTGTGAATTCACTGGTGCTGTATCGCATTTGATCCACTTATGAAGAGAACACTTCAAGAAGCAAAATAATCCTAAACTAAGCAGTGTTACCCAGCTCAGACACAGTGCTGGTCTCTGGCTGCTAAGAAAAAGACATTTTTATACACATTCAAGTGTCACGGGGATGGTGTAAGCTGTAGGGAAATAGCATAAGGAGAGGTACTATCTTCTAGTAGACCAAACATTACGAAGTAAACCATATTAAGTAAGCCAATGGTCCACATTTCCTATTTTATCAGGGTCCATCTATTTCAGCCACTCAAGGCACTGATTCTTCCTGGTTCTTGTTTTCAAGCACTCAGTGCTATTTAATCCTTAGCTGAGTGAGCACCCATTTAAAGCCTACAACCCCTTGCAAGTCCATCTCGGCCAAGTGCTACATCCCCACATATGGGCTGCTCCTTCTGGATCAGCTGGCCCTTAACCCTCCTCCTCACAGCTCTCTACAAGATAACCTTGAAGCCAGTGCTCAGGAGCTTAAGCTTTTTGTTGCAGCTTCTTAGAAACCAGCCACAAGTCCCACTTATTAATTGTTCAGTTGAGTTTCTTTCCATAAAGGTTTGATTAAGTGAAAGCTTTGCCTCTTTAACAGAAGATGTTTAATCAGATGGACACTGGCAGAAAACATCCTGAACATCTCCTTCCGTTTCCAATTTAGATACACAAGTGCATCATCAGCTCTTCAGCAGGAAGGAGCAAGAAAACATATTTAGGCTTTATAGTACAACAGTAATCTTATCTCCTCTGTTAACATATGGACCTAGTGGTATATGGCAAAGCAGTGCACCCCAAAGGATGATAAGGAAAAGCAGGCAGGAGGAAGAAAAGAATTTCAGGAAAGGTAGAGGGCAGGAACTCGAGTCTTTCTTTTGCTCAAATCCAAGTCTTCCCTGTCCTCTCCTGAGGAGAGCATAGTTTCAAGCAGTCTTAGTTTAACTTGGGGGACAGACAGGACCAAAGAAACCAGACTCCATGTTACTGTACTAGAAGTATACCCACCACTAGATGTCAGCACAATTTAAGATACTATACATATGAATTTCCTCAAATAAAATCTCACACTAAAATTTTCTAACTATATAATTATATAGTTATATTTAGTATATATATAACATATACGTACATGTATAGCACTCAATCTGACTTTAAGGAACACATGCAATGACAATTGCAGAAAAGCATACTGCCAAATACTTAGCATCTTTTTGAAAATCAAAGCATCTGCTTTCACAAAGGTACGTTTCATAGAATCCTTTAGGTTGGAAAAGACCTTTAAGATCATTGAGTCCAGACATAAACCTAATACTGCCAACTCCATCACCAAACCATGCTCCTAAGTGTTATATCCACATGTCTTCTAAACACCTCCAGGGATGGTGACTCAACCACTTCCCCAGGGCAGCCTGATTCAGTGCTTGATAACCCTTTCAAATGAAGAATTTTTTCCTAATGTCCAATCTAAACCTCTTCTTGTAAAACTTGAGGCCATTTCCTCTGGTCTTATTGCTTGTTATTTGGGAGGAAAGACTAAAACCAACTTTCAGATAGTTGTAGAGGGTGACAAGGTGTCCTCTCAGCCTCATTTTCTCCACACCAAACAGCCTCAATTTCCTCAGCCACTCATCATAAGACCTGTGCTCCAGCTCCTTCACCACTTTTGTTCCTCTCTTCTAGACACACTCCAGCAGCTCAGTGTCTTTCTTGCAGTGAGGGGCCCAAAACTGAATGAAGTATGAGGTGCAGCCTCACTAGAGTACAGGGAACAATCACTTCCCTGCTCCTGATGGTTTCACCATTTCTGATACAGGACAGGATGCTATTGGTTTTCTTGGCCACCTAGGCACAATGTTGGATCATGTTCAAGCCAACTGTCCTTTTCCACTGGACACCTTCCCAGCCACTCTTCCCCAAGCCTGTAGCGTTGCATGGGGTTGTTGCGACTGAAGGGCGGGACCAAGTACTTGGCCTTGTTGAACCTCATACAATTGGCATCTGCAGGCATAGAAGATTCCACTGTTGCACTCATTCGAGGCAAGCAGTTGATGCTTTGGCCTACTCACAGTATCAGCAGCAAGCACAGAGCTCGCTAGCTTGAGACCTTGGCAAGACCCATGGGATAGTAAGAAAAGAACGCATTAGACAAACAAGTAAAGAAGGAAAACATGAAGATAAGGGGCACATCGGTAGCAAGCAGTCATTGCGCTTTATCTCTGTAGCTGTGGAATCATTAGAAGTGGAAATTCACTGCGGTAACTGCTATCTGGGTAGAGAAACACTATACAAGGCTTTGCTTCTACCCAACAAAGTGATTTCACTTTGACCTCAGCGGAGTCCTTGCCTCAATTGATACAAGCACCAGTCCATCAATTCAACCTGTCCAGGTCCCTCTGTAGAGCCTTCCTACCCTCAAGCAGATCAACACTCCCGCACAACTCAGTTTCATCTGCAAACTTACTGAGGGAGAACTCCATTCCCTCATCCAGATCATGGATAAAGATATTAAACAGAACTGGCTCCAACACTGAGCCCTGAAGAACACTACTTATACCCAGCTATCAACTAGATTTAACTCCATTCACCAAAACTCTTTGGGCCTGGTCATCCAGCCAGTTTTTTACTCAGCAAAGAGTACACCCATCCAAGTTTGCCAGTTTGGAGGCTGTGGAGGTGTAATTTATGTATAGAGAACAAGCTCAGGCCCCACGGACAGTACTTCATCTTCTTAAAATTCAAAGCCTCAAGTTGAAACAGTCGAGGTATAATATCTGCCTGCAACCATTTTCTGAAGCAATGAATCCATTAACACCACAGAGCCCCTGCTGGTTATGAGATAAAAGCAGATAGACCATTTATCAGCATTTTGTCTAGGAGAGAATCAAATAACTGCCATATCATTTCTAAACAACCCCTGTTTGAACACTTTCCGTCATTCAGATTAACACAAACACTTTTCCAACTGCACAGCTTAAACCACACAGAACAAGGCTATAACACAGGATAAAAATATTTTTTTCAGAATATTATGCTTTGGTAATAAATAGACTTTTCAAAGCAGAGTTCAAAACAAACCCCAAAAACCCAAATCCAAAAAAGGCAGTTGTGAAGTCTCCTATAATTAAATTTTCATTCCCCTCTCTAGGGGGAGTATGATGAGACAGAACTGAATGTGGAAAAATGGACCTGACTGACGTTGCACTTGGTCAAAAAGAGCTTGCAGAAGAGAGTATCCAGGCAATACCTAACACAGCCTCTGCAGGCTCACCTGTGATGTAATGCACTGCAAATAAAATAATGGGAAAGCAGGAAGGGAAAACAAAACAAACCATGAACCAGAACTAGCAATGGTCCAGGGAAAAGAACTGTTCCAGAAGATCACTTCCCTTTCCAGCAATGCAGAAAAAAAACAGCCTACAGTCTTTCCTTGCACACAGCCTCCCTCTCCTGTCAAAAAGATGAAGCTTCAGTTCTGAAATAGGCTTACATCATACTGCAACATACACTCCTTTCACAACTGACTCAGTCTCTGTGTTTCCTGATCTGCCACTCTACAAGCATCACAGAACACCCAAATCAGTGTCAACACCAAAGCTGGTAAGGATGAAGAAATGAGGGAACTGCTACACAACAGATGGCAAGAACCAGTCTGAGATGGCTGATATCAAGGGCAGACGGAATTAAAGCTTGAATTTGAAAGGCCAGAAGGAAGATCTGGGGAACTACAGGCCTGTCAGCCTGACCTCAGTACTAAGGAAGATTATGGAATGGATCATTTTCAGTGCCATTACGTGGCACATGCAGGACAGTCAGGGGATCAGGCACAGCCAGCACAGGTTCATGAAAGGCAGGTTCTGCTTGACCAACCTGATCTCCTGTGACCAGGTGACATGCCTAGTGGATGACGGAATGACTGTGGATGTTATTTACTTGGACTTCAGTAAAGCCTTTGACACTGTCTCCCACAGCATTCCCCTAGACAAGCTAGTGGCCCATGGTTTAGACACGTGCACTCTTCACTGGGTAAAAAACTGGCTGGATGGCAAAGCTCAGAGTAGTGGTGAATAGAGCTAAACGCAGTTGGCAGCCAGTCACAAGTGGTGTTCCTCTGGGATCAGTGTTGAAGCTGGTCTTCTTTAATATCCTTATGCATGATCAGGGTGAGGGGATCTGGTGCACCCTCAGTAAGTTTGCAGATGATACCAAATTGGGAGGGAGAGTCAACATGCTTGAAGGCAAGCAGGCTCTGCCTTTGCACGAGCCTTTCTCATGTTCAATTCTTCTGTTAGAATGCATCAAACAATTCACTTGTCCAAATGAACTTTCTCAGCTACTGTTCAAACACCCAGCCTTTTGTCTTTTAGAATCACATCTCACACTTTTTCAATGTTGTCCTCGGTAATTGCTGTGCATGGGTGGCCTATGTGGAAAAGCATCACAGGCATAAAGGCTGGAGGTATGCAACATGCCATAAGCAGTTCCTAATCAAAAACCCAGCAACCACTGTTTCACATCTGTGATCAGAACTTGATAAGGAAAGTAGGGCTGTGTTTTCAATGACAGAATGCATGCTGAAATGTGTGGTGCACACCCAATTACATTTTTTGCCACACAGTACTGGAAGCACAAGGCTATGAAGAGGCAGAAAGGAAAACAGATGTTTAAGGGATAAGCATCTCGTGGACTTTATTCAGTTGCTTATAGACAAAAGGTAGAGTCTTTTCTAGAATAGAAAATATATTATCATACTATTTAAGAAAGTGGTTGCAATCACATTTACTCCCAGAATTCATTAACTCCTACTCTTCCCTACTCATAAGGAATGAAGACAAAGTTGCCTCAGATATATAAATGCGAATATTGAAACTGAAGTACAATAGCTGAATCAAAAATGTATAAGACAGGAACAAGGTGTGAAAGGTGGAAGAGATATGCATGCAAAAATATTAAGAACTGTAATGAGAAACTTCAATATGAAAAGGTTGATGGGAATCTTATCAATGATAGATGATTTCTGAAAGAGGAAAGTAAAAACAATAGACTAGGGCTTTGCTCAGTGGTGCCCAGTGGTAGGATAAGCAGCAGTTGCACAAAGTAAAACACACGAAATGCCATTTAGGCACAAAAAAAAATTACTAAGAGGGTGGTCAATCACTGCAATAGGCGGCCCAAGAAGCCTTTAATCCATGGAGAGATTCAAAACCCAGCTGAACATGGGCCTGAGTAACCTGCTTTAAGTGACTACACTCTGTGCAGGAGTTGGACTAGACAGTTTCCAGGAGTCCCTGCCAGCCACAGTTCTTCTGTGATTCTTAGGCTAATTACTGTTGCATGTTGACTTGACAATGGGATAACAATGCTCAAGTCTGAAATTAGTGCATAAAATTAAAATTCAAAGGTTAAAGAGAAGGAGCTTCCAGATCCATTTTACATACAAATATAACTTAATCTCAGTGAAAAATCAGAAGTCACAATACCACATTGTCTGGTTAGGTGTATGGGAATTAATTGTCACAACCAGAAGAATACCAATACAATATCAGGGAAAATCTAGTAAAAACATACAACCTTCATAACACTTTTTTTTTTATGTAAGAAAGGTCAGGATCTGGTTACGTAAACTCAAAAAACAGAAGTAAAAGTAACACTTCATCTGTCACAAGAGATCAGGTCACATAGTTTTGTTGAACAAAACATGTTGATATGGGTGATTGTCTTTACTTTGCCGACTGTCCCCTAGATTCACAAAGCAAATTAAATACAGAATGAAGATTAGCAACAGAGAGGCTGTTTGGTTTTAACCCTGCCCACCTCTCAGTCCTGTCTGGACAAAGGCAATAGCAACTTGCACTAGCAAGCGCACCCAGTAGAAGGTCTATTCTGTATATTCCAAGACAACATGAAACAAGATGGAAATCTTGCCATCACAAGCTGGTTTCAGAAAGACATTCTGATTAGGAATTTTGTCTAGTCAGAGAGTAGGTTTTACTGTAGATTCTACTACCGTTTATTCTGGAGAAAAGCAAAGCTGTCTATAATTAAACATTCTGCTAGCAATTAAGAAGCTCTGTACCATCTAACATAACTGCAGTAAGAGATGTCTGGAATTTCAGTACATTTTATTAAGAAGTCCAACTTTGATGAAGTGTCAGCTTATCAGTTCTGGTCTGCCACTGCACAGAAAGGAAAAATATAACATCATAGGACAATCCAGATTGAAAAGGACATCTGTAAGCCTCCAGTCTAAGCTTCTGCTCCAAGCAGTCAGCTCTGATGCTAGGCTAGGTTTGTCAGGGCTTTATCCAGTCAGGTTTTCAAAGCACCCAAAGACATAGACCTAGCAACCTCTCCAAGTAACATGCTGTACTGCTTGACTCATCTCATGATGAAACAGTTTTTCCTTATGGCCAGTCTGAACCTTTTTAGCTTATGCCTGTTGTCCTTCAACCTCCTACCACGCACCACCAAAGAGCCTGGCTCCATCTCCACTTACCTGGAGTACTGTGTTCACTTTCTATATGGTTCAAAGCATCTTCCATTCATGCACATTACACTGATTCTGAGAAAACATAACAACATTCATTATACATTGGATCAGGCTGTGGAAGTCATTACAACAAATCAGAAGACTGGCAGATCAGGAGTGATAGCCTGTGGCCAATGAGAAATGCTCCAGAGAAAAGAGCAAAAAGCCTTCAGTGAGACTTAGGTAAAATTTACTTAAGATCTATTCCACAAAACACAAATCTTATTACTCCAAAAGAAGTTTAACCTATTTAGCCCTGGGAATTCTGAGTAATATACTCTCCTCCTCTAACTCTCCTACATATTTGTGCTATAAGGCAATAAGTCCTACAGCCCCACTAGGATATTGTGAAGCAACTATTTCCTTTTCATTCATATTGCATATCTTACCTTTCAGTGTAGGGCTAGAGTAATGGTTGTCCTTAAGCAAATGAAAACAAGTCACTTGCAAAGAAATAGGAGAGTGTCCTGCGGGAGAAGTGTGTGGCAAGAGCACATGCCACACTGTTGGGAAAAGTGACAGGAGATCGGAAAAAGAATTAGGGTGATTCTGGGTCACTGTGCATAGGTACTGAGCTACACAAACTTATGCAAAGAAAATAATAGTTCAATGTTCACAATTGGGTAACAGTGAATATCATTACAGTCCTGAAGGATATATACATTTTTGCTTAGAAGATTCAAGACTTATTGCAAAAATCTTTCTATACCTTTATCTTTGCTAGCATTCATGGAGGTTTTTCAGCTCTACACTGTGACTGCTCTGTCACAGGACTCCGCCCAAGAGAATAAGTTCAATACACATTCCACCATAACAAGAAAATTCCTTGCTGCTTTGGTAAGGTAGATGATATGTTGCTATTCATGACGCTGTCACTGTCACACCCCAGACTGCACTGACTCAGTAAGCACAGATTATCCTAGCCACCATTTTACCTTTGATTTAGATGTTTACATTATTATCTGGGTATCAGACTGCCCTTAGGAAATACATTATCCTCTTAAGGGAATTCATCTCCAGTTCCTTGAGTACCTCTACCAGGTTACTGCAAGATGCACACCAGTTCCCCAGAATGCCTACTTGGAGCATGTTTAGCAGTCCCCTATGAAAGGAAGCAGTTCCAAGGATGAGATTATGCATGCAGGTCACAGCCCAAACAAGCACTTTGAATGTAACCACATCAGAGATGCAGCCACACTATAGCTTGCTCTGGTCTTCCAAAGGGATCATGGGTTGACTCAAGTCTCACCACACCTTCCTGACACATGGTTGTGGCCAGGCACCACACATCTGCCCACAGAACTGCAAGACATTAGTGCTTGGATGAAACAGCAGATAGAAATCATCTGCAGGAACCATAACTTCAAGTCCCTCTGTGTAGCCAATGACCCATGTAGACTCTGGAGATTCATGACTGATGGACAAGTTAGAGTATTCTCAAAGGTGATTTCAAAGGTAGCTATCATTTTTCTGGGGAAAAGTTGAACTAATTACGGACATCAGCATTTCCTTAAGCAGATCAAGATTTGATTGTGTTTTTTTGGGTTATTTTTTTCCTTTTTTAAACACTGCATAAAATTCAAGTCACAGTAAAGCATAATTGTTAGAGTAACAGAAACTACTGGGGTAATTGTTTGAAGCTTGTAAGCCTCACACCAACTATATCACAAAAACTGCAACAAAATACTCAGGCATCAAGTGGCAAAGTTCTTCAGCTACAAGTGTCCCTGGCTGTGTAGTGAAATCTGAGTGCATTTATTATTCAAGACAAAGTACGGTTTAGATGAGACTTCTTTTTTAAGTATATACTTAAGTGTGATTTTACACTCAAATGCAAGCTAGCTTTGCTAGTCTTTGTCCAGAGTTCACCTGCTATATTTGTAGTACTACTTCCACAAGCTTTATACATCAGCTTGATGGGAGGAAAGTACTATTATATTCCACACCAGAGAGACAATTCCCATTTTAGGGAAACTGTTATATGGCCTTAATGATATCCAAATCAGGCTAAATGAAAATTATGTTATGTTCTCCTGGTATACCCTCTACTGACCTTACCCTTTATGGATTCTGCAAGACGTTTCTCGAATTCATTCAGTTGTCAACTCCACCTCTCAAGATACACAGTTGCTATCATTGCTTTCTTATGTGAAATATAAGATCCATGAAATCAGAACATTTCACATTCTTGAAATGGTCTTTTTTTCCCTAAAATTATTAAGATTACTGTCTGAATGCTACTTAGTAGAAAGAGCTTTTAACGTCATCACAGGGAACGTGAGTGGAGTATTATTCTGAAACCACAGAGTAATTCGTGTCAAAAGGAATCTTAGGACATTGTTAATCCAACGTCTTTCTCAAAGCAGAGTCCAATATATAATGAGAAACAGTTGCTTAGGACTATATTCTGTTGGGTCTTGAAAAGCTCTAAGGATGGAGAGGGTTTTCTGGTCTTTGAGCTGCTGTGATGAGATCTATTGACTAGTCAGGCTACAATGAAAACCAATACACAGTGCACAGGCTACAAAATGCTCTGCGTACATGGGCATATAGTTTCTGGGAAGCTACATGATGAAGTCAAGCAGTTGTAACCATCACCACACACTGTGGAAGAAAAGTTACAGTAAATACAAACAACACTTTCTGGTGCTCGTATTCCCACTCTTGGAGGATGGGGGGGACCAGTAACAAGGACAGAGGCTATTTATCACGTGTATGTGGTGCCTCTCTGTTCAAGACAGTGGACACAAATACTTCACTGCTAAGTGATACGAGCTTCTCTGGCTGACGACAAAGCAGAGCAGCAGGCTCTTATAAGACATAGATAGGATGTAGCTCGGCATGGCATGCAGGTTGAAGTCATGGTCAAAGAACAGGACCAGAGGAACATAGAACAAGCCCTGCAGAGAGACAAGACTTACCAGAAGTGGGCTGACACTTCCCGAGCCTGGGTTAGTGGCTGAGTGCTCAGGACCAAATCTTTCCTGTCATGCAGATGCATAGAATGAGGAAGAAAGAAACCAGAGTAGTACTTCCTCATGTTATACATGGAACATCTTAGATTTAGAAGCAGTCTAAGAGTAGGGGTCCAACATGAACAGTTACAGTTAGTTTGGTCCATGACAGCCCATTTTACAAGAAAAATTAATTTCAAGCTCATGTGCAAAACAAGTATCTCCACCAATCTGGTCTTTCCTGACCATTTCAGTTCTGGCTTTATCTACAAAAATAATAAGGAAATGACTACTTGCTTCTTACAGGAAATTACCCATCCAACAAAGAAGAGACAACAAATATTTCTTGGCTTCTTCTGCTATCTTTAGAAGGATTTACATCTGCAGTGGTTACACAGTTTTCAACAACTGGCCAGCTGCACCTCAGGCATCCTGTTACACAGCCCCACTTCAAATTCCAGGTTAGCCTTTCAGCCACATCCACACATTGCCAACAGGAGGGAAACCTGCCTGATGAATGCCTGGATTCCTCATGAACAAGCTCTCACTAGATGCATTACCAATGTACTTATTCCCATCCCTAAAGAGTCCCAGACTCCCAGAGCCAGAAGCAATCAGTCCAAAAGGCAGAGTAGGTCACCTAGTACAATGAAAGCTGTGGTGAGTCAGAGTAGAAAGAGAGGGATTCAAACCCACCAGCCGAGAAATGCAGTCCCACAGTCTGAGTCAGATTTGCTGAGCATGGCTGTGATATAAGCACAGCTGTGCCCAAGAACTTGACCTGATAATCCTGTCAGCTTCCAGGATGGACTCAGCCTGGCAATTCAAGAAGCTATAAAAGGGGAAAGGCCATCAAAACTTGTCTTGCTGCACATGCAGCCAAAACTTCAGGAAACCTATCAGCTCCAAGGGGAAACTTATCAAGAATCTTTTGGGCCAGCCAGCCAGGCTCCTCAAACTGGTATAAAAGCAACCACGTGCACATACATACCTGAATGTCTTCTCCCTGAACACTGTATCTTTTTCTCCCTCTACATTAATCAGCTCAACTGATCACTAAAGCTCAACTGAGCATAGATTGCACCTGATGGGTCACGACTATAGGTGTGAACACTATTAAAAGTCAAAGAGGCCATGTAAGTGCAGCTGATCACTCCAACAATGGTCTGCAGGGGGACAGCCTGCCTCACCATGGTCTCCACCACAGGCTTCCGAGGTATCTCTGCTCTGGCCCTTGCAGCACCTCCTCCTTCACTGACCTTGTTGCGTACAGAGTTGTTTCCCTCACATATTCTCACTTCTCCCTCTGAGTGCTGTTGCTACTGTGCAGTTTTTTCCCTTCTTAAATACATTCTCCTAGAGGTACTACCAAAGTTACTGATAGGTTCATCCTTGGCTAGTGGTAGGTCAGTCTTGGAGCTGTCTGGCATTGGCTCTCTTGGACACAGAGGGAACTTCTGGAAGAAGCTGCCCCCGTAACTCCATATGCTATAAAATCTCACCACACAAATCCAATACAACTGATCATGGTGTTTTATTTACAGGACAGTATAAGCTCACGAGTTAGTATACTCTGCTTTCCTTGTGCCTCCCACAGGGACATCTGCCATGTCCTTGTGAAAAACAAAATATAAGATGTCATCTTGGTATTGACTACCAGCCAAAAAAACCCAAAAAAGCACCAACCCCCCCAAAAATCCCTCAAAAAATCAACAACTGAAGAATCCTAAAATAGTAAGTAGATTTGACTGATCAATTTCTGTATTGCATAACACTGCCAAAACCCCATTACGTATATATGTAATGAAACCAGATGTAAAGCAGAAGTGATTCCACCAAGTACATGTGGTCAGACATGAACTTTCATAGTCATTACAATAAACTAGTGAATTCTAATGATGTTCTGAACATTAAACCTCAGTTTTTACAAAGCGTGTTCAATAACAGCCTCACTCCAAATTCTGCACAAGAAAAATACACATCAGTGTGATCATGCTGCTACTTTTTCACTGAAAATAAGTGTTAAAGACTTCCTAACGTGTGTCAAAATTACAACAATCAGGGCAAAGCTCGAACATTCACATTGTTTTATATTCTCTGCAAGTATTCAAGTTACATTTGATATTCCACATAGCTCCACATTACATCAACATGCCCACAAGCCACAGCAGGAAAGAAAAAGCAGCATTGCATAAAGTAGCAGGAATCCCATTGATAATGCCACCACCAAGCAGTAAGTACCCAATGCATTTGAACAAGTGTGTCATAACTCCAGGGACCTCTGATGTCATGCAGCTTACCATTTGTGATGGACAAATGCAAAAGCTGGAGTTAGGCATCTGTTCTTAAACTTTAAGGACAGAACAATTTATTAGTTTCTGCTATTTTACTATGTTATGTCTTCATACCTATCTAGACAGTCACACACCAGAGATTAAACATCACCTAATGTTTATTAGTAGTCCCATCTGAGTCTAAGAGGATAAACACAGAACAGCCCAAACTGGGTAGTTAGCTACCAATCTCATTAAAAACAAAAAGAGGAAATAACTCTTCTACACTCAAAGCACTCAGCCTCAAGAATGAGCCACCTGCTACATAAAGCTGGCAGATTTAATAAAAAACATGAAAAGGAAACCTCAAGGGTACGCAAGTGCTCAGAAGTGGAAGTCTTCTGGAATTAAATGAGCAACAAGGGAGGGGAAGTGACAACAGAACCCCTTAATGCCTAACTAGGATACAATGAAGAAATTGCAGTTGAGTTCCTTTAAGAGACTGAAAAGAAGTCTTTTAAAGTATAAATGAAGGTGACATTTTAGCTCTAATTTTTGCTTTCTCTTTCCACTTACCAGTCTAATATCTTGGTCTTCAGTTTTCTAAGCAGCTGACAGTTGTTTGGGACAAAACTGACCAGAAAAGGCTCTAAAAGCAGCAAAAGATCAACTACCATAAAAGCATAATCCCAAGTCGCCTCCACCCAGCATGGTTAGAAAATACATCATATTTCAGGAAAAAAGCCTGGCTCCCAATTTTTCATAAAGAAATGCACAACTTCTCCACTTACATTCACTGAAGCTGTAATACATAACTTGCATTTGTACATTCTAATACGAAACATTATGCAAGGAAGAGCAGAGAAGCAGTAGAGCTGCTGTGCTAAATGCAGAAAACAACCACAAATTCATTTTAAGATCAGGATTTCAAAGGTGTATTAGTATAACTTTATCAAATATTGCTAGTTGTAACTTATAACTGGCATTTCCAATTTGTGTGAACTATGAAGATTGAACTTTAAAAATATTTTGCTGAAGTCTAATAATGGCTACACCCCTGCAGATACTGGAGAAAGCCGATTACTGATACAACTTGAAAGACTATATTTGAATTCATACCATTTGCAAGATAAAAGAATCTTGTCAAAATTACAGGAAGCCAGCAATGAGGCTTTACATATAGAAAATATTTTTTAAAGTTTTTCTTTGTCCTTGAATTACTGCTCCTGCAGAAAGGAAAAAAATATCTTTATATATTTCAAGTGAAACACATCTCAGACTGTTCCATAAAGCTGTCTCACATTCATATATGTTTTCCAGTGCTTCAGAGAGAAATAAACTAGCTCATCATTTAACAAGTGCAATCTTAGTTAACAGGCTATAATTGGAATGCCAAGACAATAGTTTCTTTGTGCACAAACCCCTAAGAAATAATGAATAATGATGACAGCAACATACAATCTGACCAGCAGATCAGACAGTTTATCCAGGACCACATGGCTTCAGAGGCATTACTAAATACTGTTTCTCAAAGTTTATTTTGAGAAATAAATAAGCAACTTGCAAGTCAGCTACTCAATTTGCATTATGCACTTCTATCCACAAAACTGTGCAATCGAAGCAAAAGCTTCAAGTAAGTCCTTGCTCCCACCATGATCCCCAAAAAATAAGACCTTTATCTCATAGTGAAGTTCAACTCAAAAGGTAATTTCCTTAATATTTTTTATTTAAGAAGTTATGTAATATATTCCACTAATACTACCTTTCTAATCAACAATTATTTTTAGAAAAAATAATTTCTAGCCTCCCATCCGCACTTCACTATTTCAGAAGGGCATCAGATGTAACAAAGTTATTGCCAGACCTCAGGAAGATTGCATCAACCACAAATGAAGCAATGCATGCACACAGTGAGAGAACCTTCTTATCTCCAAACAGCAATCTCACACTGCAAGGCCTAGAAGGAAATTTGTCTGCCAAGTAGAACAAGAGGTTTTGTTTTGTTTTTTCAAACAAACCCACAGCCCTGAACCCACAAGGCCAGAGTATTCAGGAGTGCACAGCAGGTGCCTCACTGATGTGAACTTAAACACAGCTTCACCTCAGCAGCCTCAGGAGCACAGATCTCCCTCCACCTTCCCAGTCCCATCACATCATGAAATGATGACAACCACAAACACCACATGAGGCAAGGAGGCACCTTCCCAGCTGAAGACCCAATCCCTGCCAAGGGAGATGCACATTAGGCACACACATTGGCTACTGTCATTTCTCCTCTCCTTCTGATATCAAAAATGGTGGCAAATGAAACCCTCTAAGCCTCGTTTTGGAGTTTTAGAAAGCAAAGGTCCCTTATCAGTCTTAGGCAAAATGAGGGAGTGATCTCCATCAATCATGCACAAGATAAGAGATGGTTATAGAATACATTTCCTACTTTCATGCATATGGATAAATTTTCCCAGAAATCTTATGCATATTCTATTACTTTCAAGGACTCATTTGACTTGATGATCCAGTGGGTCTCTTCCAACCTGGTGATTCTATGATTTTAATGTTATCATTATCAACTTCACAAAAGTCAAAACTCTTGCTAATTTGGAGCTGGCTCCAGCTCTCTGCTTGACCTTACGTTTAACATAGGGAAATACCACAAACAGAGGTGATTAGAGAAGAGATATCTGTTCAGCACCAACTATACTCCATGTGAGATCTTTTGATCATCAAAGAATGAACAGTATCTGGGAAAAAAAAGTCTGAAAGAAAACATTTTGTCAGCAGGATAGTCTGTATAACTTCCAAAGAACACAATTGCCCAGATGAAACTTAATTTGACTTTGGCTTAAAACAAAAACATTCCACTTTTAGTAATTATAAGTATTTCTCATGTTACTTCCCTACCCAGGAGGGTGCCCTACATGTACATCTATAGGCATACAAGGAAGCTGGTAAGGAACTGTTTACAAAGGCTTGTAGTGACCTGACTAGGGGCAATGACTGTAAATCAGACGGGCAGATTTAGGCTAGACATAAGGAAGAATTTCTTCACCATTAGCACAGGTTGTCCAGGGAAGCTGTGGCTGCTCAATTCCTGGAGGTACTCAAGGCCAGGTTGGATGGGAGCCTTGGGCAGCCTGTTCTGGTGGGAGGTGTCCCTACCCATGGCAGGGGGCTGGAACTTGATGGGCTTTAAAGTCCCTTCCAACCCAAACTATTCTATGATTAAATATAATAAGTACACGGTTTCTTTGCTTCCCCCCCCCTTTGTTTTTTTAAATCCACACTATTGCTTCACTGTCTGAGCCCACAGACAACAGCCACACAGAGATTGCTGAACTCCCAGGAAAGTCAACCCAGGAGTAATATCTACAGCAGGCACAGGTTTTCAGATGAGGATTTGGTGTCTGAAGAGGAATCACAGAAACACTAGGCTGGAAAGGACCCACTGGATCACCAAGTCCAACCACTCCCATGAATTACTAAACCATGCCCCTCAGCACCTCTTCCACCTGTCCCTTTAACACCTCCAGGGAAGGTGACTCAACCACCTCCCTGAGCAGCCTGTTCCACTGCCCAATGACGCTTTCTGTGAATTTTTTTTCTGATGTCAAGCCTGAATCTCCCTTGGCAGAGCTTGGAGCCATTTCCTCTTGTCCTGTCCCCTGTCACTTGGGAGAAGAGGCCAACTCCCTCCTGTCCACAACCTCCTTTCAGATAGTTGTAAAGAGCAATGAGGTCTCCTCTCAGCCTCCTCTTCTCCAGGCTAAACAACCCCAGCTCTCTCAGCTGCTCCTCATGAGACTTCTCCAGACCCCTCACCAGCTTTGTCACTCTTCTCTGAACTCACTCCAGAGCCTCAGAGAAGAAACATGTGAAGGCCATAGCAGGGGAATTGGATTAGAACTAGCTGACCTTTTGGGAAGGTGGTGTTACAACTCAAGTCACCTACTACCCCTTTTCGCGCCTCGCACCCAACTGCTGGCAGCCGCGCCGAGGGCCCTTTTATAGCTGGTGGGAGGGGCCAGAGCCAGAGCTGTGTTCCTATTGGGCACCCGCCTGTCAATCCGTAGGCCCGACCGGGCCGCGCGCGCCCCCTGGCGGCGATGGCGACCGCGCGGCGGGGCGGGAGGGGCGACGCAGCCCCGCTCCCCTGGGCCGGCGGCCGCGGCCATGGCCAGCGCCGGCGCCGAGGAGGCCGAGGCGAGGGAGGAACGAGCGCTGAACAAGCTGCTCGTCCGGCTGCAGAACTTCCAGGAGAGGAAGCGGCTGGAGACGCTGGTGCAGACTCTGAGCGACCTGCTGGAGCTGGCGGCGCGGCAGAGCGGTGAGCGCGGGGGGGCCCGGCCCGACCCGGCCGCGCTCCGCCCGCGCTAACGGTGCCTCTCTCTGTGTCCGCAGCTCCGCGGCTCTTCGGCGACAAGAACGTGCACGTGCCCCTGCTGCTGGTGCTCGACCTGTACCCGCGAGCGGCCGCCGTGCAGCAGGTAAGCGCCCCCGACACGGGATCCCCGCGTCCCGCCTGGGGACCCGCTCGCTCTGGCCCCTGCGCCCTCGGGGGACGGAGGGGACGGGGGTCCCGGGGCCGCCGCTCCCGTCTCCAGGCGGCAAAAGAAGGTGCGATTCGCCGGGCACCGCAGCCCTGTCCCGGGATTCCGGTTCCCGGCTTTGGGGTTGACTTGTTCCCGTCTGGGACGCGGTGGGAAGGGCTGTTGGCTGCAATAAGAGAGCTCCGTCCGCCTGCACTTAAAGGGACGAGTGTCCAAATGCCTCTGGTTCTGTCTGTAAGAGGAAGAGAAGGCGGGATGCGCCCCGCAGCCCTGACCCGGGACACCCGCTCCCGCCCGCCTCCTGGCTTTGAGGCTGACTTGCTCTCTGCTGGGACGCTTTGGGAAGGGCTGCTGGGCTGCCGAAGGCACCTCTGTGCGCTTGCAGTTAAAGGGACGATTGTCCCAGGGCCGCTGATTCCGTCTCTAAGCGGCAAAAGGAGGAGGGATGCACCGGGCATCCCTGTCCCGGGATACCTTCTCCCACCCGGCTCCCAGGCTGAGCCTTGGCTCGCTCTGGCCTGGGACACTTTGGGAAGAGCCACTGGCTCCACCTTCCCTAGAGGTGTTTAAGGCACGGGTAGATGAGGTCCTGAGGAACGTGGTTTAGTGTTTGATAGGAATGGTTGGACTCGATGATCCGGTGGGTCTCTTCCAACCTGGTGGTTCTATGATTCTATGAAGGCAGCTCCGTCCCCTTGCACCTAAAGGAAAGAGTGTCCCAGGGCTGCTGGTTCCATCTCCAAACAGCAAAAGGAGGGCATGTAGAAAACGTAAATTAAGCAACGTGAACACATTGTGGTACAGACTTCTGGATTACAAATAATGCTCTCTAGTATGTTTTGATGTGTCAAAATTAAGTCGTGTCACAGTTAGAAAAACATCAGAAAAGCAGAATTAGAATCACAGAATCATTGAATGTTTGGGGTTGGAAGACCTTAAAGATTATCTAGATCCAATCCCCCTGCCATAGGCAGGGACACCTTCGCTAAATAAGGTTCCTTAAAGCCTCATTCAATCTGACCTTGGAGACCTCCAGAGAGGGACCCTCCATCTGTGACTTCTCTGGGGAACCTGTGTCAGTGCCTCACCACCCTCACAGTAACAACTTTCATATCTAATCTAAATCACAGAATCACAGAATAACCAGGTTGGAAGGGACCCATCGGATCTTCTAGTCCAACCATTCCTATCTAACACTAAACCAAGTCCCTCAATACCTCATCCACCCATGCCTTAAACACCTCCAGGGAAGGTGACTCAACCACCTCCCTGGGCAGCCTATTCCAATGCCCAATGACCCTCTGCGTGAAAAACCTCCTCCTAATCTCCAGCCTAAATCTCCCCTGGCGGAGCTTGAGGCCATTCCCTCTCGTCCTGTCCCCTGTCACTTGGGAGAAGAGGCCAGCTCCCTCCTCTCCACAACCACCTTTCAGGTACTTGTAGAGAGTAATGAGGTCTCCTCTCCTCTCATTCAGCTTAAAACCATTACCCCTTGTCCTGTCACTGCGCTCCCTGTTAAAAAACCCTTCCTCAGCTTCCCTGTTGGCCACCATGAAGTACCAAAAGGCTACTACAAGGTCTCCCTGGAGCCATCTCTTCTCCAGGCTGAACAAGCACAACTCTCTCAACATGCCCTCGTATGGGATGTGCTCCAACCCTCTGATCGTCTTTGTGGCCCTCCTCTGGATTTGCTCCAATGAATCCATGTCTTTCGTATGCTGAATCATTGCATGAAATGAGTTCATACCCCTGTAGCCCTGTCCTAGAAGGAGAGTTGCAGTAGCCCAGTTTTTCAAAGGACAAAAAAAAATTTGGTTAAGAGGTAGTTCTGCAATTTAAGGTTCTGCTTAGCTCCTCCTGTAACTTAACATTGACACATTTAGATGAGGTGTGGCACTTGCACAATTTGATGTTGTACTCATGGTAGAGCTGCCAGACTTGTCATAAAACAGCTCCTTCCTGGCAGGCATATATTAAATTTCTGACTATCTTATGCATAACAGATGTTTATGAGCTCCAGATTTCTATGCAACTCAATTTTATATTTTTTTTATTAGGCCCATTTGTATGGTTACTATATTTTTGGCATCTTTTACTTTTTTCAGTTCAACTAAAAGGCAAAACATAAATAATATCGCAAATGCCTCCTAAATAATAGTATTTTTAAGAGGCATTTTCTGTAGTAGACCTTAGCTGAGAATTCAAAAGCATAACATTAAGATTAAAATATGAATTTGTACTTGCAGAGTGATTAAGCTGGAGCAACAGTGATCTCAAGTTTCCTTTGAATAACAAATACTTGTGCAGAGTCTGAAGTTTTAACTTAGTTTACTGTTAGGTCATTAAGAAATACAGAAGGATGAATTAGCAGCTATTTTCAAGATAAAGCATATTACATATATAACAATTCACAAAAACACTGCCCAGGAGTATTTCTGAAGTGATAGCATAAGACTCTCTGAAGTGCAAGGAAGATAGGGATTGTTTCATATTTATTTTAACCATATTTAAAGGCCTAATTGTAATTTAACACACACTTTTAAAATTAAACACCATACAGTGTTTCAGTTTAGAAGTTTTGGAGATCCTTTGCTTCACTACATTGTATTTAAGTGTGAAATTCATGGCCAGTGCAAAGCTAAAATCCTGTTCTTCATAAAATGCTGTAGGCAGCTCTTCCTTCACTTTCAGTTATGGTACTAGAAACATCCACAATGTTAGCAGAGCTCTATCGTCTTGCTCCGTTCACTGTAATTCGTTTACAGGCTTTGTGAATACATAATTCCCACTTTAAAACAGTGCTGAAGTGATGTAGTCCTCATTTCAGTGCAGTCTCTTTACACTACTAATGGATTTTCATCGAATGAAAGGATTAATTGACCTCTTTTGCTTTTGGCATTGTAGTAAAATTCATCACGTAACAGAGTAAAAAAAAAAGCAAGAGAGATATCTGAAGTGAAGAGTTTCTCTCCCTCCCTCCCCTCCTTAGTTGGTTACAAAGCATTGTGTTGAGCTGCCACTCCACTGGCTTGTAAAGGATAAATTTACTTTCTTGGTTAATACTGCAGGTACCAATGGGGGTTGGACTACAGGCATAAACCCTGCAAGCTTCTTTAAAAGTAGGAAGGTACTAGGCTGGAAAGCTTATTGTGCCTTAAAGTAAACTAGATGTCTTTGAGTAAATAAGGTAGATTCTGCAATTACTGGCTGGCAATGATTTAGGCATCTTAGAGACTCTAGAGAAAAATATTTTACGCTTGAGTGAGGAGCAGTCAGCAGAGCTTTATTTTGTCTCACTTAGAAGGTGTGACCTAATGTAATATAAATTTATTGCATGCTACAAGTGAAAAGGGTCTAATTTAAAAATAACAGTTTCAGTGTGGCAAATAACTTTCTGTGTACAGGGACCTGTTTAAGTGTTTATAAGAATGGTTTTGTTTAATGTTTTTTGTTTTCCCTGTAACCTTTAGGATTTGTTTCCATTCTTTAAAAGACCAGTACTTTCTTATGTAATTATTAAACAGATAATAACCTCTCTGTAATCTCAGATTATGGTTTTAATATTGTAAAATAGACCATATGTCATCAAGTCAGATGTGTCTTTCAGTCTTCTCTGGATCCAGAGGACATTTATAAGAAGTGTTTAATGGAAATATAAATTTCATCAGAAACAGTTTTAATACTAAAAGGATTTTCTAAAGTCACAAAGCAAATTTTCATCAGGTTCTAAATTTTACAAGAGCAGTTAGGATGTCACGAAGTGGAACTTTTAAAATAAAGTCTTTTCTAAGCAATATACAGCGTATGAATTAACGGTCACCTCTACAGTGTCTGAACCTTGCAGATTTGAAACTTGTCTCTGATTGACTGTCACTGATAAATTCTATTTTACTTGTAATATGGGAAATTCAGTAGTTGTATACCCTCATCTTAGTGAGGATTGATGGTTGCTAAGACTATTCTTTGCACCTGTGTTTAGTCAGGACTCAGTTCCACAGACCAGCCTCCTCTTCCTGAATATCCGTGGTAATTGGTTTGCAGTCTCACGCAGAGAAAGCCATCTCCCTATCCAAGCAACAGAAGAGCACAGAAATTGACTTGTGGTCAAGCTTGATCTGCAGATGTTAAGGTTGTAATTGGCTTAAATCATTTGGCTCTGCAAATCTGAACTGAAACAGGCACAAACCTGCTGCAAATAGTGTGAACATAGCCTGTGTAGCCAAGTATGTGAAAGGTAAAAGCAGAATTCCAATTCCCAGGGAGCTACATCACCTTTCTCATATTCGCCAAAGCTGTCATGAAAGGTGATTAGATTCAAGCTCATGGCTTTCCTTATGGGTACTTCTACACTACCAGACTTGCAGTTTCATGTCTCTAGCCTTGCTGACTGCAGGGTTAGAGATCATGCACTTACTGTGAACTCAGCAGTTAAACTCTTTGGAGGTGGCCATTTACATTCCTGTTGCTGGCGGTCCTGTCTTAGTTCCTTTGCTTTACATAACTCTCCTGCTGCAAGCTGATCCAGTTATGCATATAGTTTTTGAGCTATGCTTAGGTTGTCTTCTGTCTTGATCCCATTTTTAAAGCACACAAACCCACTTTAGCAATTTTATGGTCTTTATTTGTATGGCAAAAGAAATTTTTATGCTTTGTTTTAAATCTTTTTTGTAAAATCTGCGTAATCTTGAATTTTTTGTTTGTTTGTTTGTTTTGGCATTGTTTAGATATGTTTGAAAATCAAAGAATTTGCATAGGATGGAGCAGGTAGTTACTAAGAACTAATATATTGGTTTTAGTTCATACTTCATTCGTTATAATTTCAAAACTTCCACTGTCTTCATTACATTTTGAAAGCACACAATACTAAGAATATGTTAAGAATATGAAATATAGAGTATTGTTTAGGTATCTCCTCCCCATTTAAACCATTGGACACCTTTAAAAACATATCCTTTCTCCTTATAATTTGCAATTAAGTGGCAAGTTCTTTTGGAAATGACAGTTCTTCAATAAAACTGGACTACCTGTAGTAGCGCAGTGGTCTTACCTGGACTATGATAGACTACTGTGGATCACATTATCTCTCTATGAGCAACTCTTTTAACTGTGTCCTTTCTCCTCACACAGTGTGGGAGCACATTGAGAGTGATGTGTTCCTAATCATTAATGTGTCTGTTTTACCTCACTTCTTTTAATGTTTTTTATTGTTTGTCTTGTGTTAAATAATTTTCTGTTATTGATTTGGCTAGATAACTTTTCAGAACACCCATCTTCCAAAAGCCAAGAATATTAGAAGACAACATTGAAGTTTTAAACAGAATATCCATTCTATTTTTGTTTTACAGATGAGTTGGTCACTTCTTTGTAAATTAATAGAAATTTGTCCAAGTACTCTGCAGAACATAGCTCCTAAGGATGTTGGGAAGGACTGGGAAGTACTGGGTGTTCACCAGTAAGTATTTCGTGTGCAAAGAGCCTTCTGTAATGCTTGGTTATCGTGGCAGCATATATATGCAATGAAATACATTTATATAAAGTTATTACGTCAGCTTCTAAGTGGTTGCAGATTTTAGTGGATTTCTGAGCCTTTGGTATGGGAGACTCATGCAAGCAGGCATCTTATCTGTGTGTGTAAATAGCTGATGGAGACAGCAAAAGAGACAGAACCAGGCTGTTACCATTGGTGCCCAGTGACAGAATGAGAAGAAACGGGCACAAATTGAAATACAGGAAATTCCACTTAAACATTTTTTTTAAAAGAAAGCTTTTTTTAATTATTTATTTTGTTGTGGTTGTGAAGCTGGTCAAACACTGCAACAAATTGCTAGAATTTTTTTTTTTTTTTGTGTGAGCCTATCCAGTTTTAATTAGCTTTTAATTACATAATCTCTTCCCCTCCCCTTTTTTAGATAGGCTTCAGTCAGTTCAAAATCGATGCTTATTTATTTTCTGTCATCAACTTCATTCAATGTATGGCCCACTACCTTATTTACTGTACAGGACTGATACTTAGTGTAAAAACTGACCTCTTCATTTCCGTCTCAGCATTTCTTAGTGCTCATCAATATTGTCTAGAGCTTTTTAAGATTTTGTTTATAGAGAAAGTATTATGGATTTGTGGTCACTATTTTACACATGGTAGTTAGAACAAAATATGTTAAATATAGCAACTGATTTTGGGGTGCCCAGTTTGATATGTACACTGGATTTTTCAGACTTCTTAGGATGGTGTCACAGTTCAGCCCCACCTGGCTAAATTTTGGCAGCTGAAACCATGCAGTTGAGCTTCCAAATCAGTTCCCCCGCTCACCCCACAGGGAAAGGGAGGAGGCGAAAATGAGAAGAAAAAGACTTCTTTTTGAAACTAAAACTACAGCTAATATGAAATAATGATAATGATAATAAATAAATACAAATATATGAGGTATTGACCCCACCCCTTGATGACTATACATCACCACAAATACTGCAGAGCAGACACAAGGATTGTGTCCATGGCTAGGAGGGAGCTGGGCTCAGAAACCAGATTCAGGATCTGTCATCAGGAGCAACCAGGCAGACAATGTCCTTCCTGGTCATTGGCCAACGCAGAAGAGAGAGAGGCGCTTGGGATCTGTCGGTTTTGTACAGAGTATGACATATATGGAGTGGAATACTCTGTTGGTCAGTTTAGGTTCACCTGCCCATCCTTGCAGGTGCAACCCCTTTTCCACCAGCCTTCAGGATATCCGTGATTAAATATAAGCATTGGCCTTTTTGAATACCAGTGCCCTGTATTATCACTTGGGGAGAAGAACGCTGTCTCAGAAATTTGCAGTTAGCTTTCAGAGACTAAAGTTGCAGTGACTGAGTTAGTCACAAAGCTGATTATAATTTAGCTCAGACCACAACACATTGCCTGGCACTTGCTATGTGTAAAAGTCAATTTTGGTTGAATCTGATGCAGCATTTCAGACATTGATATCCATGAGTCTCAAGCTAGCCCACACAGAAAGTAAGTAGTGTACAATTGACAGTTTGTGAAATGTTTCTTTTCAGTGAGTTGTCCATCATGTATGTGCTGTATGGTGGAAACTTGGGTAGGGTAGACTTCGTCAAGATGCTGTTCAAGTTCTTTAGCTGGGAAACTGCCGCTTCTCTTCCAGCAAACCCTTGATCCTTCATGGTAAATTAGCTTTTGCTACAAGCAGAATGGTGCTGTTTGCTAATTTCTGTAATTAGTTTTAAAGTAAACATTCGAGAACATTTTTGTGTATGGTAACATTTCTGTTGTCATAACAATTTTTACCTTTTTTTCCTCTTAATTTTTAGGCAGATTCTTAAAATGCTTACATTCCACAAAGGAAACCTAAATCTCTCAGTAATAGGACTGAAAGCATTAAATCTACTCCTTATGTCAGGTATTGTGTGTTCTACTTTCCTACTTTGTCTAAGCCTTTAAAGAATAGAACTGTGGTATAAAGTATGTGACTGTACGTGGATCTGATTTTTCTCTCAGTTTTATTCTATAAAGTCACTTGTCACTTGAGCTTGTATACCAACTAAGAGCACTGTTTTGCACCTTTTTTTAGCTATGTAGAAATTATTCTCCAGACTGCAAAGCTGTGAAGAACGTGACTGGTTAATTTTACCAACTCGTTAGTGGCATAGACACAAATTCTTGCTGTTAAGTAGTTAAGTAAAATAAGGAAGAGTTTATTTTTTTCTTACCAAAGTGTAAATTTGGTAACGTTCTGCCTTGCTTCCTTTAGTGCTTTTGAAAGCAGCATATCACTTCTGATGTTTCTGTTACTCTGCTCTGCACAGACCTAATCTTACCAGTTATTGAGAACTTTTCTCATGATGCTGAGATTCCTCATCTTCTGTTGAAATTAAAGAGGAACCCTAAGGGAGACATAAACTTTTATTCAAGCTTATAATATTAGCACAAATTGCTGTTAGAATAGGAATGTTTCTGTTGATTTTAGCAAAGGCTTTGGAATCAGCCTTATTTACAAACTAAGGATTAGACTTGACTTCAGGTAGTTAAAGGTAGTCCGGCTAGTTCTAGCTTCTGCTGTAGCCAGTAAAGTGAGACAGGCACTTTCAGAGGATGGTTCATGTTATTCATTTGTCTATTTTTTCATGTCATTTACCTCTTGAAACTGTTTTCCTCTCCCTTTTAATTGTAGAGATGTCTGGAGGACTAACTTAGATTGGATGCCTAACTTTATCTGCTGATCTCCTTATAAGGCATTACACTTTGTGATTATTATTAATAATAATAACAGTAGTAAAATCCGGCTATTACAGTGTAACTGTGATCAGCAGCTTCTCTCTTTTGATTGTGAGGTACCATAAAGGGGGTCCTAAAGTGTTGACTGGATATTCCATAACAGTTTTTCTTATTTCTTATTCCTCTGTTTCCTTACTGTTGCTCTTAAACTCTCAACTTCAGAAAAATATTTGAAATTTTGCCATGTCAAATCTCTTCGTGTTCTTTATTTCTGTATGCCTTTAAACTTGGATTGCACTATAAGCAGAGCTGTCAGGCCAGGGTGAATGCCGTATAGAAAGTTCTTCTCTTAAAAAGAACCAAAACACACACACAAAAAAACCCAGCTGCATCTGAAGACAGGAACAGGCATTATGAATTCTACTGTTATTGGGGTAAGCTTGAAAAAACTGTAGGATAATATTTTTTTCAGAATTTTTTTGTCATAAGGGCAAAGGCAAGATCAGCTTTTCCCTTCAGTTTCAGGTGGAACAAATGACTGAGAGTGAGATCAGGATTTTATGGGTCTAGATGGACTGATTTCATGATTTGCTGAATTTTCAAATCCTCTTGTTTTCCTCAACCAATGTAGTGCTGCCCTCTTCCATCAACTTCTTACTTCTTAATGAAATCTTTCAGCTTGCTGTGACTGAAAAAAAGGGGGAGGTTTTGTGGGTTAATTTTCTACCAATTTAGTGAGTTGATTTGGTTCATTGAGGGGTCAGACAAAGCAATGCAAGTTGGGAGCAGTAGTGGAGAGGGGAAACTGTCATTATGGCAGTAATGTTTTACAATTTATCAATTGTATTGTAAAGCATAATGATACTTTCAGAGATAACTTTCTTCTAGGTCTTACAAAAACCCGGGTTTGATCCATCAGAGTATATTTTAAGGACAATTTTAAAGAATTTTGGATTTTAATGCTTAAGTACAGTTCTTCAGTAAAAACATAGAGAACTAGTCAGCACAACATTTAATCTCTTCTATTATTCAGATGTAGTTGCTTTCCTGCTCTTGGAGGAAGAGGTGGATGTGTTTTCCTTGGTATTTAATGCCATGCACACCTTCCCTAAAAATGAAGAGATCCAGCAACATGGATGTAGAGCATTACACAAACTTTTTGAGAAAGGTATTTGTATTTTGTAGTTGTTGACATAGAAAAATGTATAGGCTGGGAGGGGACTGCGGGTATTTATTTAACTGCAGTAAATGAATTCTTCCATTCCAAATTCTGGTTTGTGTATTGCATGTGGTTTTTTGAATGGTTTAGCACAAAACAGATTTTCCAAGCAGTATCACAAATTTTCTGAATTATAGTATGACATTTTCAAGAAATCAAAATGTCTCTTCGTTCCTGACTGTAAGTTTACTGAAAACATGGCATTTGACATTAGTCAGTAATACTGGAATAAGGATTAGTGATATTTTATTATTTGCAAAACCAGGGTTGCATATTTAAAGCCTAGCTTGAACTTATTTCAGAAAATGAGTCTGCTTATGAAATTTTACATGCGTTATGCTTTCTCAAGCTGGATCAGTTCCCTTATCTGGTTCATTGCATGGCCACGCAGTTATGTCAGTACAAATGACAGGGGGCAGGGATGGAAAAACCTTAAGCCATTATTACAATGAAGGTAAGACATTATTAAAGCATGACTGTAGTCTTTATGGAAAGAATTCCATTCTAAAAAAAAAAAAAGTTGAGAAGTTAAATAGAATCACGGAGCATGCAAAATAGCTTTCCATCAAATTGTTTTCACCATAAGGAAAGGAAAGGCTGAGCGTATATGTACTGTCTTGATGAGGAATATCTGAAGTTTGTTTTGTCAAAAAGGCTAAAAGACTTCTTTTAAAGTACTGATTCACAAGCAAGCATTTAAAGGTCAGAACTCAGTTACATAGAGTGTAGGCTAGAAGGTCTTTATAAAGAACCTCAGGTATGATAAAAGATGTCCTGACTGTGGAAGATAATGTGTATGGAGAGTACCTTACTTTTTGCAAAATGTGGAAAATACATGTAAGGAAACTGAAACAGTTCTCTTTTCTCACGTAGTACCAGGATATGAACTATTTCCTGAAAGCATACTATATCTCTCTCGCTTTTCATTTTAGTTCCAGAAGAGCAGCTGACTGAATTTGTTGAAAGCAAAGATCATATGATCATACTGAAAGTATTTAAAGAGTTTCCAGAGAAAGAAGAGGTGATTCTTCCAGCACTTTATTCATTACATTCTTTAGCTGGTCCACGTAAGTGCATTATTGGACGTTATCTTCCATTCCCCATAGCATGCTCACCTAAATTTGCAGTAATCTTCCAGTGACTGAAAAATTAGTGAGAACTGGTTTGGAGTTGCAATACAAATCACTTGTCTGTTTAATTTGGGAAGTACTGATTAGTAATTTTTCATGGGAAATTTTCATATTCAACCAATTTGATAAAGCTGAAATCTCTCATAAAGAATAGAAAGAGACTTTCTGGTGCTTGGAGTATGTGGTAGTGAACATCATAGTTATAGACATCAAAGTTCAAGATGCTGCCCTGTCTTTTTTTAATGCCTGAAATGTGAGAGATACTTATTGACTAAATAAATCTTCAGTCAATTTGGGTAGCAAGTAAAGAACACTGCTGGCAGAGGCTGTTCCACAAGGGAAAAATTACCCACAGAGATCCGATGGCCTGTATCTGGGCCCTGACACCACCAGCTGATAATTCAGTGTTGGCTTCAATCAGGAGCACTGGTGGCACCACACACATCTTACCGTGTCCTCAGGTGTTGTTCAATAGGACTGGAAGAAAATGTCTTCATTATTTTTGTCTTCTGTTAACAGCAGTCCCTGTTGTGTGCAAAATCAGATCCTGGGAAATACGCTTGATGATTTGTGTCAATGTGTTGACAGCAATTTGATCTTATTGATACAGTGGCAGCTTCCTGCTGGTAGTCACAATTGTGGCAAGCACAGAGCAGTGTCCTGCTCTCTGTGTCTTCCATAAGGTACATAATGTTGTACTCCTGTAAACATGATTCCTCTCAATGCCTTACTCACACATCCTGTCTGGCTCTACAGGAGCCTTGCTGACCCCATGAGTGTCACAAAACAAGAAGTAGACTGGTTTGTCCCACATTTCATCAGACTCCAAGCTATTTAATTTCTGTTTCTCAAACTTCCTTCCATCCCAGTTGGTGTTTAAAAAGTAAAGTATTCCTTGGGCCAGAAATAATTTTACTGTAGCCCAGAAGTTATTACAGTTTTCTAAGGAGGAGTATGCCAGATTTTAAACCTTTTTTAAATAGGAAATACACAAAGCGTAACCAGAGAAGGGCATGACAGAGACCTGCTCTAAAGTGTAGGTATTTGGTTTTGGATTGGCACTCTAATTTCTGATAGGAAAGATTGAAAATCATCAGAGAAACAGAGATAGCTCATACATGAACGTGCAGAGCTGGGCTACTTCTGTCAGTATTCATACTCTTGGTCTATGGTATCCCATAGTACCTGCAAGAAAATGTAGCCCTCTGAGGACACCATGGAGAAAATCATTCACTGTGAATAGGCATTCTGTCTTACCAAGCAGTAAAATTGTAATCCCCCCTGCCCTGAAGTACAAGTCTCTATTCCAAATGAGATACATCAAGGATTTGTACCCCACTATGCCTTCATTCACTAACACATATGTAGACTTTATTCCAGCTCGTATGTCATGACAAATGGAAGGGTAAGTGTTTATTCCCATCTCAGTATTTTGATGGAAAGAGAAAAAGTTTTGCTGCTGACTGTTTCCAGAGTCCATTGACAGGTGATGGGTCACAGAATATTAGCTGTCCAAACGGTAGGTTGTAGGCAGCTATCCAGGCTTCTTCTTTGTTTAATGGGGAGAACAGGCACCTTGTGGAAATTTACCCACCCCTAAGAGAGGAATCTATTACAGGTGGAATGAATTACCATACAAATTGCTTAGACCTCTTAATTGATTCTTGTTGAGAATCTAGATGACAAGTTCTGGTGATTAAGATTTAATGAGATCCATTCCACCTACTTTTCTCTAGCTAGTTGTGGGAAATGGTTTCTCTCTGCAAATGGGCTGTTACTTGGAATTATGTTCTGTCTATAGTAAGTAATTTTAGAATCTTATGAATATTTTACTATGTTTATAATTGTCACCTGTGAAATGATAACTTACTGTGAAGTGACACGATATCATTTTGTGAAACATACTTTTAAAAAATTGTTTTCAGTTGACAAATCACTGTCATGTGAAAGGTACCTTACTTCCCTATCAAAAGGAATGCTTCAGAAATGCTTCCCACACAGAGTTTTTATTATTATTATTTACTGTTCAGAGATATATATTGTTTTATTTTGAAGATCTCCTGCTGCTTTAAAAAGACTGAGCATCTTTAATAATACAGTTGTATACAGGAAAGCCAAGCTGTTGGAAGAACAATTAAGAAAGTTTATAGACCTTAGGAGAGTAATGCTAACTCCTTTGGAGTCAGCGACTGGACTCCCTTTCATTCACTGGGGCCAGGATTTTATCAAAGTTGTTTTTTGGGAGATTCATATTCTGTCTCACACCCTGGTTACAAGAGATGTACTATATGGATGTTTTCACACACAGTGCTTTAAATGCCATGATGCTGGTTTGCCTTAAATTACTGCATGTGGGATCACACTGTCCTTCACGGGAGTGGATGCATTCTGTCTTTTTAATGGTCCATGTGAATGTCCTGTTGATTTCTGTATCTGGCCTGGATAATAATCAGTAAATAGGGTTAGAGTGACCAAGCACTGGTACAGGTTGTCCAGAGGGGCTATGGAATCTCCAGCCTTGGAGATACTCAGAAGCTCTCTGGCCATGGTTGTGAGCGGCTGGCTCTAGATGGTGCTGCTTGAGCAGGGGGCTTGAACTAGATGACCTTAAGCGTCTCCTGCAGAATTTTTAGTGAATTTCAAAACATTGCAGGAGCATTGGATGCACATTTGTGTACCCTCAGTACACAGTAGGGTACAGTGGAACTGATTTAAATTAATAGAATAACCTGCTAACTTGCCCCCTAAAGAAGAAAGAAAACTTAGGAAAAAGAAATTATATCAAATAGGTGATGTTTATTAGAAAAAATAATTACTAATTTTTTTTCTTACTTGTATGCCCCAGGAGTATTACTGAAGTACTGTAAAATGTTTACCTGATTGTAATCATGTTGTAAACACCATTTATAAGGTTGAATTAACATTTGTAAAGCGATTTGTGCTGCTTTAAAAAAAATGTTATATAAGCAAAGTGTATGGGGAAGTTTCTGTTACATGGCCTGATACAGAATGGAACAAATCCATAAATGTTAACACGGGCTCTGAACTTAATGAATTATTTCCAAGTGTTGGTAGTCTTTAATGCCTTCTATGGCGATACTAGAAAAAAAAAGTCAGCTTCCCTCAAGTTGCAAGGCAGCTAAATAAATCTACTTAAATAAAGTCAGAATTAGAATACTATCAACATGGGATTTTTCTTAAGAAACAATTTTTGTTTCTCTTTCTTTCTTAGCCAGCAATGTGGAAGTGCTCATGTCTGGAAATGTGCGCTGCTACAATGTTATAGTGGAAATGATGACAAGTTTCCTCAATAGTGAAACAGTGCAGGAAGTGAGTTGCTGTTTGTTGCATAAGCTTACTTTGGGTAAGTCTACACAGTTGTTTATGGTCAGCTTCCTCTCACTCTATAAGAGCTGGACAGCAAGTGCTACATGCAACAAGAGAAGTACTGTTCCAGTTAATCCTCAGCATTGTGTATAGCTTCATGTCTCTAGTGATGCAAATGTGCTGACGTAATTCTGGCCACAGTCAATATAGTATCATTTTATGTTAAATATGAGTAACAATGACAAAAGCTGCCATAAAAGACTAGAGTGGGAAAAAAAAACCTGAGACAACAGAGTGGGACAAACACAAGATGGGAGATCAGTAGATCCCATTCTATGTGAAGTTACTTCAGAAAGGAAGAAAATTCCTTCTAGGTTCCTTTTTTTGAAGTGTCAGTGCTGAATGTGTGAGAAACAACTGGTGCAACAGAATTGGAGGTATTCTCCAAGAGTCTCTTGTTCCCTCCTTGCAATGTGTTTACCTTCAGAGACCTATGCTTGGAGCACCCTGTGCTGTAGTAGTAAAAGAACCACTGCTTCCTGGACTTCCCTTCACTTGGGCAACAGTACTTTGGTTGTCTAGGCTTACCCGGGCTAGTGTCACATAAAAAGAAATGAAGCAGTGTCAGAAAGGGATTTGTTTTGCTTCTTGGCAACTCTGTGCTCTCTCTTGCCACTATAATGAGCCGATAAGGGCAGTTGCCAAGGGCCACGTAATAGGAAGTTCAAACGGAAATAAATATGTTTTTCTGCCTTCTGTGTGCCAAAATGACTGAGTAGCTGCCCAAGCAGCCCACACTCCTTAGCTGGTTCTTCAAGGACTCAGCCAAGGCCTTTGTCGTGACCTGACAGTTTTTGCAGGTGGTCGCCTGAAGCTATTACAGATGATGGCACCAGTGGATGACTCCCTTAATCAAGTCAGTTCCATCCTTTCACCATCTGTTTCTACTTCTTCATGCAGATATTGTAGAAAATACAATCAAACTTAAGCACAACTCAGAGCAGCTTCAGTCTCCCTTTCAGAAAACCAAACACAAATGTCAAGACAATGTGGTAGGCATTGTAGTGGTATTTGCAGTTTTTCTGGCAAGGGTGACATTGCCCTTGAATAGTTTCCTGTGCAAGGCCAGCTGAAAGTAGACAGGGAAACCAAGCACTTGTGGGGCCACAGCAACTCTGTTGACATGTCTTGATCTTGCTCTAAGCATAACCAGCCTGGTTTGTCACATGCTTGTCATGCATGTGTGCTGACCAACAAGTAATAGTGGCAGTAGAGCAGCCACAAGATCCATTTCTTCTTTCAGCATAACAGAATCCTTTCATCTTGTTAAGGAGGTGTGTCAGGAGAGTCATGGAAGACGTGTCCACAGCACCACACATTTAGATAAATGTGAAATTGCTGGGTGGTCCTGGAAATAGCCTGGAAGATTTCCATATAGCCAGTGTAGCTTCCCAGATTATTCTGATGGATATTTGTCTTGCTAAACCTTTATTAACTGGCAGTGGAATCATAAAGTCAGCCTCTACCAGCTTCCAAAATCATCATCATTGCTAATCTGGTAGTGACTATCCTAGATTGGGCTGTTGTCAGAGTTTTAACTTACTGATACCTATTTGGCCAGCCACAAGTCCAACAATCACAATCATCACAATAGCATAAAATTATTAAGTTCTGGGTAACATATTTACACAAACATGCTATTTCCATTTATATACAAGAAACCGCAGTGCTGGTGTAGCATAACCAAAATGCTACAGGGTAGGAGTTAACATACTGTTTCCAGCTGCGGTTGTATAGGTGTTAAGGTCAGGGCTTTAGAATGATGAACCAAATCATAAAACATTGAGAGAGGTACTTATCTCTCCATGAAAAATTGAGTCCCATTAATGGGACTCTGCCCCTATAGGACTGAGGACCAGAACTGAAGGAAAGAAATTAGGTTAGCTTTTCTGCTGTATGTAATTATATTTTTATATGCACAAATATGGGAAATTTCTTAATTTCAAACTTCATCTGAAGGTTTTGAGAAATGTTGATACAGATTTTATTTGAATTTTATTGTTGTTAATGTGATTCTTGCTTTTACAAATCAAGAATTAAACAAAATTGAATATCATTATAGAAACCATATCTGTTAACTGTATTTTATGAAGTGAGTGTTGCTAAATTATTTTATGCATGATGCTTGTTTTTACAAGAAATGGGGAAGTTATTTTCATTTGCTTGCTTTTTGCATAATTCCTTATGTTCAACATGTAATATGAAATACTGTACAACCTATGATAGAAGTTATGCTGTAAATATGTTTGTCATCAAAAGATAATTTTTTCTGCTACTCTAGAATGCACGAATTCTGTATTTATTATGCTGTCCCTCATGTGTTTAATAAGGAAAACAGAGCAAAACTGGGTTAAACCGCTTGCTTGATAGCATAAATCAAACCGTTTCAGGAATTCAAGACCAGGACTGCATTTGCTTCTTGGCAGGAAGTCTGCAAGTAGTACACTGACTGTATTTTTCCTGATTTTGATGACAATGTGCACTTCGTTTTGCATTAAACCTCAGTCTTTTGTAAAAAACCACAAAGAACCTAGATCCCAACTCTTTCCTGTCCTTGACCTCTTCTTTCCATAAATAAAACTTTATTGTGTCATGCCCTATAATAAGAAATCCAGTGTTTAGTACAGACAAAGTTTGTGCATTGTGTCTTGAAAAATTTGCTTTAAATGCATGTAAAACTCTCGGTATGTGTTTATATTCATTTTAGATCTTATTTGCTTTCAGGAAATTTTTTCAATATTCTTGTATTACACAAGGTTCCAGAAGTCCTTGTGAAGGCTGTTAAAACATATCCTGAAAATGCAAAGTTACAAGCTGCAGCGCTCAGTTGTTTAGCTCTTCTGAGTAAGTAAATTTCTTCCTGAATATGTAAATAAATTACTTCATTTATCTGTCTGCTTGTTAATTTTTTATACCGGTGATTTTCTGTAATCATTTCAAACTCCATTCCTTTGACATGAAAGCCTCAGGCAGGATAGCTTTGTCACAGTTGGATTTGCTACATGCTTACAGTCCGTTGTTTTACTGTGACATGGCTGTATTCATACCATATGCCTTACGTCTTCAAGAGTGTTCAGGGTTGGTAAGTTATGTTGACAGATCCTACCAAAGCAACTAGTTTGTTCATACACAAATATTGGATAATCTTTACTTAATATGAAATCTCCAGAGATAACAGAACTAATTTGATACTGCGTTTGGCATGTATGACAGTATTCGTTATAACGTGGCAGTTGATAGCAACACCAAATCAATGCTTATGCTTGAATTTCGAAATAAATTAAAATATTTAGCTCTTCCGTGACTATACTTTAGGTATTATTTTTAAACGGAAGCTAGTTAGCGAGTGGTAAAAAGCTAAGGATCAGATCCTTGTAGTCCTTGAGTAGTTGTTCCATACAGAAGTCCATAGAATGCTGTTTAAGAGTCCTCAAAATAGCAAAGTTTAGAAATCAGGCTTTAGTCAGGCCTTTGACACCATTTCCCACAACACTGTCCTGCAGAGTCTGGCTGTTTGTGGCCTGGATGGGTGCACTCTTCACTGGGTAAAACACTGGCTGGATGGCCAGGCCCAGAGAGCTGTGGTGAATAGATTTAAATCCAGTTGGTGGCCAGTTACAAGTGGTGTTCTCCATGTCTCAGTGTTGAGGCTGGTTCTGTTTAATATCTTTATGAATTATGTAGATTCGGGGATCAAGTGCACCCTCCCTGAGTTTGCAGACAACACGAAATTGTGCAGGGGTGTCCATCTGCTCAAGGCAGGAAGGCTCTGCAGAGGGATCTGGACAGGAAGGTTAAGACATTTTGTTTTCACAATAAGAATTTATTGGAAATATTTTCAATTTCAAGCTGAAACGATATTGTTAAACCGAGACCTAGAGGAAAGAAAAGAAGAGGAGGAAGAAAAATTATGCTGGTTGGAAGCATGTTACAAAGCATTAGAACTACACCGAAGAAACACAGATGTGCTGGTGAGAATTTGTAGGTGATGGGGTATGAAACGACTGCATTATGCAGCGTCATTTTCTCCCCTATTTTCTCAAGAAACCAGAACCTTAAGGACTGGATTAGATATAGAATAAATCTTACTTTTCTTGCCTTTCTTGTCTTTGTTCACCTCATCTGGCTTCACTTCTTCCTTTAGATCGAATGAAGGTAGATAAGATGAAACTTGTAACCTGAAACTTTAGCCATGCAATGCTTGTTGTTTACATAGCTCCTCTGTATACAGCAGCAAAATACAGGCCCATCAACAGAAGAATTAATCTGATAGTTATCAAAATGCAAATCAAATGAGAATGTGACATGTGTTTGTAACTATTCCAGCTATAAAAAAATGTGTCATTTCATACCTAATGGTATTTCTTCATAGAGCACCTTGTAATGAACTGAAACACAGTCAAACTATTTAAATTTTTCATATTTTTTGTACTCTAAAGGCGTATTTTCTTAATCCTTTTGTCTGTTCCTGCTTTATGTTTAGGAAGCTGCGTGCTGGGCTTTGAAAAATCTGTTTTTATATCAGCGCAACCTTCATGAGAAGATCGGGGATGGAGATAATCAGTCAGTATTAATATCATGAACTGTGGTTTTGGAACTGAAAGTAATGAAAGCCTACTATTAGACCATTTTGGATCTCATGTTTCAATTATTTTTATTTCTTGTTTTCTAGTATGTGATGAAATGCATGATGATTAACAGTACTTGGGAAAGTTTCTTTCCTTAAAAGTGTGGTAATCTTGACTCAGGCATACCTGCTAGTGTTTTAGTAAAGGACCGGAACACAGCCTAATAGAGCTCATTTCATGAGGAATTTCTTCTTAAGTTGGATAGGGAGGATTAAAGAGTATAAGTGTAAGGAAAATTGAGAAGGTGATGATATCTAGTACGTAAGTGATATGGAAAATCAGTGCTTATTTTCCCAGAAATCACATGAAAGTGCATAGTAAAGAGGTATTGCCTCACAAGGGGAATCTAGGAATGGATAAGACATAGACTTTCATTTTACTTAGACTGTTTCTCAGAGCTGTTTAAAATTTTATTTATTAAAATTATATTAAGCCTGTTTTATACCCCTTTTGGACCTCAAGTGACTTTGAAAGCATGGCTCAAAGTGAATTCAGTGAGATTTAGAATAGGTTAATACACCTAGTTCGCAAAGGGCTCTCTCTCTGCCATTACTGCGAAAACATGTTAGGAGCCAAGTACAATCATCTGAAAATTTAATTATATCGCTTAATGCCTTCTTAGGAATCTGAACTACGTTTATGAAGTAACTGCTGCATTATGGTCAGTCAGCAATCATTTGTTTCTCTCTGTGAAAGGTTCCCTATAGACAGGGCAGTGATGCTCTCCATGCTGATGCACTCCTCCTCAAAAGAAGTGTTTCAGGCAGCTGCTGCTACCTTGGCAATTTTGTCACAACAAAGTGGTAAGGGAATCTAATTATCTTTACTTTCTAATTCAATAAAAAGTTACTGCTGAAATACTAAAGAATATTTACTGTAGTGTTTTATGAATAAAATTCTATGATACAAATATTAAGCAAGTTGCATTTAGCAGGAAGTTTATTCTTTGCTTTTAAAAAGGTAGCATTGGCTCATACCAAAGAGAATATGTGGAAGTAGTTCTTTGCCAGTTCATGTGTTGCAATTGCTATTTTCTGGAGCAGGAGACATGAAAAGAGTTTGTTCTCTTTGTGTACTTGTTTAAATATTTATTATGTTTGAATTTTGTCAAGAGCAGCATTTGTTGAAAATCACATGAGTAAGGATTACAGCCTCACAAATATGATTTTCTTCCTTAACAGAGAGGCTTTGAGCAGTTCTGTTGACTTTTGTGCATCCAGTCATGTGTAGAAAGTGAAGCATGTGTGTAACAGTTATCAAGATTGCATTAGTTCTGATTGTGTCCCTAACATGGTTTCCTAATTTTTTCAGTTTGCAGACCCCCTCAAAGTTTTTCAGTGGAGATGTGGACCCCTGGGTAGAACATTTAAGCCTACTGACAGTTGGCCTACTTTTATTAGATACCTTTCCCACAACCTTTTGAAATGGTTACGGACCTCAAGTGGTTTGTAGACTGCACTTTAAAACCACTGGCTAGATAGGAAAATAAAGAGTAGCAGTTAATTGCTGTTGTCTAGGTGAGAAAGCGTTGTTTTACCACAAGATTACTGAGCCATCCAACTACATAAAACCTAACAATGAAAAGATTTTACAGTCACTTATGAGATAAGTGTGCATATATATATTAAGAAATAGTTCTCAAAGATGTGTGCACAGTTATCATATATTATACCAGGTACTTTCATAACATGTTACTGGCAAGTAGGCCTCTGATTCCCTTTGGAAATCTAAAACAATTTTTCATTTTGTATTTTTTTTTATCCCCTCTTTTTTTTCTGCTAAATGAAAAAGCTTACATCAGAAGTGATAAAGAAGCATAGTAAAACCCTCTGGCACAATGCAATATTCCTTGAATTAACCATTTGAAATGGAGGTACTGAGCTGGAAATTACAAGAATTGGTGGTAGTTATCATGATAAAGCAGGATGTTTTTATACTGTTCTGAGTTGTATTGGTTGCAGTTATAGCCACAATATGTGCTTGAGTTTCTGTGTTTTTAAAAAAACGAATTAACAAAGTAAATAGAGTGAATAAATAGAGTTCCATTTTTTAAGCCTTAATTTTTAATTTAGAAGTCTTTTTGAAAGCTTTAAATTCTGGCTTTCCTACATGATCGCAGAGTGCAATTATGAGGAAAAATTGTTTAAGAATAAACATTTTTGAAAATAACAGTAAAGTTGTGCATTCTCTATCTCTGAAGTTAACTTTATTTTAGTAAAAAAGAACAGTTGCATTTAAAAGTGTTAGGCATTCAGGAATTATAATGCTTTTGATTAAGCTATGCAAACAGAAGTCAACTTCAGCTTAAATTGTTTACCATTTTGATTTATACTTCTATAAGTGTATTTGGTCAGAAAAAAAGGGGGGGAAACTGTTGGTGATTCTGTTGATTTTGAGAACTATGCATAAAGAAAAAGAGATCTGCTTACAGGATGCTTGCTGTTTTGTGTTGTAGTAAATATTAGGAAGATACTTTTGGCTAAAGGAATACACATGAATGTTTTGGATATAATGAAGAAACATCCACATTCACCTGAAGTGGCTGAAAGTGCCTGCAGGGTCCTGAATCGTGTTTTTGAAGGAAGGTAATGTGCTTAGAAATACGTGGCCACTTCCAAAGTGAAGGTTTGTGAGATGCAGTACTCTAATTGATAACATTTCATTCATTATTGACCGTTTCTCTGATAGTAAAATTTACCACAGGCTGCTAGTTCTGTTGAAGACATTGAATTTTTTAATTTTCTAAGCCTTGTCAAATTCCCAGGTGGATATATGTAGGGGGCTGCATGTTCTTGTCTTCATGGTTGTAGAGCAGCGAGGTTTGAGTAGGTAGTGTCCCCTCCTGTGTTAGTCATGCTGAATTCCACTGGGCACTGAGAAATTTCCCTCAATATTAACTCTGATTATTAAAATAGCATTGTGTTAATATTCCTTTTGTGATGGCAGATGCTCTAGAACATGACTGTAAAACAAATGTGACTCTAAGTACCAGTATACAGGATGGGAGTATTATTGCAAGTATCTAGCCAAGTTTTTCCAGCCTTCTCTAAAACCTTTATATCTGCTAAGCTGCCTGTGAAAAAAATGACAGACTCAAGATGCAGTCGCAGAAGTTCTTATGGGTAATTTAATTTTATAAAGAATGAAATCTCAAAACTTCCATAATCGTGTTCGCAGTACTAAAAAGTATTATAAAATGAAATAAGAAAATAACCTTAAAAATGAATTTGGCTACTGTTTTTTATTCAAATGCTGATGACATTGAGATTATTTTTTTTTTCTTCAAGATTAGAACTTAACATGATTGATATTTTTGTGTTTATTCTACAAGCGTCTGGCAGTTCATTAGTACTCTGGCAGTTGTGGAGCACTAAATTAAGGAAGATGTGTCTTTTCACATATCTGGACTGTAATCAAAGTGAAATACATGAATCCACCACTCACCCTGAATGAAATACTATGCTTTCTCTTTATCACAGATGTGGACTGGATTGAAAATTACCTCTCAGTATTCTAGACTGGAATTATTTACATAGACTGAATTTACACAATGGCATGAAAATGTATTTGCTGTGATGAATTAAATATACCAGAGTTTAATTTGCATTTTGCTGCTTAAACCAGATTTATAGTGTACTAAAGAGTTATTGCTCAGTGTTTACTAAAGAAGCAAATAAATGTAAAATTTAGAAATGCATTCTTTTTGTTTATAAACAATATTTTCAGTTTTCCTCATCTGGATATAATGACAGTAGCTGCATCAGAAGTTGTAAAAGCCATGAGGAAACATGGAAAATCACTCGCTGTACAACTGGAAGCACTTAGAGTCCTTTTGCACTTCATGATGCCTGGTAAGTCATTCAAAAATATAATCAATGTGGCATCAAGCACCAAAACAGAGAACAAAATTAGGCAGCTGGGTTTTAGCCTTACTTATCTAATGAGAAAGCTTTTAATGGGACCTCAAAAATTTTTCTGGAGTTCTGTATGTAGCAGAGAGCAGCTGTAACTCTTTAAAAACGTACAAGATAAAGAAACGCTTTTAAGGTATTGGAGTAACAGGTGAAAAATATCACTGCTGTTTTCCCCTTCCTTTTATCAGTGAAGAGTTGTCTCCATTACTTTTAAGGAGTTCATGGAATGAGTGTGGAGCTATCACTGTGATTGTATATTTTTATCATACATACCTGTTAAGTGAGAGCAAACAGTGATAGTGATATCAACATTGTTGATAGATGAGATTGTTTTAGTAAGTAGCTCTTGGAAAGAACATAATAAAGATAGTGATTTAAAGATACAGAAAATACCATTATGTACTATTTAAAAAAAAATAAAAGGAGAAGCCAAACTGATCAGTTTAGAAGTTCCTTTCAAAAAAAAAAACCTCCTTAAAAGCTGTCTGTGGTGGGAGAATTATTTTATTTGTTAGTTCTATGCCTTTAATAGAATTTGGGAAAGTTTTAACTCTTCTTATCAATCTACTGCTCTCTATCTTGTGTTTTCCCTCCTAGTATTAAGTGTGAGAATATAGACGTGGCGAGGAGGTTCAGAATAACTTCTTGCATGTGTCTCTCAGCAGTCTTACTTGAACATTTACAAAACAAATAACTCTGAAACTAGTACTTTTGCTAACAGACAGACTGACTGCAGTTTTTCAGTTTCCAACTGTTCTTTGAATTATAATCCAAGTACTCTCCAAAAGGAGACAAGGATTAAAACACATATACATATATATATATATATATATATATATTTTCTAGCATGTAGGCAAGGCACTTTTTTCCCAGTAACCTGGAAGTGAGTTTCTTCTAAAGCACAATCAAACAAAGCAAGCACCAGCTGGATGGTGGATCTTGCAGGCTAATTAGGTAACCAAAAGTAATTCTAGAGGATGACAGCAAACAGAACAAATATGAATGTGTGAAGTGACTTCTAAAGGATTTCTGGGTATTTTCTGTAGTGCCACTTGACTGCAAGTGCCAATAACTACAAGAAACGTAAATCTGAAAGACCTCTCTCTGTTCTTTTATTTGTACTCACATTCCACTCAGGTCATCTGTGGGTAAAATTTGTGCTGCGATATAATGCCTATTGAGAAAGGGCAACTAGTTTACAGCTTCTCTGTAACGTGTCCTTTCCAGAAGGAAGAGGCATTCTGAAGCAGGTTTCGGTAACACCAAGAGGGTCCATTGTTCAAAAAAGTAATGTATTGCAGTGTACCCCAGGCAAAATACTTTGGCATGATTTGCTCTAAGCAGCGAGCAAACATATGGTGAAATAATTTCAGACAGAATGTACTTGTGCTATAATGTACAACTGGAGGGACTCCAGTCTTTGTACACTACAGAGCCTTCTGAAAACATTGTAAGATATGAAATATGCCCTCCAAGTTAGTTGTTAAAATCTGCGTGTTCAATTTCATTGTTGTGTTGGATTAATAATATTATGTTAATAGTGGGGTGAATATTAAATCTGTTCATCTGAGCAAGACTGTTTTCCGTTGTTGCAGATACAAAGAAAAAACAGAATGGTTCTTCCAGAGATGTGGGAGATGCTGCTTTTGCGCTTACAGTAAAAGTCATTAAAAGCCAGTGCCTGTTGGAAGGAACTCATTCATTGGTGCTTAATGCTTTAAACAGGGTATAGTTAAAGATTTTGTCGCTATTTTACACTTGCAATGGTGAATCATTTGTAAGCTCTAGTTCCACACTGATCTTCCTATGTTTTGATAGAATTAATCTTAAATCCTGCATTTCATTTATCATTTTGGATTTCTTCTTATTTTCTGTTCTGGAATGTATTTGATAATCCTCTATGAAGTAACTCTAAATGATATTTATAAAAACAAAGATAATTTTTTTCAAGCATACACTTTATTTGCGATTTTTTAATGGACTAATTTATACCTTAAAAGTGTCCTCATAGCTACACATAAAATTGAGTGTTTCTTTCATGGATATATGCTTTTGACAAAACAGTTTCTCAGTTGTCTCCATTCTTTCTCTGTTCAATTCTATAACTTTTTCCAGCCACTAGAAAACATAATTATCTTAGTACCTTAAAGCGGAAACTAAAAACCAGAAGCCTGAAGCAGACCCCATCTAAACAAAGCTAGCACAGCGTACTTTGCACAGAAAATTAACCTTAAATGGCATTTAGACCTCTACAAGGTCTAAAAAATTCACATGACCGCAATCAAAATGGTTGTAGCAATTTGTAATTTCTTAGAAGTCTCTCAGTAATTTTAGGCTTGCCAAACACATCAAGGAAATTTGTGTCTCTTATATTTATGATAAAAGTCAAAGGAAATAATGTATCAGCAGAGTTCTAGAGTGTTTGAAGGACATTTCTTAACTGAAGAGACAGGATATTGGCATTAATGAATAATTTTTACTTCAGAATGTGTACACTTCAGTACTTTGTGACGATCCTAACTGCTTTTTCTGTCCCAGCTGGTTTTTGGTTTGGGTACAACAGTATCAAGCAGAATGGCTAGAACTTAACATATTTTAATGAAAAGCTGGAGATGGAGTGAGGAAAAAGAAAGGCATGACTCCACTGAACTGTTTTGCAGTTTTGCTAGTCACTGTGACAACTATGCATATTTTTGGATCTAGGCCACATCTAGGTTTCCTCTGACTAGAACTGGGGAAGAATTGGGAAAAATAAACACAGATAACCTACTGAATTTCTGTGTATCGAAAACTTAAGATCTTGATGGAGTTTGGTTATAGGCACATAGCTTCATATCATTTTCTTTTTGTATTTTCTTGAGTTGCCACCATGTTTTTCACTTGTGCTGGTTCTCAAAGAACCCCTTTTTTGTTCTTTTTTAAGCATAAAGAAAGTACATTTTTTCACTTCTCCTTGCCCTATAGCAAAACTGAGTGAACTTCTGAATGGTTGTACTGAAACTTTGAGGAAAAAGAGATCCCACTCTCTATTAGAAAACTAGCTAGGGAATATTTTCAGAGTAAAGGTGGAAATTCTGGAGAGGTCATGAGCAACTGAAACTGATGGTTGAAAAGGAAAACTTTTTGAAATTATGTTTTGTTATTTTGTTGTCATATCAACTGTAATTTCACAGACTTTAAGGACTACAATCAGTTGTTCTTAAAGAAGAATTTTAAGAAAAATCAGCTTTCCTGTTGCCATTGTAAGCTAAGCAAATTTGACCTGATTTTGTATTTATTTCTCCACTAGTTTATTGGAAATCCAAGCATTCAGGAGTGTGGATTAAAATTACTGGCTTCTGTAGCTGAGTGCACTGGTGCACTAGAAATTTTAACCCAGCAAGGAGCTACTGACACTGTACTTCATACTCTGCAGATGTTTCCAGATGAGCAAGGTAGGGAAGGTATTTTGTTAGTTGAGTGTGAATGATGTAGTAGGAAGGGCTGATTAACCATAAAGGCTACAACCCATCTATTACCCTCTTCAGTACTGGATGTGAGGTAGGTTACATGGCAAGAAAAGACTTGCAATGCTGCATTGTCCTCATGTTCATCCACTTCATAGTTAATGCCTCACCCTCTCATAGCTTACTCAAATAACCTTCTGGAATATTAGTAATGTAGCACTACTTACGCCATGGGTATTCCACTTAGAATGTCAAAATTATCAACATTATTAATCTTTTTTTTTCTTCTAGACATACAGTGTTTGGGTTTGAGTCTCCTGTGCTCTTTGATTACAAGAAAGAGTTTGTGTATTGCAACTATGCATGTCCTGTCAACAGTTCTGGTTTCTACTCTGCGACGATTTAAAGAGATCACTGAAATCCAGATGCACGTATGTGTTATTTCTATGTACAAAGATGAAAGTGAAAGACAAAAGTTTAGAAAATTATGCTTAGTTATGTTTGAAGTATAATTCCTTATTTTTTTTATTTTGATTTTATTGCAATTGCTAGGTTAGTATAAGCCTTTGAAATTAAACCAGTATAGGTGCCATAGAGGTGATTTTCTTGAAGGTATGTATTCAATCCAGAAATGTAAGTGTAGGTTTGGGCATTTATCTAAGACTCCAGAGATCTGCAAACAGGAACAAAATTCTCTGTCATGGTCCACCATTCAGTCAATCTATAACCTCTTAATGAAGTAACCATCACAGTATTGATTGCCCTTCCTTGAAAAATATCAGAAAATTACTTAGTTCCCAGTCCTGCCACCAGCAATAAGCTTAGCATAGGAATGCTGTGTTTAAGGAGGATACTATAGAACACTGTGTCAGACGTAGAATCTAGTTCTGAATCTGGAAGGAGAGTTCTTATTCTGGCTGTGAACATATGTTCAGTCCTGCTTGTGTGAAAGTTCTGTTTCCTCTGCTTCCCATGAGACTTTCAATACTTCTGCTTCAGGTCAATGTGGAAGTACCACAAGTACAGCCTCCTTTCTTTACTGCTGTTTTCCCCCAGCTTTTCCAAGTTTAGCTTAGCAACAAATGTAGAGAGAAAGTAATGTAGTGGAATGAGGAAGTTAGTTAATGTGATTTAGTCTCAGTTAGGATTGGACAAAGAATCTGTAATTTACCCATTTCACTCTTCTAGGTGAACTTAACTTGCAGAATCATGGGATAGTTTTGCATTTCTTCTTAGGTTTTAAATACACCTGTTTGGTTTTTCATTTAGCCTATGTATTTTTTTTCATATTTGAGATTATATAGCAATACATTGGGACAGGAGATGCATTTTCATCCCATATCCTTAGGAGTAGATTGTTTCCTCTGTACATTTTCAGGAAATCACGAGCACATTTGTCACTGCCAGACAGGATGTTGTCAGATATTATGATGCATAATTTCGCTTTTCAAAGTGCCAGTAAATATCTGTTCAAGTGTGAGACTAGAGCTGTATAAACACAGAGACACTGGGTGTTTCTATCTTCTCTCCTTATCTTCTCCAGTTTGTGAAGTATTTCACGTTTAAAAGCAAGACAGAAAAATTAGAACACATATGTTTTGTTTAAAATTTGTTTTTGTTGCACAACTTGTTTTTAAATTACTTACTTCAGTCTTTTCATTGTGTTCTTAGGGATTTCATGCAATCTTGTCAATTCTTGGTTTATCACCTTGTTTTGCAAAGCTGCTGGTACATGAATCATTTGACACAGTCATTTTCTACCAGATGTCTATGTGTTTCACTGACCAGCGAGATCGACAGGTATTTTCTCTCTTTCAGCAGCTCCACAGCTGAAAAAAATTGGTGCTTTTTTTTTCCTAATTTTGATTGTTTGTCTTCCCATTTAGTTTCAAAGCCTGTGTTGTAAATGTTTTGCTAAAATAGCTGAAAATGATGATTTAAAAAATATGATGCTGGAAAAAGCATGTATTGAGCACAATAGTATTATGGCTGAGTGTTTGCTTCTACTGGGAGCTGATATTAATAAGAAGACAAAGACAAACTCGTTGATTTATCAGGTAATTTATAGAAATATATATAGTTTTATAGCTTTAAAATTAGTTCTTTTGGGATCCTTTCTCTTTTCATGTAGACATAATTGGCAGAACACCAGAACAATATCAAGTGCAACATAACTGTGACAGATCATTTTGTGCAGTCTGAACTATTGAGTGCCACTCTTTTTTTTTTTTTTTTTACCTGATTGCTCTTCTCTGTTAGGTTTGTGAGAAAGGAAATAATCCTAAATTGGTGGAATTGCTATTAGCCAGTGGTGCTCGAGAGCAGGATGTTCGGAGTGCTTTAACCATAAGTATAAAAAGAGGAGATAGCCAAATCATCAGCTTACTCTTGAAGAAGCTTAGCCTTGATGTTGCCAACAGCAGTATATGTCTTGGAGGATTTGGTATTGGGAGACTGGAACCTTCGTGGCTCATTCCTTTGTTCCCAGATAAACTTACTCCATTAAGAAAACAAAGTGAGTATATATAGAATTTGCCATACAAAATAAGTTAACATCTCTTGGTGGTACTCTATAAATGTTTTGGATCAAGACCTTCAATTAAGGATTTCTTCATAACAGTCATCTGGTTATAGAAAGACTGCCTAGAGCTGAAAATAAATCAAGTTATTTCTGTAATTCTTTTTTAGCTATTTGTATTTCTTGGAGAGTATACTGTCTTCTCTGTTTCTTATACATACAGATGCAGGTTCTGCACTGGCAAGAATGGTGCTTAAATTCCAGATGAAGACTATTTCAGAGGATAGATCAAGAGCCTCCTCTGATCTAAATGTCTCTGAAGATACAGTGGATAAAAACTATGATTGGACTTTCATTTCTGACCCATTAGTAGACAGCGTGTTTCCTTTGAGTGATGATGTTGATAGTGAAGGTAAAGTTGTTAAGTCATATGTAAATTATGGTAAAATAATACAGGCTGCTCTAACAGGAGTGGTTTTACAAATTTTATAAGTATCTTTGAAAAGTGGAGTACTAAATGGATCCAGATAACCTTAGATCATAAAAGCCAGAGTGGCATTTGGTGTTTGATTCTCTATAAATGTGGGAGTGCAAATTTATCTATTGAAACATAGATTTATCTTTTTTATTTTAAAATGTTATTTACACTGCAGTAGCACAAAGATGTGTTACTGTACTTATATTACAGTCCTCATCCTCGGGAGATTTTAAATGATAAAGCTTTAGTGGAACAAGCTGCAAGTCATGCTTAGGGCATGTCTGCTTAGTATAGTTAATGTACTCTAAAACACATTGACAACATTCTTGTTCCCATCACACACACAATTAACCAGTAAGATCTAGCAAGTATCGATGCTTTTGAAAGGTATCTCTCATTTGTATGCCAGGATCTATATTACAGTTGAATTTTGAGCCTCATCTTTAAACACATTTTCTTACTTATTTGTCCTGTGTTATTGTTGTGTGCTAGGAAGTGAAGGTTCACTTTTTACAAAAAAGAAGTCCAATTCCATTGCTGTTGCTGACTCACATTATAGGGAAATGACATTTCAAAGAGGTTCTCCAACTTTGCCGCGACATTCCTACTCTGTGGTAAGTCAGATTCTTATTCATTGAAGGCTTCTTATAAGACAGTCTGTGTTGCCTACAGCAAAAATGTTAATAATCATCCATTAGGAAAGATCATGTAACCGTATGGGCTCTTATCTCGTTGCCATTTAATATTTCCTTCTGTTGCTGTACAATTTCAGTGCTCTGGATCACTGTACATATGACAGATTATTTCAGAAAAAAATTATAATCATTAGAAAGTAAAAACTCTTGTGAATTGCTCAAATTTCTGGTCTAATGTTCAAAGGCAGATACAGAAACAGTGAGCCTGTTAACAGAGGCTTAGCTGCCTCTCAGTGAAGCTGGTCTCCAGAGTATCACTGTGATCAATGAAGAGAGACTTGTTCCATAAGAAGACATAAGAGGACAAATCAGTGGATTCAAAGTCAAGTTCCTTTGAAATGAGCTGGTCTCTTTCCACTGACTTTAAAGGGTAACTGGACAGAAGCCTCCCTAGAGAAAGTTATTTTGTTATATCCTCCTCCATTCTATCACTCTACCCTGGTGAAAGTAATTTTAGGTTGCCAAAAAATGCACTGCTTCCAGTGTGCTTTAAATCCTGTTCCTTCACATTGCATGGATCAGTAAGTTTTATTAAGATGTGCCCTGTTCTTTATGAAGTGTTCTTTATGTTCCCCAGGAAGTTCTGGTAAAAAAAAGAAACCACAAAAAAAAGATATTTCCTGAATTCAGATAATTTCCATTATCTGCATATGTCCATAACTCATTTTTATTATTTTCTGGGATTTTCCAGGGACCTGGCTCAGATTATGAACCATTAACAAAGCAAAGAAGAAAATTCTTCCCTGCAGATGAATCTCTCAGTAAGTAAACTACACATTTTAACATGTATAACAGGTTTTTCATCCTTAATGCTTTCACAAGAATAGCATGCAAAGAGTTTAGTTAGATTATATATGTTTACAAAGAGGTGGATATGTTTTGGAAATACTACAGTGGAGGACAAATAATGCATATATAAGATTTTTTTTTTCCCCCCAGGCTTCACAAACACATGTAGAATTAAACAGGCAGTGAAATTACATAAGTGCCCTTATTAACTTTCAAAAGCTACTTCTGTTATGCAGTGCACGAGCGTTGATTTCCTCCCTGCTGTTTTATAAGTTTCTGTCTCTTAATAGAAGTCTGAATGGATTTTGATCTTAGCCAGTATCCAAACATTCACTGTCTTCCCTGTCTTTAGATGCCAAGTTGGTTGATTCTATTTTTAATTACATGATAAATTAAATAATGCTATTTTTCCTATGTTTTTGTTTTAATAGAAAGCATCTCAAAATTTTCACCACATATAAGACCATCGGACAGTCTTTCTTCATTGATCTCAGAGAAAGAATATATTAAATCACTAGATCTTTCATCAAATGAGCTGGAGAACATTGATGCCCTCAGCCAGAATAGCTGCTTAACTAGTCATCTGGAACATCTTGAAAAACTGGAGCTCCACCAAAATGTTCTTACAAACATTCCAGAACAACTGTGTGAAGTAAATCTGCATAATTTTATGTAATACAAGTTGACGTTAGTTACAATAAATTGTTTAACACCATACTCATAACAATACTACTTATGAATATGGGTGTATGTTTCTGCATGCTTCATACTCAATTTCCATTCAGTGGATTTATCTTCTGCTAGAGATAAAAGTATTTTCATGGAACTGTTTCAAGTCATTTGCTGCAGAGAACTGCTTTAGGATATATTACACTGAGTAACATAATAACATAAGTGGAACCGAGAACTGCAGGCAGTTGATATCTGTTAAATTTTATGAAACTGAGCTAATTAATTTTGAAGAATATTTTATGCTGCAATAGAATACTTTATGCTGCAATAGGAATACTATAGGTTACATTTGTATGATTGCTATTTTCTGCTGGTTTTCCTAGTGAGATGAATATAAGAAAATTAGTTAATTGTATAAAATGTGACTCAGTTTAAAACCTATGAATTCCTGTTTTTCATTGAACTGTTTTTAAAAAATATCCTTTTATTTCAGAACTTGAAATGCTTGACTTACTTGGATTTGCATAGTAACCGATTCACTTCTTTTCCAACTTGTTTACTGAAAATGAATTGTATTGCAAATCTTGATATCTCTCGAAATGACATTGGACCTTCCTTTGCTTTGGATCCATACCTCAGATGTCTAACTCTAAAGCAACTCAACCTTTCATACAATCAGCTGGTGTGTGTTCCTGAATTTCTTACAGATGTTGCTGAAAACCTGGAACAGCTGTTGCTAGAAGGGTGAGTAGCATTAGCACATGGACTCTAGTGTGACAAACATAGCAGAAAATAACATATTTGTCATCCTGAATGATGACTGTTATAGAGTGGAAACATTTAGTCAGCAGTAACTTCCAAATGTGTAGACTGTTAGAATTTGAAGCATTGTATTACGAAGTACGTGAAAGGAGCTGTGAGCCTCAACAGAATCTAATAGCGTTGCAAGTTTCAGGAACGTAAAAATGTTGCAATGCAGTGTTTTTCAACTCATAATATTCATCCACAGGACTGTCTGTGTTGTCTAAGATATTCAGTTAGGTTTTCTGTACACAGAATAGTTTCCACTGTTTCATATTCACCAAATTTTTTCACTATTCACTATTTTTTTGGAAGTGTGATTTATAGAACTACATTTATTGGTATGGATATGGTTTATGTGACAGAAGCAGAGAAAATACGTATTTTTTGTTTACCATCATTTTTTATCATATGTGCTAGCGAGGAAGATAATTCATACCTATATGTAATTCTTAAGAATTCTATTATTGATAGCTCTGTGTACTGTAGATGCTGTCTTATTTATTTTACAAAGTTTATTTTAAATAAGATAGTGGTGCTTTTTATACAGAAGATCACGTAGAATAAAGACAGCATCATAAGTAATTAAAGCAATATTAAATATGTGAATCAAATCCTTGTATACATAAAAGTCTTATTTTTGGTTTACCAATGTAAGGATAGCATTGTCAGATCAACATTGTTTCCTTTCACTTTTTAGCTAATAGTTTCTGAATAAAACATGGACTTTTTTTTCTTCTTGTTATTATAGAAACAAAATTTCATGCTTATGTTCTCCTATATGCTTGAAAGAACTGAAAATTTTAAACATTAGTAAGAACAATATTTCATTCCTGGCTGACAATCTCTTCATGGGCTGTACAAAGCTGGAGCAGTTCAATGCCAGGATGAATGCTCTTGGTAAGTAACTGAAAAAATAGGATCCGCTTTCCAGAAACCATTCCAAGTCACAAAATTCCTCACCCACCAGCATTTGGATGCCCACAAGAATATAAAGGAGAATGCTACATATGCTGGCCTTCGTTTATACAGTGCTCGAAGTGTTGGCTTTTGATCACTGTTGGAAGCCATATAGTTCCAGTGGGCCTTGATCTGACTCATCATAACTAATTTTATTCTTAAATTTGTCGTAGATGCGATAAAAGTGGTTGCATGTACTTGAGATCATGCATACTGTTGGGGAAGGTTCAAGGCAGCACAAGTTCTTTAAAGTTAGCTTGCAAATCTAGTATAAATACAGGTTTAATAGTATATAGAAATACAGAAACAGTGTGGTCAGCAGAAGCAGGGAAGTGATTATCCCTGTGTACTTGGCACTGATGAGGCTTCATCTCAAATACTATGTTCAGTTTTGGGCCTCTTGTAATAAGAAAGACGTTGAGCTACTAGAATGTGTCCAAAAAAGGGCAACTAAAGCTGCTGAAGGGTCCAGATAACAAGTTATATGGGGGCTGCTGAGGGAACTGGAGTTGTTTAGTCTGGAGAACAGAAGGCTGAGGGGAGGCCATATCGTGTTCTACAACTACGTAAAAGAAGGTTATACCAAGGCATGCATTGGTCTCTTCTCCCAAGTAACAGGTGATAGGACAAAAGGAAGTGGCCTCAAGTTGTATCAGGGAAGGTTTAGATTGGACATCAGGAAAAATTTCTTCACCAAAAGGGTTTTCAGGCACTGGAACAGGCTGCCTAGGGAATTACACTCGATGATCTTCAAGATCTTTTCCAACCTGAATGATTCTATGATTCCAAGTATTACCATATTATATCCATCATTTGGTTCTGAATAAGATAGAATGTTTGATTTGCTTGCCTGAGTGCAGATGTCATTTGAGATGCCCTGAAGTACCTCACATGTCCTACAGCTTGTGGTCCAGACAAAGCAAGTCCTGTGTTTTATCTCCAAGCCATGTGCGAGATAGCTGAGGTACCACAGGGCAGATCACCTTCACCAGAACCCAGTGTTTAAGCAATTGAATTGAATTCAGAGTTCATTTCAGTGGCTGAGTACATGTTTTATGCAAAAGTGTCAAAATTTTAATTTGGCTCTGAAAAATACAGATTCCATGTATGAGATTTTAGTGATATTGCAGAAGTTCATAAGTTACTATCAGAATTTATTTCAGTTTTCAAGACATAAAATCTTCCATTTGTAAGTTATTGTCACAGTATTTCAGAAGGTAGCTTTTATATCTGCATTAAACACAGGTGAACCATTAAAGTAATTTTTATAAGTGTAAGACTCATGACTTACTGGTGAATTATGGGAATGTTATATATACTGGCAATATTGAAAAGTGTAAATAAGATTTTTCAGTGTTTAATACTAGTATGAGTTGAAGTACAGTAGTATGTAATGTGATAAAAGCCAATACATTAACTCAGTTCTAAACTTCTTTCACTTTTGGAGTATAGTTTTAAATAGTCTTTAAAAAAAGAGGTTCAGATTCTGCCTTTGGGAGCTTGTACAAAGACCTGTGTATAGAAGGTGATAGACTAACCTTTGACTTTATCTTTGATTTTAGAATAGTCTTAAAAATAATTTAGGCAGTTGTGAAAAGTAGTAGGATTAACCTCTTTTTTTTCTGCTCTAGAAATAATTCCTGACTTGTCATCCAGCATAACAAGCTTAAAATTATCCCAAAATTGTTTTATTAACGTTCCAGAAGCAATTCTTCTTCTACCACAGTAAGTTATTATTTTATTTATTGAACTTAGTGTTGAGTTCTTGATGAAGAAAATCAGATGGCAAAATCTTTGAGGCAGAAAATTCTTCATGCTTAACTAATCTTCAGGAAATCCTCTCTGTCAGATTCAGTAGTTTTAGGCTAATACAAATAATTCATATTTTCTTCATTATTTTGCAAAATTCTCTTCCTCAGATTCAAATGATTGTTATTGAAATGGTAATGCTTGACTGCTGAAGCTGATAGTTCTTGCTGAGAAGACCAGAATGAATTTGTTATTTTCTTGAAACCAATGGTAAAAAGATACCGACAATCTTATCCTCTCAAGAAGTTCTGCAGACTTTTGCACAAGGCTACTGGGATTAGTTTTTCACTTCCCAGATATCACAAGATATTTATTCCTAGAGTGACACTTCCTGTATGTGGAATAGTGTTAAAGAGGCATGTGACCATTATTTTGCTGTACCTTCAAAGCACTACTCGTGTGAAAAAATTAGACTTCTGCTTTTTACAAAGAAGTTACTGACCTTACACAGGTCACTAGAGTCAGAAGGGATGCTCAGATCGGTTGTTTGGTAGATGTGAGCATTGAAAACCTGCTAGGGAAAGTAGACAACAGATTTGTGAGCTAACATTAATCAAATTTACATTGACCATGTAATTATTAACACTTTACAACACTACTTCAACATGCTAACATTTATATTCAGAGCAATAAATTCAACAGATTTGTTTAAAAAGTTGCAGCTTTTAAGTTCTACATCTCCCAGCCTAGGTAAATAAATAGGGAGTTGCATGGAAGTTTTGCATGCTTTGTGTTCCACAGTAACATAGTGTTATTTGTCCATTGATAATGTACAGAAATTAAATGTTGTACTTTATTTAGTTCTTGAATGTGTAGTTGAACAACATAATTAACACATGTACCTCTATTTAAAACATCTATTCATAGAAACATTCTCATAAAAGGATGAGGTATCCGTACTGTCTGCTGTTAGTCTCCTAAGTTATGAACAAGAGCAGTTCTGATCAGCTAGTGAGGCTCCATAGTTTATAAATTGAACCTTGGATCCTAGAAAGTTGATAATACCAGGAATTTCCCCATCTTTTTTTAATAACTTAGAATTTTTAAAAAAGCACATGAAAATACATATTAGTGTTATGTTAGATTGCAATTAGCTTTTTAAATACATTTTTTCTAATCAGTTAGACATTACACGTAATAGTGTACTCCAAGGTCCTGCAGCTGGAATCCTGAGCTAAACTTTATTTTCTGTTACCTGGGTATAAATATATATTAACTCTACTGTTTATAGCTGAATTGAATCATAGAATCACTAGGTTGGAAGAGACCCGCCGGATCATCAAGGCCAACCATTCCCACCCATCTCTAAACCATTCCCCTCAGTACCTCGTCCACCCACATCTTAAACACCTCCAGGGAAGGCGAGTCTGCAGAAGGCGGACATATATATATATATATACATGATATATCTGAAGATATAACCTGCATATCTATGAAGATATAACCTGCATCTTGTGTGAGAAAGATCAGCCTGCTACAGGGTAACTAGAGAGATTAGAGAAAGAAGTTGCAGAAAAACAATTGACTAATACACTGCGGGTATAAAGTGGAGAGGGGCAGATTTAGACTAGACGTTAGGAAGAATTTCTTCCCCACAAGAGTGGTGAGACACTGGAACAGGTTGCCGATGGAAGTTGTGGAGACCTCATCCCTGGAGGTGTTCAAGGCCAGGTTGGATAGGACCTTGGGCAGCCTGATGTAGTGGGATGTCCCTGCCCATGACAGGGGGATTGGAACTAGATGATCTTTAAGGTCCCTTCCAACCCTAGCTATTCCACAATTCTGATTGTCTAAGAAAACATTAAAGCAAATTTTCTGAGCACAAGGAACTTTATCCAAACCAGAATCTACTGATAATGTGATTGTCACTTGTATACTGCAATCCAATTGGTACTTTCTAGTATATAAAACTAAACCAAATGCTTAAATCTAGTGGACTATTTTTTTCATTTTTTCTCTTGTAAGACATAGTGAATTTATGAAAAAATGCTATTCTCTTAAGATGTAGTTGAGAGAAAAGTAGCGGCTGGCAGCGGGAGGGCTCTAGTGGCCGTTGTGCGCGCCTCTCCCTCTCACAGAGTCGGTGGCACAGGGGGTCGAGCCTGAGCCTGGGTCCCTGAAGTCCTAGGGTTGATCGCCACTTGCACCTAAAGGGCGGGGGACTGAAAGGACGGCAGGCAGGACGCCTCCCCTAAAGCCATCCAGAGGGATGGCTTAAAGCCTTGCTTTTCTGCCCCAGCCTCAGCTCAGGTCTGTTCTGATGTGTGATCCATTTGTTTATTTATTAAAATTCAATCCAATTCCAGTTAATCTCAGTTTTATTTTTTCCTTTTGCTAACTTCTCTCTTTTTTATTTTAATGTTATTTAGTTTGCGCTCAGTAGATTTAAGCCAGAACAAGATCACAAGCCTGCCTGGACCAATGCACTGGAAATCATTAAACTTAAGGGAGCTGTTATTTAATCATAATCAGATAGATGTCTTGGACTTGAGTGAAAAGGCATATGCATGGTCTAGGCTAGAAAAGCTACATCTGTCCCACAACAAGTTAAAGGAGGTAAAGTCTAAGATTCTACCTAGAGAAAATAAAATCACTTTTCAATTGAATGCAATTTTTCAGTTTTCCTTTGATTTTCACGTCACCTCTCATTGTAAATTCTCTTAGTGAAATGCTATGGAAGTGCATGTAAATGTACTTCCTGAAATGAAAATCATCATGTTCTATTAAACTCTTTGGAATTTGTCATGTAATCTCTTTGTACAATGAATTTATTTTTAGTTCTTTTGTCATTCCACATTAGTGTGGGATATTAGGCCTGTTTGTTGAAAACGTTAAACTACAGTGGTAAAAATAATACCTAGTTTTGTTAAATATTTAATGTTTTCATGCTCATACATTTTTTAAACTCTTTAACTGCCCATTAAATATTCTTTTATTTAGATTCCTCCTCAGATTGGCTTCTTAGAGAACTTGACGTCTCTGGATGTAAGTCATAATCCCAATTTGAGATTCTTTCCAGATGAAATGGGAAGACTTTCCAAAATATGGGATCTTCCTTTGGAAGGACTCCATCTTAATTTTGACTTCAAACATGTGGGATGCAAAGCCAGAGACATTATCAGGTTTGTTGCCCTGTTGTTCTTGAATATTCTTGGTTTGTCTTCTTGGGATACATGGTAAGCATTAGGAAAACAACACATCGTTTTGAAAAGACATGCTATTTGTTGTATGAAATCTAACCTAGTACTCTGTGGAAGGTATCATATCATATATCGTATCAGCATGCGCACATAAAATAGATTCTACTGATTTGATCCGTAATAGTGTTACTTACTGAATTTGGTGCTTCTGTAAACCATGTGATGAATGGTGCTTACCAGTTATTTCTATTTCTTATGTTCCTAAGTGCATCGCACAGAGCACATTCATATGTAATCACAAAACAAAAAAAGTGCATTCTGAATTAAGATTTAACTTTCAAATCAGAAATTAGAATAAACTGTTAAAATTCCAGTAATATCAATCAGATATTTAAAATTAGTAGAAAATTGTATGGGCTTAGATGTTTCCTTGGTCTTGAATTCTTTTGGAGTTTTTCTTTATTACACAATTCTGTGAATTCTGCAAACTTTTTTATGCCAGATTTCTTCAACAACGACTGAAGAAGGCTGTACCTTATAACAGAATGAAGCTCATGATTGTTGGAAATACTGGCAGCGGGAAAACTACCCTGCTGCAACAACTAATGAAATGCAAACGTATGGAAGTGGGATCTCCAAAAGCTACAGTAGGCATTGATGTAAAAGACTGGATCATTCAAGGGAAAGGCAAAATGAAGAAAGAGCTTATACTAAATGTGTGGGATTTTGGAGGTATTTCAAGACCTTGTTGTCCTTTACTATTGCTTTTTCTAACATGTTGATGTATTACTTCTTAGAGTCAGCCTATTAAATTTCTAATTGTGGACAGTAGAATCATGCAGACTTACACTAAAACTCAGGGGACCACATGTAAGTCAGTGAATTCTCTAAGCTGGCAGCTAATCCCTCAAATCTAATATAAGGCCTTGGGAATTTCTTATCACTAAATGTGGTAGGACCACTTGTTTCAACCATTGCAGTCTAGAACTCTCATTTTAGAATAGTGAGAAACTGTAATCGCCATAAGAATCATTTTCTGCTCAATTCTGTTTGTCCCTTTGTCCCTAGGTCTCTCTAGATTCTACAGTATCACTGCTTCATAAGGTCACAGAAAACAAAGTACTTAGGAGGAGTCTTTGAACTTTAAGATTTTGGAAAACTTTCTAAGTTTGGGGGGGACTCGACTGAAACTCAGGAGTATTTCAGGCTATAGAAAAGTTACTTTTAAATATTGGTCCATGGTCATTTAAATACAGTCTGTGTCACAGTGGATAAGCACAACAACAACAGCATTCAAGATCAATGTCCAGCTTTGGTTGTGATTTTAAGTGCTTAATCATGTTGAACTTATTTTGAAGTTGCAGGAAGGATAGGAAAAGGGGAGGAAAGAAGGAAGAAAGGAGTGAGAAAGAAATTCAATATTAGTGGCTTTAAAGTATCATGACCTCACTCATCTTTGCAGCAACCATGTTTATCCAGTTGTTAAATCTTACACTTCTTGATTTAAAATTAGTTTACATATTTCAGCTCTACACTTCAGTCGGTGAGCTAGAACAGAGTACCTACCTAAAATACATAGTTATAACAGTTTACCAGTCAATTTAGATAATTTTCTGTAAGCATTTATTTCTTTTGTGGATTAGTGATCTGAGAATAAATGTTCTCCTGCCTTTTTGTGGTCTAAAGATGTTAAATAAGGCAAGTACTAAACTGGAATTTTTTTTTATCACTAGGACAAGAAGAGTTCTACAGTACCCATCCTCATTTTATGACGCAGAGGGCTTTATATCTTGCTGTTTATGATCTCAGCAAAGGACAAGCAGAGGTAGATGCTATGAAACCGTGGCTTTTTAACATCAAGGTAAGCCATAGATATGTACAGAATGGAATTCTACTCTTCAAGGAGTTGCTGGTAAACAGGAAATTAACCACAAATATTTTTAGACAGGGGAAGAGGAAAAAAACCTCTTCAGCAATTAAAAATAGTATGATGAAAAAGGAGCTGAAATACATTAAATATCGCACATGAAAATATTTGTAGACATACAAAAACATTACCAGCACCATTTTGTACTTGAAATAGTACAGTGATGTGCATAAGTATAGTTTGTATAGTCTGGCAATATATTGAATTGACTGATAAAAATATGGAAGAGGTTGTATTACAGGGATGAAGAGTTAAAACTTTTTCTTTTATGCCCTTGTAAGTTCTGGGGAAATCAGAATTTGGCTAATTTAAACTAATTATGTTCTGGCTTGAAATCATGCTTAAGTTATTGTTAATAGGGGTGATTCCAGGACTACGGTAGGGAAATTGGTCTGAGAATCTGACCCTAATATATATGTTTCTTTTCTCTAAGTGTTTTGTATTTCATTTGATGGAATCACCCCATGGTAAGCATTACTTGCCTTTTCCATTTATGTGATGGTTAATCATGGCTGGGCAATACAGTTCCGTAAAGACTTTATTTACTGATCCTGCTTGTTAAATTTGTCTTTTTCACTCTTCTCACCTTGAGTGGTGATACAGGACAGAGAGTTACAGTCAATTTAGTGTTGAAGGTGTTTATTTCTGATGTTTCCTCCTTTGCTATGTTGTACTTGCTGCAGTTTCGTTGCTGTGCTGGTCTGATGACAGCTAGCAGAATATCCTTTGCTTTCCTATTGTCTTGAGCATTTTTAATGAATAGCACAATTTTGTCTCTGTTTCATTGACAATGTTATAAATCTACAAAGGATGAAATCCAGATAGACATTGTTTTCTTTTAGAAAAAGCTGGTTTTTTAATATTTCTATTTTGAAATAAACTACTCTCTGTATCTTAGAAATCATGTTTCGTATCTATAGGCTGATGCATTTTTACAGCCTTATCCAGTCAAGGGTATTATATGGGATTGCTGTTTAAACATACTCTGAATAAAGACATGAAGCAGTACTTCAGATTTGAAACTTTTAATTAAAAGTGGTGTACTGAAAGAGGGAAAACCAGTTACTTTTTTCATTGTGTTGATTGTTTTGACTATTGTGACTATATAACAATAATATCAACATTCACTATTGAGTTAATCAACTGTATGGCTCTTATTAACAGGCTCGAGCTTCAACATCCCCTGTCATTCTTGTTGGCACTCATTTAGATGTTTCTGATGAAATGCAACGTAAGGCCTGCATGACTAAAATTACTAGAGAGCTCTTGAATAAGCGAGGCTTCCCAGCAATCCAAGACTATCACTTTGTGAATGCTACAGAAGAATCTGATTCCATTATCAGACTTCGTCGAGTCATAATAAAGGAGAGTCTAAACTTCAAGGTAAGCTGCATACCATTCATAATGTTGAAAACATCTAGTTTTAGTTAAATACATTTTTCAACGTTCATTAACACATAATTAAATACATTTTTAGTGTGATGGCAAAATCTACTTGCCTTCTATAAAATGTTACACCAAACAAAATTAAGAGGGAAAATCACCAGGTTTTTTTTTTTTTCCACCAAAAAAATCAACTTTGTAAAAATCTCAGCTAAGTTATGTTTTAAAGAACTAGGGCCATAGGTAGAGTATTTAATTAAAAATAGGCCATCTTTTTTTCTATGAAGAAATCTGATCAAAAACTGGGTTTTCTTGGATGGCAACATGTAATTACAATAAGAAGTTTTGCAGGATTTCAAGGGTCTGGGAAATAAGATTTTGTGATTTCTGAGGGTCAGCTAATTTACTGATGTCATTTTGCATCATATGAAACTGTTCTTAGAAAGAGGAAAAGAAGGTCACTTGTACTGAATGATCTTCCAAAACTGGAGAATATGCACGTACAGATACCCCTGCTGTCTCCTTAGCCCCAACATGAAGCTCTAAGTGAGAATGACAAACATGAAGAGACTAGCCCAGGCATGGAGCTTATGGAAAGACAGGATCGAGTCTATAGCAAAAAGAATATACATGTTTGTTTTTTCATTTATAGAACATCAATTGTCATAGTATGTTAAAGAGAAAAGGTGGTGTCCTGTGCTACTGGAGGTAATGACAGAACTTCACAAATCATAGCAGAGCCCAAATTTCTTCTGAATTGCTGCTCAGAAGATTTCACAGGGGAAATGTGGTGTTTATGACCAGCTTCACGCTGGTGGTGTAACAAACAAGAGAAGGTGTGCACACACCTCTTGTTTCTCTCTCAGAACTTGTACCACATCCATAATCTGCCTAAATTCTTTCCACAGTTCAAGGAATAGCTCACCAGTGCTGAGTGGCAATAAGGTGGCCTTATCAGGTGGAATGGATTAATTCCATGTCTCATAACTCCAGTAGGCATCAATAGAGCTGGTGTCTTTGAAAGTATATGTAACCCTGTATCTCACCATACTTCTTCAACACGCAGGAGAATTTGTGCTTTTTGAAAACATTTCACTCTTAGGTACCTAAAAGTTCCTGTAACGTCCACAGCTGTTGTGACTATGACTCAAACTGATGGTTAAACTTCTACACAAATGCAGGGTAGCCTGAAGGAAAGGAGATAGTTTCCATAAATAATGTAGGCGCTTTGTGAAAAGAGTGCTACAAGGTACCTGCTTAGAAATTAGAGAAGTGAGTTAAATATTCAAACATTGTCATCAATGAGTCTTTGAGTTTTTGAGTCTTTGAAATTGCCAAGGTATTAATGACATTTTCACTAATTATATTTTTGACACAAAAATGCCACAGTGCATTAGTGTTAAACTTTATTGACAGTAAAGTTATGAACTAAGAAACCAGTTTGGAAATGTTAGGAAAATTGTTTCCCATTTCCTCAAAAAAATAACTATCTCAGCACCAATGGAGAATGAAAAACCTGGTTGGCTGCTAGCTAATACCAAAGGTCGAAGGATCAAAGGAAGGAACTCAGACTCAGGAAACAGAGGAAAACTTCAGACTGTTTCCCATAAATGTCACTAACCTGGCCAAATTCCTGTCTTCTTGTCTACTGACTATCAGGAGTGGAGACTTTTAATAGCTCTACTACCCTTTCCCCCGAGCTTGTCTATAAATGTTAGAGGTTACAAGAGATACCCTTATTTTATTCATCCGCCTATTGTCTTGTATTAACCTGAGATGTTTGACGTCATCTGTTCATGCAGTGAGTGTTTTCCTTTTACTTAAAATCAAAGGCTTCTCTGTGAATTTCTTAGAAGATATTGGGTTTTTTTATTTTTAATATACATGTAATAAGGAAACATTTTCTTCTTTGATTATTCATTCATGGAAAAACATTCATAGTATAATTCTGAAAATAAGAACTAGTTACACCTATCTTTAAGGAGCCACGTCAGTCAATAAAGGAGTGTTCTTGTTCCTTTTTGCTGCTGCTATTAAGTGGACATACCCACCCTACATCTTAGTTGTATTGTCTGCATTCTACATGACTAAATGAATACATTTAGAACTATTATTCTTAATTATACAGATCAGAGATCAACCAGTTGTTGGTCAGCTAATTCCTGACAGCTATCTGGAGCTGGAGAAGAGAATTTTGCTGGAACGTAACAATGTCCCAGTTGAATTTCCTGTGATTGATCAGAAACGCTTACTGGAACTGGTACAAGAAAGCCAGTTACAATTGGATGAAAATGAACTCCCTCATGCTATTCACTTTCTCAATGAATCAGGTAAAATTTAACATCAGTGTATGTATTTGCTAGCACTTTGTTGCAAATGTGCAGCAGACAGACTTGTGTGTATTTTTAGGTCTCACAAAAGGTTGCCAAAAAGTGTTGAGCTGAAGTACTTAGACGTCCGTAACATTAGTTAGATAATCCAGGTTGTTGTGTTATAAAGGAATTCCATATAAAGAAACACTTCTGTTACAATTTGTATATCTTGCCTTGCAAGCATCATAGCTTGCAAATGCAGAACAGAATAGTGGTTAGATGTTTATACATAACAGCTTATCTCAGTGCTGTACTGACTTCATAAGTTTAAATAATAAGCGCACAGAGCTTATCTGCTTGGCAAAAAAAACCATGACAGATCAAAAATCTAAGAAAACATCAGAAAATAAACATAAATCTGAACAAACCTTTCTCTCTTGAGATATTGACATAAATTCAATAGATGTATTTATTATTGAAATTGCTTATGTCAAGTTACATGGAGTTTGAGAAATGCATTGCTAATTACCATATTCTTTGTGTAGGTGTACTCCTTCATTTTCAAGACCCAGCACTGCAGCTGAGAGATTTATATTTTGTAGATCCCAAGTGGCTATGTAAAATCATGGCACAGGTTAGACTCCGATTACTTATTGTATCTATGTTCATGGAACTTTATCCCCTGTCTCAAACCACTGTAACTTAATTCTGTACCATTTCTTTACTGTTTCATAACCTAGAATGTTCTCTTGGCCCAGAATGGTTTACCTGGCACTTTCTATTTCCATTGCTTTCTAGCCACCTGTGGTTCTGTGTTCTTACACTGTCATGTTCAATATCATTTACACTGCACCAGACACAAGAATAGACAGAGATAGGGATGCAAAGTAATCCTGCAATATGTTGCAATAGATTGAGGAGAAAGCTGGAACTTGGGATTAATGTAGTAAGAATGTGGGAAGAAAGGTCATTGTATGCTGGGTGGTGATGGCAGAGGAAAGTGAGAGATACAGATTCACATGCTGGCATGTGAAAGGAGCAGACTGGCTGCTTAAGGGAAACTGTCATTGCTCTGCTGATCTAGAAACACTTTCAAAAAATGTTATGTATACTTAGATTTCTTAACCTCTGAAACTTACGTTTCATTCAGTGCAGGAAATGAGAGCTGGGGTTGTTTAGCCTGGAGAAGTGAAGGCTGAGAGAAGACCTCATTGCTCTCTACCACTACCTGAAAGGAGGTTGTAGGGAGGAGGGAGCTGGCCTCTTCTCCCAAGTGGCAGGGGACAGGACAAGAGGGAATGGCCTCAAGCTCCACCAGGGGAGGTTTAGACTAGACATTAGGAGGAAGTTTTTCCCAGAAAGGGTCATTGGGCATTGGAACAGGCTGCCCAGGGAGGTGGTTGATTCACCTTCCCTGGAGGTGTTTAAGGCACAGGTAGACAAGGTCCTGAGGGACATGGTTTAGTGTTTGATAGGAATGGTTGGACTCGATGATCCGGTGGGTCTCTTCCAACCTGGTGATTCTATGATTCTATGAAATGGGATGAAGAATCACTGTACATAGGCTCCATTCAGAGAACACTTTAACAAATTAATTTGCAGAATAAATTTCTGTATAATATGGGGCAGTGAAAGCTGCTGAAGAATGGCAGCACACTGATGTCTTGGACAGATTGTGTTTTCACTGCTGTCTTCGTGCTGGAAATGTTTTTTTCAAGGCAAAATGAAGTCTAAATGAAGTAATAGGCTACCAAATATTTTTAGGGAAAAAAATTGTCAGGAAAATGCAATCTAATGATGACTGTACCCCTAAAATTGTTTTAATTTTTTTTTTTAACAGATTCTGACAGTGAAAGTGGAAGGCTTTTCTAAATATCCTAAGGGAATTGTAAAGCGTTCAGATGTGGAAAAATTCCTTTTAAAGAAGAGCAAGTTTCCTAAGATCTACATGTCACAATACTTCAAGCTTCTGGAAAAGTTTCAGATTGCTTTGCCATTAGGAGAGGATCAACTACTGATCCCAAGCAGGTAAGCAAAGAGCTGAACCCACAAATGAGAGCCATAGATATTGATCAAAATAAAACCTCCCCATTAGTTTAATTGACCATCAAATCAATTTGGTATGTGAAAGCATGATATATACTTAGTACGCTACATTTTAGTAAATGCATTCACAGACATTGTAAGCTCTTCTTGTCACAGGTGAAGCTTACTGCATATTAGCATGGTGGGTAAATGGAATCTATAAATGATAAAATCCTTTATGAGGGTAATATTTCTTTTACATTTACTGTGCTTTGAGACCACAGCAGGAAGTTTATAATTTAGATTTACGTTGCAGTTTGCCAGCGTTAACAAGTATTTATTGCAATATAAAAATAGCCATGAATCTTTATAGCCTGTTGGCTTGGAAAGAGAAACAGTCAAGTTACTCAGAGACAGAATCTCCTCTAAACAGTCTAGTTATTAAATGTTGTGACAAGAAACAGTGTTGTGCATTTGAATGCAGTCTGTTTGCTTTATCTGTACCAGGTTACACTGTTTCTCGGACTCAGAGATTTCCCTGATGTGTTTGATAATGCTTATTTTGCTTAATGGAGAGATCATTGTGTGATTGCATTGATTAGAGTTTCTACATTCTTCAGAGTCCTGAGATAGGAGGATTGTATCTAATGTCTTACTTGCCTTATATGTGTCCCAAGTTTTTCCTCACATTTACAGTTGGTATCTAATTATTGTTAGTGAGATTCTATTGGGTTTAAATTACAGCACATGCAATAGACTAAGCAAATAAGCCATCCCTGATCATTCAAATAATTCATTCAATAATTAATAATACAATTTACATAATAAATTATGTAATCAATCAGTTTGGATTAAGTATATCATACTGTCTAATATTTTTATTCTTTCAGTTTATCTGATCACAGACCTGTTATAGAGCTTCCCCACTGTGAAAATTCAGAAATTATCATCAGGCTTTATGAGATGCCATACTTTCCTATGGGATTTTGGTCCAGGCTGATCAACAGGTTGCTTGAAATATCACCTTACATGCTGTCAGGAAGAGGTACTAAGCATGTTTGCTTTGAATGCCAACACTTGCATGTTGCAACTCTAATGCTTAATTTTACTTTAGATGATTTCTGGCCACTTCACAAATGTGAGAATAAGAACAGTGGTTATTTTCATAATCAAGAAATATGCAGGAACAGATAGTGCTATGTGAAAGAAAGTGAAGGTTATAAGCAGCCCATTTCTCTCCTTAACATGCTAGAGATGGAGGAAATCCTTTTATTTATGCCATATTGCCATTTGCTTCTACAGAGAATACAGGAGAGGATATGTCTTTCACACCAGAAAACCAAACTGCTTTTCTTCAGGTTCATTGATTCTACTTTTATGAAAGTCTAAAAACTTTGCTTTTATCAGAAAGGCAGGGGCTCTAGTTTTTTTCCAATAATTCTGTACTTTGACATGAGATCTATTTGCTTAACTTTGCAATTTCATTCATCTTTGGGTTTTTAATATGTGATTTCTGAATACTAGTGACAAGTAAAGTGCAAAAAATACGCATTTCTAATAATCTACAAATATGATTTATAACTGCCTGCTCTCCTGGCATTCAATTTCCTGCTGAGCATAGAATTCCAAACACATCTTACTATTTCATGCATGTGTGATAGAGAAAAATTCAAATCGCTGACCTTTTTTTTATATGTTACCTAAGACAATCTGTGTTTGAATCTGAACCTGAATGTACCTAAACGTTTCTGTAATCCCTACATGCATCACCTGCTACATGACTTACCACCTGATTAAATATTTTGTTTATAGATATGCCTCAGTTGACATATATTCAACTTTTGTGGGGCTATTCTGTCTGTAAAGTTGTAGCCTTTATTTTGTTTGTTATTTTGGTAGGCATAAACCTACAACCATAACTAAATATTTAACATACCATGAATTATTCTGAATATTTTAAAAAATGGCATTCATATTGGAGACCAGATTTTTAATCTAATTTTGTATTTTCTAGAGCGAGCTCTTCGTCCTAATAGAATGTATTGGAGACAAGGCATCTACTTGAATTGGTCTCCTGAAGCTTATTGTCTAGTGGAATCAGCTGAATTTGATAACAATCCAGACAGTTTTTTGAAAATTACAGCACCTTCTTGCAGAAAAGGTTAAGTATTCCTGAGCCTGTATTTTGTTCCAGTTTGTTTTCAGCTTGGCTTTTTGGATTGTTTTGCTCTACCTTTGAAACGTAGCGTTTAGCTTTGTAATTACAACTATGGCAGATCTAGGCTGTAATTTTTCTCCTTTGGTTTCCTAAAGGGTGCATTCTTTTGGGTCAAGTTGTGGATCACATAGATTCTCTCATGGAAGAATGGTTTCCAGGTTTGCTGGATATGGATGTATGTGGTGAAGGGGAAACACTGTTGAAAAAATGGGCTCTGTACAGCTTCCAGGATGGTGAAGAACACCAAAAAATACTGCTTGATGACTTACTCCAAAAAGCAGAAGAAGGTATGTATTAATGCTGCTTGAGGTATATAGAGGTACACATGTACGTAGATAAATTTTATACAACATCCCCTTTATAACATGTAGGTACTTCACATTATTTACAAACGTTTCACATCCGTAAGAAACAATTATGCTATAAGTCAAAAGCAACTTGTTGTTCTTCCATGTGAGAGGTATCCTTTTAAATATAGAAAATGGGACAGATTGCAGAGACTTTGTATAGTCACGTATAAATGTTAATAATGAAAAGAATTGTTTAGCCATGACATCAATAGTGCAACTTCGGTCTTGGAAATGAGTCCAGTGCATAGTAAAACCGATACTCCATCTTTTGATTGGACCACATACAACAGTAATTTAAAAGGCAACATGTAGGCTGACATTCTACATACTAACAGAGTTCTGTTGTTTTATAGACAGTAAAATAATCTCTTGGTTAGTTTGGTGTTGTTACATAGCAGCAGTTACTGTCACATTTGATTGGTACATATACAAAACCTTGAAAATAATTAAACATGTAAGATACAGTAAGTTGAATGGAAAACTTAGTGTTCTGTTCCATGTATATAGATATGTATGTTTGTGTGTGTGTACACACAGATACAGATTTAATTTTAGGTACATTAATCATTTGCACTTGCAGAGATCCATGTATCTTTCAGTGCCTCTTGAATGATGATTACCCTGTTTGGGTTTTTTGATTGTCTTGTTTCTTTTTCTTAGGTGACCTTTTGGTAAATCCAGACCAACCAAGACAAACCATCCCAATAGCACAGATTGCTCCTGATCTGACATTGGCTGATTTGCCTAGAAATATTATGTTGAACAACGATGACCTGGAATTTGATGAAGCTCCTGAATTTCTCTTGGGTAAGCGTTAATTTTTACCTTTTTTTTTTTTTTTTTTTACAGAGCTTATGCAAAAAAATCTATTGAAGTAGTTCTGCAACATAGGGAAAACATCTTAGAAATTTCTTCTGTGGAAATATATGTTTAAGATATCCTGAATTTCACGTTATTGAGTTTTGAATTTTCCATTAAATTGCATGGTTTTTATGTGTTCAGATTCCTGATCGTTAAGCTTAACACAGTAGAGAATCCACACATTTTACAATTAAACCTTTTCAGCTATTTTTTTGAGAAATGGTAGATATCCTGTTGGTTTTAATCTTCTTTTCAATTTTGTCTTTGAAAAGGTGATGGTGGGTTTGGATCTGTGTACCGTGCATCCTATGGTGGAGAGGAGGTTGCTGTAAAGATTTTCAATAAACATACTTCCCTCAGGCTCCTAAGACAAGTAAGAAATATTGCCTTTTTTTCTGTAATGCTGCTTTCAGAGTACCAACCTAGGAAAGAGCTGAAAAAGTTAAATGAAGTGCAAGACTTCACTCCAAGACATTTCTGAGTTTACTTCAGAGCTGCAGAGGTCGTTTGTGGTATTTCATCTAATTTTACAATTTACAGGAGCTTGCAGTGCTTTGTCACCTCCATCACCCCAGTTTAGTGTCTTTGCTGGCTGCTGCAATCCGTCCCCGGATGCTGGTGATGGAATTAGCCCTTAAAGGATCTCTTGATCGTCTGCTTCAACAAGACAATGCAAGTTTAACGAGAACGCTTCAGCATAGGATAGCTCTACACGTAGCTGATGGCTTAAGGTAAATGTAACTTCTACTTTGCTGTAAAAGCAGGATAGAGCTGCATGGAGGATATGGTACAAACAAAAAGCTAATAGTTTCTTTTATTCATGCAGAGTATTCGCTAGGTCAGACAAATGCTTGTATATTTAAGATTGTTTAGCTGGTATATAACACTAACTTTAGTTACCTGGTTTTTGTTCTGCTGACAAATGATACACATTTAAGTAGGGAAATACCAAGAGCTCTAGTTAGAATTCTATGTGAGATTCTATTGATTTCTTATTAAGATATCAAATAAATTATTTAGTACATTTTTAAAGTTCTGAAAGTCCATTAATGTCCTCAGGAGCTATTGAAGTGTGACTATAAAAGCATAAAACCTTTAAAGGAGTTCAGGAACTGATTGCTTTCTACAACTACCAGAAGGGAGGTTGTGGAGAGGAGAGAGCTGGCCTCTTCTCCCAAGTGACAGGGGACAGGACAAGAGGGAATGGCCTCAAACTCCACCAGGGGAGGTTCAGGCTCGACATAAGGAAAAAAATTTTCACAGAAAGGGTCATTAGGCAGTGGCAGAGGCTGCCCTGGGAGGTAGTTGAGTCACCTTCCCTGGAGGTGTTTAAGGTGTGGGTGGATGAGGTACTGAGGGGCATGGTTTAGAGACTGGTGGGAATGGTTTGGCTCGATGATCTGGTGGATCTCTTCCAACCTGGTGATTCTGTGATTCTATGAAGCTTAAATTTCTAAGATTCAGTTTACAAACTAGCAGAGACACCTCACATAAGATCTGATACTAAAGTACTGCAGTGGTTTTGTGCCAGTAAATAGTATTTCCCAACAGTTCTGAAGTCAGTATCCAGTCAGGCGGTATCACATTGGTGATGTTTGACATTCTTTAACACAATATTTAACATTTGAAAGCATGTTTTGTTGTTGTGGGAATACTACGTTCAGTTTGTGTTTGTATATATGCATCCCTGCAGTATGAATGCTTTTATTGACTGCTTCTTTGATTGACAGGTACCTGCATTCAGCAATGATCATCTACCGTGATTTAAAGCCTCACAATGTGTTGCTTTTTACCCTCTATCCCAATGCTGCTGTTATTGCAAAAATAGCTGACTATGGCATTGCCCAGTATTGTTGCCGTATGGGAATAAAAACCTCTGAAGGCACACCAGGTATGGAAAAATGCTTTGGTTTACAGTGGATTACATCAAAAAAAAAAGCTAATACATTTTCTATTTATAGGTAAGAAGTAACTCAAATCCATACTTGAGTCTAACTGGCAAAACATAGTCCTGGTTATATTACAGCTGATGTACTGGCCTCTTCCTTTAAATGAATGGCTGATATTTTTGGAAGTCTGCCACATGCAAACTATTTCCAGCGTGGAATTAGTGTGCCATTTTTGGTTTACTTCTTGTGACATTTTCATCAATGAATGTTTGCTCTTAAAAGGATAAAGATAGCTTCAGCTTTGTATGAACCAGAACTACTAATGAATTATTTATTTGCAGGATTTCGAGCACCAGAGGTTGCCAGAGGAAATGTTATTTACAATCAGCAAGCTGATATTTATTCATTTGGCTTGCTGCTTTATGACATTTTAACAGGAGGAGGTAGAATAATGGAAGGCTTGAAGTTTCCAAATGAATTTGATGAATTAGCAATACAAGGAAAGTTACCAGGTAGGTCTTGTTTTTTAAAGTTTTAACGTGAACGCATAGCATTTATCCTGCCTCCTCCAAAAATAACAGCTGTTCATTTTATGTTGTACCTGGCAATGATCAGAGCAAGAGAATTACTAACAGCAGTTTTTAGAAGCTTCTGTTAATTTCACATGGTTTTGAAATAATGAGAAATAGGAATCTATTCAACATCACATTGGTTATAATTTCATTGCAATTTCAAGGGATCTAGCAGGTTCACTTTATAAAAAAGTAGAGGTTTTGTATAGTAGGGACTTTATCCAGACCTAGTTCTAATACCATGTATGGACTTGTCCCTTACATATTAATGTGATAAAGTGTATCATGCACTAAAGTAAACACAATTCCACTTCTGTTCTTTGATCGTGATACTTTGTTAGAAATACCATTACAGAAAAATTGTATATCTCAAAATCTTAAAAAAACCCTTGATTTTATTTAAAATAATAAAAAAGTGGCACTACCTTAAAAGAACAGCCACCCCTAAAAGTTTTAAATAGGAATTACCTTTTAATTTGTCAAGAGTGTGAATTCCCTGCCCAGATACATAATGTTCTTCGTATTCTATCCGCATTACAATATGTAGTTGTTGCCTACTGGAGATTAAACAGGCTATCAGACCAGACATCATGTAGTCAGGTGGACAGGGTAACCTAGTATTTAACAACTTCTCTGTGAAGAGCTGTTAAAATTTTACTAGTATTACAAGCTTAAGGTGTGACATTCTACATATTGCCCTGCAATGAAGAGTATACTCATGAAACATTCTTTAAGACTGAAAAATCACTCCATCTAGAAAAGGGGCAGCAACTGTACCAGTTCATCTGGCATGGTTTCTTCATTAGGAAAGCCAGAGTTAATGAATTTTCTGCTCCTTAAGGAGAATAGGCCAGTTCATATCTCAGACAGCTTAAACCCCACTCCTGAAAGAGACCATCCCAAGAACTAACAAACAAGTGCAGTTGTCCATTTGGCTGATTTCTGTATCATGAACCCTTTGAAATAATCAGAAGTATTATTTTGTGGAGATAGTACAGTTCCACCTGTGCACATGCTCATTGTTTACGTAATTCTACCAAAAAAGGGGCTGGCTGAGCTCACAAGTAAACAGTACCTATCATTCGCTGAAAGGGATTTGTTCATTTGCAGGTATTTATCATTATTGTTACCTCTGTCTAATGTAAGACTGGAATGTCTACTGTGGATTAACATGAACTAAAAGGAAAAGTAATAGAGGCACCATTATTCGTGAGTGATTTGTTCTTAGCGAGGTCAGCACCTACAGTCATAAGATACCTATTCAAAGCACTCAGTGGGAATGAAAACTTCCATATCTTGTAAATACCATATGGAATTGTTTATCTGAATTGCTCTACATTTTATTGGAAGCTCATCTGTATTCCATATACTCTGCCCAAACACAGAAGAATAAATGTGGGAAAAAATTTTCACACGAATCAAGAAGACTACAGACTGAAATGACATGCCCATCAACAGTCAGCATTAATCAAAACACAACTCACATCTGTCTGTGATTCAGTCCCAGGTACAAGGACATTAAAGAAAAATTTTAAGCAAAATCCATCCGCTTTAACTGCTTTTAATGAAAAGGACTCTAGCACTAGCATTTCATTCTTTAGCACATAATGGCAGATGAGCAATTCCAAGCTGTTCACGCTGACATTTTATCTAAGAGAATGATATTTCTTAGAGCAGCTTGCTAAGAAGTTAGATGAATTCTTAAAATAAGAAGAAAGTTATCCAGAACTCTCCTTTCTGAACTATGGTAAAGGCTAGTTAAGAAGTCATCTAATTTTACATTTTAGACCCCGTCAAAGAATATGGATGTGCCCCATGGCCTGAAGTTGAAAATTTAATTAAAAACTGTTTGAAGGAAAACCCTCAGGAACGGCCAACATCCTCCCAGGTATTACTTAGTATATCTATTTGTATTTTTGTGATAGATGATGCCACAAAGTTGTTATGCTTCCTAGGAAGGAATTGAACTAAGAGGCATGGTGGGTTTTCTCTTCTTTTCTGGAACTGAAACAGCCATGAAATATTGCCTGCTTTTACCACCCTGGATAAGCTGCTCTATTCAAATCTACCAACCATTTATTTTAGTATGGTTTTTTTCCACTGTGTTGCTATGTAGTGGTTATAGACTTCGTGCTTTTTATTAAAGCTTTGCACAAAGGACTTCATTATATGATATCAGTGCAATTAGCCTACCCTGTTCCATGCAAGTGAGAGGACAAACAGTAGAGTGGATCTGAATCCTACTGTGTGTTATCACACATTGCATTGCTCTTTGATATGGGTGAAACTTTCAAACATTCCTTAAAATAATTGGCTTCCTGAAATTTTAACAGAAAAATGTAAAATTGCTCAGTGCACAAGAATTACCCATTAACAGTCATAATGCAAATGAGCTGACCTGCTGAGACACTATGTCTGTATTCCATAAAATATTGATATCCATTGCTTGTTATTTATTGCTGTACAATCTGTTGTTATTACCATGTGCGTGCTGTGGCTTTCTTTGTAGGTTTACGAGATCCTGAATTCTGCAGAGCTTATTTGTTTGATGAGGTATGTTTCGATACCCAGCACATCTACAGCAGAATGCATGGTAGCTGCCAATCAAAGCTGCAGGAAGGCAGGAGTCTGGATAGGCAGTGGGAACACGGAAAAAGCACAACTTTCATTTGTTAACCTGAATACAGATGGACATACTTGTGAGGTATGAGGGAAAGTCGACATTTATTCTAGTTCTTTTTGGCACCCAGATTTCAGAAGAAATTATTTTAAGAAATTTATTTCAGAAGAAATAATTGCATTTTAACTGCAGGATATTACTTCTAGAAAGCTAAGATTTGAGAGAACAGTGATTGCTCATAAGTGAGTCATCATTTTATCTATGAAATGAAGCAGAAACGCGGTCGCTTTTTCCTCTCATCATCCAGTCTGAACTTTCTCATAGTACTATCTTTCCACTATCAGCTTCCTTTCTTCCACTCAGATGGCAGCCATTTTTAGCACTGAGTCTAGAAAAAGGAGTAATAGTTGTACAGCCCCTCATATCTCTACCTTCCCTAGTAATCTAGCAAATCTCTTAATTATTTCTCTCTTCACATGGATGCCACCTCTTCATGGCACTTTGAGTGATAACTTCTAGCTCTTTTTATTTGATTTTTGTACATCTCAGCCCTGTGCCATCAGAAAAAGGAAAAGGGTTTATGCAGTTTTGATGTGCTGTGATGAACATATGTGCCAGAACTGCGTGTGACTCACCGTGAAGGTTGTTTAAGTGATATTTCTGTGTGCAGTATGCCATGATACATTTGAATTGGTAGCTTTGGTATCAATTATATGGCTTATTTCTCTAAAACTAAAAGGAGAAAAAGAAGTATTAGGCCAGTACTTTTATTGTTAGTAATTAAACTGAACGTATATTGCAGTGTAGTTGCATTTACTTAATTCTCTGATGGCTTTGAAATGTTTCCTTTAGAATAGGAAGTAGAAGAGTATTTTTTTCCAGCATTCATCTGAGAGATTTTTTTGTGTACTGTTTGAGGGATCCTCCCCAGCACTTTGAAGATAGATGGCACAACTGAAGATGTATTCTGCTAATAGGGAATTTTATTTAAGGTTAGGCCTTGGGTCTGTCCAGAGTCCAAGAAGATTGAACTTTATTTTTATAACCAGCAATTTACTAGCATTTACCCTTACTGAAATTGTAACCAGGTTGTTTTTCTTTTTTCTCTGACTCAGGATATTGCAGATAGTAAAATTTTAAGTTTGGCCTTAGTGACCCTTCCTACTGAGAAAGAAAACTGGATTATAGCTGGAACCCAGTCTGGTTCTCTGTGGGCAGTTAACCCAGAAGATGAAACAAGAAGACATCGACTACAGAAAATGTCAGATTCCATCACGTGTTTATACTGTAATTCTCTTTCAAAGCAAAGGTATAAATTAATTTTATATACTTTGGGTTACGGTTTGAAAGTATAACTAAAGAGAGATGTTCAGAAAAATGACATCTGTACACTAATGCAGTTTTCTTCAGACAACTGCTTATTTTGCTTGCATTTTCACTGAATTTTGCACCCAGTGTGGCTGGAGACTATGTTCCTGACCACAGGTGGTTGTATTTGCTTTTATAATTTCATGAAACTTTTCAGATACTAGAGGCTACTTGTTTGATTTCTTACTACCTGATTAAGGCATTTCTAAAATTCCTTACTTCATTTTATTTCAGCAAACAGAAGAATTTCTTCTTGGTAGGCACAGCTGATGGCAAATTGGCAGTTTTTGAAGACAGAGCAGTAAAGGTAGACTTGTTCTTTGTTGTCTGTTCTACAAAATAGTATAGGTAATACATAAAGAGCTGACAACAGTAGCTTTATTTCATGCAGGTTATCTTTTAATTGCTTCTCAGACCAAAAATAATTTTCTTACTGCAGTTTTAGAGGAAGTGGACGTGGTTTACAATATTTTTTTTAACAGTAGAGCTAAGGGGAGAATTTATTACTCATTATAGGACGTTGAAGGCCTGGCAAACTTACTAGGGAGTGACATTAATGGTTGTTATTAAATATATTCTAGCATTTTTAATCTCCTCTATTAATTGCTGTTACAGCTCCTTTTTGTTCGTGCCAAATTTTCATAGAATAGATGTCTTCAAATAGAGAATATTGTTTAGATTTTCTGTAGGTCAGAGTTATACTCACGGAACAGATAAAGAAATGCTGGAGGCTGTTTGTGTCAGCTGTTTCCTGAGCGTTAGCTCCTGACTGAAATTTAGAGCAGTTACAATGCATGGCAGAATTAGAATATGGTCCAGTATGAGGTGTCTCCAAGATATGGATGTGACTTCCCACCCTGTTCTTGAACCTGCACAAGAGGTTGCAGAAAGTATCAATCCCAGCTCAGCCCCCATTCCACTCACACAGGCTATTTTCTATGGGACATCCTTAATGAAATTATGGTGCTTTTCAGTCTCTAGCATCCTGGAGAGATACCGTAGTAGCTCAGAAAATCTGGCAGGCAGTGTAGCCTTGTTTTAACAGTTTCTGAGTGTCTGTATACTCCTTGATTTTAATGTATGTATTTTCTTGCAGTGTAAGGGTGCTACACCTTTGAAGATACTAACTATAGGAAATGTTAGTACACCACTGATGTGCTTAAGTGAATCCTCATACTTATCTGAAAAAAATATAATGTGGGGAGGCTGTGGAACAAAGATCATCGCCTTAACTAGTGATTTCTCTGTTCAGAAGCTCATTGAAACAAAGACAAGTCAACTGTAAGTGTTTGTAATAAATTATGTTACTTGTCTCTCTTGTTGTTTTCATTGAATATTTCTGTCAGTACTTAGATGTAATATCTTGTGCCAGAGCTCGTTCTTTGAGGTCTCTTGTTTCCATTTTTCTCTTTTTATAGTACAAGTGGAATATAATGTCCCCTCAAATAAGGTCATTGAGCAGTGTTTAAGATATTCATTGCTGCTTTTAAAAAAGGGACGTGCATTTTTACTGTATAAAGCATTTCTGAAGTCAATATCTATTCAGAAAATGTATAAATGCAACTGATTTCTCCCCTGGCTGCATTTGTCTGGGACTTGTTTACTTTAGAGTCACACACACATACTTAGCATAGTATTTGTCCTTACCTGTTTGTCAGTTTGTGTGTGCTTATCTTTGCTCTATATAGTTAAGTTATGTATAATTGCTGACTTCTAATTGTTTAGAAATTAAAGACTGAATTTTTCTGAGTATTTGGTGTAATTCTCGCATGGGGAAATCCTGCTCTAAATTTAAAGGGGATCTTTCCTGAGCAGGTAAAACAGCATTTGATTTTACACTATTAGAGAACGTAATTCTGAGAAGTTAAATTGTTTTGGAAAATAATGTGTTAATATAAATTTCAGTAAAATGCAGTTTAATGCCAAGATGCAAAATACATCACAGGAATAATTTGAGCTTTGTGGAAGCAAAACATATATGCCTTTGAAAATAAAGTTGCCTAACCCCAGTAACATTAGGTAATGTAGCAGTGCTATGGAGTGTCTGCTCTCAGGAACCTGTGATTTTAAGCTCTTCTTCAAGGTAAATTGGAGGGTCAATGAAATAATCTAATACTGTTAAATTGTAGGGCAAATACTTTGATACATGCAGGCATAGATCCATCATGAGACACAAATTCCTGTGTAGAGAAAAACAGTGGAAAAGGCTGTCAGCTGAAATGAAACGAGCAGAGCAAGGTGAACTACATCTCACAGCTTAGTCATCTTTGTGTTGTGACCCTTTAGGGTCTTGTGGGCCCTGTGAGAACTATGAGGTGTCTCTAGACATTGCCAGAGTGACAGAAGAAAGGTGGATTTGGCCCTTGTTGTGATGTAAGTCTTGTGAGGAGCAGCTGAGGGAACTGGGGTTCGTTGAGAAGACAAGGCTGAGGGGAGAGCTTATTGCTCTCTACAACTGCCTGAAAGGAGGTTGTGAAGAGGAGGATGCTGGCTTCTTCTCCCAAGTGGCATGGACAGGACAAGAGGGGAATGGCCTCATCTCCACCAGGGGAGGTTCAGGCTAGACATCAGGAAAAAGTTGTTCACAGAAAGGGTCATTGGGCATTGGAACAGGCTGTCCAGGGAGGTGGTTGAGTCACTATCCCTGGAGGTGTTTAAGGCACAGGTGGATGAGGTGCTGAGGGGCATGGTTTAGTGATTGATAGGAGTGGTGGGACTCGATGATCCTGGAGGTCTTTTCCAACCTAGTGATTCTGTGTGATCCTGTGTGTAAGCGTATATGAATTGAGCAGGCAGATGGGAAAGATTTAGTAATAGGTTTGGGGCATTAATGTACCTCCAGGGGTATCATCAGCATAACTCTCTTACTGTGAGGATCTATGTCAAACTACAGGAAGGTGATAGCAAACCCTTTCAGTTCTAACCTAGCCCAGTTTAGTTTTAAGGCTGAATTATTCTGTAAGTGTTAGAGGGAAGCTAACCCCACTCGTAACAGTCAAGTTTTTTTACTTGATCTTTTCTGTGTATCTGAGTAGAGTTCTTCTTTTTTCTAGATTCTGCCATAAAGCATACAGTGATGCAAACATTATTTCAATAGCAATAGACAAATCCATCTACTTGGCAAAGAAGAACAGCCATTTTGTGGAAATCTGGGACAAGAAGGCAGAAAAACTTTCTGAACTAATTGACTGTGCACATTTTCTTAAGTAAGTGTTTTATTTCAGACTGATGGTTTATTTCAGGCCTGATGTGTAGAAAGCTAAATGTCAGATTGTCTTCTCTAGCAAATTGCCTTAACTTGATGGAGGTAATTTATTTGTCCAGTTTTTTGCTCTAATATGGAATTCTTTTCCTCTCTTTTGGCCCCAGAATTCAGAGTATCCCTTGCAGTATCTCAGTTTCTTAAGACTCTTACTATACTTCACAATTTGCCTATGATTTCAAGAAGATTCATTTAACTGAAGAAAATAAGTCTTCCAATGTCCTTCAGGTGCTGATGCTTTTGCTTCCAGTTACTTCCTTCATCCCCTGGAAAATAATATCGTCTCTCTTCCAGTGTATAGATTCAGTAGGAATTAGTGATGGTGATTCTTCTTTGCGTTTAAGTTGTTCCTTTCTTTCATTGTGCCACATCCATTTCATTTTCATTGTAAGGTTAGGAGCAACTCTAGGGCTGCTTCTCCAGCCTAGCAGGGATGTTATTCTCTCACAGACTGGGAATGAACAGAGAAGTATACCTGCCTCCTATTTAAAGGTCTTTTGAAGCAGACCGGCTTCAGTCCAGTAGTTTTTATCACAGTTTGTTTGAAGTCAATCATCTAATTAGCATGAGTTTTTTGTGTCTTTTTTTTTTCCTTAATGATTCTTTAAAAGGCTGGTATTGAAAGAGTCATTTTAGCAGTTGTGGAATAGTGTGCTATGAGATTTTAATACAACTTCCCTTCATACTCTTAGAGACAAAGAGGAAAAGCTAAGTAAAGAATCAAGACATAAACTGGTTTATTCTGGAAGAGTGAAGACAATTTGCCTGCAGAAAAATACCGCACTGTGGATAGGGACAGGAGGAGGACATATCTTGCTGCTTGATTTGTCAACACGTCGTCCTGTACGAGTTATAGACAACTTCTGTGATTCTGTTAGAGTCATGATAACAGCTCAGCTGGGTAAGTAAAACTATCAAATGATGAGTACCTCAAAAGCAGTGCCAAGTTTAGGATTGCTGTCCCCTGACTGGCATGGTGTTCCAGATACAGATGAGTCTTTTCCATGTTTTGTCCATTCATTCTGTTCCACTGCTGTCATCTTAATTCATTGTCAGACACTCCGGTGTTAGCTGAATACCAGCAGGATGTCATACTTGTGCCCACAGAAAACACTGATGAGCACATGAACACACTCTGCCTTCACTGCATCCTTGTGCCCTGCTTCAGCACAGCTGTCACCATCTTCTGTCCAATATTCTTCATCTTGATCTGTATCTACCTGCATTCTTTCTTCATCTTAAGTTTTACGTTTCTGCCTTCTCTCTCAGTGGAGCTTGTTAGGTTTTAATAATTTTTCCTTGGTTGCTTATTGCCTAGTTTTCTCACACTGTCCTTGTCCAGGAATGGTTCTTTTAGGATTGGGTCACAGGCTGATGACAGCAAATCCAGGAAAATGGTAAACACTCGGACCTATGGTGCAGACCTAGAGTCATAGGATCATAGAATGGTTTGGGTTGGAAGGGACATTGAATATCATCTAATTCCAACCCCCTTGCCATGGGCAGGGACACCTCCCACTAGATAAGGCCCCATCCAACATGGCCTTGAACATCTCCAGGGATGGGGCAGCCACAGCTTCCCTGGGCAACCTGTGCCAGTGTCTGACCACCCTCTACCACCCTCACTGTGAAGAATTTCTTCCTAATGTCTAGTCTAATCATCCTCTCACCAGTTTATAGCCATTGCCCTTCGTCCTGTCACTTTATGCCTTTGTATAAAGTCTCTTCTCAGCTTTCTTCTAGCCCCTTCCAGGTACGGGAAGGCTCTTATAAGGCCTCCCCAGAGCTGTCTCTTCTCCAGGCTTAACAGCCCCAGCTCTCTCAGCCTGTGATGTAGGTATGTGCTGTTCCTGTCACCGAGTGCTGACAGGATTGTATGTGTCAAAAAGACTACACGTTCCTCTGGCTTTGCCTTTGCCTGGGACAGCAAGTTTTTACAAGTCTATTCAGTCCTCAGCTGTTTTAAGTGCCAGCTAAGGAGTCCAGATTCACTAGCACAGCATTTCCAGTCTTTCTAGTCCCCATAGCTGCAATGTTTGTACTGTAAAGGAATGTTTTATTTTTAGCATTTTGTAATGAATAGTTACTATTAAACAAAAATTTCTGCCTGGCTTATTACAGTCATTGATAGGGGAAGTATATTATGTAGATAATACAGCATGATTTAAAAAGCTCATATACTTTGTTCCTTGTCATCTCAAGAATTTTAATCTAAATTTTATTTGTAGAAAAGTAAATAATTCAGGAGAGTTTAGCTGTGCTTGCAAAAACCTCAAGAATGGTGAGGAAGATTGATATGTACTTTTTTTTGATGTGTATTTTTTTCTTTCGATCATTTTTGCCTAGCAATTATTTATAAGGATCAGATGTTTTCCCAAATTCAAAAACTTTGTATTTACTGGAATTTTCACAGAATCAGTGAAAATGGCACTGAAGCTGCTGAGCAGTTCTTGAGTAGTAACACATTGCTTGTGTGAAATGAAAGAAGACAGAGGGAAAACATTTCTATTAAGTAGTTTCATTTAAGATTAAAACATACATTGTCAATCAGATGTAAATATTTCAAGGAAAATAGATTGCCAGACTTTGAGACATCAATTTTATCTTTAGTTCATCTGTGAATATGGAAGTATATTCTAATTCTCTTACCTAACACATTGATGTATGATAGACAAGGGACTTACAGAGAATGGTTTCTATGTAAATGAGTAGTTCATTTCCCAAGTGAAAACTTAGACTCCGTTATAGTAAGAAAGGACCCTAGGCTGAATAAGAAACATTATACTTAAGTTCTAATCACTTTTCTTGGGAGTATGAATTGGACTGGCTGCAGAAAAAATTAAGGTGATGACAAATCTGAGTATGGAAGATGTGTGTGGTTCCCACAAGCCCTCATCTACCATAAGCAGATTTCCATCAATATTAAAGGAGTATATACTGCACATTTCCACAGAGCAGGAAAAATCTCTCCCTACCTCGCAGAGGTCCTGGGGGACCCACTGGAAACGTTTGATTATTCAAAAGGAATGTATTGGGAGGGGACACGCTGCAGTGTGGTCACACAAAACTTCCAAGATAGTTTCTTTCACAATTAGCCATATTCCAGTCTGTTTATACACCAGAAACTGAACCCCACCTCACTTTTTTCCTAGAAGAGTGTGTAAAATGTCATGTATGAAGAGGTGTGGGGCACAGTGCTACAGCTGAAGTGTCTGCCTCTGTTCCTTCCCTGGCCAGACCCGTTGCCCAGGTACGAGGCTGGGTCCTGAGTCCTCTTAGCCAAGGGCTCCCTACCCTCCTGCTGCCAGCAGGACAGGGAGCTGCTGCGATAGGAAAACATGCAACAGCATTCATCTATCTTGCATTCATAAACGTGTCTTGTTGGGAAGAAGCAGGAAGTTGATGCTAAAATACTGGCACATTGATCTTGTCCCTCTGTGATCCAACCGCTCCTGTTTTCTGAGTCTTTTTTTGCATTATTCAGTTGGCAACTTCCAATGATCCATCCCCATTTGTACTTCCCCGTCAACTGTCCTTTCCCACCTATGTGCCATCATTAGTTAGGAACAGTTTTTATTAATTGGTATCAAATCTGGCTGGTTTGTTTTTTCATAACCAAACTGATTACTGGCGCCTCCTGCTCTGCCGTGCCCTGGGACTTCATTTGCAGCCTGACCCTTTGCTGTGACATCTGTTTCCTGTGACTCTGCTACTTCTGCTTGTGGTATATAATAGCATTCTTTGTTCTTAGGCTTGTTTGACAGGCTGGCTGGCTGATCCAGTGCTTATCCCTTTGAACCCTGATAAACCCCTAGATTAAATGGAGACATGAACTATATTGTTTTCATGTGTGGGTTTTGCACGGTTAATGATTTTGAATATAAGATCCATTTGACTGAACTCTGCTTTCTGTCCTCTTAGCAGCATGATGTCATCTACTCTTTCTATCCTTAAACTACAAAGTTCCTGTTAAATATTTGACATTTTATTATTTTGAAAAAGGGACTCTCAAGAATGCAGTACTGGTTTTGGGATATCGCTATAAAAGTGACACTGAAGACAACAAATATCAGAAAGGTATGTGAACTGTGTTCTATTAATTTGTATTTTTAGTGGATTTAATGCTGTTATGCTTAATTCTAACCACTCAGAGCAGAAAGTTGATGATCATCATCTGGTATCATTTTATTGAAACATCATTATTAAGTTTTGTTGTCTTTTGCATGTTTGAGCTTCATACAAATCAAGAGTAGCTTCCAAAAATGGATCAGAGGAAGCCACTATTTGAAGTATTCAGCATAATTTGCTGGAAGACTGTATTTGGAGAGTAAATGTCATGATCTAATTGGAGCATGTATCAAATGGATTTCCAGAAGGATCTGTGCTTTTCCAGGAATCCTCAGTGTTTTAATGAATGATGTGGTTGAAGGAATAGTGACTATGCTCTTCAGATTTTCAGACAATTTGCAGCTAAAACAAAGCCACAAGTGCACTGGAGGGCAGGATTAGAATTCTGAATTACCTTGACAAATATAAAATTGGTCCAGAATATTATACTTTAATATTCTCTGGTTTGTACCATAATAACACCTGTTGCCTTTTTAGCCTTTTCCCTGTATTTAAGAGGGCCATTAGTTAAACAGAGAGGAGTCATAGGCTCTGAGAAACCTTGAAGCCTTAGTTTGTGAGCCCCGAATCATGCAACTGTTCTCAATTATCCTTGTTCCACTAAAATCAATGTGGATTCTCCATGAATGAAGAGTTGTTTGCAAGAAGGAAGACTGAAGAAGTGACTTTTTCCCAATACACTCACTGACTTATGAAATAGTTTTCATTTTTAGTTTACAGTGAATAGGGCCTGAGTCTTGTAAGCATTTGGCTCAGGAACAGAGGAAATTTTGTGCAGACACCTCAGTACTAGCATTAGCTGTAGCTCAGGTAAGTACCTAATGGCCTACAAGCAACAGAAATGGGGTTTTAAGTGCTTTTAAATGGTATACTCTAAGTTTAAGAATTGGAATCCAAATCATTGTGCAAGTAGAAACAGCTCATGACCCACAACTGTATTACCTCACATATAAGGTGTCATATAACTTGTCTTCCAGGCCCTAAGCATCATTCTTTATTGAGGCAATTTACAAGTAATTAAAACATAAGCAGATAAGCAAAACACTTCTAATTAAGCAATAATTCTTCTCTGCTGCATTTTGCTAATTCTTTAATATTTTTTTTTCCAGAATTACAATCCTGTGTGTCCGTGTGGGACATCAACCTGCCCCATGAAGTGCAAAACCTGAAAAAACATATAGAAACGCGACAGGAATTAGCAGAAAAAATGAAGAGCTTTTCTTTGGACTGAAAAATCACCCTGCAAGTGCCATTCTCTTCTTTTCCATCCTAACCGGCTGTGCAATATTTATAGCTTCTTGTTGCTGTTATTTTCAGCTGAAAATGAAGATGAAAACTATTCTGCTAGTTACAAGAAAACTAACTGCTATTAGAGGAGCAGTTAGTATCCATAGGATACCAAGAAAAAAGAAGGATAAAGTATTTGGAATATTTGAAAGGACAGAAAACTATTGACAGTTTCTGAATCTAAAATGTCACCATGCATCTGTTTGCTTGAGACATTCCGCTGTCAGCAACCCTGGCTCACCTTCAGGATAACATTGTTCATACAGTTTATGATCCCAGTTAAACTGGGAATAAGACAAGCAACTGTAAATAGTTCCTATTTATTACATTATCTCTACTGGGTTGACACTGTAATAAGGAGCAAAATTTAAGCCTCTGTGTTCATTGCAGTCTGCATGTACACGTTTGCTTTGATGATTCATGTTTTAGTAATAAGTCAGAGCTCATGACCCTGAATATATGAAAGAGAGCATTACATTTTATATAATAGCAGTGTTTAAATGAACATATGATGACTATATTACTCCTTGAAAACAACAGGCAGAATAGCCTTTATTTCTTCCATGAATAATTGACATTTGTTCATTATGATCAGAAAAAAAGTTGTGCCGTAATAATAAAATAGCTCAGAATTCAGAATTTAAATACACCATCAGGCTACTGTGAGTGGTGGTGTCTTGCAGTGCTTCAGGCTGCCTTGTTCTAGCAGATGGTCACGTGGGTAGGAATATAACCTGGCTTGTATCAGAAACGGTGTGACCAGCAGGTCCAGGGAGGTGATTCTCCCTCTGTATTCAGCACTGGTGAGGCCGCTCCTTGAATATTGTGTCCAGTTCTGGGCCCCTCAGCACAAGAAGGATGTTGAGGCTCTGGAGCAAGTCCAGAGAAGAGCAACGAGGCTGGTGAAGGGGCTGGAGAACGGACCCTATGAGGAGCGGCTGAGAGAGCTGGGGTTGTTTAGCCTGGAGAAGAGGAGGCTGAGAGGAGACCTCATTGCTCTCTACAAGTACCTGAAAGGAGGTTGTAGAGAGGAGGGAGCTGGGCTCTTCTCCCAAGTGACAGGGGACAGGACGAGAGGGAATGGCCTCAAGCTCCGCCAGGGGAGATTTAGGCTGGAGATTAGGAGGAGGTTTTTCACGCAGAGGGTCATTGGGCATTGGAATAGGCTGCCCAGGGAGGTGGTTGAGTCACCTTCCCTGGAGGTGTTTAAGGCACGGGTGGATGAGGTCTTGAGGGACTTGGTTTAGTGTTAGATAGGAATGGTTGGACTAGAAGATCCGATGGGTCCCTTCCAACCTGGTTGTTCTGTGATTCTGTGATCTCTGTTGTACTTTAAATAGTAAAGAGAAAAGCACAGGGTGAAATCTCCAATCTAAATGCTGCTACAACTTGTACCACAAAGAAAGGAGCATGCTGCTGTAGCCAGACTGCTAGCTCATAGTCCAATGCGTTGGTTTGCTTATCTCAATCTAAAAAGAAAAGGGGACTTTGATTTTAGTATTTTATAACATGAGAAGTTTCCACTTATAAATTAAAACAAGAGTATTGTTATTTTGGGGTAAGCAGGGTAACCTTGAGGAGTATAAGAATTGGCTGCCTCTTGCATATGACTCTCACAATCTGTTGCCGCACATCTTCATTCAAGAGATGCCTTTCACTTCTCTCTGGCTGTAGGTCCAGGCTGCTTCTCACAGCCTGCACTGACCTTCTTCGGTAAGTGCCTTAGTTTTGTCTAGCAGAAGACAGATGTCATTTTCTTTTTTCGATACCAAAAGAATCTGGTGTTTCTGAAGTCTTAGGGAGTGGATGGATTATCCAGAGCCATTCCCGAGATATCTCTGGAGCTGCACAACACTGAGCAACCAAAAAGTTCTCAGTTGCATTCATATAGCTTTGGAGAAATTATTTATTAGGACAACAGCATTTATTGTGTTCCACTGTATCATTGCTCTATTTTCTGCCATTTTTTGAGTGCAAGCTCAGGATTCCTTTCAGATATGCACCCTAGTTTTTATGTATTCTTGTATTCTGCATACTGAGAATTATTTGCTATTTATATGGAATTTTATAACCCAGAAAATATATAATATGTTATAATGAATATTTTTTAAACAATAGAATATATGTATTGTGGTTACATTTATTTATAAGTCATTTTGAGATGTAAACCTTAAACCTTTTTATTAAAACCATGCTTTGTTAATAACATAGTCCTAATTGCTGAATTTCTAAGGAGGAGCTTTCGTGTGCAGTTTCTGTGGAGCTTAATCCCTCACATTAGGATGCTACAAGATCCAAGTTCTGTGGGTTGTGTTGAGACAAGTTCATTCCCACTCTGTCTCCAAGGGCACATCTTGAGCACTTTTCCCCAGTTTGTTGTTATCTTACTCTTCCTTGCAGCATTTCCTGCAGTCATTAGTCATCTCAAATTCTCTGGAAATGAATGATCCTTACACTGACCCTGTCCCACGTGGTAGGTATTACAGGGATAGCAAAGAAAGAGAGCGAGACAACAGCAACCAAATGGAAGAGACGGTCATTAGAAACCTGAATTATCACTAGTGAGAAGGTAAAATTCTCCCACAGTTGTAACCCACTGTGGTTATTTAGCAATACAGCATTCATTCATTCAGTTGGAGCACAGCGATCCAGCTGCGTCCTCCCCTAGTGAGATGTCCCTGCCCATGGCAGCGAGATTGGAACTAGATAATCTTTAAGGTCCCTTCCAACACAAATTATTCTGTGACAGAACATCCCTCCCTATCCATCTCTTTCCTGAGGGTGGGAGAAGGTGATTGCAGAAGTGTTTGACCAGAAGCTGGCAGGCAGTGTGTGCAGGTCTAGCCTAGGAATGCACAGGGACTGGCAGTCCCTTCCCAGCTGGGACCTGCCCCCAAGAGAAAGAACAGTACGTCTGTGTGGCAACCATTTAAACTTACCCTGTAAGGAAAGCTTTTCCTAGAGATGTCTACTGACAAACTACAAGAGAAAAAAGAAAATATTAATGACTTTGTGTTCCCTCTGGGTTTAGTGGAGCTGTTCAGAAACCAGTAGGATGTGATCCCATAGGAGTATAAGCTCTACCAGTTGTGATGCTTCCTGTATGCTTAGGGTAACATCCAGCACCTGAAAACAAACAGCTGACCCTTACTTCAAAGAAGAGCCTGTTAGCCTATGGGAACCAAGCAGTAGACTTCATCTGTGCTTTAAGACCTGAGCTTGAATCCCTCCTGCCTGAGAACTGTGCAGCCAAAGGATACCAGGACAAGGGGGCAGATTATGCAGAGTGAGCTGGCTGCTTGGCTAGGTATTGATTCAGGGGGTTTTTAAGTAGCTTTCTCCTCCTGTGTTAACTACTTGGCTTCTTGCTTGCTCTGACATAGAGGTGGTTCACCTACACATTAATTTTAACCTTATTTCTTTTACAGGCAGCTCCTGGTCAATCCCTCTGTAAACAAGTAACATGGCCTGTTTTCTTTATTATGTCCTGGCGTTCCTCTTGGTCTAAAACCTCATACTCTTTCATCCCTTATTATTACTTTATGTACCACTTTGGGGCAAAACTAGGATGTGCAATAGAGGAGAGAAATTTCTCTTCTATAAAACCTTCAAGGCCTTTGAATGAGTATAAGTAAACATTTAGTGGCTGGCCCATGCCGCTTTTTGTTAACTTTTCCCTCTCTCTTTTGTTGTTATAAAGATACAGGCCCACCTAGTAAGTTCAGTAGCTTATAAATACAGAGGAGTAGCATCATCAAACGAGATCTTTGAAGCGTACTTATTGGCTTTTAAAATTCATGATTTTAAGAGTTAAAAAAACCAACCACCCTCAAGCTGTATTTTTGCTGTGTTAGCAAAGGAAAATGTAGGTTAGCAAAAATTTAGAAGCAAATGCAATTGAAGTTTCCAGCATTCACCTTCAAGACTGTTCTTGGATGTATTTGTGAGCAGTGCAGGTGTAGCTGTAGAGACCTCAGTACTTACACCAGGTCCTGTTCAATTGAGTAACAAAATTACAAGACTCATCAAATTCTGAAAACCTCTTTTTCCCTGCAGTGACCTTATGCTGACATCATGGATTTGCACTGAGCAGCAAACTGGAATGATTGTGTAAAGTTATTTAAAATTACATTACAATCATAGCTCAAAAAAAAAAACAAACTAACCCCACCCCCAATAATTTTTTAAAACCAGCCTGGAATCATTCAACATACAAGCAAGTTGAGACCTTTTCTGTTTGTTGTTTTTGATTTGTTTTTTTCTTCTATGTTGCTTTGCTTTTCTCAGGGCCTGAGAAGGCAGCAGGAATACTCTTAGGCTCATTAAGTCCTGCTGTCAATCCCTACAAAGGCTGTCACTAATTAGCGAGAAGAGACTTAAAAATCCATGTTTCATCTCTACTGTATGCAATTATTTACTTCACTTCTACCACAGCCCATTAGCTTTTCAGGTCAGTGATACCAAAGTGGATACAAAAAGGGAAAGAAACTAAAATTTTCCCCTGCAGCCATTCCAGCGTTCTCCCTTTCCCTCAGCATTTATTGATGTGCCTTTTGCAGTGTTTTCCCATGCCTGTTGGCTGCAGGGAGCTTTGACCTTACTCCCACCCAGCTGGGAAGCAAAAAAAACATTTTGCAGTCGAGGGTGGAAGGGAAGGAAAAGAAAGAAACACTGGCAGTTTGACAGTGCTCAACAGCCAGGGCTGCCACTGCTGTCAATCCCAGCCCTGCAGGGCTGTTCCAGCAGGGAGAAAAATGTGATTGTGCAGTGCCTGGAGATCTCACAGCCCCTGCTTCCTTCTGAAGGACAGCAAGGAGGGCAGGTGAGAAGAGCTGCCCAGCAAGCATCCTGTCCAGAGCCCTGCTCTGCCCTCCCAGCACTGCTTGGGGGCAGGGGTGGGGGGGGGGGGGGGGGGCGGGGGGGGAGTGCCAGGGGTGTGAGATTTGAGCAATGAAGCTGGTGAAGGGGCAGGAGAACAGGCCTGATGAGGAACTTCTGAGAGAGCTGGGATTGTTTAGCCTGGAGAAGAGGAGGCTGAGAGGAGACCTCATTGCTCTCTACAGCTACCTGAAAGGAGGTTGTGGAGAGGAGGGAGCTGGGCTCTTCTCCCAAGCGACAGGGGACAGGACAAGAGGGAATGGCCCCAAGCTTCACCAGGGGAGGTTAGGAAAAGAAAATTTCACAGAAAGGGTCATTGGCACTAGAACAGTCTGCCCAGGGTTGAGTCATCTTCCCTGGAGGTGTTTAAGGGACAAGTGGATGAGGTGCTGAGGGGCATGGTTGAGTGTTTGATAGGAATGGCTGGACTCAGTGATCCAGTGGGTCTTTTCCAACCTGGTGATTCTATGACTCTTGCTTTTCCTGCACCATCACTGCCTGCCCCATTAGCACCCCAGCCCATGGCCCCGCTTGAGGGCTGCAGTGGCTCCTGCTCAGCCTTCCTCTGCAGGGAAGAAATAGGAAAAGCAAAGCAAGGCCAAGCCCAACCACCTTCATCTGCCCAGCAAGCTGCTGAAAGGCATCCACTGCGTCTTCCATACTAGAGCCGCAGTCAGCCCCTGCCAAAGCTCAGGTCAGTTACCCTGTGTGCCAGGCACATCCCTGTGGAATATCCCTCTCAGCAAAAAAAAAAAAAAAAAAAAAAAGATCATCACAAAGGTTCAGCACCAAGCAGCAAAGCAGATAGCATTGGTGCAGTTACATTGGAAACAACTGTTCTCTGTGAGGCAGCCAGGCCCCTCTGCTCCTGCCCAGCTCTACAACGTGGGCTCAACCAGCTGAGCTAAGGCTGAGTCTCAGAAGCCTTCCCCCTGTTACCATCAGAGGCCACAATAAATAATTATTTTAAAAAGCTGCAGAGCTGTGAACCCTCAGAAGAGCAGCAGCAACGTTTGCAGCTTGTGAAGCAATGTCTTGGGTGGTTTGTTGCAACAAAGGTGCTGGCAATGCAATGCAGCTCCCCCCTGGGCTACTGCTCTCGCAGCAGCTCTCCACCTTTGCTGCACCCACTCACCAAGTCTGCAGCAGCCTGAAGGCAAATACCTATTCGGTTCTTCTCGGAAAGGGTCACTCAGGACTGAGGGACACCAAGCCCAGCCACCCACTCTGGTGTGATTGCATTTCTAGGAACTTAGCAAGACACACTGCAGCCAAAACCAGCTGCTTCTGGAGCGTCTGTCCCCTCGGTGCCTTCCTCGCAGGGAGGTGCGTGATGCCCTGAAATGAGCCCCTCCTGCCCACAGCTGCCTGGCACCTGCCCTTCAGCTTCCATCAGGGCCAGGGAGCAACAGCTCCATGCATAAAGGCCAGGAAGATGCCACCAAACCCTGCTGGGTCTGGGTCAGACCTCGCACAAACATATGCGGAAGCCAGTTTTATCCACTAGCAATTTTCTTGCAATATCATAAGCATTTCCTGATGAACACACGCAAAATTCCATTTGCTATTTTGAAGCCTGCTGCTCGGAAACTTAGTACTCTGCTGAGTGGGAAAAGAGTAGGGCTGATGCCTTAGGGCTTGACTAAGTGGGTGCTGACCCCCATGTGCTCCATTTGCACCCACGCTTCAATCTTCCAGGACTACAGGAGACAACCTCAGATGTTGGAATAAGCCACCAGGGCTCAGATGTGCCTCTCAGCCCTCCTCTTCATGGGGAAACCATTGAGGCAATGGGGCCAACCTCTTCTCTGCCCCAGCCAGGCTCTGTGCATGCTGCTGATGGGGGACCAAGAGGCTGCCCGCCGCCCCTGCTGTGACGCCGGCCACATAAAGGAAGGTATTTCCCCTCCCCACGTACTTCCCCAAAGTGCTACAGCAATAACTCCTGCATTAGTCTAACATCGTCAGGTTTAGGCAAAACTCAAAGGATGCTGTTAAATTGTATGCACAGAAGTTTAATGAGTTCCCTGCTACTCAGAAATTTGACATTTGAGAAGTAAACTTCTAAACTTTACTAAGTCTCCCACTAGAGCGCACGCTCTGGGGTGAAGCAGAGCAACAGCATCTCCTAATGGGCAGAGAGCCCGAGCTTAGGGCAGCCTGACCCTGCTGGCAGCTGCGCTTGCTTTAAAGGACGCAGTTGTTCACACTCATTTTTAATGACGACCTACCAGGCGGGTAATTAAACTTTGGTAAACAGTAATTCTCAAATATTATCCATGTGTCAAAACTCTCTTCCCTTTCTTTTTCTCCTCCAAAATAACAGCATGTGTTGAGCCTTCTGCAACCAGAACATGGCAACGCATGCTCCCACTTTGTTATTTGTAATTACAGGAAAGCTTGCAAGGAAACAACAAACCCAAAGCGTTCCCTTCAATAGAATCATAGAATAACCAGGTTGGAAAAGACCCAACGGATCACTGAGTCCAACCATTCCTATCAAACACTAAACCATGCCCCTCAGCACCTTGTCCACCTGTCCCTTAAACGCCTCCAGGGAAGGTGACTCAACCACCTCCCTGGGCAGCCTCTTTCAGTGTCCAATGACCCTTTCCATAAAAATTTTTTCCTAATGTCAGGCTAAACCTCCCCTGGTGGAGCTTGAGGCCATTCCCTCTTGTCCTGTCCCCTGTCACTTGGGAGAAGAGACCAGCAGTCACCTCTCTATAACCTCCTTTGTAGAGAGCAATGAGGTCTCCCCTCAGCCTACTCTTCTCCAGGCTGAACACCCCCAGCTCTCTCAGCCGTTCTTCATAATGCCTGGTTTTACAGTTATTACAGCTAAAGGTCACAAACACCTGGGCTCTGCAGGGGTGCAGGAGCACAGCAAGCCCTGGGCAATCAGCCCTGCTAGAAGAGTCTGGAGCTGGAAAAAAAAAAAAAAAATCAAATCATTGCCAGAAACATATGGGACAGCATGGCCCTGCCCCTGGAAGCTTCTTGTCATACCCCAGCAGACAGCTCTGCAAGACACGTCACCCTTTGGCACAACTGGTGACTGTGTGGCAGAGGCGCACAGAGGGGTGCAGAGGAAGCTCCTGCTGAGGGACGCTGGTGGCCTTGGCCCTGGAGAGGAGCAGGGATAATCCTCCCTGGGGGAGATGGGGAAAGCCACCAGCTTGCCCAAATCCAGGCCTGGAGATGAGGGACAACAGAGAAGAAAGCTCATCACCAGCTACTTTTAGTTCTGCTCTACTGCATCTATCCATGTTTCTCCAGTTAAGGGCTTTAACCTGGACAAGCTTTGATTTTTAGTTTAAAAGCCCTTCGGGCTTGGACCATTTTGGCTTTGTCTGGTGTTGCTCCCCTTCAACACAGGCATCTCCAAGACCTCAGAAAAACAAAGCACAAAACTGCTGTTGATACTCAGTTGCCCCATCATTGCTGATAAATACCCATGTCAAAAGTTTCACCCTAAGACCCACCATTCTCTCTGCCCCGTAGGGAAAACCTTGGGGCAAAGGCTGGGAGGTCCCTGGCTCCCGCAGAAGCTCCTGCAGACCCAGGTGCTGTGGGACAGTGTGTTCCCACTGCCCAGCTCCAGGAAACCACCACTGGTTCGCTTTGTACACAGGGAGGGTCCCGTGCAGTGACCCTGGCTCCAGCCCTCACATGGGGCTCCCTGGGAAATAGCTTTTTTGGTGTGGCAGGGGAGCACAGGGCCCTTGCTCCGAAGAACACACCACAACCACTCACCCAGAGCCTGCCTAGCATCTGCAATTGCCCAGGCCTCAACCCTGTCTGGCTCTCTGATTTTCACACCTCAAGTTGCTGGTCCTGGGACTCTGAACATTTTTATATATTTACACAAAACAAATAAGAATAGAAAACAAGCCACAATGATATTTTGCTTGAATTTTGGTGTACCGAAGCCAAGGAAAGGCTCACATTCACAGACCGTGCCTTCATCTCTCCTCTATAGAAATCGCTGCACCACCCAGCTTTAAAGGCTCCTGCTTTAATGAATCTGTGGGGCCAGCCCTCAGAAAACTCTTCTGGTAGACAGGAAAAGATGACACTGCTGTGCTGCCATTCCGCAGCAGCCAGAAATGCTTCAGAAAAGACACTAAGCCATGGCAGAAGAAAAGAGGAAGCACTTTGAATCATTTTAACTCAACCAGCTGAAAGGCATGTCAGCACTTCAGCGAGGTGTGCAAGGGCAGAAGGGGCAGACCTACAATGCCCCTTTGCTGGGGCACCAAAGGCAGCAGGTAGAGGCCCTTAAGAAGGCATTAACCACTATACATTAATTGTATATGCAGGCAAATACATTTTCTCTAAACAGGCCACTTCCATTATTTGGGAGGTTTTTTTACCAACACTCAGTTAATGCAAATAAGCATCTTCACAAGAAGTAAGCTTTGCAACTAAACACCACTCCAAGCAAGAAACATGCATATTGGAGGATGCATCTAATACCCTCACCTTCTGGAGCGCCTTTTAAAGACAGAGGCATTTTTAAATATCCCCAAACAAGCTGTTCTCATTTCCCACTCTCCCAGAAAAAGGCTCTGATGCTTGCTTATCTCTAAAGAAACAGGAGTTCCCTGCATTGCAAAAACAGCAGGGAGTTTTAACACCATCAGTGCCACCAGAGATGTGATCAAGGTGATCGAATCCCTCCTACTTCAATGCTACTACATCAATAACAGGTTGTACCAGACACCCTTTGTACTGGAGCTTCTCTCAGAGAATTATATAGCAAAACTACGATGCAAAATGTGCCTCCCTGTCCTTGGTTTTGTCTGTACAGTTAATCACAGCTGCATTTATACCAAATATAATATCTGCCTCTGACCGTTCCTAAGCAACTGCACCAACTGCCTAGGGCTCAGTTTGTCAAAACAGTCCCTGAAAACCACAAGAGAATATCAGGCAGGGCAAGGCAGAGGAGAGAGAGTCCTTGTCCAGCTCCACACAGGACAAACCCCATGGACACAAACAGGAATCCAGGACAGAGCCAGCAGCCACAGAGAAAGCCTGGACATTGCATCCACAGTGTAGGTCCCGTTGCGGTGCTTTTGAGATGGAAAAACCTGGACTTCATTTCAAATTGCTCACCTGTTTCTAGGATGGGAATTTCAGGGGAGTGAAGACCAGTTAGAGTTTGCTTTTTTTAAAGAAAGCCTGCTATGTCAATTAACCCAGTCCCTCTCTTACAGCAGACATGCACATTTCTTCCTGAACGCTCTGCCAGCTAGAGCCTCAAAACATTTGCTAGAAAAATCATGAAGGAAGAATAAAAAGAGCCTGAAGTAGGGAGATTTCCATTCATAAGTCCACTTCACCCTCTTCTATTCTGCAATAGGCACTCATACACTCACCAGAGAAGGTAGTAAGAAAGATGAATTACAGGTGACACGAGGACGTTAGCCCTGCCATGCAGTACCATCTGTCACAGCCTGACTTGCAGGGCCTCCCCCATCAAGCCGCTCACCCACGGTGCCACCATACATTTCGCATAACTCAAAGACCCAGCACAGCACTTAGCTAGGAGACAGAATTATGAGACATGACATGAATTTACTCCTTAGGTCAGATTGTGATCAATTTTCCCTCTCCAAGAACTCTCCCACAGCTCTGGGTTTTGATCACATATTCAGTTTTCACTCTGCTCTTATTTTTTGCTGCCTCCTTCAGAGAAAAGATTCCTGCCCCTGCTCACTGCAACATCCCATCCCACCTTCTGCTTTACCGCTAAGCAGCCAAATGTCCTTACTGATCTGCATGTGCCGGGGCTGGCTACACCCTCGCCGTTTTCTTTCTACGTAGAAATATTTTGCAAAATACATCCAGAGTGCTGTAGTGAAGTGCATCATTTTAATTCGGAGTTTTCACACTGACTTCTTGTCAACACTGGGCAATTTTGGCTTGCAGGCAGCAGGGTCAAAGGGACTCTATCCAGTAGGCCCTAGAAACAGAGTAACATTAAAAATATCCACTTCCATCCCCTTCCCACCTCCGGGGCTGGCTTTCTGTGGCACTGGAGTCAACGTCCAGGCACCCCTCGCTCAGCACGTCGTGTCCCCAAGGCAGCCAAGGCGAGAGTGTTTCTGCTAACACAGGCTACACCCTGCAAGAGCACAGCAGCAGTGGAGCAACATCCAAACCACGTCAGCTGGAAGTGGGGAAGACCTCTTGCCCAGAAAGACAGTCAAGGGAAACAAGGGAGCCAGAATAGTCTGCACATGGCACACTATGAACACACCTCACAAAGGTTAAAACTTTCTATATTCTCTCCAACACCATGTAGGAGTCAAAGACAAAAATACATCATTTTGACTGTTTCCTAATGCAGAAAATATTTTTCATCTACTATCCTCCTTTCAGAAAATACACACCATACAAACATCAGGATTTCGAATTCCCCCGAGACACCCATTCCTTTAATTTTTCCATATTATACTTGTGGTTTTCTCGTAATATAAACAAATAGGACAAAAAAAAAGTCACTGCAATAAAGGACTATTTTCTCTGCAACACCCTTGCACGTGCTAGTTCAGCTAATGACGAGTACTACAAGAGTGAGTGGTAACGAGCAGTAAAACCCAAACCCTCTGTGGAAAGGAAACAGCACAGCAACGTGGGTTCAGCTGATCCCATATCACCCCACAATGCAGCATCTGACATCTGGAAGTCAATCCCAAATTATCTTCCATTAGCAACCAGCCACCACACAAGTTTTGCTCTAGATCAAACACCACAACCACGCCACACACGGATTTAAGACACACCAAGCTGCTTGGCTCTTTTATGTGAGAATAGAAAATAACATTTAAGTTCTGGTACAGAAAGTCAACCAAGATCAGCATCTCCCACCAGCACGATCTGTTCCAGGCAGGCAAGAAACAGGTTTTAGGACAAAACCCAAAGCAGAACCAGTCCAAGCAGAAGTAAAGAAGAAAACCTCAGAGGGAAATGCCAAAGAGAAATGTGAACCAAAAATTTACAGCTTTTGATTTTCTTGCCCATTGAGGACAAGAATCTCTCCAGTTGCTGCAGTTTTAATCAGTGTTAAAAAAAAACATACAAGAGAACCCCCCAAACCTGGCTGCCAACCCACAGACTAGGCTTCCTTGAACTTCTGTCCTTCTCAACTGTTGAGCTAAACAAAGGTCCTTCCTCACTTATCACATTCTATTTATTATTTCACATAATATCTCAGTTCAGGAAGTCTTTGCTTTGTGTAGCTGCATTATTTGCACTGTGCTCATCACTGAAATCCACATGTCCTGGTGAGTACATTAACAGAGGTCAGCAAAATCTGACAATGCCACAGATATTTTTATTTTTCCATAATTAGCCCTCTTGATTATAATATTCATTTCACAAAGAGTAAGGTCAGGGTCAGCATCATCTCCTAATATGTTATTAAATCATGTTTTGAGGGAAGGAATCGGATTACTAATTTTTTACCCTGGTGGAGTAACTTTTCAACCACAGGTGTATGCCAGTGGTTCAGCAGTAAAAGGATGTTTAATTTCTCAAAGCACCACCTGCATTAATAACATTCATTCTCAGTAGCATATTTACAATATAAAAACCAATATTGCTTTCCATTTATTTTACAAAAACCTTCATGAACAATAAGGATTAATTCTGTGGATCCTTTCTCATCATGTATCTGCAGCAAAATGATTCAGATTCCCTGAAGTCACCCACTACCAACTCCACCATTCCCTGACTGGTCCAGCAGACCTCCCAAGTGCTCCAAATTCCACATTTCCACAGTATTTAGCTGAATGAAACCAAGACAGATTCTTGCTCTTTCCCCTCCCCACCTGCACGATTTACATATGACTGTTTATGTACTAGCATCAGGGGTACAACAGAGGTTCCACCAAAGATACTTCTTTACCAAGAAAGCAGTATACAAAGATGTCCTCATATTCTGCTAGGGAGCCTTGCCTTTTATCAGAACTATAGTGAAATGCCTTATTTAAAAGATTCCTTATTCCAAGTTAAAAAAAACCCACATGCACACTGGAGCCCATTCTTAGAGTCCTTGGACATTTCCACATCAACACCAGAAGTGATTCTCACTGTCGGCAAAGCAGCCACGAGAAAACAGAGGAATTCACCTGCTCTGTACTACATTTCTTCCACTAAGGAATGGTGGGACTACAGAAAGGTAGCAGTTATGAGCTTGGGCTCTACGTTACTCTCTCTCTAATCTCCCTCTTTAGGATCTTCTAGGATCGCTCCCCACCTGCAAGAACAGCACCATAGCCCCCAGCCCCACCATTACAAAAGGACAAGAAAACCTGAACCCCAGTTAGTGCATATACGAGAAACCCCAGTGCCAGAACCACCTCCCTTTGCCTGCTGCCCGGCGCTTCCACAAATCCCACTGGTATTCCTTTCTCCTTGGAGTCTGCCAGCCTTCCCAGGCACAGAACCACGATCAGTAAGATGCTTCAGCAGTCAATGGCAGTCATCACAAAGACATTCAGCTCAACCATGAATACTGTACTTGCAGCAACACTCCTTTAATATCCAGAAAACAGTCCACCTTGCTGGTGTCACAATCTCCTATGATTCCTTGTGCACTTAGAAAGACAAAAAATTACACTAATTGTTCTGTAGGTTTGTTGGGGTTTTTTTGTAAAGGCTTCATTTTTTTTGCTGCCCACCAGCAATGTCTCAGCATACCGCAAAAAGGGGCTTTTATTATAAAAAATGTCTTCTGTATCAGGCAGGAAAGAAGAAAGTTCTCAGGAAGCTAATGCGTACTGTTGTCTGTAATTAGAGGTAAGTGGTTGCTTGTGTGGTCATCGGGAAGTGGGACCTAGTCAAATGAAATAAAAACAATTATATAAATGGTTTGTCCAGAAACAGAATCTCCCCTTCCTTCCCCAAAACACACATCTCTAAACTTGTGTGCCTTTCACCTGGTTTCCCAAACAAACACTATGCAAATATGCTTGCCTTTCCTCCTGTTCCCTGCACACATAAGCTTGCCAGGTAGCACACTTCAAATCTGAGGGATAGGCAGAAGCCTTAAAGGGTTCCCACAGGCTTAAATGGGAAACAGAAGAGTAAAATAAAACCCAATAGTTGCTACAGGAGCAGTTCTAATGACGCACAATGAAGGGAAAGGTAAAGACTGCTCAGCTCTCACAGGGCTAATTGGTAGCAACACTGAACCCCTGCAGCACACAGTGCCTCTTCTTTGGTCACAAGCCAAGCAGAACAATATGTGAGTGAGACTGACAAGGCCTAGGAAAACATGTAATTTTTTGTAGCAATATGAAAATAAAAAGAATACAGTAAAGATGATGGAGGTAACGTAGCAGAGAAATCTCTTAAGAGAGATTCAGGTTCTTGGAAAACACCTGGCTTCCTTAGGCGTTAGGTTTTCCAACTATTCTTAAAAGCTGTTGTCCAGAGGAGGGTCACAAAGCTGGTGAAGGGCTTAGATAAAAAGTCGTATGAGGAACAGTTAAAGTCACTTGGTCTGTTCAGCCTGGAGGAGGTTCAAGGGGTACCTCATTGCAGTTTACTGCTTCCTTGCAAGGGAAGGAGGAGCAGGTGCTGATCTCTTCTCTCTGGTGACCAATGACAGGACCCAAAGGAATGGCAGGAAGATGTGCCAGGGGAAGTTTAGGTTGGATATTAGGAAAAGGTTCTTCACCCAGAGGGTGGAAGAGCGCTGCAACAGGCTCCCCAGGGAAGCAGCCATGGGCACCAAGCCTGACAGTATTCAAGAATTATTTGAACAATGCTCTCAGACACATGGTGTGAATGTTGGGGTTGTCCTGTGCAGGGATAGGAGTTGGACAGTTGGGCTCGATTATCCTTGTGGATCCCTTCCAACTCAGGTCATTCTATGATTCTATGATCTCAGCTCATATGTGCATCATGGGGAGAGCTTCTTGCAAGCATCTTAAATTCTGCTGTCCTTACCACCCATCCTCAGGTAGCTGCACCACATATTTAATACTTAAAAAAATTTCTTCTTACCGATGTGGATTTGTTAGAGCCCCGTCTGAAACGGCAAAAAATAATTTCTGCTACAAATCTTCCAAACCCATGTAAAATTCCTGCAACATCAGACAAGATTCAAATTGTCACGAGGAGTTAAATTGTAGTATATACAAAAGTATTACAACAAAACTCTACATGATGCTTCAACAGGTATGTAAAGCACTCTAAAAATAAACATAGAGAAGGAAACATCAAGGCCAAAAGGAATTCTAACGTTCTGAAATGCACCAATAAAAGCAAAATCAAAGCTATCCAAGCAAATATAATTCCTTCTGTCTAGCTTTCATGGTGAAAATATATTCTGTGGGACAGAAATATCTACAGTTATCTCTCAAATATCTGAAAAAGAGCTCTTAGTTAAAGGTCTCTCTACTATGCTCTCTTCAAGTGAAAGCCAAGAAAACAAATAACTTGTAATCAAGATATCCTATAACGTACTGACTAATAAATCAATTTTGTCTTTTTAACTCAGTTTATTTCTGTGAAGGAGCAAATCTTGTAGTACTCTGACAACATACACAAGGAAAATCCTGCCAATTACTTCACATTAAATTCTATCCCAACTTTTGGCACTCATTTAGCACTGAATCCCAACTACAGGAAATACACAGGATATCAGAACTCTGTGTGTGTATCTATCTCTCTCTGTCTCTCTTGCTGACCTTTCCCAGGTAAATAAACTATACCATTGTTATCAAAAATGAAACAATGGGTCCTTAGAACAGCAGAAACCGCATACAGGGACACCAAAAATGAGCAGCTGTCATTGCAGAACTCAATACACACAAACTTTGTGTTATAATCCTGCTAGAAGGCCAGGACTACCTGTAATTTATCCATAACAGTCCCCACGACAAAAAAAAAATTCTGATAGAATATAAGAGGGAAAGTACTGAGAGTTACCTGTAGTTGAAAAAATTCCCCCAATAATGCCACAGAGCCTCACTAAGAACTGCCAAAATGGCATGTGTTCTTCTGTCACTGTCACCATAAGTGAACTGATATCATATTTCATGAATATTCCTGATACTCCATGACTGCCAGCTGCATGATTAATTACTCTTTCCTGAAAGAACAGAGAGAAACACAAGTTAGTCACTTCTTATTAGCCATGATGAAAACAATCTTATTACTCACATAATCCGAGTCAGCAATCACCAGGTGGCCAGGGAACATCAAGATAACTTTGGTCAGTACTTTCTAAAAGTCAAACACCATTAAATAACAATTTAGTGTCCTGGTCATTTTGCTGTGTATCAATGTCCAGAATCAGGCTCTGATACTTATCCTCTTAAGATTTGCCTCTCACCTTATCTGTCATTTTTTATTAAACTTTTCATAAAACATTTTCTTCTTTGACTTTTGAATAAAAGATCAAAATAGAGTTCGGGGTCTGGAAATGAGACAGAACTGGCATGCATAAGGCCTTTTTCTTATTTACAGCAGTCTAAAATTAGCACCTTATGATCTGCCCGTGTACTATGTTGGAATAACTATTTTCTTTATAGATTTAGAACCTTTCTAGTCTGGAGAATAATTAAAGTTGGTAGTTCAACAAAGGCTGAACAAGACAGCTGAGAGACAGAGATGCTGTCTGTGTGATTAATTTTTCATACAAAGCACCTTTGTTTCCGTTTCTAACAGTCCACAATCAAGTTTATAGCATTGAAGCAAGCTGCATTCTTTGGTTTGCTTCCCACAGAATAAAAAGCAAAAGGTGCATTAAATATTTGTAAAGCTACACACAAGATTACAGACCTAAAATTTCACCACCACTACCATCAGCATACAGTGAAATGGAAATTACTAAACATCTATCATTAATTCTAATATCAAACTCCAGATCTACAGATGCAAAACACTAATGCAAGAAGTTAGCATGTGTCACCAAGACCATAACCATCAGTTTTACTTTATATACAGATAAACCTAGTGCACCAGGACATTCTACGAAGACTCTCTTCACACTAGAGAAGTTTTCAAAACCACAGCACAACTAAGTCTCCGTTTTCACATTTGACCTTTTGTAAGAACAATCACTGTTAAGATTTTGCTCTGCACTGTTCTCTTGCTTCTACTTACCCTTTCTGTCACTGAAAATTGATGAGTTTCTGCTGAAATTTTGTATGTATGGAGTTTGGTTGGCACAACTGTGATAAAATATTGGAACATCTGGTTGTCTAGAAGAAAACAAATCTCATTGTTGAATTAAGTACAGAGTCAAAGACCATCTGAAACATTCACAAATAAATCAAACAAATACTATTTGAAATTGTGAATCAGTTAAGCCATTTACACTAGGGACATTCTTCAAGGAGTCCCACCAGCACTGCCAAGACTACTGTAGCACCACCTGCATGAAAAAAGTTACTCCTCATGGGTAAGGCTTATGCCACATGTGTACTCAAGAGAAATACACATTTTATCCATGCTATGAAAAGATTCATTAAGGTCAGGCCACTACAAACCTCCAACAAAATGAAAGTCACAGATAGTGTTTTCCAGGACACTAGAACTGAACAAGTTTCACACAGGCACAGCGGTTTAAATATATTTTTAGCCACTGAATTGTCCACACAATGCCGGAAGCCATTCTAAACTGGTTATCTTTTTTCTCTTGATTGGACAGATTTCTAGAGAATTCTTCTAAAGCAAGGGGCATGCTTATGCATTTATGATTGCTCTGTCTTTGTGCAATTCCCTAAATAAACACTGATAGACAGAGACAATTTATTTCAACTACTCTAAACCATTCTGGCTGAGACTGCCAAAAGACAGACTGACTTTGAGAAAACCGCAGCTCCAGAAGGTTCTGGGCATTGATCTCACAGGGAATGCAAGTCAGAGAATTTGGCCACAGTAACTCTGTCAAGTAGGTTGCTATACTCCTTTATTTATCTGTGAGGAAACAAAGCTATACACAAACTGCTCCTCTAACAGACTCACAAAATATCCCACTGCAGTGACAAACAGGAACAGAATCTGAGACTCTCAGTGCTAGTTTATTTAAACCAAACCAGACTTCTTTTGCCCCTGTTATATCAACATTCAGATCTGAATCTCCACTGTAGTGCACACTGCTGCAGAACTCTATACAATTTGTTCAGACATACTGTAGCTTTAACTCAAAATAAATGTGGAAGAAACTGCAAATCAACTTCTACAAAGCAAAAAAAAAAAAGTGATTCTGATATTAAAAAGAAATTATCCATTTAAGAAGCCCTGTATTATAGATAACTCACCAATGCATTGCTCACTACCAAGTTCAGCAGGACATGCTATTTGTAAATCACAACATTCAAACATGGTAACATTAGAAAACTAATTATTGGAAAAACATAGAAAACAACACAACACTTACGATCTGATGCTATTTTTTCCGTTCCATCCAAAGGATTAATAATTCCTGGAATAAGCTCTCCAAATGACAAATGATCTATTCTATGAGAGAAGTTATATGCTGAAAGACAATACAGAGGAATGAAAAATATTTTTAAACTATGATATTCTATACTCTTCTCAGAGGAAGAGATGTAGCCATTTCTCACATTAGAAAACATAGTAGTTAGACTATTTCAGACACTGGTGTGCATTTCATTGGATTTGTGCCTGCAACTATATCAATACATCTACGTACACGTTTCAAACAAAACTCAGATTCAAAATATTTAACAAAAAAATTCAACTTCTCTATAGAAGAACTTCTAGACCAAATTATAACTCCATGTGAATCAACCCTGGAACTGAGGAGAACTGAAATTTCACAACAGGCAATTTCTCACTGGCCAAACACTGAAGTTATTCTACAGCTCAGGTTCTTGTACACAATGGTATTAAAAAAAACCAAAAATGTCATAAATGGAACGTACAGAAGAAGCATAAGGCAACTACCAAGCTACAGCACTGCCTGATATTGCAAAGGTATTTAAGCTCTGTAATATTATACACTTCTGTTGATGTGAATCTATGGATGGACAATCAGACGTTTAATTAACACGAATTTCATTCTTAACCATAAGTCACCCTTGCCTCACATTAAGCGTGACAGCAAAATATATTTATTATCCAGACTCATAACCTAAAAATGTATTTCCTAAGGACAAAGGTCAGAAATTTTTAACCTTATAAAAAACAGACTGCAGGAAACAAGCGGTTTGGACAGAAAGTTCATATGGTATCTGAACTGTAACAAAGTACATCTGAGATTGCTTATTATCAATACTGTACAAGCAACCTAAAGATAATACTAACAGCACTAAACATACAAGTAAGCCACGATTGAGTTGCAACACTGCAAAGAATATTCTTTACTTTCTTCTCCAATGCAGTTGCCCAGCTAAGACATCTTTACAACAGCAACCTATGTTAACACGTGAATACAGAGACAGCACCATGAATGAGATTCAGCCGTATGGAGATGATACAAAGAACTTACACTCATGGCTTACAAGGGCTGCCAAGTGTGCATGGCCTCGAGGATGTGGTATTGCCCTAAAGAAAGCAAGATGTGTTATGAAAAACTTGTTTAATGAATTCACACAAAAGACAGTTTTACTAAAAAGGACTACATAAAAAAACTACCTCTCCCCCTGTATTTCAATAACTACTTCACATATTTTTTTAAATGTGCATAAATATGTTTAATTATATAATATACATATGTTTAAATATGTAAATAATATATATATGCATTTTACAAACTTACAAACATATAAAGGTTGTTGGTATCTACAGACAGCCTGAATGACAAGGTACAGGAACACCAGACTCATGAAAACCCTCTTAAGCAAAATTAATGTCTTGCCTTTTGAGAAATGGCAAACCAAATCACTAGGCTACCAGAAAAGCCACCAAGCCCTAACACACGAAGTAGTGCAGAACTGCTAAAAGTGATTAATGAAAACATTAGCTTACTTGTTCTATGACTAAGCAAGTTAACTATGCTCTGTATTTGCTGCCTGACTAAGCAAGTTAACTTCAGGCCTGGACACTTGTTTGCAGACCTGCAAAGAAAGTACAATGCAGAAGCTGGTAACAGTGCAAAAAGCGGAGAGAAAAGTACAACTCTGCTTAGAAAGTTAAACAGCCTCTCAGCCACATTTCATCCCTACCTGTCCAGTCAATAACACAGGAAGCTCTCCCTATTTATCTTAATTCAAAACATCACCCAATACATGTAAGTTTTGGACAAAAAGAAGGTGGAGAAAGAAAAAAAAAATTAGTCAAGATAAGACTACAAATAACCAGACAAGAACAAAGCCATAAAAACATACCCTACAAGGATAGAAGGAGCGACTTATGAACATAAGTACAAATCTAATGATGCGCAAAAGGACACAAAGGGAAGCAAAAAGTCATTCAGGGTTGCAGAATTTAGAGACAGGAAGAGAGAAGTGATGGCAGTACAGATGAAAGGCTGAAATGAACCCTGAAAAGGGAAAAGGGCTTAAGAAGTTGGACATCTAGAATCAAATCAGAGAACTGGCACAAGATCAGAACGCAGTGACATTTGGAGAATACCCACACAAACAGCTGGATAAATTAGAGAGCACAGACTGCACACTAAGATCTCTGGTGACAGAGGTGGCAGAAAGACAAGGGAGGACAGCAGAGTTGGAAAGCACAGAGAAAAGTGAAGACAAGCTTGTACACGGTGTATATCAGCTAATACCATTGACGAAACATATCAGAAAGCCCCACCTCAAATCAAGATGAACTGGCATTTAGCTGCCTAACTATGGTTCTATAACTGCATTATTTCAGCACTGAGAATGGTATATACCTACAGTTCACCTATGTTCCTGAACTGTTGTTAAATAAAATAAAGATGTATAATGAATATAACAATGTAATTACTATTAGTGAATTGTGATAAATACAGTATTGTGCTAAGAGTATAATCAGAACCAGTGTTGGGAAAGTTATCTCTAACGCAGTTGTAAGAATACTGCTCAAGTTACGCATAGCCTTGAACACTCTTCAGTTATGCACAGCCTATTCTATGGCTGGTTTAAAGCCCAGTACAGCTAAATCAAGAGGTTGCACAAGAAATGTCACACCTAGAATAGGTATTAGATTGATAATGATAACTGATAATTAAAAGCTTAAATTACTTTGATGATAGGTAGAGATTAAATATAGATATAATTTAGTTGAACTGCTTGAGATTTTCTTTAATATTCTAGTGAATAAATCGAAGTGTCTCCAGAAAGAAGATAAGTGATTTTTATGATCGGTGGAGAAACATGAAGCATCATTTCTGAGAGAGAACCGAAACGAGACAGCAGAGATGAATTATCAGAGTGGACTTTAAAGAATAATGAACAATAGAAAACTGAGAGCCCATGGCAAAACACCAAGAACTTTTCGAAGAAAGAATACCTACTGTCTAATGTACGTAAGTATCTGATGATTTTGTGTGGGCCTTCGCCACTCACTGAGGTGATGGCCCAACTCTGAGTTGTTAATAAAGCAAGCCTAGAGTCACCTATGGTCTAGTGAAAATCCTCTAGCAACTGTATACTAACAGAAAAGGAGAAGTTTGGAGAGGTCCAAAGAATAGAAGAAAGCACAAGCAGTTCACTCACACTTAAACGGCCTATTTCCAAGAGATTTCATTCTCTAAGACATGGAATTCATAATCACTACACTGCATGCAGCAATGTACTATATTGCTTTAGTAACTTCCAAAGAATTCTCTTTTAACTATGCAAGAAAAGATACCACATGGAAAATAACATCACATCAGTGTATGGAAAGGTTAATAAAAACAGTCATTAACTCAAAAATGTAAAAGCATATACACACACAAGCATGCACTACATATAACGTAGAAGTTCGTTATTTTTTTTTTATTATTTTCAGGAATCGAACAGAACATACTTGCCCACAGTTATGTGAAAGTTCCCTGCCACTTTATTGACATAGAGATGACCATGAATTCTGCATGCATCTGGAGACTTTAATGAATTATCTTCCCTGTTTAAACAACAACAACATTAAGAGTACTTGAGAATATTCACTAAAAGAAATAACAGCAGTACAGTTAGATTTCTTTTCCCAACCACAAAGATATGGCATTATTGTCTATAGCTCCTCGTCATATTCTTATGGAATTATAGCAGAAATGGTGGAAGGAAAGAAACCTAATAAAGGTCAATCTGATGAAACCAATAAGCTTTTGTTCGTACTTGCATTCAAAGATCTGGTCTATAAAGCTAACATGATATCTGAATATGTGAAGAGAAAATGCAAGAACGTAAATATATCTTGTTGTCCTGGAGTGTTCTTTTTCTCAGTTACTTCTAGCTAAATGGTTAGTTGTAGCATTGGAACTTTCCCAACAATCAGGACAAAATATCTTAGTCACATTAAAAACACTGTAGCAAGAACAGCTTGCAACATTTTTTTTATGAAACCTTCCTCTTCCCACACTTGTTGGGAAGTCCACAATTCAGAATACATAAACATATCTCAAGCATAAATACCATCTCAAATACTGCACTTGCAAGTGTCACAGGGGCACAGAATGGCTTAATGGATCTGGGAACATCAACTAAAGAGTTTGAGCCCTCTTCAGCCTCGCCTTAGGAAGAAAGAATGTATGTGCTCCTCAAAAGTGGAGATTATAACACAGAAAGTGCATACAGCATTTTGGTGTTTATTTTGTTTATATTAAAGTTTTGCTTATGTATTGCTTGGGGAGGTTGTTGGTTTGGGGTTTTTTTTTTTTTGTTTTGCTTTTAAGAGGAAAGGAATTTCAGCTTCCACGTAGAAAGCATTTTCCCCTGGGTGTGTGAGAAGGAAATCATACAGCACCTAGATTTAAGCAGATGCAGCCTTCTATGCATTAGTCTCTCAGCATTTTTTCAGTAGTTGGAATAAAGTGTAAACAGCAAGGTTTCTCCACAACAGTGCTGTCTTAGACCAGGGCATTTACTAACAAGACACATTTTTATTTAAAGGTTGATTCTTTTACAACCATGACTTATTAAGCACAGCTAATAGCAAAACTTTTTTAAAAGTTGCTGGACAGAAAGAGAATTTCATTTAAAAAAGGCTCTTGTTTAGAATTGTTCTGGCATTACTAATTCACATTAAGAAGAAAGCATCAGATAAAATGGACTAAAACAAGGTCTGTGTAGATTTATGCATATGTTCATAGTATGTATACATACATACCTATAAACACACACACTAACCTGGGAACCTTCTCCAGGTTGAAAACCCCAGAGGTTTTCATAAAACAACAGTTGTCCAAAGAAGTATCGAGTATACTATTTTACAATGCAATAAAAAGCACTAAGGTTTTATTTTCTTACAACCCAATCTTCTGTGGGGAAAAGAAACCCAAACCTCAATAAATGTGAAGTCTAATTAAATGGGGGCTGGGAGAACGACTGCACAAAATCTCATTTTTTTTCTTACCGTGGCGGCTGTGCTGTAGAACCACTTTTAAAAGCACTTTTGAATATCACGTCTTGAAGAGAGTGTTCTTCCTGCAGCCTACTCTGAATTACCTGCAGCATCCTAAATATTACACAGATAAGTGTGAAATTATGCAACAGTAAACCAAAAAATTACTTCACAATTAATTATCAGCTTCAGTTGTCAGTTTGCAACTCCATTACCCAATTCCACAAATAAGTCCTAAGCCATTTTTTTTCCATAACACAGACCTCAAGTCATGAGAAAAGCGAAGTAAATTAATATCTTTTCACAGGTTTGCATTCTTAAATTACAAGCAGAGCTGTAAGATCCCAGACATAGTTCTGTTACATGACTGCTGTTCCACTAAGTCATTTGCAGTACAAATCATACAAACCACAGGCATGCATCTCGGTGTTTACCTTTGCCACTCTTTTTGTTGTGGGCTGAGATCGAATACTACCTGAAATAAAAACAACACATCTAACAAAACATGCAGGAAGCATTGAAGTCCCACCCATGAAATCCAAAAGAGAACTGGGGTGTGAGAGGGAGCAGGGAGTTATAATCAACTTCACACTTGGTACCACATGCTGGAGTTTATGAAAGGAGTTTGCACTTTAAATAATAGAGTGTTCAAGTATTGCAATTCTCTCCCTTTCTCCCAGAATTACTCCACTGTTTGCATTTAATAGCCTTCATATCTTTTCCTAAAGCTCACCTAAGTGGAGTCAGCAGTCTCTGCCCTTCCAGCCTTGACTAATGTGGACTAGAAGCAGTGAGTGGCAATCTGATTCTAAGTGATATAACTGACATGCATGGTTTTGATGCAAGCAGCAATGAAATAAGCAGAGGAGCAATCTTTGAAAGGCAAGGGTCCAGGTGTAGATTGTTTTTCTCTAAGGTAATCCCACATTGAGTGCTTCTTTAAAACAAGCTACCAGACCTTCAGTCAGCACAAGAACATCACCAGTAACATCCAAATTCAAACCTATATATTGTTAACACTGAGGTACTCAAGACAGTAAATTCGACAGCAATCACTGCCAGCCTCCAGTCAAGTGGAACTTTCCCACTCAGCCAGGACTACTGGAAGATTATAGGAAGGGGCACGTCCGCCAACTCCCTCGATACCCTCAGGTGGATCCCATCTAGCTCCATAGATTTGTTGAGTGTCTAATTGGCCAAGCAAGTCTCTAACCACCTCCTTCTGGATCAAGGGAGCTTTGTTGTGCTACACTAGCTCATGGGGATGTATACACAGGGAACAACTTTCCTTACTATTAAAGACAGAGAGGAAATGGTCCAAGCAGAATAATCAAAAACAAGCTCCTACCCCTTCCCAAGCACATCCTTTCATTCAGCCATCTCCTCTTGCTCCCACACGAATAGGAGAAAATTGTTATAATTTGGAATATGGTTCAGTTTTCAGATAATGTAACAATTACAGAAGTTACATTCTCTACTGAGCTTGAGTGATAAATTACATCCATACAGCATAATTACTTCAAAGTTCATTGTATTATGCAAGCAAAACCATTTTAAGAGCATAGGCTTAGGTTGTTCAAGAGCCTTCAATTCATAACACAGAAATTAAAAGAATAATAACCAAATTTATGGTTTTCAATGACACTCCAGATCAGAAGACTATCATGGCGACTCCCTTTTAGAATCATAGTATGCTCCCAGTTAAAAAGTTTTTACATCAATTCTCTTTTCATGAGAGCTCTGATAGTTTTCCTTTTCCATCAAATACTGGTTGTATTTATGTCTAGAATTTGCACGTGAAAATCACTAGCTTGTTAAGAAGCGCCATTGTGGAAGACTGCTGCATTCAAATCTACATTTATTTGCAGAGAGTGGACGTGCAGAAATCCCAGTGCTAGCCGTTTTCCCTAGCAGATTCCTGGGGCAGACACTGCAGACCTCACTCAAGGATCAGTCAATACTTGGGGAGGTTCCATGTAGCCCCAGCTGTGGCAAATAAAAACACACAAGCAAGCAAACCAGCCCCAGCACTGCTTTGCACCAAGTAAAGAGCACTTCTCTCAAATAAAAAAAAGTAAGAATCAACTTACTGGTTCATATATCAGCCCATCTGCAGAGGCGACCATTGTTTCTGCTAAATCCAGAACATCAGCCCCCACATCTATTTGAAACAGGGATGAAAATATTAAGCCATGCAGATGATCATAAACAGACAGAGAAAAAGTTCAAGTTGAAATGAAGTTTCACAGCTCAATGGTAAACTTTTAGTACAAATTACTGTTCCTTCAGTCTATCCAGTCTTCAACAGGAACTGATGCACAGTGACCAGAAACAAACTCTTCAGATCAGTGAGAAAATGTTGCAGATCTAACACCTACAAAGATGTTGTATGAACCGCATACATAAGCTTTCTCATATCTGTTATGCAAAAGAATTTCTTCCTGTTTCATAAGCACTGAACCTAAACCAAGACCAGGCAAATTGGAGGATAAAGTTTTGTTTAGTTCTCAAATTAAAAAAAAAATAATCAGAATTTTCAAAAATTTTTATGCTAACTGGAAAACATTAAAAAAATATTAAAATAAACTTTTAGAGTAAGAATGGAAGAGTTGTGTTTGTCTCACAAGTATTAGTTCACAAACTGTACAGTACTGATAGACCATCCAATTAATGCAAGGTTTAACAATGCCACAAAATTGAGTCTTGAAGACTTGCTTGCATTGCTGGTGGAAGTAATATTGCCCCTCCTCAGTCCAGGACAACCAAAACCACATCCAGGTATTTATTAGGAAGATGAAATTACCTGATGGGTCCAGTGTCATTAAACAGGAGACCAGGTTAACTAAGTTCATAAACAAACAAAAGTTGTGATGAACTCCTGCTGCTGAGTTGTCTCTCACACTGAGCTTTTTGAATATGCCAGCTAAAGAGAGACTGGACCAAGAGATCCTTTTTCAGCTGAGAGACAAAGCAAGGTTTTGCAATATGTGAATGAGATGGCATAAATACTTTTCATAACATCTCCTACAGATTTTTTCAGTGAGTCATATGCCATCAAGATCACTCCATACCACCAAAATCCGAAGAAATATCACTGTTAGAATACTTTGAACAATATGCAACTATATTGCAAGCAAATGCATACTCTTAAGAGCTCTTAAAAGTGTTTCCAAAATTTCAATAATAGAATACTTACATTGACACCTCATGGCAACTGTAATATCAATATTGATTCTTAATTTACTGGAAAGGAAAAAAAAAAGACATAAAAGCTAATAAGCAACATTGATCGTTGATTTAGCTAGCACTGCTTCTGAAAAAAAAAAGTTCTTTTGTCAAAAACATTCCTATATTATAATAGCAAAACATGTTGTATGTTAAGATACTTATTCTGAATGTTTCTGTAATAAGGGGTGGTAAAACACATCTCCCCATCAAGGGGAAAAAAAACCCAAAACAACACCCAAAAAAACTCCATCACACCAGAAGTGTCATTACGTGGCATTCCCAGATATTGTGGGCATCTCCTATTATTTTTCATGTTAGTTTCACAAAAGTCATTTAAACTATAATGAACAAATTCCTTCACTGTTGCCATATGGTCCTACCACCTCCAGGGATTTCTTTCTGAGAACTTGGCTGACCACAAAGAGATCACAGAAAGAAGGGATTCAACATTGGCTCAGCTGGGGATAAGACAGGATCAGGAGAAAAGCCGTTAAAGTGATAACCAATCACACACTGAGTGATCTACCCAAAACCAAATTGGAAAATCTGCAGTAGGACGTCTCCACAGTCCCATAACACTCTCTTAAACAGCAGATTACTCCTCCCATGCGATAGCTTCACTGAGGAAATAACCTACTTCAGCAAAGACCTAAATGTGAAAATCCTATATGCCTGAATGGATTTATTCTAACTTCTTTTCAATTCATCTCCCTTAAGTTTCTCATATTTTTTATTTTTTCATTAGAAAAACCTTTGGTATTTCTGATGTACAAGACATCCAATTAACTGATGTAATTTTAGCTTGTTACCACAGCAACTAGTCAAACAGTTTTTAAAGTTATTCCAGTTTCAGACACCTGATATTTAGAGATGTTCAGTGCACAAAATCTCCATGAGCTTCACATGGACTCATGGGTGCCTGACTACCTAAGGAAGTAAGGTGAGCATAGTCCAGACAAGCATGTGAAGCCAATATCTTCACCCATAACCAGAGATAAGATCAGCAGCAATCTCTAGATAACCCAAAGTTCTGAGTGCTTAACACTCACCTCCAGCAGCACAAAGCAATCATAAAATGGCATGAGTTGGAAGTGACCTTAAAGATCATCCAGTTCCAACCCCTCTGGCCACAGGCAGGAACCCTTTCCACTAGAATAAGTATCTGCAAATCTGGCAGTTTATATAGTTGATGTGGAGTTACACACTACAACATCCTCCAAATTGTTAGTAAATAATTCCTCCAGGATTCCATTAACAAACCTACACCTGTTGACTGCTTCATTACAGAAATTTCGACTTCTCTTCTTCACAGTTTCCAGAAAAGAAAAAAACCAAGTCAACCAATAGAAAAAAATCAAGTCCTTTCAGTATTTCATATTTAATTTCAATCACACAAACATTTTAAATCTGCAGACAAATTTTAAAACAAGTTATAATGAATAAAAATTACCTAGTAAAATCCTTGTCTACTTCATATTCATATTTCATCCATGTGTCCTGATACACCGTGAACTCCATTATAGTAAGGAAAGCTATCGTTGTAAATGCTATCAGAGAAACTGAGTGGTCAAAAGGAAAAAAAAATTAGATTAGGAGAAATATTATATTATTCAGAAATATAAGCAGAACAAAATTCTAACATTATAGAACCTGAGCATTACAGTACAACACTGGCATCTTTGATTTCTAAATCCATAAGTTGCTCTTAGAAATGTTTTCATATCTGTAGTATTTCTCTTTATATAGGAGAAGATAAGTCTTGCCTTTACATCAAGAAGGAACTTTTTACATTATGTACAGTCAAATAGAATGATAGAGAAGTTGTGAAATCCCTATATAGAAGGCTTAAAAACAGGTTAGAACCTCCCCCACATATAATATAAAATGCCCACAAATCACTGTCAGGGACAGTCTAGGCAAACTCAAACCCAAACTCAAGCATGGGAGGAGAAGGCATACCTTGAAATCCCTTCAAGCTTCCAGTTGTCTACAACCTGAATTTTTATAACAAGTGTTTTTGTATCTAGTTTTAGAGATAAGAAGCTAGCAGACAAGAGAAATAATATTCATAATATGCACTGTCCAGTTAGGAGAAAGTGCCCCGAATATATTACTTGCGTACAGAAGCACAGTCAGGACTCCTATTCCCAATACTTCAAACAACATTCCCTCTGGTGATAAGAAACACGTGGTTATCCATTCTACCAGCAGCAAAGTAGGCAAAGAACCAATCAGAAATTATTTTTAAGAAGAAAACTAATTGGTGTATTCAAATGGCACGTGTGCCCCCAAAGAAGCCTATTCATCACGCTTGCAAAACTGCACAATACAATAAAAACCATCCTGCTGCACAGTCAGAAACAGTAACAGAGGCACCTGCTGTGTCCCCTTCATTAAACTGGGGCTTTCCTTAAGTTGGAAAAAACCCTTTGGTGAGGGATCACACGAATGATTTGTGCAGTTTATTGACAATATATGTTTTCCATCTGCACTCTGCAGAGCACTTCCACGGAGCGTGTGAAGGGCATCTTAAGCAAAACCAGCCCATAGTTGGCAGTATTCAATTCACTACGCAGTGGTCCACATCCCTAGAGGTGGCAGTAGGGACATAAGGGCATTGTCCTACAGGATCGGAAGAGAAACCAATGGCTACAGCATTGACTGTTGCACTATCAACAAGTTTTCAAGTTCTAGCTTTCAGATGAAACTACGTAACAAATATATACATGAAAACCTTCACCTCAATGCATACTGTGAAGGCAAATGCACTAATCAGTTAACTATTCAGGCTATCAATCTCCTTTTGGAGCCTAGTAGGCCAGAGTCAGCCCAGCTATGCAACAGCAAAGCTGGAGCTATACAGTCTACCCACACACTAGGAATCAATCAGAGCCACAGCTGTTTTCTGGGTAATTCTGAGCAAAGGTATTTGTGGATCTGAACACAAATTTAGTCTTGTAGAACCTTCAAAGAGAGATCCTCTTTTCTGAAGGCTCTCCCAGCCCCAGAGCTGAGCCTCAGGCCATTTGAGAGACTGGTACTTCTTTAGCAAAGGCACCAGAAGTCTGAGAATGGCATCTCCTTGGTATGTTCTGCATCCTTATGACACTAGAGTAAGTTTGGAACATTAATTCTGAATAAAACTGGAATACTATATTAAAATTTCATAATAGCATAGAATGAGATATTCCTGTATTGTCATTTATAAGGTTACTGGGATAAACCACAGAATGCTAAAGCAGCTTCTAGTGTTGAGAAATTCTTAAGGCGCCCTTCACCAAAGTGACAGATGGTGCTATATTACAAAAAAAAGGAATATTTTAAGCATTTGTTGTCTTTCTAAGAACTACAACATAAAAACAACTCACTTGCTTTCTCAGAAACTGGGATTAACACTAACGAAGAGTTATTTAATCAGTTCTCTTTATATACAATAATCCTTTAATAATTAACATGACCATTCAGGAAACTTAGCAACAGATCCTTGTGATACTTACCTCTACACAAGTGGTGTAATGACTTCAAAGGCTTATCTGCAGATTGCAAATATTTCTTGTACTTTTTATTCAACTGACTTTCAGCCAACCACACACAAGAGAGATTTTTCTCTCCCATTTCAAACTAACTGCTACCAGTTTCCTATCCAAGTGCAAACTACTCCAACAGTCCAATAGACAAAGTCACCATTTCCAGACCAGGCTACCTGTAACCCAACTCACAGGCAGCATTTTCTATTCAGATACATATAGAAAGGTCCTTCTTACAGCTACAGCTTTTTGAGAGATGCTGAAGTGATTAATAAGGACAGTTCAAGCATGTGCCCTGGAGTAGCATGATTAGTTCTTCAAGGGGCTTTCCTTACACTTAAAATCAACTACACCTTCAATCCAAAAAGGTTTAAAAAACTACTCTTCATCCTAATGCTTAACTTAGCCAGCTCTTAGACAATTCTGGAAAATGTTCTTCCTCTTTTATGAAAGCACAGTATACAATCTGCATTTCTGCTAATGCTTGACACAGTCTCACCCAGAAACCTGACAAAGAGGGCAAGGCTTAGTGAGACAACAAATGATAGAGTTTTATTAACAGCTTAGGCACAGCACACTTCCAGTTTTAATCGGTGAGAAGGTTTTACAGTGAAATTTCACATCCATTTGAGTCTTACCAGTTTCACACAAAATTCTCCCCTGAAATAACCAATAAATGCATCTATTCAGATGAGATACTATGTCTTTACCTGAAGGAGATGTGCTCTGTCAGTCCACAAAAGAAATCAGTTTTGGCAAGTTTCAAATTAACACAGATGCCCATATTCCTCCTACTGAAGTTTCTATTCCCAGAGCACACTAGACTGAGCTAACAGCCAGCATGGATCATGTCAGCATCTCAATAAAGCTTACCTGTGCCTCCACTCGCTGTAGTCTCCACATAGCTTTCAGGAACCTTTGGAAAGGCATCCAATTCTTTCATCAAATTCAAGGTCTTCTTCCGATTCAGTCGCCTCATCTTCAGCACACTCCTCCACTTCCTCCTTCATATATTCCCTCTAATTTGAGAATAAATTGTTGTGATTAAGAAGGCATAAGCCATGCTGCTCAAACCAACTAGCTATAATTACAATACAATAATTAGGCAATCAAAATCTAAGAAGTAACTTTTCAAGAATCACACGCTAGACAAATGGATGCTCACTATTCCTGCAAGAAAACTGTTAAAATTGGCCTGGATGCTGCTGCTTACATTCCAGCTACACCCAGCACTTCCACTATTTAATTACTATGATTAATTTCTTTCTCAATTAAATTCTTGTTGGTATTGTACATATTGATTTTTAAATTAAAAACCCAAATCCATTCCTGAAGCAAGCTTGCTAAAGAGACTTGACAAAGCATGGAAGTCGCTGGCTTAGCACAGAATGTCTAATAGCTTGCATGAACTCAGGAAGATGTCAAACTGCTCTGGGGTCCTATATTCAGTCAATGCAGGCGTATACTATATGCTAAAGGGAAAAAAGTGCATTTCACATTTTTATAGCCGTAGAATTTTACAGTCATAATAAAATCAGCATTTTTTCCTCTATGAAAATGCTCCCTGAGGCATATTAAGTACAAAATCAGAGCTCCATCCAGCAGAATCCTTTTTGCCCATGACATGATCTCTGTTCCACTCGGAGCTGTTGATAGTTAAGCAGCAGAATGCTGAGAGAAGCAGCCTGCCCAGCAGATACTGTCTCAAACTGTTTCCAACTCACACAACTACACTCACAACCTAGCCCACCAACACATGTTTTTTTAACAAGCTGGCACTGCTGCTTCCTTCCGAGGAAATGCTGCACTTTGCCTAGAATTTCTGAAGCTATGAAAATCATCATGCACTTACTATATCCCAAATACACATCATATTATCACCCCCTAGTTAAAGACACTAAGGCAGGCAAGCTAACCTACATGCCATAAGCTTGTATAAAAATCTGTTAATTCATCTCCCCTGTTTCAAGAGCACATAAAGCCTCCAGCATGTACTACTGAAATTACTCAAGAGCTGTTCCCTGCTCTGCCCCTCCCTGGTGCTGGGTAGGCTCTCCTGGCACAGTACCTCCCTGGTACTGTGCAATAACGAAGAAATAAGCTTTACTGGAAATGGAAGTTGACAGATGAAGAATCATAATCTATGCCTGCAATTTCCACACACAAATTCGCTTCAGGTCTCAGCAAGGACATACAGGCCCTAATGCTTGGTGGGAGCATCAGTCAGGTCAGCCTGCAGAGACCAACAAAATGATACTTTCTGTGCTGCAGAGGATTCAAAGAAACCACAGGTAAAGTGAATTATCTCAACTACACTCAGAGGTGTAAGGAAAGTTTGGACATAGATAAGGTGAAGCAGCTGCTCGGGCACAATGACCCAGAGCAATAACATAACATTCACAAGCACAGAGGAAAAATTGAAGTCAGCTTAGCATGTTTTGTCTTTCCTGCTGTCACACACATAGGAGCAGACCTTGGAGAGCTGCAGGACAAACCTAGAGAATGTGAGAGCATTTTACCACGAAACTTTCTCAATCGCCCTAGAGCACGTGGGTGTCTGTGATCTAGCCAGGAGCCGCCAATTTGTGCCTTTAATCCCACACGAACAGACTCACTTTCCGACACAAATCGAGCCAGAACCAGCCCCTCTCCCTGCCTGCCCCTCAGCCGCACCCAGCAGGGGGTTTGGAACGCCCTGCTATCAAAGTGGAAGGTTGTCAGCGTGCCGACGGCTGAACGAGGTTGGAAAGGATCCATTGGATCATCGAGTCCAACCATTCCTAGCAAACACTAAACCATGTCCCTCAGCACCTTGTCTACCTTGTCTTTTAAACACCTCCAGGGAAGGTGACTCAACCACGTCCCTGGGCAGCCTCTTCCAGTGCCCAATGACCCTTTCCGTGAAAAACTTTTTCCTGATGTCCAGCCTGAACCTCTCCTGGCGGAGCTTGAGGGCATTCCCTCTCATCTTGCTCCCTGTCACTCGAGAGAAAAGGCCAGTGCCCTCCTCTCCACAATCTCCCCTCAGGTAGGGAGCAATGAGGTCTCCCTTCAGCCTCCCCTTCTCCAGGCTACAAGGGGGAGGAGCGGAGGGCAGCACCCGCTGCCAGAGCCCGGGGACCCTCCCTCTCACCCCCCGCGCCAGGGGAGGCCCGAGAGGCGCCGCCCCAGCCCCGGGCGGTCCCGGTCCCTCGCCCCCAGTACCTCCTCTGGCCGTCGCGCAGCGGCGCGGGGCGCGGAGCCGCGATGCCCTGCCGGGCGCCCGCCGCGCCGAGCATGGCCGCACCCGCCCCGCACGCCCCGCGGCCGCCGCCACTCGCGCGCATGCGCCGAACCCCCCGGGCATGCGCCGACACATACACACCCCGGGCATGCGCGGCCCCGAGCGCCTGTTAGGGGCAGCGGGAGGGGGTAGCCACAGCTACCCAGGGCAGCTGTGAGGGAGCCTCACCCCCTCACGGTGAGGAATTTCCTCCCTGTGAGGCACTCTTACTGGTGAAATATGGGAAAGGACAAAGCCTTCCAAGCAAAGGCAGCGATGATTTTCATTTAGTGACTTGGTTGCTGGATGAGGGAAAGGCTGTGGATGTGGTCTTCCTGGACTTCAGTAAAGCCTTTGACACAGTTTCTCACAGTATTCTGCTACGGAAACTGTCAACCTCTGGCCTGGACAGGTGCACACTCTCCTGCGTGGAAAACTGGCTGGCTGGCCGGGCCCAGAGAGTGGTGGTAAATGATGTTAAGTCCAGCTGGAGGACAGTGACAAGTGGGGTTCCCCAGGGCTCAGTGCTGGGTCCAGTCCTGTTCAATGTCTTCATCAACGACCTGGATGAAGGCATTGAGGGTACCCTTAGCAAGTTTACAGATGACACAAAGCTGTGTGCAAGTGTCGATCTGCTGGAGGGTAGGGAGGCTCTGCAAAGGGATCTGAACAGGCTGGACCGCTGGGCTGAGTCCAACGGCATGAGGTTTAACACGGCCAAATGCCGGGTCCTGCACTTGGGGCACAACAACCCTGTGCAGCTACAGAATAGGGGAAGAGTGGCTAGAAAGCTGCCTGGAGGAGAAGGGTGTTGGTTGACAGCAACTGAACATGAGCCAGCAGTGTGGCCAGTGGCATCCTGGCTTGTATCAGAAACGGTGTGACCAGCAGGTCCAGGGAGGTTATTCTCCCTCTGTACTCAGCACTGGTGAGACCGCTCCTTGAATCCTGTGTTCAGTTCTGGGCCCCTCACCACAAGAAGGATGTTAAGGCTCTGGAGAGAGTCCAGAGAAGAGCAACAAAGCTGGTGAAGGGGCTGGAGAACAAGTCTTATGAGGACCAGCTGAAGGAACCGGGGCTGTTTAGCTTGGAGAAGAGGCTCCATGTAAGATTTTTTTAATTAAAAAAAATTATATTAAACAGTTATATCCATAGATCAGAAAGCTGAGAGACTGAAGACTCTAGTATCTTTTTATAATGAGGCAAGCAAATAAAACCCACAGCCTAGAAACACAGAAAGTGATGAGTTTCACAGCATTGATACAGATTTGCTCTTTTAAATGGTTTAGTGCAAAAAGTAGATGCATGACAAAAGTAGCATGCCAAAGACTAGTTTTCAAGAAAGGAAAGAAGATACAGTAACATGCTGATGTAGCCCTTGAATTCTGATCAGTCTGTTTTGATCATTTTGGCAAACATAATAACAACTGGATCAGAGAGTCAGAAGGAAAAAGGAGGTGGGAGAACAGCACTACTATAGAGAAATAACCAGGTCAAACATATGTTTATCTCTACATTTGTTCCCTCATCTCAGGAGCAGCACACAGCTTTAGCCACAGCACTTAAAGCTCTTATATTGACATGCCAATGGTCATAGGGTGTAATTCAGCAGCCAGGGATTTTGCTGGCTAAGCCCTATTTTCCCTTGAAATGCTCTCAGCGCTGAGGCCTGGAAAGAGCAACCAATAGATCTGGTTATCAGCTGCACATCAGAGAGGCTCAACAGATGTTCTCGCAGGCTTGGAGCTAATGCAATCCAATCTGCTCACAGACAAAAATTATTTTGGTATTAGTGCTCAACACCACATTGAGATGCCCTTTATAGAGGAGAAATGGCATGCGACAAAACTGCTTGCAGCTTTGCACCATTATAGTCATATTTTTAACTACAGATGTATCTTGATAGGGTTCTATGAGGGGAAACAATAAATATTTTTTTCAGAATTTAGAAAAGTATAGAAAATTACATAGTGATAACACTTCACGTTATACCAACACTATATATTCAACCATACTGTGCTAGTGATAACACTTAGCATTATACTGACACTGTATATTCAACTATTCGGTGCTGAAGTAACATAACAGTGATCACACTGCAACTAGCAAATACCAGGCTATTCCAATTCAAGCTGTGCTCCTCTCCCTGTGCAACTGTGTGCTTATTTTCCACTCTCCTGATCACACCTCAGTGGTGGCAGCCTGCGAGCACCTGCCAAATCACCTTTAGGAGCCTGAAAGGAACAGGGAAGGAGGAAGGAATCCAGCTGTAAAGCACAAGCCACGCAGGCAAGCTGGTGCTTTGTATACGTTTCTTGTTTTTTAACAAGATCCCAAAGCATCCTGAGGCTCGAGTGCAGCTGTCTATGTGAAACCACAACTGCTTGCCAAAAAAAAAAAACCCAGCACCTCTAACCACCAGTGATTTACAAAGTCCCTAGTTGTGTGCAAGGAGGGGAAACCACCTAAGATGTCTCATGATTCTATATCCGTAAGCTTAGCAAACCACAAATCACAGAACAACCAGGTTGGAAGGGACCCATCGGATCTTCTAGTCCAACCATTCCTACCTAACACTAAACCAAGTCCCTCAATACCTCATCCACCCGTGCCTTAAACACCTCCAGGGAAGGTGAATCAACCACCTTCCTGGGCAGCCTATTCCAATGCCCAATGACCCTTTCTGTGAAAAACCTCCTCCTAATCTCCAGCCTAAATCTCCCCTGGCGGAGCTTGAGGCCATTCCCTCTTATCCTGTCTCCCGTCACTTGGGAGAAGAGGCCAGCTCCCTCCTCTCCACAACCTCCTTTCAGGTACTTGTAGAGAGTAATGAGGTCTCCTCTCAGCTTCCTCTTCTCCAGGCTAAACAACCCCAGCTCTCTCAGCCGCTCCTCATAGGGTCTGTCCTCCAGCCCCTTCACCAGCCTCGTTGTTCTTCTCTGGACTTGCTCCAGAGCCTCAACATCCTTCTTGTGCTGAGGGGCCCAGAACTGGACACAGTATCCAAGTATTCAAATGAAACAGGACAGAAAAAAACCTCCGCAATTCCAAGGCATGTTTGGCTGTGAAGCACCTTGATATCAAGGGGTGGCAAGTGCAGAGCAAACAAGAGGAGTAAATGCAAACGCGTGGATTCCCCACCTGCGGGTTCCCTGGAGCCGCACTGAGGCACACAGGGCAAACTCCAACAGGTGGCTAAAGCATTTCGAGCCCAAACCCGAGCCCCGTCGGCTGCTGCCGCACAAGTGGTTCACGACGGGGGGAAAGGCGCTTTGGAAGCGCCGGGGAGAAAGTGGGAAGCAGCGGGCAGGGAAGGGGCAGCGAGGAGAGAGCAGCCGGTTTACCAGGACGTGGAGGCATCCAGGTGGCATTGGGTGAGGAGGAGGAAGCACAGGTGCAGAGAAGCAGATACGGAGAGGAGGGAGGTGGGAGCGGCCGGGAAGGGGGTGGAAGGGAAGGAAATCGCGGAGTGTCGCTGGCTGAGGGAGGGCGTCTCGGCCAATCGGAGAGAACCACGCTCGCAGGAACACGAGCGAAGAGCCTGCGGGAGCCGCCCCGCGCCTGCCTGAGCCTGGGAGGGATGGATGCCCAGCCGGAGCTGGGGGGGGGATGGATGCCGGGCCGGGATGGGGGAGATGCCGATCCGGGGCGGGGAAGAGATGCGCAGCCGGGCTGGGGGGATGCCGAGCCGGGATGAGGGGGTGTCGAGCCGGGATGAGGGGGTGTCGAGCCGGGATGGGGGGATGCCGAGCCGGGATGAGGGGATGCCGAGCCGGAATGGGGGGATGCCGAGCCGGGCTGGGGGGATGCCGAGCCGGGATGGGGGGGTGCCGAGCCGGGATGGGGGGATGCCGAGCCCGGCGATGTGAATTGCGTGCCCTCGGAGCCGTGGGTTCCCCCCTTTCGCCCCATCCCTGCAGGCGGAAGCGCCGTGTCCTTGCCCAGGGGCTGGATGGAGTCCCCATCCCGTGGGAGCTGCAGCTGAATCGCGGTGCAGTAACTGAAGCGGTTGTCTTGGGGGTGCTGTTTATTTCCCGTTGTCCGCCTTCTTGGTGCGTCTGTAGCCGCTTTAAATAAAAACGAGATGACCATGGGAGCCACGGTCTCTATTCTGAGTCGTTCTCTTGAGACATCCTTTTTAACTGATCCTCGTGAAAATTTATTTCCGTAGGTCTCAAAATGCAGAAGGGTCCGGTTCACTGAGAGGAAGAAGTTTTGAAATTATGTGGATGAGGTCTTGGGGGACTTGGTTTAGTGTTTGATAGGAATGGTTGGACTAGAAGATCCGATGGGTCCCTTCCAACCTGGTTGTTCTATGATTCTATGAAACAACCCCGTTTACCACCAATTCATCGTGTAAATAGACAACTCTGTTCTACGGAGTCACCACTGTTTTACTATGTAATCCAAATTTATTTACCCCTACAAATCCTTTTTAAGATACATTAATTGTAATTCTTCTTTTTCACTATTTCTGTGACTTAGCTAACATTTAAAATGCAATTTATATGGCTACTTCATCAGGCTCATGCTTCGCACACAGGGAAGCTGGGAGAAGTACTGTACTCAAGTGAAGTACTGTGAAAGCTGCTGTTAAAAATATTACAATGTAATCTTGTTGGGTTTTTTTTTTCTCCTTTTCCCAAGAATTTAAATTGTCTTGTGCAGACAGATAACTGATATGTAGTTGTGTCTTTCGCTCAGAGGAGATTTGCTATACACAGTTGATAGATTGGGGGGGTGGGGAGGAAGGGAACATCAGTCACTGAGCTGAATTCCTGTCTAGATTACAGATGTCAGGTCAGTAATAAATCCTGATCTATCACCACTTGGCTATTTTTGATAATTAGATCATGATTAGAAAGCAGAAATATTTTGATAATTGATTAAGTTACATAGAAACACTAATCCTATTGCATAATGACTTCTTGAGATATCTAAACATTCAACACAAGGCCAGTAACTATCAGGAGACAACACTAATGTTAATCATGACCTTCAGTATTTCTTTGATTTTAATGTTCTGTTTTCCATTCTTTGGAAGACAGTTTTCCTAGAAAGACACATGATCATTAATAAATAGGTTTCTCAAAGACTCCTTGATGTTGTGTTCACAAATAGTAAACTCTTTACTCCTTTATTACTTTTTTGCTGTGTCCCAGCATAAAGCTTGGACTTGAAAAGTATCACTGGTCTTAAAACCCTAGATGGCAGGAATGATTTGGGCTTCTACAGGGCTACATGGCTGAGAACAATGTTAGCTGGCGTAGCGGAGGGATATGAATTATTTGCTTTTGATAGGGGAAAAGGTGTTGCTATATAAAAGACACTAAAGTCTTTTTCAGGGTTCAGGAGAGGTCTGGATAAGCCATATTGTGAGCTGATGGCACTAGGATGTTCATAAGTAATAACAAATTTGACCCAGTCTTACTAATATTCTGTCAACATTTTTCAAGTTGTTGTGACCCTTGTGGTGTTACAAATATACTAGGAGCATACACGTAAGCTGATCTTAAATCAGCAGAACAAGGTTCTGCAAATTTATTGTGAAATATTTGTAGGCAAGTGTGAATATTTGATTGCTTGGGCTATATAAGAAATGAATCTTTGGAGTTTTCTTGAAAATTATTACCTGGATGTTCTGCCACACCAAATCATTATAAGAAAATCTTGGCAAATATCTCAGAAAGTTTTGCTTTATAAGAATGTTTCTTTAATTTTAATAATACAGAACATTAACTCCATGTTCTAGTGTTGTTTGTTTGGGGGCTTTTACCATGCCTGTTGCTTTCTTTAACAACTAGAATATGATTGGTGAGAGCTGGTCACAAACTATCTGTTGAGAAAGGATGGGCAATATGTGAGCAAACCAATTGCTGTTGAAATGCACTTTACGCAGATGGCAGGCAAGGGAAACATTGCTTCCTGCCTTCTGCTGAAAAGCAGCTGCTTCAATTACAGTGTTTGAAAGCACAAGGTATTTTCTTCTCCAGGTTTACTGATGGCATTTTCTATGTTTGGCTGGGTTTTCATTGTACCCAGGTGCTCCTGCTTGGCAATGACAACGCTTCCCTTCCATATGACAAAGAGATCAGGAAAGTGAAGAGAGGCATGAATTCCTCTGCTTTCTTCCATCCGGTTCAATTAAGTACTTGAGAGAAAGATAAAATGGAGGTTATATATTCTTGATCCTGGGCAAATTGTATAAGACTATGCATGAGTTCCCAACTTGCTAGCATGCAGTATTATTGCTGTGCTACCATTACTTTGCTTGTATTGTCAGGGTCCATGATGAAATCTAATCATTCCCCTCACTTTGTCTGTGACCTATGCATGATGCTTCCTGTGTTTGTAGAGATCCCAAATGTTACAGAATAGACTCAGATAAAATTAAACCACTGTTAGTCAGCCAGCCATCATTCTGTCATACTGCTAGGTTATTAACATGTATCTGTTGATAGATTTAAGTACTCCTCAGAAACCTTTGTATTAAATTTCACATGGGACTGAAAATGGACAATCTCCAAAATGACGGTTTAGCTATTTATACCGCCAAGTCAGGCAAAAGAAGGTACAGGTGGCTGTTGAGGGATTCGGCTGAGCTGTGGTTCATCTAAGGCCTGTCTGCTTTGCGCTTGCTTTCTTCTGCAACCAAGGAGCCTCGTGGGTGACCACAGGAGAGGGGCTGTGTGAGAGTGCTGCTGTGGTGCACAGCCAGAGACTGTATGTATCATGAGTGTTCATCATTACAGGTAGAAAACATATTGCCCGGTTATTTCACTATACAGGCCTTTCTCTTTCTGCAGCTTTTTTATTCATTTCAGTCTAAACATGCTTTTTCAGATTTCTAGTGGTTTTGTGCTGCCTTTCTTTTCCAGTTTTATAAGAAAGAAACCACTTCTTCCACCCAATGATATAATGAGAAAGGAAAGAGATTTTCAGTCCATCTTGCTTTTGCTAACCAAAATTAATTAAATGAAACAAAATTACTTTATTCCAAGTCAATTTAAAACATAATACTTACATTTCCAATTCTTGTAAAATAATAAGGAAAAGCTATGTTAGCAGGCTTCTTTAATTTTAGAGACCAGTGTTTCAAACACTCCCCAGGACAGTGGAAGAGCTGTTTCATTTAGGGCTTCCAAGCAGAGGAGCCAGTGATTCCCAAGGTAGCTCTCTAACCACCAGGCTTTGATGGCTCTGCAGTGGATGCTCTTGCTGCTGCTGCTGCCGCCGCCACTCTCCAGTGAACACATTTTTCTCTGCTGTTTTCTTTCCTCAAGCTGAAGCTGTGAACCTGTCACATTCTCCTCCCAATGGTCTCAAATTCCTTGTGGGTTTTTTGCAAGCTTGTGGACTTAACTGTTTTTCTTTTAAATTGTGGTTTCTTGGGTTCTGTTTTTTCTTTTATTGCCTCAAAAAAAGCGACCCGAACATACACCTCATTTCCCAAACAGATTATAGTATGGAAGGTTTGTGCATTGGTAACAGAATGATTTTAAGCCAGTAGGCAACAAAGGCTTCTCAGGATCTGGAGAGATTTTCTGAGCTCGGGGTAATTTCTAAACATCAGTTTAACCTTTGCAGAACAATTTACTTTAACCTAGAGAAAAACGCTTAGGATAATTTAAGCTGACAGGTATGGAAAATCTAGTAATAGGGGTTTAAAACATAACATCACAAATTTGGGTGAATAAAAATAGGACAATCTTTTCTTAGTGCTTTCAACTGTACAGAGACCATTAGCAGAATAAGAGCACTGTTGTGCCCTATATTAACAGACACTGTGGTGGTAAAAGCTTTCCACTGAGAAGCTTCATTATTTCATGTTGCAGGGCAGTGGCTGTTATGTGAAAAACTGTTGCTGTCATCCTAGCTCTGTGCATATTATTCATATGCAAATTGCACTTTAAAGCTGTAATTGAATGTTAGTCCCTAGTTTACTAAGGAGTTTCTTTGAGTTTTTGTTTGCTAAAATATAGCTTGATATTTTGAAAAAAAACTATGATTGACTCATTAAAAGTTTGTAGGTAAAACTAATTCTACAACTGGTCTTCATGCTGCTCAAGTCAACTTGTAGGCAGAATTGGAAGAACCGTAATCTCTGTCCTGTGTTGTGTGTACTTTGCAGTTTTTGTTTTCTAGAAGAAAGTAATGGAACAAATGATTTTCTGAAAAAAGTCTTTGTCCAAGTTACCTTTAAACATAACTATTTTTTGTGACTAATGTGAAACACCTTGGCTTGAACAACTTGAAATGACTGTCAGTTCTCTGAGAAGCAAAGCTTCCCATGAAGCTAAAATAATGGCATGTGCAAAACAAATATCAGCTTTTAAAAATATTTTCCAGTTGTCTTCTTTGCAGAGACTTTAGATTATTCCTGATAAGAGAAGCTGTATTTATTTTGAAGACTGTAACTCCTGCAAGTCTCATACAACTCTCGCTAGTGAAGAAGCTACTTAAGAAGAGAAGACATAAATGGTTAACTCCTGCCATTATGGGGTTTTTATATATATATATATCCTGCAGCAATTCTGTTAAAGTTTCAAAATGCAGTTTTCCCCTCATAGTCGTGGATGAAACTTATGTGGACTTAATGGGACTGAGTAAAGTCAGGAACAAAGAGAGTGTGCTTGGGAGGGTAAATCTGCTTTCCCTTGGTGTACTTTTACTTCATTACCCAGTGGAAGGTCAGAGGGGACAGAGCAAAATGCCCCAGGCAGCTATGAGTGACAACTACCTGTAGGAGCAAATATTTCAGGGTGATGCACTCCTTCAGTCTGGGTCTTCCTTGTTGTCTCAAAATCTGTAGTGGGGCCAACAGAGGTTCTCCAAACAGCTGTGGAAATGGTGCTTTCTGCAATAAAAGAGCAGAGCATGCTAGGAGAGTTGTCTGTGGCTCCCCAGGCTGGACATCACTTCATGTTCCCACCTGGAAGGCAGCTTTCATCAGGGGGATGCCAGTTCCAAGGGGTTTTGCAGTTTATTATTCAGGTATAATTTTTCTAGTCATACTGCGAGATTGGAAATGTCAAGACTATAGGTAATAATGTGAAATGTTATATGTTTGTAACATATACTTTATATGTTATGAATAAATATATCTTGAATAGCACTTTGAAAAATCATGCTGATATTTTAAAACAAATCTGCTCTGTCTTTTTATCTTCAGTGTTGTCAGCAATGCTGTGCCTGCCAGGAAGGTAATATTCAAGTTGAAACTCGATTTCTTGTTCATGGTGAAAAAACTAAAGATTTCAAACACCTGACTTGCACATAAAAGGTGAAGAGTACCTTGGGATGCTGTGGCTCTTAGAAAATTAAGCAGCTCCTCCTAAGCAGGCTATATATCCTTTCAAAATATGGAAACCAGTTATTAAATACATTTTTAAAGCAGCTGTTTACTCTTGCATGCAAGATATGGAAGAGCAACCAGCCTGTTGGATAAGGAGGCTGAAGGACAGGGTCATTTCCCTCTCAGCCTTCCCCCTGAGCTCTGCAGTGGGTTCTTCTGCTGTCTTTAGCTCTCTCCTGATCAGATCTCTCAAATTAAACACTTCTCTTACTTTTTTGTAAGTTTATACTTCATTCTGTTTTTATTATTCAGTGCTACATCCTCCCAATGTGTAGAAAACCAAAAAATGCACATTCTTTGCCTTTGAGAAACTGTACTTTAAGGTAAGATATGCCTGAAGAAATGAGAGTAGAAAAAAAAGAGGAGAGAGACAAATGTGGCAATATGGTTTTGGTTTTCAGACCATTAGATTTCATTTGCAGTTTTGGCAAGTTTTTTATGGGTAGTATTAATCTCTGTATACTTTAATTGCTTAAAATAAAAGCATCTGTCCTAAGCTAGGGAATTGGGCTGCCCTTAACCAAAGGAAAGCAGTGGATACCTCCAAACAGGTAAGGTAAGTTACCTAAAAGATGTAGTAGGATGGACCCTGTAGGGATCCCTGCCTTTCTCCACTGACTCCAGCTGAAGCCTAAGTGATTTGTTTAAATACCTTCTACTTTTCACGTGTCAAGAATAATCCCATGCTCAAGTAATTTTATTTCATATCGTGGCTTTTTTTAAAAAAAGCATGATTGTTTTTTTTGTTTTGTTTTTGTGATTTTTATTGCATTTTCATTATGGGGGAAAAAATCAATATACCCCAAGAGACAGTTTTATTCAGCATGCCCATCAAAGGAAAATGCATTCCTGTACCCGCCGATGCCAACTGCCCATCAGCCAGCATCCCAAGGCCTGGCTCTGAAGCGTGGCTGGTGCCTCTACTCCTACTCTCTTTTCTCACTGCTGGTTGGTGTCTGTGAAGGGAATATATTCTGAAGTGCTAGCAATTTCTGTCCTTTGTGTGTGTGATGGATATGCCTTGGGCCTAAGAAATGACAGTTCTAGGGCCTGTGATGACTTGAAAAATCACGCACCAATGCTATCTACCCTCCAGCCAGCATGGGACGAGTGATGCATTATAAATCCAGATCCTTCACCAGTGGAGAGATTAAAGAAGCAAGAAAGAAGTTTCTTAATCCCTGCCTCAAGCAGTTTAAAACCTCCTTCTTGCTTGGGGTCCTACATAAATCAAAACACAGGATCGGCTATATTCTGCAAATAAATCTTCCTTGATATTTACTTCTCACATAACTTCTCTATAACAAAAATCTGAATTTCCAAGCAAGTATTCTAATAAAACGTCAACTGTTGTATAATTTAGCAGCATCATAGTAATACTTTATTCAGTTCTGTCACTTTTTCAGAGACCACTTGACATAATACCTACACATAACAAGTAAAATTAATATCTTACTATATAATTTTGTCTTTTATTTCTTGATATTGAAACCCACTAAATACAATCTATCTGTACAATAAGTACTCATGCATGAATACAAACCGAATGTAGATTAAATTAGCCTGAAAAAAAGTCTCCCACAAGTAATTTCCACATACACTTGAGGAAAATAATTTCAAAAAATGTGAGTATATGAATTACTTCTGCTAGAGTGAGCAATCATGGTAATGGCAGTGGACACTTAGTGCTGAGCATTGCAATAGAAGTAAAGAACTTTTTTTTTCCTAAAAGAACAGGACCTACTAGAAGAAAAGTGATGATTATTTTAGGCAACACATTTTGAACATGTAGAAAACCTTCTGTCTGAGGATGTGGTGATACACAAGACAATCATGACTTAAGCCCAACAAGCATTCAGAAGAGAACTGATAACAAATGTATTACAACTAAAAGTGTGTACCGAAGACAACCGACCATTCTGAAACTGGAATCAAAGTGCCACAGGCTTCAACAAAGACACCAAAAACCAGTGGCCAGTTCTGTGTGTGAGTTGGTGGATGCCAGTCTGGAGCTGCTCCATCTCTGCATTTCCCATGACAGTGGTGTATGCTGCACACCACCCTGCCCCGTGCTGTGGACAGTCACAGGCAAAGCTTGTGTTGAAATGCAAAGCTGTGTTGTCTTTAGCTTTAAATTGACAAAAAGCCCTAGCACTCCTGGCAGTGATCCAGAGCTTGAGCTGATTTGAAGCTGGCTCAATACAACCACGTAGAATGCAATCATAGCTACCAGGTAAGCATGTTTGCAGTCACCTCAAACCCCCAGACCAGCCCTTCCAGACATTTACACCGCTACTCTGAGGAGTTGTCCTGTCTATCTCATTCTCAGATAAAGCAGTGCCACTAAAACGCTGATGGTAAGTAGATGTAAAGACTTGGATGTTTGGTTCCAAAAGAGACCAATTGAACAGTGGTTTAATTAAACAACAATTAAAGAGTTGTTTACCAGTACTTTTAAGAATCCCAGCCTTTTCTTTTCAGTTGCATGAACTTTTTCTTCTGTGAACTTAACTTGTCACAATTTTCTTTCACTGCACATATTTGCTAATGCCAGAAGCCCCAGCAGAATCAGAAATCACAAATCAATCCCTTTGGCAGGTTACAGGCTGGGTCTCATTCTCACCTCTACCTCTGCCTCAGGGGATGCGCTGTCTTCTCCAGCTGAAGCACACAGGTATTGCCTTTGCTTCCTTTCCTCAGTCGGCTGTGCTCATTTCCAGCTGAAACACTTGACTGTCTGAAACCCAGGTAAGACCTCTTCAGTATTTAATTTTCCTACTAAGCACAGAACTAAAGCATGTTGGGGATTTGCTGATCCTTTTTAATCTGGTAATGCTAGTCATGTTTAAAGAGTGTCACTGGTATTGAACTTGAACATCACCGTGTTAGCAGGGCAAGGACTGGGATGTGTTATTACCAAGATTACTCTTGCCATGGATATCCATATTTCACTACAGTGCTGTCACAGCAGTTGCAGCTTAAGTCATCATCGATCTGTCCATTCTACTGACAGTGTATAAAATTTAAAGTCTAACTCAGCAGAAAAATGTCTGCTTCGTTTTGCCTCGGACACCAGCCCACTCTCTCTGTAGCCAGGGAGCCAGGCACAGCTGCACCGATGCTCTCTGCATCCTCTCCCTTCACACTCCATACTCTCTGAGGTCATGGCAGGTGAGAGGGGATGAAGAAATATGAAATGCTGGTGGCCCTTGATAATTTTCTCTACTACTGTGGTTGTTGAAATAGCTATGTAGGCATGATTGTTGTGTCATGTGCTGTATAGAGCTGTGTGAACCAAGCCTACCTGGAGCCTGTAACATCAAATTGATGCCTCTGCTTTGTTCCCTTTCTCTGGGAGGGAGTATTTAGACTTAGCTCATGCAGTACAGTGATAGCTGCATGAAGGTGAGGAACAAGGAGGGAGCTGCAGTGTGGGTGCCCCAGGGCATGCTGGCCCCACTGGTGCCTACAGATGAACAAAGAGCTGGAAGGCACAAAAGCGAGGAACGGGCTGCAATTTTGGATGTCTGCTTGGTTGCAGGGTACTGGATTGTCTTTCATATCCATGGCTGTCTTCTGTTTTTCAAACAGAGATTTTGTGTTGGCAAGTCCTTCCTCTTCCTACTTACCTGGAAGAAAGTAAGACTTGCGAACACAAAATCTCTGTTGGAAAAACAGAAGACAGCCATGGATATAAAAAATAATCCACATACCACAATTAACCTCCCCTGGGTTCATAGTGAGGTTCTCTTGTACAAGTCTTTTGTCTTGACACTAACGTTACCTGTTTTTCCTCACCATAATTAAAGATGTGGTTATAATCTTGCCTGCCAAAATTCATAGCAGCTGACCTCAGACATTTCTTGGTGGCATCTTCATTAGGGCCTCAATTGTTGTTTTAAGTCAATGCAAGAAACAAGAACCTCCAGAGAAGGAGTTAGAACTCTGCAAATAGCCCTGCTGACTCTTGTCAGGATTAAATAGCTTATGTTTGAATACAACAACATTTTTGCTGAGAGCATTCTGTGTTTATTTTACACTAAGCATTAATATGTTTTTACAGTGTTCTCTGAAACACTTGTGAAGTGTCCATCTGCTCTCACCCTAGTTTCAGTGCTGAAAATGGTCAGGAGAAATTTTTGCTAGAACGAAATCAAAGTTAGGGTTTCCTTTTAACCTTTACTTTTTTATTATGGCTCTATCAGTTTAGTAAAGGCTAGCTCTGAGTAAGCCCATGTGCAAGAAGTGTCTTGGTGAAGCACTGCACATATTGGCCCATCTGTTCTTCTTTTGCAGTGGCACCAGTTTGAGTTTCATGACAGAGGCATGAAGCTGGAGCTGGTTATCCTGTTATACCTCAGTAAGTACAGTTACTCAAGCCAGTTTTGATATATTTACATGTCCCTCCAAGATTTTGTTAGAGCGCTTATTTTAAATACAGTATTAATACATGTGACAGTGAGTCCTTATTCCCCACTCTTATGCCTAGGAGCTATGAGTGATATGGAATCTTTAAGTATAAAGAAAAGATACATCTTGTAATTGAGTCTGAATTGTGTCCTGAAAGGAGCAGTCTGCTACTGACTAATAAAGGAGAGCTGACTAACCAAATTTAAGTGTTGCTTTATCCCTGAAAAGTCAAGAATAACTTATTTGAAGTACAAACTGAGCTATAGACTGAAACCTGGCTTCAAAATATTGTGTATTTGCTTCTGTCATTGCATTACTGTTTCTAGTGTTCTGTGGGATCTTCGTGTATTGATTGTGGGGTTTTTAACTGCTCTTATATTTATAACAAGTTGAGCCAAGTAAAGCTGAACAGATAAAGCCTCCAAGGCAACCATTCCTGTTCGGAGTTTCAGGACAGAACTTGTTTGAAAGGACAAGCCCTGTAAGAGAAGTCTTAGCATAATGGGGAAAATATTTAATGTTGTTTCAGGCAAAATAAAACAAAAGATCCTGAAATTATTTAGAGAATTCAGAATTGTTCTGTTTAATTATTAATCATGGGATCTGAACAGAGGGTTTCAGGACCAGACCAGGAGGTTCATAGAATCATAGAATGGTTAGTGTTGGAAAGGACCTTAAAAATCATCTAGTTCCAGCCCCTCGCTGTGGGCAGGGACACCTCCCACTAAATGAGGCTGCTCAAGGCCCCATCCAAACTGGCCTTGAACTCTTCCAGGGATGGGGCAGCCACAGTTTCTCTGGCAACCTGTTCCAGTGCCTCACCACTCTCATTGTGAAGAATTTACCTAGTCTAAATCTCTCCCTCTCCAATTTATTCCCATTGCTCCTAGTCCTGTCACCACAAGCTTTTGCGAACAGTCCCTCCCCAGCTTTCTTATAGCCCCTTCAGGTATTGGAAGGTCGCTGCAAGATCTCCTCAGAGCCTTCTCTTCTCCAGGCTGAACAATCCCAACTCTCCCAGCCTGTCCTTGTATGAGAGGTGCTCTAGCCCTCTGATCATCCTTGTAGCACTCCTCTGCACCCATTCCGACAGTTCTATATCCTTCTTATATTGGAGATTCCAGAACTGGACACAGTACTCCAGGTGAGGTCTCACAGGAGAGGAATAGAGGGGCAGAATCACTTTCCTTGTAGGACGTCATCCCAAAGAGGCCTATTGCCTTCCCATAGTCCTCATGATTAGTGTTTCCCTGCTTGCATCAGTAACTATGTAAAGGATAATTCAATTTTCTGCTGATGTTAGGATTGAACAGATTTTTTTTTTTTTTTTAGTGAATACTGCTGGATACAGAAAAGAATTTAATTGTCCTTTGATCTTCTTTTGCACTCAGTGCTGATAAGACTTCAGCATGCACAGGATGACTGTGATGCTGGGTCCTGCCACCCGGCTGTTGGGGACCTCCTCCTGGGTCGCAGCAAGCAATTAACAGCCTCATCCACCTGTGGAATGAACACCCCTCAGCAGTACTGCATTATAGGCTACCTGGAGGTTGGTTTGCTCATTCTTTTTTCAACAAAGTGAACCCTACTCACTAACAATGTTCTCCTCTGTAAAAGGAAGTTTCCTGAACTAGGAAGTTTCTGTTTGTCTTTTCTGAATGATCATCAGACAGTGTGACATCAGTCTGGTGGGAGGCTATGACTTACTGCAGCACATATGGAGGGTTTGACAGCAAACAGCCTCCATAGTGATGTGTAGTTTCTCAAGAGGGAGAAACATCTATGAGATGCAAATGGGCACAAGGATTTCTCAAGGAGCTTTGTTCTACAAGTCTTTTTCCTGCAGGTGCCTCGGAGGTGAAGACCATACTTTGTGTATATGAGTGCTTCACAGGAGAAGTGCCATCCTGCAGGCTGTAGGCACTGTTTCTAGTGGTCTTCACTGGAGGACGTGTCCCATACAGTGCTGAGATCTGAGGCAGCTTGTTAAGCGATTCACACCATATCCTCTCATGTCTTTTCATCTGGAATCCGATTGATGTTGATAAAAGCAGAAAACCATGTACAGAGGGAAAACCTAATGGCCAGTCTGGTCTTTGACTGTGTGTGGGGGTAGGCAGATCCAAAATGTGGGGTGATCAGTAGAATCCCTCTAGCTCCCTGGCTGCAGCAATAAGATGTGTAGGGGACAAGTGGATGTGCAGGAGCCATGGGCTGGTAACCCCTGCTGCATGTCGTGGAAGACTTGGCCACACTGAACTAATAAATTTCACTAAATACCAACTGTAGGCTGAAGAGGAAGTTAATAAAACACAGCTTAATTTGTAAGCATTTGAAAATAATTAGAGTTTATGACCTTCTGGGAAAACACTGACACATTTACTGTGCTAACCTCTGCCATTCTGAGACAGCACCAAGTGCTGTTCAAAGTTACTCATTGCAACTGTGATTTTTTGAAAAATTTAAATACCTCTTTCCTCTTTCATAAGAGACTGTGAGCCACTCTTAACCCTTAGCAGGTTTTCCCCACGTTGTTTGAACAAGTGGATCTTGGGCACTAACTTGTTGGCTTTGCACTGCTTTGTAGACGGGCACAAAGAGGCATATCAGAGACACTGTCTTTCTGACCCTTAGCTGGATAACTGTGTTTTTAATTTCTCTTTTTAGGAAGACATCAAAGAGCAGTAAAAAATTAATGTTTTCAGTTGTCTCTACTTATCCTTTGAATTATGTAAATACAGACTCTTGAAAAGGAACAGCTGTTCTGCAATAATCCCTGTGATTTAATACTACTTCAACATATCATGACCCCCAGTGACTGGCTTCTGAAGAGGATGAGAGCTACTAATTCTGATGCTTTGCAGAGCTTGAGAGATAGAAGCTTCTGCTCTGGCAGTGTGATCTGCTATACCGGCTGTCTTTATTATCACCCAAGGTATATCAGAGAGCCCCACTCAACTCGATTCTGTATCCCACGAGATGTTCTTGAATTCCTTGCTGGAGGCAAGCCAGGATGCTTTGCATCTTGCAAGCCAAGTGTTTCCTCAAAAAGTTCCCCTCCTGATGACCTATGTCAGTCATCATAAGAAAAGCAAACCTTACTTGTAAAATTTTGTGTTAGTCAATGTGGAGAGCTGCCAAGAGCCAGGACTCAGTTGTGATGTCTTTTTGAAAACTCAGATAGAAAAAAAAAATAGATTAAAGAAGCACTGTGAATAATTTTCAGTCTTCAGTGTGCGTTATTGCTTCTAAATGTAGGTTCAGTAGTTTTTAGCCCTATGATTTGATTTAATAATTGCACTTTTTGAAAGGAAAAGAAAGAGGATTCAGTTTTGAGGAGAATATAAAGCTGCACACTTCAGAGGCAAATGGGATCTGCCAGACTTGCCTTATGTGGAAACGCATGCACTTGTGCTTAGAGACACAAAGTTTTTTATGGAGAAACCTTAAACACAGGTTGACTGAGTTGTATATTGTATGTGTTTACATAAACCAGACAGTAGGTATGCACAGCCCTGCTAAATGCTTCAATAACCTGAGCATTCCTTATCAGAGCTTTGTTACATGAAATTACAGAGTATTTTTTGTATTTCTGTCTTGTATTCAAAATTGTGCATGTGTAGATTTGTCAACTGTGGTATAGAATAATTGAATATGATATTAATAATATAATATTTATTGTAGTGTTTAAACCACATTATTTGTACTGTAACTATAAATCAGTATCTCTTCATGTATTTAAATGTGAATAATTTCCAGATGATTTCATAATACAAAGATGTCTGAACCATTCCTAATACTTCTCTCTAGATCCTAAGAGTGTGGGCAGGGTGCCTCTCTCCCCATCCCTTTCTGGATCATTTGTAGCCCAGCTACTGCCACTGACTTCCACTTCTTGTTTTCTGCAGCATCCTTGCCAGCTTCCCAGCCAAGGGCACCAGACCTGTGCCTTCTTCTTCAGCTCCCTCTGGGATGCTGTGTCATCCTTAATTCTCCCTGCCAGCATTCCTGCCAGCCAGGGACACAGCTTGGGCATCATCTTCTGCTTTGACTTTTCCCCAGTGCACTCAGGCTCTGCCCAAATCTTGCAGATTGCATCTGCACAGCACAACCACCCCTGCCAACACCCAGCATCCCCCAACGCAGCCACTGCCATTTGCTTCCCCATAGCACTGCTGACTGCAAACACATGCTGCTTGGGCTTGTCTGCATGAATCAGTGTGGGTCATCTCCCAGCACATCATGTTAACCTTGTCACCTCTCCTTGTTTCCCACTCAGTTCCCCTGTTATCAACCTAAATAGGAGCTCCTTACCCTCGCTTTCAGAGCTGGTTTGCAGACAGAAGCCTTTCATTCAGTACTGCGCTGTTCATTTATTACTGGCACCTTCATCTTGTTATGTTTCCAAACAAGACCCTTTCATCCTGTTGACTTCCTGATTTTCCTCCTTTACATAGTTTCTAAACTTTTCCAGTTTCCCTATGCCTGCAAATGACACTGACAGTGGTCAGGGTGACAGTGTCAGTCTGAATCACCGACTTACATTGTCACTGGAGCCAGCCTTGGTTTCCATTTGTACTCCAGCACCTGCCCACTGCTCCTGGCTGGGTTTCCAGGCTGCTGGGAGTCATGAAAAAGAGAGGGAATAAAATGCATAAATTATTTAGTGAATGTTCCTCTTCAGGCTTCTTCAGATCTTGAAAGATGCAATCTCCTCCTTTGTATCCCATCTGCCTCCTTGCTGCCTGCTGGCTGGAAGTTTCTATAGCATTTATGAGACAGGAATAAAAGCTCAAGTTTTAAAACGCAGATTTCTCCCAACAAAAATTTGCAAAACAAACACTTTGACAAGCTTTTTTTTTTTTTTTTTTTTTTTTTTTGTCTTACTGAGACCTGTTTTCTGCAACTGAAAACATATATTGTTTGTAGAGCACCTGGGGCAAACTGAGTCCAACGTTTACTCTACACGTGGTTTGTACTTATGATGATTTTCTTGGGCTTGTCCCTTATACATGAAAGCCTGAGTGAGCAAAAGCACAGGCACCCGAAGCAACATGATAGGCTCTAGTATTGCAATGGCATAAATATGTGTATGTCCACTGAATCTTCAGAGAAGAAATCAAATTCATGTTTTATCCTGCTCATTTTTTTCTAGGCTGAACAGAAGTGCTTTCTCTGTGATTCCAGATACCCGTATAATCCATATACACAGCACAACAGTCACATGATTGAAAATGTTATCACAACTTTTGAGCCTGATAGGAAAAAAAAGTGGTGGCAGTCAGAAAATGGTAAGTTTCTTTGAGAAAATATTACTGCCAAATGTTATGGTGAGCTTTATTCACATTGCCTTCATGAAGAGATGAGACAAAACTGCATCCATTCTTTGATTCAGTAATGATTTAAACCTGTTTATTTGCAACAATACAGGCTTTCAGAAATTCTGTTTTTCTATAGATGCATTTTAAGCATAGCATCTTCAAAGCTGGCCCGAGGACCCGCAGCAGCGCTCTTTTATACACAGTGGCCACTGCATTTGAGGGAAATATGATTTGTGCCAAAAAGGTGCATTTGCCTATGAATGTGTAATGACAGACTGCATAAACCACAAATAGCCACTTTAAAAAAACAGTGCTTGCTGCATAAAGCACAAATACTTTAAGAGATAATTAAATGAAGCCTGGCTATCAACATCCTTATTGCCACGTAGTAATAATGGTTCTGTGTAGTAGTTCTTCACTGATATCAATTTACGTACACTTACAGCTTCTTAGTGAAGGCACGATAGGAGGAATAGAATAAGTAGAATCATAGAATCATAGAATCACCAGGTTGGAAGAGACCCACCAGATCATCGAGTCCAGCCATTCCTATCAAACACTAAACCATGTCCCTCAAGACCTCGTCTACCTGTGCCTTAAACACCTCCAGGGAAGGTGAATCAACCACCTGCCTGGGCAGCCTGTTCCAATACCCAATGACCCTTTGTGTGAAATAGTATCTACTCTGCTTTATTTGACATAATAGTGAATATGTAAAAAATATCTGATTCATTGGAAATTCAGGCACAGAAAACATCAAGATGAGATATTTTGGATATCCAACTAAAATTCATAAACTTTTTTTTTCATGGAGTTTAGAAAGGAACTTTTACCAGTTTTGGATGTCAGTGTCAACAAAGCTGTGGGCCAGCAGTGAGAGGATCTTTTCTAGCTCTCCCCATCTTTCTTCTGCAAGGAGGTCTCAGTCACAGTCTGGTCAGCAGAAACCCTGGGATACTGCTTGCAGATGTGAATGGTAGGGCTTTCAGCTGAGCTCCTGCAACTCTTAGAGAGACTGTGTGAATTGTAGGGTTTTTTCCATACTTGTTGCAATTTTGAAAGATGCCCAGAGTGAGAGTTCTGCTTGTGACAAATTTCAGGTTTGACAGTATACAACAGTTTCACAGATCTGTTTAGAGTTAAGAAAACTTTGTATTTTTATTAGGTTTCATTTTCTTTCTAAAAATAAGGAAACTACTTGGATGGATTTTAAAAAATCCAACTGAACACAGGAAGGCATAACCCAGAACCTCAACCATCACCATCACTTACAGTCTGAATGGTCTAAACAGTGCATTTAATCATCTCCCACAGTCTGTGACACGTGCCATTGCTGGTGCTGGTGACAGAAAGGCAGCACATCACTTTGTCTCTGTGAGAGTCACCTAGCCACATACTGGGTTTGTTCACAAGGGATGCCCCAAAGAGCTTACCTGCTATGCTGGAAAAAGCATCTTTAAATTCCTCACGGGAAAGCTATCTCAGCAACCCCTCCACCATAGGTATTTTGCTGTTCACTTCCTTTTCATTCTCTTTTCAGGTATTGACCATGTCAGCATTAGATTGGACCTAGAAACTTTATTCCAGTTCAGCCATCTTATCCTGACTTTTAAGGTACAACATCTACCAGGGGTTTTATGTGAAGTTATACACTAATTACTTAACCACAGGAATAAATTGCTTAGAGAGGCAGTGAAAGCTGCATCTTTAGAGGTTTGTAAGAACAGGTTAGATAAACAACTGTCAAGTATGGTTAAGTTATAGTTGATCCTGCCTTAGGGGAGGAGGATAGACTGAATAGCTTCCTCTTTGTGGGCCTTCTGGTTCTATTTTCTATAAATGTGATAATTGAAGCAGGAAAAAAATTGCAAAATTAAACCCTAAAAATTTAAGACATCTTTGAATAGCAGTTGCTTTTTCAGATTTACTTCAGCCTTCTTATGCATATCTATTCAGATCGAGATGGTTACAATTTTTTTCTACACAATTCCTACCTTCCTTACTTAGAAAGTAATCTTAGAATCATAGAATCATAGAACAACCAGGTTGGAAGGGACCCATTGAATCATCGAATCCAACCATTCCTATCAAACACTAAACCATGTCCCTCAGGACCTCATCTACCCGTGCCTTAAACACCTCCAGGAAAGGTGAATTAACCACCTCCCTGGGCAGCCTATTCCAATGCCCAATGACCTTCTGTGTGAAAAACTTCCTCCTAGATCTCCCAGCCTAGATCTCCCCTGGTGGAGCTTGAGGCCATTCCCTTTTCTCCTGTCCCCTGTCACTTGGGAGAAGAGGCCAGCTCCCTCCTCTCTACAACCTCCTTTCAGGTACTTGTAGAGAGTAATGAGGTCTCCTCTCAGCCTCCTCTTCTCCAGGCTAAACTTGTATCTATATAAAAGGTTGCCCTACCCTTTTGCTAAAGAATGGTTCAAAAGAATAATCTAGCTTTTTCAGAGAATCACGTAGCAAACATGGTAGCCCCATAGTAAGCCTGTAGGCTCCTAAACCCAGAATTTTTATTGCCAGCTGTTGGCATTCCCCAAACAGAAATGTCAATGCAAAAACCTCTGGGATGTCTTACCAATGCCTGGTTAAGCAATGCTTGTAATAATGTTTCTTGCAGACATTTCGGCCTGCAGCAATGCTGGTTGAGCGCTCCGCTGACTTTGGTCAGACCTGGAAAGTGTTTAGATATTTTGCACAGGACTGTGCAGCTTCTTTTCCCAACATTTCTACTGGTCCAGCAAAAAGTGTGGGAGGTGTCTTCTGTGATTCAAGATATTCAGACATCGAGCCTTCCACCGAGGGCGAGGTATTGTCAAGTATCTGTGTTGGTATAAGTTCGGATCATACATAGCTATTTTTCTGGAAAAGAAGGTCTGTCCTCTGTATCCATCAGAACAGTTTACACAGGCTCTGAGACATGAAATGCTTATTGACTTTACTGAAGTAAAAGGGAACAACAAGCACTGTATTTTGCCCTAAATTTCACATCCAAATGAGTTAATAATGTATCTGTTAAAAAACATCAAGTACTCTTTCTTGGTTTCCAGCTTCACATGGAAGTCCCCCTCATAAGAGACCTTGACTCTCCATCAGCCTCTAGCACTGTAGGCAGGAGCCTGTCCTTTGATCTCTTTGGCAGGTTCTATCTCTACACCACTCTGGGGCACTGCTTTTCCTTCCTTCTGAAACATTAATCCACCAAAAGGTCTTTTTGCCTCGGTCAGTCAAGGACAGTCTAAAAAGATGAGAGCATTTGTTGAATCAGGGCCACGGCCTTGTGCTTTTTCTTTTATGCGATCAGTAAAGTGGCAAACTAGTGGGTCTCAGTTGATGCTCTTTACACGCAAAAAAATTAGCTGCCATGACCTCTAGAGCTGTGTTAATTTATTTTACAGGTTGTTTTAAAAACTTTGGATCCCAGCTTTGAAATAGAAAACCCGTATGTGCCACATATCCAAGGTATGGACAGTACAGGTTTTCTCTAGAACTACTCTGCTGGCATTGCTTGTGTTATACACTGAAGGGATGAAAGGCTCAGCTGGTGGAAGTCAATGATGTTGAATATTAGATACAGACAGATCATAGGGAGATATTAATAAGTGAAATGGGACAATCCTGTTCTCTAGGTCTGAGGGCAAATGGCGCGGCTCTGCAGAGCTCATGTATGCAGCTTTCCTTACATGCAGCTCATGTAACTATCTTTCCTTCTGGGATGAGCAGTCCTGAAGCTGTACATGAACACATAAAGACATTGACTGGGAAAATACAGATTGGCCCCAGCCAGAGCCATACCAAGGAGGGTGCTAATTCTTATGTAGCTATGTGCCAAGAGTGGGTCTGTACACTCACACCATATGGGTTACTGGTCTTGGCCAATATCAGATAATTTTCACTGATTTTTTTCACATCAAATTCTTTGATGATGGATCCAAGTTGAAGATCTGACACTTCTATTTTCAGTGAACTTGAGCTCTTGATTACTTCTCTTTCGTTTCAGAGCTCATTACACTGACAAACCTAAGGATCAATTTTACTAAACTTCACACCCTTGGGGATGCTTTGCTTGGAAGAAGAGACAGTGATCCCTTCAAGAAGTACTACTACGCTGTCTATGAGATGGTCGTGCGGGGTAGCTGCTTTTGCAATGGCCATGCCAGCCAATGTGATCCTGTGCAGAATCTGCGAGGAGATGTTTTCCATCAGCCTGGGATGGTGTGTCATTAACTTTGTCTCCAACAAGGGCAAAGTATCTGGTATTTCGGGGAAAGGAAGAGGTGGAGGGAGGGAGTGGAAGGAAGTTCTCTGATGACCATTGGATTCACTATTTGCAAGTCCAAATTGTAAGAAGTTTCAAAACAGATTCTTCCTTTTAAACCCTAAGCTGGATTGCTCAGAAGCTGTGTCTTTGTTAGCACTAGTGTGATGTTTGAAAAGCAACTGGGACAAGACATGTTGATAATAGCAGCGAAATACCAGAGCTGTAATGGTGCAAATGTAATGTACTAAGTAGCCTGTGGTGTGTGCAGACTTGAATGGCCACTTGTTGGGTGCATTCCACACTCCAGCTGCACTCAGGCACTCTGCAGCAGGAGACGAGGCATTGGCACAAAGAATAGCTGATAATTCAAAGCTAAACCATGAAGAATGGATTATTAAAAAATTCAGGAACACGATTGTGAATTCTTTCCCCTCTGGGAACAAGAGGTTTTTTTCTCCTGGAAAATATGTGTCTCAATATAGAGATATGTAGGGAAAGAGAGAGACAGAATTTAAAATCTTTAAGCCTCCTTTGATATCTCAATGAGTAATTTTTTTTTTAAATGTTGCTCAGTGATTTTAAAACTATTTGGTTATAATTTGCAGGTATTCTCCAGATCTTTTACTCAAATTGCTGAGAGTTACGTCAGCTGGGGGAGCCAAAGAGCTTTGAATTTGTCTAATCATGTTGGCATATCTCAAGCAGGTATCTCTTCCCCTGCTTCTCCTGTCACCTTACCTCCTCTCTGTTCTCACTACGTCTACAGGTCCACGGGAGATGTATCTGCCACCACAACACTGAAGGTTTGTCTTGTGAAAGATGTAAAGATTTCTACAATGATGCTCCCTGGAGGCCAGCTGAAGGGACAAGCGATAATGCTTGCAAAAGTAACTCAAATATATTATCTTCTCTTTAATAACGGGCGGGGGGGGGTTGGGGTGCGTAACACAATCCTAGCTCAATGCATAATGGGATGGCTGAGTTTCTGGAGTGGAGACTTTTCCGTGCCTCATCTAGAAAAGAGACAGATTCCCGTATCCATCAGTGCTGTGTTGCTGTACAAGGAGAGCCGTTTCATGTGCTTGTTTCTCATAAAGAGAAAAAAAACCCAGTAAACAGAGGAAAAAGAATTGGTATGCATAAGGACTTCCATGTGACTGAAAAAATTTAGACGAGGGTAAATTATTGATTTCCGCAATAATGAATAATGTAGGATATACATGAATAACATATTATGATCCGTAACAAATATTCAGCTCAGTCTTTCTTCAATGGAACAGTGTTCCCTACTGGGTATCAGGCACACTCACCAGCATGAGTACTTTTCCAAGCTTAGTGCCCAGTTTGAACATGAGTCTCCAACGTTCCCCCAAAGTCATGAAACACAAGTCTTGAGAGGCTGTAATCTGCTGGCACACTGAAATCATACAGGTACAAGTGTGTTAATGGTAGACTGAAATGGTGTCAAACCCACAACAGCTGGAGTTATGGTACAAAATACCCCACTGTTTGTTTTTGTTTCAGGGTGTAACTGCAACAGCCACTCTGCCAGATGCCACTTTGACACGGCTGTGTACCAGGCCAGTGGTGGGGTCAGCGGTGGAGTTTGTGAGGACTGTCAGGACAACACCATGGGGCAACACTGTGACCAGTGCAAACCTTTCTTTTACCGGGATCCACTCAAAATCATCTCAGACCCTCAGGCTTGCCTCCGTAAGCTTCCCTTTTTTTAACTGCTCTAAGAATGACTCAAAACAGGGAGGTTCTGGTTCTCTTTGCTTTGAGTCCTATGGCATCCCTGTGCTTAAATGTTTACATGATTCTAAAAGTATTATCAAACCTCTAACTTCCAAAATTACTTACAAAGTTGCTATATGACAGTATCCTTTAACCACCTTGTAAAAAGAGCTGCATATTCCAAGTCATTGTTAAATTGAGCTAAAAATACAGCAAGACTATCATCTTTCTTGAACAACATCAATATAAATATGAATAGCAGTAGTGCTGTTGTTTCTGTGGTAGTCAGGGATTACAGAAAAGGTGCAAATTTATCGGAGGAGTAAATTTTGCTAGATACCTGCCATTGGCAAGGGGAATAGTCTTTCAGGCAAAAAAAGACCCTTACTCTGAAAGACAAACTAAATTCAGTATTAACGCAGGATGGGAAAGATATTCAGTGTATAATTTAATTGCAATAATTGATTGGCAGGAAAAGTACTTAAGAAGCTAAGGGATGATTACCCAGGGGAGTAGTGTGTTAGATGTCTGCTCTGCTGTGAGAAATGGGTAGTACCTTAGGAAAAAATGAGGTGCAGTATCCAGTCCTGAACCCATTGCTTCCAGTAAATAATTCAGCCATGGCCAGCTCAGACCAGCTCTGGAGAGGTGGTTCATGTGTGGTACCTCTGCAACCCTACAGCTTTCAGGGGAGCATCCCTAGAAGTGTGGAGGCCCCCTCCTCCCCAGATACTCAGGAGAAGGTAGGGAGTGGATAAGTGATGCCTATTTGTACCTAAAGCAAAGGGAGTATTTCTACCGAAGTGAACACTGTAACTCTCCTCCAGAGAAAAAGCAGATCTTGGAAACATTCTCATAATATTTCTTATCAGCAGCTGTGCACTAAGTGTAAAGCATCCAACACAGCCAGCATGGATCAATGTCTCTAATCTTTACAAGAACGCTGAATTAGTGCCTACTGGCAGCTCTATAATTCTGTTTTCATGCTTACATCTAAATATGCTTTTTATATGTCTCCTTGACCATTCCTGTAGCCTGCAACTGTGACCCAGGAGGTGCATTGCACAACGGCGTGTGTGAAAGCCACACAGATTCTGCTCTGGGAATGGTTGCAGGTCGATGCTCTTGCAAGGAGAACGTGGAGGGTGTCCGCTGTGACAAGTGCAAGGCAAACTACTATGGGCTGAGCAGCAGTGACCCTCTGGGCTGCCAGCGTACGTAAACCACTTCTTTTATTCTTCTTTCCAGAACATTTTTAAGAGACAAAGACAACTGAATGCACAGGTAGTACCTGCTACATGAAATATCTAATTGATCACTATAATGTAATTTAATGTACATGGTACAGCATCTGAGATGGAAAAGATGCAAAATTGCTTATAGAATACATAGTACGTTATAGTACATCAGTCTGGTTTTAACAGAAGTATTGTGAAATATGCAGTTTAATTGAAAAAGGAGTTTAAAAGACATGAATATTATTTCAGCATCAAAGTCAGCACAGGGATTAATGAAAAGTCACAGAGGGGATCCCAGGAACTGCTGTTAGAATACTCAGACCCTGCCACTGCCTGGAGCAGCACTAAGATGGCTGGAGCTGCTGCCTAGCCAGAACTTCCAGTCAGCTCTTCATCAGAGCAAGGCTCACTGAAAAATACATCCCTCCCTAATGCACTGTGGGTCTGTGAGGATGTGCTGCCCATCACATGGTACTCAGCAACATGCCAGGACTGTGCAGTGTAAACAGTGCAAAGCATGCAGCAAACCACTGCACCAGACTTTGCCAGTGCCCCTGCTCCCCTAGAGGGGTTCTCTACTGGGCACGTGGTCTGTTCCCTGAGGGCAATCTAGGGGCTGCTGTCACACCCCGAGGTAGACAGAGTAGGACCCAGAATTGTATTTAAACATTTAGTTTATTACTTATAATGTTACAATTCTAAGTCAAGCATATAAGCTAAAGTCTAGGCCAAAATTAGCATCCTATAAGGGTTTGGAAAGGACTATATGACCTGTATGGAGTTCAGTGATAGAGTCTTTAGATGTTTCCTCGAAGCTGCTGTGAGTGAAGTTTCTGCAAACGCTCTGGTGCTCGTAGATTGTTGATGCTGGTGGGGGATCTCAGACCAGCTGAAAGGGAGCTCTCTTTTGTGCTTGCTTCTCCCATTCTCTTAGTCTGTTCTGTAGTGATAACATCTGGGGTGCCAGTCGGCACAGGCTTGTCAGTGGCGCCAACAGTAGGGGGAACAATGGATTGCAGCACAACCCCCACCAATGTGTAGGAATCCGGAGAAACTCATAGCCAATTATAACATATAGATTTCAATTCACAAATCGTATTAATACTTTTGTTTTGAGGATCACTTCTGAGTCTTGTTTTTGTTCGACAGTTATGATGTACCTCCACCTCCGCATACCTTTGACCATGGGCCAGTTTGGTCATCCTGATAGGCATACAAGTGGCAGAGACATAATCACTCGTTCTCCTCTACTTATCTTTGCTGCACAAATGGGCTTTGATATGGCCGCTGATGTGGAGTGGCCTCCAGCTCTCCGTCTTGCCCCTCTCTACAGCATGACTCAGCAAAGCAGCAGCCCCTTCAGCAGCTTGGGTTGGGGTAGGGGGGATACATCAGCTACAGATTGCTAGGGCACATGCATCCCCAGAGCATCCACCCAGAGAATACAGGCTGCCTGTCATGCTGATGCCACATCTAAAGCAAAGGGCAATCCTGCTGCCATCACTGAGGCCTGCAGAGATAACCATGGATTTTTCTCCCTGCAGCCTGCAACTGTCACCCCTCTGGCAGTTTGCCTTTCTCCACCTGTGATCCTGCCACTGGAGGATGCCTCTGCCAGCAGTTTGCCACGGGGCGACGCTGTGAAAAATGCCTTGTACGTACCCAGTTTCTGTTACGACTTCTGCATGTGGTTTTAGAAGTCCCCTTGTCTATCTCCCACCTTTTCATTGCCAGAAAAATAAATAATTGGTGAAAATTCAAAATAAGTTTACAGCTGTATGCTCCCATTTTGCATTGACACGTCTGGTTCTCTTTTACTGCCTGCAAACATTTGTGCAGTCAAATTCTATTAGGAGGAGCTCTCCCAGGAAGGGAAGGAAATACAAAATCATGTCCTCAGGCCATCCTTACCATTAGCAGAGTAACTTGCTTGCAGAAATAGGCAAATATCTGTCTCTTCTTGCAGTGGCTGAGCACCCATGCAATATAGTAAGAGAAGAAATCTCCCATGGCCAAGCACAGACAGCAGCACAGTAGGGAATAAGTTCCATTGTGCTTTACATACTTAATTTTTGCCACAAAAGAATCTTTCACTTTTTTAACCCAGGTGGGATATTGGGGTCTTGGCAGCAGCATGTATGGCTGTTCTCCATGTGATTGTGATATTGGTGGATCCCACAGTAACTTGTAAGTTAATGTTCTTCAACTTCTTTCTTTCTTGGCTTAAATTTTTTTAAACTGCTGGATTTAAAGGTGTTTAAGGTGCGAGTGTTTAAGTTGTGAGTGTATGAAGTACTAAGGGGCATGGTTTAGAGATTGGTGGGAATGGCTGGATTCAATGATCCAGTGAGTAGATACAAGAAATGGATACAAGAATAGATAGAAGAATAGATAGGAATAGGTGCTCAGGAGACAAAAGGATTTTTGCTTTAGATATGGAATGAATAGAGAAAGTTAAAGCAGGTCATGTCTCCTAAGCAATGAAAAAGTAGCATTGAATAAGTCCAACTTCAGAAATGGAGGAGTGGGTGGTAGGAAGAAATTTAATAGGAGAAGCAATGGGACGACAGAAGAAATTAAGCAAAACTATAACAAAGGTAGAGCTGAGCTACTCTTGTGCTGTGAGGACCCAGCCATATTGCACTCTGACATCCTCCCTTTGCTAACCCTTACCCCAGGTGCTCACCAAAGGATGGTCAATGCCAGTGTCTTCCCAACATCGTGGGCCGCCAGTGTAATGAACCAGCACCTGGCTACTTCTTTTTACCCCTGGATTATTACATTTATGAAGCTGAGCATGCAAAGCACCTTTCTGGTTCTGCACCCTTGGTATGTAGTTGGATTTTTAGGTGTTGTACTGAGAAGGGATCCATGCAGCGGCAGCAAAAGTCCTGAGCCTGAGGAGAGGAGCTCTTGCCTGGGGAGCAGTTGGGGGGGTGGGTTTTTTATCAGGGAGATACAAAGCAATTCTCGTGACTGTCCTCAATTCATCCTTGTTTTTCATGGAGTACTCCATAGCTATGGGTGTTACCAAGGGACAGTCACTACAGCATGGTGTATCCTGCAAAGCTGTCCTTGCTGCCCCTCAAGTGTAGGCTGGTCTATCCTGAATTAAAGAAATTATTTTAATTATTTAAATTAGATGAAAGTGTTTGAGCTGCCAACAGCTATAATGAATTTAGATATTTCTGGGAGTCTCCAACAGGGGAAGAACCAAATTCCCCTCTGCTCCATTGGATTCATTCCTGCTGCCTTATATAATGCCACTGATTGTAACCTAATTCTCTCAAGAATTTGGCATCCATCTGTAATGTTTTTGGAAAAATTAATTTATTTATTTACTTTCCCCTCTCAATATGGGGGTGGTTGTTCCCCATGCAAAGTACAAGTCTGGAATGCATCCCTTCCGCTGCCTATGTTTTTATTAACATTTCTTCTCTGATGTGTTGTCCAGAAGCTATAGAAAAGGAATAATAAAAAAAAATGTTTATTTGCAGGTCACATCCACAAATATTTAGCTATAATCACAACCAGTAATCATCCTGGAGTCCAATAATTAAATGGAAAACAGATGTCTGGGACATAGCTTATGAGAGGAAGTGCAAGTTAAAGGGAATGAGGAAAAAGGTTTTTCAGCTGCTGGGCCATAGTTTAGAGTTTCACCCAGCAGAGAATAGAGCTTGTTTTAAGAGTGTGGATTTTAATTTAGCTGCTTATCAACCATTCATAATTGCTATGACAGTGCTGCCCCTCTTGCATTACTTCATAGGTTAAACCAAGCACTCTTCCAAGGTGTGACATCTACTTCCAGAAGCAAGGCTATGAGTTCACAGTTGAAAATGGAAAGATTGTGTTAAACAGGAGCAAGAAACGAAGCGTAAGAAAATTGGGACTGGAACAGGTAAACTAGTACTTGAATAGTTGCTTAAGATTCCACCAAATACTAAAATCTTATTTTGCAACAGCAGGCAAGGAAATTTCTGAGCACATGGGATTTGCAGTTCTACACGTTACAATCCTGATGCAAACTAAATCCATTTTTTTGGTATGCAGTTAGGCCAGGCATTTTGTAATTCACACTGATGGGTTTACTCTGCTATGTCCTGGGCTCAGGTTTGATGAACTGTTTAGAAGGCAAGAGTGCACATGAAAGGTAAAGTATTTTTCTTGCATTTTCCCTGCAAAACATTTCCAGTATTTTCCATTCTTAAAATGGTTCCTACTACATTGAAATGTTGTCAGTTTTGTAATTGTAAGTATTGATATTTATTCATTCAGCTTATATTAAGAAGTCCAACCATGAAATCAAGCTTAACCTGTTCAAGGTTTGCTATGTGAATGCCTGGAAATGTCAAATATACAGAGATGGATGGAGTGGTCTAGTCCCTCTTATTGCTGTTGTTGCAAATCTATAGAAACCTTTTGTTTATATCTAAACATTCCACATTTGGGAGAGTTTATAGATTGTCAATCTCAAGCTTTTTCAGAAAATGAGCCTGACTGATGGCTGAAATAAGTAAACAACAAAAATATTTCCTTTCTTCTGTTCTGAGGGGGTTTTTTTGGTAATTTGACTCTGTTTGTTGTTGAAAATTTCAAAATGTCTTTGCAGAGTGTGGTGCAGTTTGGACAGGACTCGCCTGTGTCAGTGGTTTTCAGGCAGCCCAGTGCCAATCGATCTGTCACATGGACGGGACCCGGCTTTGCCCGTGTTCCCAGCGGTGCTGGGTTGAGATTTGCCATCAACAATGTTCCTTTTGCTATGGACTTTGACATCACAATTCGTTATGAGCCTGAGGTAGCTGTTAATTCTTATGTCTCATGATGTTGTGATACACACAGGGCCCATTTTGTCAATCATAGAATGCAGCAACTTGTCACACTCTTTAAATATAAATATAAATTTAAACCTATTTACCTTTCATCCCTATCAACCAAGTAAAATGTCTTCCACTTAACGCTTTCCACTCAAATCTGAAAACTCAGCACTATAAGTGTTTTCTAAGTATCCCCCAAGATTCCATCTTCTGGAGTTTCTCTCTTGGTACCTTCGCTTTGTACCTTCTATTGATACCTCTATTCGTACCTGCACAAATCTGACACATGCAAAATGCAGCTCCTTTTAGGTGGGCATTCTGTATTTCTAGCTGTTATTTTCTGACCAGGAAAATGTGCACAGGGAGGAGTGGTCTGAGCAGATATATATCCAGGGCTTTTGCGGATATCCAGGCTCACATCTGCTCCAGCTGGCCTATGAGACATGAAAATTTAAGAAAATAACCAAAATACATTTATTTTTTGCCTGGAAAATTTCTCAATGATGAAGACATGTCTAGAGAAATCTGTTAACCCAAATCTGGTTAAGCCCTCATCTGCACCTATGCTTTCAAAAGCTCAGGCAAGTGCTTTAATGGTACCAACGTTTGTACACACCTTGCTCTTCTGCTTTGTAGCACCCTGGGACAATTCCACCACTCCAGATCCTCCTTCTGTCTGTTGTATTCTGTTCTGTTACTGTCATTCTGTGGCAAACAACACTCCCGGTGTCTTAAAACATGAGAACAATTTTGCAGTGGGCTTGTTTGATGTAACTTTTTCCCTCTGAGGGTTAGAGTAAACAGTTCAATTTTAAAGACTTCTGTCGCAACGTCTTTTATGTTTATTATTCCTCATTAGATGTTAGAGGAGGCAGATAATGAAGGATATCACTGGGACAAGATGGTGCTAGAAAAGGAAACAACTCCAATGACTTTAACAGAGCTGTTTCCATTTGCACCAGCTGAGATCCCATTTCCATCTTTGCTCTTCCATTAGTTATTGCATTTTTGACCAAGTTCCATAAAGAACAGAGTAACTGTTTTGTCGCTGCATTGTGCAATCATTCAGAGAGCTTCATTAACATTGACAAAGAGAAAGTGGGTTTTCCAGATATGAAAAATGACCATAATTTATATCTTTTATTTATAGTCCTTGGAAGATTGGCTAGCAAGTGTTGCCATCCAGCCCACTGGTATTTCGTCAAGTCAACGCTGCAAAAAGAGGGGCCTCTCACAGGAGCCACATGTGTTGCCTCTCCCAGCTACAAAGAGGTCTGACTATTCCCATCCTTTCTGTGTACAAATCTTTTACTGAAGCTCTGCAGAGCAATAAATGTGTGGGAAAATGGGAATATTAGAAACACATGTGTGGCCTTTCCTGTTGCTGTCACAACACAAGACCATGTAGGCTCTAAGAAAGGGTCTGATGCTCCAGTCCTCAGCCTGGCAGTGGTTGCTCAAGCCAGGAGAGCAGCCTGAGATCCTGCTGGAGTTAGTTATTGCTTTGGCTAAGATCCAACTGTAGCTATTTCAGTATAGAAAGGAAATATTGAGTTAAAATCACTATACTAACCTACTTTTAGTTTGTACCTAAGTAGAAAAAGGAGGATGTGACTGAAGTCTTGATCAAACAGGAACAGGAAAGGACAAATAGGAACAGTGCTTTAGAACTTTAGAATAGAACTTTGCTTGAAGTAGTGAAACCTGCCATTTTCAGTTTGTCACCAGGTTTAAATGACTTGATGAGTCATCCAGGTAGAAGTTGTGAAGCTCTCCCAAACCCTGCAAGCAGCGGGGCTGGCTGTGCTTCTCACAGCAACAGGGCTTGCTTGGAGCTACAGGTGTTAGGATACAGGCACAGAAGGGAAGGAGTAGTCAGAGCATGTAGTAAACTTGCCTTGTCCCAGCATCTTGCCATAACTGTGCTTTATTTCTGCTGAACAGGATTGCACTACTGCAAACTCCAGTCTGCCTGGAACCAGGAACAGACTACTCTGTGGATGTATATTTTTCTCAGCCCTCTGATACAAACGCAAAATCATTCATCTTAGTTGACTCAGTGAGTATTTCTATCACAATTCCTTTGATACTGTATGTATACTAATGTGATTTTTTTTTTCACAGACTCAGAATAGTGTAAACCCATTTATAGTGTGTTTTAATAAAAACTCAGAGGAGTGTGCTTCTGGTTATCTCTGTTGGCATTGGGTTAGCATGTTTTTGCATGGAAAACCAGAACTGTTTCTGTTTTAATTTTCATGGAGCGATACCATAATAGCTCATCAAGCCATACCTGTTGCATGTGTTAATAGTCAGAGCATGTATCACTACATGTTGCTCATTTGTTATGAGCACACTCCACACGTGCCAACAAGGTGCTGTGATTAGGGATATAAATTCATGCAATTCTTAATCACTCAGGTTTATTTTAAAATCTCTGTCATTTGTCTGAATCTGATTAAAAAATCATGGATATATTTAGAGATGACATTGCGAAAGTGGAATTAGTTCTGTACTGTTTGGGTACAGATATTTCCTAAGTTTCCACCAAGTCAGGAACTGGGTGTTAGTTTTGGGTCCTTCTCTTGAGAAAAATATTTTTAAGTCCATTCCTCTGATTACTTCTGAAGAACTAGGGTGACAGGGCTGGCCATACTTGGACATAGAGACTTCAGCTGATTTTTCTCTATCTTGGTAATACAAGAAGAGTATTGCCCAGATACTGCTTTTGGAGTCATCAGCATGGCTCCTCTTAGTAGCAAAAAACAGCTCTGAACATGTATCTGAGTTCTTACTATAGTCTGACTTTTTAATACACAGTGTCTTTTGTTGGAAGAACTCAGGGAATGTCTAGATCTTCAGAATAAATGTGAATTTAGATGACTGAGGAGCACAATGGCAGATTTAGAAATGCAGCGCTACAGGCCTCTGTCCTTGCAACGCAGAGCACAGTAAGAGAATGTGGGAAATTCTGGTTTTCAGTATATCTAAGCAGATATATTTTCTTTTCCTTCTTAATGCCAAAGCTTGGACTTATTCCCAGAATCAGCTCTGTGGAGAACTTGTGCAGTGAGAAGGATATAGATGAGTACCAGAAATATCGCTGTTTTGAAATTGCATCAGAAGTTGGACCTCACATACTGCCTGAAGTGTGCACACGGCTCATAGTGAGCATGTCAGCCAGGATTCACAATGGTGCAGCCGGTAAGCAGCAACCTGCACAGGACAGTTACTGGTTTATGAGTTTGTAGGGTGTGTTGCCTGAGAACTCTCAGCCTATTGTAGTGAAGGTAAGTGAAAGCAATCAGCATGTGGTGTGTATGGACGTGCAGGATACGGCTCGCTGAACCCTGTGTGTGCTGCAGACACCTTTTGGTGGCATGGGTCTCAGAGACCTTATCACACCTGATATGCTTCATGAAGCAGTGTGACAGGGACCATGGCAGTACTGGTGTGTTTTCTGGAGATCATTTCAATCAGCTGCAGCTTTACCAGGTGACCAAAGCAGTAACTTTCCTAGTTTTCTGGCTGCTGTAAAATGTTGATTTTCTTTCCCATTGGCAGCATGTAAGTGCAATCCCCAAGGGTCACTGAACATGAGCTGCAGTAAGCTGGGAGGGCAATGTCACTGCAAGGCCAACGTCGTGGGACGCTGCTGTGACACCTGCTCAGCAGGCAGCTACGGCTTCGGCTTCCATGGCTGCTATCGTGAGTACTTGGCAGTCAGCACCAGTAACAGTATCTGGCTCTTCATGCATACCCCAATTTTTTAGGGCTTTGAATCCATCATTATGGATTTTATGAACTCATCATTATGGATTCATATATAAAATAATATAAAATTTAAAATATTAAAAATCCTTCCACAAATAATAAATTTGCCCCACTGCTTGCGCTGCCTTTAAGCAGTGACAGTGATGTGCGAGCTTGGTAGGAATGCATTCAGGATGCTGCTTTGCTTTCGGTGTTTTCCAGCATGTGAATGCCACCCGCAAGGCTCACTGAGCACACTGTGTGACCAGGTGACAGGGCAGTGCTCTTGCCGCCAGGAGGTGGATGGTCAGCGCTGCAACCGATGTCTAGCTGGGTATTATGGATTTCCCTACTGCCGCCCTTGCCGATGTCATGGTTATGCAGAGCTTTGTGATCCAGTGACCGGAGTGTGCCTGAACTGCCGCGGGTTTACAGCTGGAAGCCACTGCGAAAGGTAAATTTATGGGCAGTGCTGCAAAGCTGACACAAGTACTGATGCTCTCTGAAATCTGCATGTAGCTGGGGGCCTGCTTACATCCCCATGAATGCATCAATGGCCTTAACTGGAAAAACATGCCTAAACCCTGAGTAGCAGGTAAAAATTTGTTGCAACTTTCTGCACTAAATGTATGTTGGAAGGGGGATATTAACACCTGTGGGAAGACTGCAGATGTGGTACACACTCAGCACCCCAGTGGGCTCCCTGCAAGAAGACATTGGAGATGTGGGTGCCATGGCACCATGAGCTTGGAAATATCTGGAAAGAGCTGCATGTAAGATACACTGAGTGTTGCTAGCTTTTAAATTTCCAAGAGGAAAACTTCATGCTAAACACTTGTTTTATTACCTGCAATTATATCTGAGGAGCTTAAATAAATATACCCTATTTGTTTGTTTGTACTATTTCCATATGACCAGCAAATGATTTTCCCACATGTTCAGCACCATTCAAAGCAGCAGCCCTCTATTTCATCCTATACACTGGCAGCAGTATCAGAGTCCAGCATGGATGTCAGAATTAAATTCTTTAGCTGCTTTCTTTAGTTTGTCTGGATTTTGCCTTGTCATTCACTTTTAGAAGGATTTCCCCATGAAACCTATTGAGCTTTTCTTACAGCACTTTTGGGCAATACAGCCTTTGGATATTGTGCTTCTAGGTGGCAAATAGATTAAAAATGAGAGACTGAACTAATTGTTGCCCTGCACCTCTGCAGGAGCTCCAGACTCCAGGGCGAGGATAACTGAATATCCAAGGCTTTTAGCCTGGCTTGTATACATATATAGAATTGTGTTCCCATTTGCCATAGTAAAGCAGATCAAAGACCAAGGATGCTTCGGAAGCTGCAGTATATCTACAGCTGTGGGTCCACAGGGATTGGGACATGGAGGCAACAAAGGCATGCAGGGTGTTAGGAGTGGCTGAACCCCCAAGGAGGCTCCCAAAGCCTCCTGCCTGTCTGGGTAGTAGTGCAGCCACCACCGCCTTAAAATAACTGTCACCTCAAGTTTACAGAATGTGTCAGGCAGGACATGGTTTATTTCAATACATATGCTGTGTCTAAAATACCCAATATTGTCTGAGTGCTCTTGATGAATAGTTGATGAATAGTTTCACCCATGTCAGGACTTGCTCACATCATGCCAACCACCCTCTGTGTGTACATATGGAAAAAGATGAATAGATATGGTGATAGGTAAATATACAGAATTTTTAAATGGCAGATTTTAGCTGTCTACTCGGAGCATGTGTGATATGTCATATATATAAATTCTCAGATTTGTATACAGACTAGATTATGTGGAATTTATGTATTACTGTTTAGATTAAAATTGTTCTAGAGTAAGTGAAAGTCTTCAGCAATGTTCCTTGAAAAGAAAACACTTTTTCTTTTTACTCCAGATTTTGGGAACAAAGTTCTAGTTTTCCAATTGTGAGCAACTTTGAAGCTGAATGTATCTGTACCTGTTAATGGAAATGGCATTACAATGACCTGGAATGTTAAATTAGTTACACACACATATAAATTGATTCACCTGCAGGCACTGAAAGGAGCATTTGACAATTCCTGCTGCTTTGTGTTGGCTGCATTTACAGGTGTGTGGATGGTTATTATGGAAACACACTGAATGGAGAACCCTGCCGCCCATGTATGTGCCCTGGGACACCTACAAGCAATAACTACTTTGCACATTCCTGTTATCGGGACTCCCAGACTGCACAGCTTGTCTGCAATTGTCTCGAGGGGTATTCAGGTACGAAGCAAAACAAGGACTGGGTTTGATTATATTAAAATTACTGTAGGAGAGAAAAATGACCATCCTCCAGAACTTCCCTGTTCAGTAGAATCATAGAATCATAGAATCACCAGGTTGGAAGAGACCCACTGGATCATTGAGTCCAACCATTCCTATCAAACACTAAACCATGCCTCTCAGCACCTTGTCCACCCGTGCCTTAAACACCTCCAGAGAAGGTGAATCAACCATCTCCCTGGGCAGCCTGTTCCAATGCCCACTGACCCTTTCTGTGAAAAACTTTTTCCTAATGTCTAGCCTAAATCTCTCCTGGTGGAGCTTGAGGCCATTCCCTCTCATCCTGTCCCCTGTCACTTGGGAGAAGAGGCCAGCACCCTCCTCTCCCACAACCTCCTTTCAGGTGGTTATAGAGAGCAATGAGGTCTTCTCTCAGCCTCCTCTTCTCCAGGCTGAACAACCCCAGCTCTCTCAGCCGTTCCTCATAAGGCCTGTTCTCAAACCCCTTCACCAGCTTTGTTGCAGTAATCTCAAGTGAAATAATGGTAATAAAATAGATTAGAGAAATTAACACCCATATGGATGGGGAAGTCCTGATTGAGAAGAGTGGGAATTGTGCAATTAGTGGATAAAGCAAAGCTATTAATTAATCTGATGACACTCCCTGAAAACCATTTTCTTTCCTGGGCACTACCCTATCCTGATGGAGACTCCTGGGGGAGAACTGCAGTTTCTCATTACTTCTGAAAAACAAGCGTTGGAAGCCCAAATCAGAAAGAAAAAGGTACCCAAAAAAGCCAATAGGATTTCCTAATCAGAGAAAATTACTCTTCATATAGAACAATCTGGCTTTTATATTATGCCCCAAAGTGGCTGTTCCACCATTAAAATGTTCGCTTTAGAAATGATGTTTCCATTCTCAGCTGCCTCAAATGCAGTTATTTTTGTAGTAAACTGATGCCATGCTTTATAAGTTCTCATTGACTTAGCTTGAATTTCTTCATGAAAAACTGAAAATACTTTTCTTCCTCTGGGCATTAGAAGGATCTCCGGCGATGGATGCACACTCTAATGGGAATACTGCCAAAAACTAAACAAATACTATCATCTATACAAGTCAAGAGTAATTTTGCTTGAGTAACTGCTCTAGGGTCAAAACGTTCCTTGTTGGTACTTACCCACAGGAATTCCATCCTTATGAACTACTGCAGTTCTCAGCTCTGGACTTTCTTCCCCCTGCTCCTTCCCAGCAAGGCTCTTGGTCACTTCTGTGACACTGGGATGACTTTCTTGTAGCCTGTGAAAAGCTCTGGTCCTGGGGACCACAGCGAAGGAAGAGATAGTCCTTCCTTGAGGATGAGCCCGTGGATGAAGTCTCAGAGACACTAGCCTGCCCAGAAAGGTTTCTGAGGGAAGGAGAGGTAGCACCCCAATCAGGACAGGTACTGGGATGGCATGCAGAAGTTATTAAAAAGCCAGCAAGCAAGGACAGAGCATCCCAGAGCTTGTCTGACCTGAGGATCCGCCAAAGGTTATGGAAAGGAGGGCAGGTCTGTTGGGCTCTGGGAAAAGGCACCCTACACCTTCCCATGACATTGTTGGGGTTAAGGCCCCAGGGAAAATCCTGCAAATATGGTCAACCCTGACTACTTCACTGAAAGAACTTCGCTGGAATAATATGTTTGGTGCTATGGTGTGAGAGGGTACTTATTTACTTCTACTGAAAGGACTTCCTTGGTAAAAATGACTTGAGATGAGGAAAGTTTCCATCAGATTTCAAAGTGGGAGATGTTATTTAAACTCAACATAGGATTAAAGGGCAACAGTCTCAAACAGGTGAATACTTTCCATTGGCAATGTTCATTTGAACAGATAGTTTTAATCTTTTAACAGTATTGTGGAAATCACACATTTCACATGAATTCCCATGAGCCAGCAAATATTTTTACCCTCCTCCTTGACAGGCAATCAGTGTGATGAGTGTCCTAGTGGGTTCTACAAAATCCCAGGCAGCCTCAAGCTTGACTGTGCTCCATGTTCCTGTAACAACAACATTGATGTGACAGACCCAGAGTCCTGTAACCAAGGCACCGGGGAATGCACCAAGTGTTTACACAACACCCATGGAGCAAAATGCGAATTCTGCAAACCAGGATATTTTGGCTCAGCCCTCAATCAAAACTGTCAAAGTAAGTAAGCAGCAGCACTGAAACTGTGTTTTACTACCAAGAGAAGTTTTAAAGAAATAAAGCTCCAGGGAGAGGTTAGCCCTTGGTGGGACAGTAAAACTGTAGAGGATCAATGGAGTGAAATATGAGAATACTGAATAAATTTCTATCCAGTGATACAAGTAACTGCTAATATGGCATCTACTAAATTCTTTATCACCTAGGCCTCACAAAATCTCATACTGAATATCACTCCTAGGAAATAATCTTTTGTGAAATTAAGTCAGCACACTCTTTTAGAAAAATAAAAGTGCATTCAGCCCATTTATGAAGGAATCACAACTAAACAAATCAAAGATCATTGTTTAAACATGTTGCTGGCTGATGCCAGCTAAAGAATGCTTGGTTAGCAAGATGATCCCTTATCAAGCTCCCTGCCTTATCAGTTGTTTTCATTAAGTGGCTAGAATGAGACCATTTGGGCAATTTAATAGATTCCATGAGGACTCTGTTAATAACTCAGCATTTCTAACGGAAAGACAAAAGTGTAAGAAAAAGCAAGGAATAAGTTTCTTCACAACGTTTCTCAAAGACTATTTTCACAAATGTGCCTGATTGAGAATCTAATTTCTACAAGCCGAGCAGTTATAGGCATTTTTGATAAACTTTTTCTGGAAGTCTCTAACATACAGCTTAAGACCATTCCTTATTCATTCTCAGATAATGCCTGTTAGAAATAGTTAAGCAAGAACTTCTGGCTCCTTACAAGGAAGGTTTCTTATCTTACTTGATTTACTTGGCATGGAGTTTCCCACGCTGGATAGTGCCTACCGCAAATCAGCTTCTCCCTACCCAGTATATTTAACATTTCATTCTAATAAGATTCAAAATTCACTATGCCTTCATTTTTTGTGCGTGTATTAAAAGTACTGAATGTTCCCAGTAAGTTTGCTCAAAGCGGTATATATGAAACTGTATGAGATTAAAATTGTGTTCAAGATTACTGGAAGTAAACCTACAGCATGGGCTTTATATACAGCTCTGACTGTCCATCAGCTGCCTATATTATAATCTGCTGTCCTTCTCTTTCCAGGGTGCATGTGCAATCCAGTGGGTGTTCACCCTGCCATGTGCCCTGGCGGGGACGCAACTTGTCTGTGTGACCCGGCCACTGGCGCTTGCCCTTGCCTACCCAACGTGGTGGGCACCACATGTGACCAGTGTGCCTCTGGCTACTGGAACCTGGCTAGTGGAAAAGGATGTCAGATCTGTGACTGTGATCCAAAAAACTCCCTGAATAACCAGTGCAACCAGGCAAGAAAATTACTCTGCTTTCTGGGAACCTGGGAGGTGGTGTTTTGGCAAGGCATGGTGGGGACCCTCTTACAAATGAGGATTTTTTTTTTTTTTTTGTCCTGCTTTCCTGAAAACAAAGTTTTTGCTAGTTTATAATAGATGCAATCACACTTTGAGTCATTGTATCAAATGTGCTGTTCAGATAATGTTGTTCTGCTTGTAAGCATTTTCTCTTCCCCTGTGTGTTTCTTTGCCAAGTGAATCTTAAAAATGCTTTGTAAGAGAATATCACACAGGGAAAAAATGCCTTGTGAGAACTTCCATTGTGTAGGAAAGAAGGCAATCCAGGCTTGGACCTGAGTGTCATATAAGTATTTTTTTTTAAGTACTTATTTTCATAAAGTAGCAACTATGCCCTTTATGTTAATCATGGATCTATCAGACTGCTAGAGTACCTTTTCTCATCTTTAATTCCTGTGCACATTTTAGAGCTAGAATGAAGAAAAAGTAAACAGCTTTTCAGAACAGAGAGGTAAAATTGTGGTCCCATGGACTCAACAGCAATTTTGCTATTGACTTCAGTGCACCAGAATCTTATCCCAAGCTATTGCTGATGTGATTTCACATTTTTCTTTCAATATGGTTTCTGGTTTTTCCATTTTATATCGTGGATTTATTCTTTCCCCTAGTAAATTTAATTCTTAACCTCAAAGGACTACTACTGCTTTTCTGAGCTGTACCAGTTATGAGAGCTGTAATTCCCTGCAGTTTTATTTAATAGCTGAATTTCAAAATAAATTTTCTAGGTCAACATGCATAATGTACCCTTGAGGTTTTCAGTTGCAGTTAGTAGATCATGTAGCTAGAAGTTGAAATGTTAAGATGAGTACTTTGCTCCATACAAAATCCTTCCTATTAGTAAAAACACCTCTTCAAGTTCCATTTTGTTTTCACACCTTTAGGAGAAAGATAGGAAAACCAACACTGTATAAACCATGGCATTCAAAGACCATGTGCAAGCTGTCCCCATCCAGCTATATGACATAAGTCACAGGGAGAAAAAGAAACCCAGTAAATAATGGACTCTGCAGGAAGTTACTTCATTTTAACTATCTTTGCAGTTTACAGGTCAGTGTCCATGTAAGATAGGCTACAGTGGAAGATATTGCAATGAATGTGAAGAAAATTACTTTGGCAATCCCCAGACGCATTGTATTTGTAAGTATTACTAAGTGGGGAGAATGGGATTAGGAACTGCCTCAAAATAAATGTTTCCTTTTTATATTCATAGGAGAGATGGGATGTACATCTAGAGAAGCAGGCTTCCATACATTTCTGTGTACAGGATGGATAAAAATGTTCATATTATTTACCTGTATTGCCTCTTCTATGGTTTAGATGAGACCATCAGAGTTGGAGATGAAGAAGAGCCATTAGCCAGGCAGTCCCATTTTGCTCTAACTCAAACACTGGTTTGTTTTTATTGTCTTGAAATACACAATTGTACCTTTTGCATGCCTTAATCCCATGGAAACTGGATGTAACTTGCTGTCCCTTTCTTGCAGCGTGTAAGTGCAACCCAAAGGGAACCAATCAGCCCAAGTGTGACAAAGCCACCGGTGCATGTAACTGCCGCACTGGCGTCACCGGTCGCTTCTGTGACCAGTGCAGCCGCGGCTTTGAGAAAGACTTTCCCTCTTGCCATCAGTGTCATCTTTGTTTTGATCAGTGGGACACTGAAATTACTACCCTCACTCAGACTGTTCAGGGGTTAATGAGGTTTGCTGCAAAGCTTGAAGATAAAGGAGGACGGATGCCCAGCTGTGACATGCGCTTCAAAGCCTTTGAAGATGCCATTTCTGAAATCAAAAGAATTTTGAGACATCCTGTTCTTTCACTGGAGACCCTCTCAGGCATCAAGGATTTTCAGAGCTACATTCAGTAAGGGCTCAGCTGCTCCTGAAAATATCCCTTGGCTGAGAAAGCAGCCTTCCCCTGGGCTCCACCAGCCACCCCTACCCATCAAGTCTCGCTTACGATCAGTATATGGATGCTGGACTACCAAGTCACTGTATCAATAGATCTGTGAAGAAAATAACCCTTATTTCTATTATTGTTCCCACACAAGCATATACTTAAATGCTGGATTTTTCCAGTTCATCCTAAGTGTTTTCTAAATAAGCCATTGGAAGTAAATATTTCTGCTCATTTATAAATTTATCTCTTGTCCCCTAAAATATTGTGCATCTCAGTTCTAGTTTAAGAATAATCTGGACTGATTTCTGCATAACTTCTGTATTTCCCTTGCAGACAAAAAGTTGCACAAATGGATCCCCTTCACCATACACTATATGAGTTTCCTGACCTTAACAAGAACATAGAAGATATTGAGGAAGAAGCTGACCTAGTGTATGAACTTCTACAACAGAAAATACATCTGCATCAGAGTTTTCATTACTTGAACCTCAAAGGTAAGGCAGCCAGCAATTCATTGAAATAGGTGAATGTTTTCCATGAAATGGTAGGCTGTTTTTGTGGGTTTTGTCGAACTGTATAACATTTCAAAGATTCCTAGATTTTATCTTCCTATGGTAGCACAAACATGTAAACGCTTGCAGCATTTTATACTGACCTTCCAAACCCCATTTTATCTTAAAATGCCATGATTTTTGGCATCTTAAATTTCAGATGCATGTGCCAAGGTCACATCAGTCAGAAGTCTCATGAATCCAGATGTTTACATCAGGATTTAAAACCCCCTCAGTTTCACAGTATAGACTCTCAGATCATACAATGGAACAGCAAAGGATTTTTTTCTCTACTTGACTCCTCTGGCTCTTAGCAACACTTGAAGAATGCAGTATAGCAATAGTTTGTTTAATTAAAGCAGAGAGTCATAGTGCAACATCTTAGTGCTCCCATGGGAAAATGCATGACTTTATGTGGTAAGAAACTAGCTCTCCATCATCAAAAAATGTGAAGTCAGAACTGAAATCCTTGGCATTTTTGAAAGAACTACACTGTCTGTGCTTGAGCACAGTCTCAATCAGCTGCTAACAGCAGTAATGCCAATGTCACAGACTGATTCCTAGAGAAAGATGGGAGTGTATCAGTTGGGGATCTCGAACAGATGCTAGATCATCCACAGTGGCAGGAAGTTATCAGCAGTGTACTCTCCAAAGAGACAGCTGCCAAGGTATGAACCCCTAGAAGATAGATGTGGCCCACAGAAGACACAAGCTAAAGGTAATACACTCCCATTTACAGTTCCTCTGTGTTTCATTAGGATGAAAAAAAGACTGGCCTAGTCAAGCTTGACAAAAAAAAAGAAGGAAAAATCAACAGAATACAAAGATAAGAGAAGAGTGGAAAAAGGAATTACTTAATATTTAGGGTTCCCCTGCCCTGTTGTACTTCACAGTGCCTTTGGAGCCAGCTCTTCCACTTAGATCCCCCCAGGACTGGTCAGTACAGCTCTCCCAGGCTTCACTTCCCAATACAGCTGCATCTTGTGCAGATTCTGAGAAAGGCAGGAAGACAAAGAGACAATAAATCCCAAGGAGGTCAGTGGATGCACAGCTGAAGCATCCATAGTGCTCTCTGGTCACGTTCCAAGTGCACTACATCTTTCAGCCTCAGGAGATAAACAGCCCTATAAAAAGCACATGGGGGTGTGGGGAGAGGAAGACCTTGAATTTAGGCTGAGGTTTTGGCCAGGACCACAGATATTTATTGGTCCTGCTACCAAGCATCTAACAGCACAGAAATAACATTTCTCTCAAGATAATCAGCTTCTCTGGTATCCAGTAGAAAGCCTTGCTCCCTCCCATTGTCTTCATTTTGGGACCAGCAGTAAATCCTATGTACAGAGCCATACCTGCCTGCTTTTTCCCCTCATTCTTTTGTCTGGGGTAGAGCAGGATATTTGCCACATGGATCATCTAGGGTCACATTTGACACTTGTGCCCTAGACACATGTGGTGAATGGGCTCCTGCTGACCTCTGACAAGAGGTCAGGACTCAGAGACTTCTGCACATGTGTACATTGAGCTGGCTGACCTGGAAACATCAATATCTAATGATGAAATAAAATCACAGGAAAAAAACAAGATACAAGTGTCCTTAAAAGAATGTTTGCAGTTTATGAGATCTCATTAAGCTACGGGTTTCCAGCCTTGGCCCCTGGCTTTGCAGCTGCTGTGGTACAGTGACACAGTGAACACAACGTCCTAGGCTGTAAATCAAGCCTGTGCCAAGATGTTGTGTTTAACATAAAGGAACTTGGAAGCTCTACATCTCCTTCACAAACCAAGCATGAAAAATACATTTGGCCACTTAACAGAGAGCTGAACCACTGTAAAATATTCCTGCAATAGAATAGCTGCACAGTCTCTGGCTTAGATACCGAGTTACAGCAAGCTCTTGCCAGGTATTTTGTGTTAGGAGCTAACTTTAAACTGTACATTGCTTCCAAGAGTTCAAATAAATAGTGCTGGTTCCACACAATAACAGCTTCAATCAAAGCAAGTCCAAGGTCTTCAGAGCCAGATTCAAAGAACACAGGACTTGTCAAGTGCCTTGTCATTGACTTCACCTAGTGTTGGTTACTAGCTCAAAGCGGGGCATTAATCAATGATCTCCAGTGCTTTTTCACTGCTGACACATTATTTCTGGCTCATTCCACATGATTCCTCTTGGGAATCTGGGGATAACTCTGGGTTCCCTGGAGATCTGGAAAGCCTTAGCAGAAGCTTTAAATTATACGTTTTGCAAAAGGCCTGAGTCCTTTCCTCAGGCTGCTAATCTGCAAAAAAAATGTAATATTCTCCAACCTTTCTGATTCTGCTTATGGGAAAATTTACACTAAACAAACAAGAAGGACTCTTGCTGTAAAGCATTTTTTGCCTGGCCCACAAGCTTATCATGGAAATGCTTTTTTTAAAAAAAATACATCAACCCTGAAATTGGATTTTCCAGAGCCAGAGAAAACAAATAAATTCCTATTTGTAATCTAAATATTGACCTCAGTTCAGCAGACCATTTAGTTTTTGAATGCTATGCTGAATAGACAGGACAAATGCTTTCCTGGTCATTCGTAAGTTTTACAAATGGCAGAAACAATTCTCCTTTCTAAACTTCAAAACAGCATTAATGACAGGGGCTTTATGAAGTCAACAATGGCAGCAATGCATGGACTACTAATGAATGCAGATCAGAGATTTTATGAATATCAAGAACTATTCCTGTTTGGCAACTGGATGATTAACAGATTGAAAAGCTCGACTGAGAAAATGACAGCTCCTGTCCCACCATGCTGTCCCAAATCAAACACCTATGACGACAAACTGAATATTTTGTCATTCACAACAATTCAAGAATTAAATGCAACCACAACACAGTTGGTACTAAACCCTATTTCTGTTGCTACAGAGGCCATCAGCAACATAAGGAAACACTTCGAAGTGTCGTCACTGGCAGAACAGAAGACCAGTGGGATAAATTCTACTGTAAGATACTCAGAGCACACCAGGAACAATGCGCTCACTATGTTGGGTCATCATGCCTTGAAAGCAAGCAACATGCTGGAACAGCTCAAAATGATCAAGAGCCCAAACATCCAAAACTTGAATGAAAAGGTAGACACTGTGAATTTTGAATGAGAGCTAAACAAAAAATCTCTTTTTTTGTCTCTTTTAGTAGGTTTCATTTTAAGAGGGTGCTTACATGCATTTTTAAATCTGGAAAATGACACTTCCCTGGCACAGACATGCAGTCACGTCAGAAACAGCTGCACTTCTCAGCTGTGGTTACTACTACCCCTCTGGAAACCTTTGCTTCCAAGGCAGACTGAACACAAGGAACTGTTTAAGTAGTCTCCAGATTACATCAGTGTAAATTCATAAAGATTAATCCCAACTTCCTTCCTTGGGTAACTTAAACTAAGCAGAGCAACTTTTCCCTGGAGTAGATGGGGAATGCTCACATATCTTTTGCATCGCTCATTGGATAGGAAGAGATTTCTGTCCTGCAGGACATCAGTAAATACTTGATCGAGTACAGATCATCCATCTAGGCCTTTATCAAACTATATGGAGGGCTAGACACGGTACATGTTGTTTGAGTGGTGATCTGGATCCTTTAGAATAAGCTATTGATCCATGGGCTGCATGTGGTCATGGGACAGTTTCATCCTTTCTGCTTTGGAGGAGTAAAGTAAGGATCTCAGAGCAACACATGGAGCCCAACAAATGGTTCCTGCAAGGTTACTTGATGCCATGAGCTGCCATTGCATTCTTCAAGACGGGAAGGGGAGGGAACGTGTAACTGACAGTAACACTTGTCTTCGGAGGGACCAGACCACAAGCTTTACAGGGAAATCCCATCCTATGATCAGTGTTCATATGATGTCAAACATCTTCCTTCCTCCAGGAGTGTATCTCAGGCCTCCAGAGGAGTCCTGACATAAGTGTCCTCCTTATTGCAGATCTGTGGTTTGCCAGGAGACCAGCCCTGTGTCACAGCCACCTGTGGGGGAGCTTTGTGCCGGGACAGTAACGGACTCAGGCAGTGCGGTGGCCCACAGTGCAGTGGAGCTCTTCCTCTCTCCACTGCTGCTTTCAGGAAAACTGAGGAGACTGCTGTGTTGTTAAATAACTTGACTACTCACGTACAGAGGTCTGAGAATCAGGTGCTGTATATCAAACCTACATTTTTTCAGTGAAATGGATGGAGAATGAGTTTTGGGAACTCGCAAATCTATAAAAATCTACACTGCTCCTTAAAGAAAGATCAGTGACATAGTGATGCTATCCCAATAGCACAGACCTATCACAGTTCAGTACTAGGAATATTAAGTACCAGTCCCACCAAGAGATTGTGCCTCTAGCTATGCCCTCCTCTTCCTCACCACTGCCAAGATCTCACGGGTCATGCTGCCTCGTGCCTATAGAAATTAGTGGCATCAGGCTAGTATTGCCTATATGTTTACTGGGAAAGATTCAAATAGCACCACTTGTCAGTAGCTTGAGTATGGTCCATGCTTATCACAGTGGAATTATTGCTGTGCATAGAATTAAGCTCTATTTATACAACTTCATATTATTCTTACATTTGCCCTTAAATAATTTTTGCAAATAATTTCAAGATGAAGATTTTCTGCCCCTGGTGATGTTTAGAAAGGCATCAAGTAGTGAGTTGTACTGCACAGTAGCAATGAAAAATAACTCAAGCCAAGTGTGGCCAACGGAATAGGTGCCAAGGAAACAAAACAGACAAATTCCAAAATGCCACTAAAGACAGCTTGTTCTTATTAACAATCAGAGATGGTGCCTGTTATAGATATAGGCAGAACACATTTTCTAACAGAAATGTCATTCTGCTGTGGCTTTGTCCTGTCCCTGCAGGGTGCTTAGGCATCCATTTCCTCTTTTTAACATGCACTCGACACTCAGCATCACAGCTAACGGGTTTAGAAATGAGCAAGAGTTTAGAAATGAGCAATCGGGACACATGCCTGGGGCCCCAGGACACAGAGAGGCAGCAGCAAAAGGCATCAGCTGACATGGTGAGCTGCTGGGACATTGCCTTTGGCACTCATCAGCCTCAGGCAGCTCTGTGATACTATGAGTGAAGTATTTTGAGATGTTTCAGAAGGCAAACCATCACAATTTGAGCTGTTGCATGGAGAAACAACAAATCTCTTCCCTCTGCAGACTGCAGAGAGGTGGTACCTGTGCATTTCCTTGAGGCAAAGCCCCCAGCAAAGCAAAACCCTTGGAATAGAATCATGGAATCATTTAGGTTGGAAAAGACATTTAAAATCGCTGAGTCCAATCTTTAACCTAACACTGCCAAGTCCACCACTAAACCATGTCACTTAACATCTACTAAATTAATGGCAAAATCTAACTTCTAAAGACAAACCTTGAACTCTACTTTCCTTATTTGAGCCCTCTTAAGTGTATTTTTAACAGCAAGTCTTGTGTGAAAAGTCAGATTCAATTATGTGCCTTTTCTGTACTGAATCTGATCACCGATAAGCTGCAGTACTGCAATAAAAAATAAGTCAGCACCTTCTTTTAGAAACAGAAGGGGTTGTGCTTGATTCAGGCATTTTGTGAGGCCAGGTGAAGGCCATGATGTAGTAACTTCTGGAATTCCTCAACGGGTCCCCTGCTACATTTCAAAGCCACATCAAGTGATTCCAGCAATGATAGATAACCTCCAGAAAATGGCACTGCTATTTCTTATAATATTTCTAGGTTGAAAGCATTAGAAAAATGGCAGAATACAACAAACTGAAAGGCTCCCAATTTAATGGGCAACTGGAGAGGGCTATGAATCAAATTCAAGTTGATGGAGAAATCACTAAGGAGTACATCCGAAAAGTGAAAGACTTCTTGTTAGGTAAATATGCAAAGTTCTTTTTTTATATATATTCCAATATAATATAGCATAATAGCCAGAAAATGAAATTGCTGTATACACATGAAATTTTTTATCTACTTCCCAATCTGTGTAGTCTTTTTCAATCCCTTTTCACAGAATCACAGAATCACAGAACAACCAGGTTGGAAGGGACCCATCGGATCTTCTAGTCCAACAATTCCAATCTAACACTAAACCAAGTCCCTCAAGACCTCATCCACCCGTGTCTTAAACACCTCCAGGGAAGGTGAATCAACCACCTCCCTGGGCAGCCTATTCCAATGCCCAATGACCCTCTGCGTGAAAAACCTCCTCCTAATCTCCAGCCTAAATCTACCCTGGCGGAGCCTGAGGCCATTCCCTCTCGTCCTGTCCCCTGTCACCTGGGAGAAGAGGCCAGCTCCCTCCTCTCTACAACCTCCTTTCAGGTACTTGTAGAGAGTAATGAGGTCTCCTCTCAGCCTCCTCTTCTCCAGGCTAAACAACCCCAGCTCTCTCAGCCGCTCCTCATAGGGTCTGTTCTCCAGCCCCTTCACCAGCCTCGTTGCTCTTCTCTGGACTTGCTCCAGAGCCTCAACATCCTTCTTGTGCTGAGGGGCCCAGAACTGGACACAATATTCAAGGAGCGGCCTCACCAGTGCTGAATACAAAGGGAGAATCACCTCCCTGGACCTGCTGGTCACACCGTTTCTGATACAAGCCAGGATGCCATTGGCCTTCTTGACCACCTGGGCACACTGCTGGCTCATGTTCAGTTGGCTGTCGACCAACACCCCCAGGTCCCTCTCCTCCTGGTAGTTTTCCAGCCAGGCTTCTCCCAGTCTGTAGCTCTGCATAGGGTTGTTGTGCCCCAAGTGCAGGACCCGGCATTTGGCCGTGTTAAACCTCATGCCGTTGGACACTGCCCAGCGGTCCAGCCTGTCCAGGTCCCTTTGCAAAGCCTCCCTACCCTCCAGCAGATCGACACTTGCACACAGCTTTGTGTCATCTGCAAACTTGCTAAGGGTGCCCTCAATGCCCTCATCCAGGTCATTGATGAAGACATTGAACAGGACTGGACCTAGCACTGAGCCCTGGGGGACACCACTTGTAACTGGCCTCCAGCTGGATTTAACACCATTTACCACCACTCTCTGGGCCCGGCCATCCAGCCAGTTTTCTACCCAGGAGAGTGTGCGTCTGTCCAGGCCAGAGGCTGACAGTCTCCGCAGCAGAATGCTGTGAGAAACTGTGTCAAAGGCTTTACTGAAGTCCAGAAAGACCACATCCACAGCCTTTCCTTCATCCAGCAGCCGAGTGACTTTGTCATAGAAGGCGATCAGGTTGGTTTGGCAGGACCTGCCTCTGGTAAACCCATGTTGACTGGGCCTGATCACCCGGTTCTCTTGTAAATGCTTCATGCTTTTTTCCCTAGTCCTTCCTTCTCCCATATGACAGTACTTTGTATTAATTTTCCAATAGATCTTTTACATTCTGATTGTCTTTTTTTATTAATGTCCTTAATTTGAAGCATGCAAGTTACTCCCTCAGTTCCTGGTTTATCTGTGTAAGATAATATCATATAATATATAATGATCAGGCACATCTAATGCATCCTCACATTGTTATTCCTCCCCCTTCTTCCAGGCCCATAAATAGAGGCTCTCTGTAGGGAGCGTGGGAATTAGGACACATACCACTCCATAGTCTCTGTAAAGCTGTAACTCGAGGAATCAAAGGATTCTGGTAGAACTTCACAGCTTTCGTAAAACATAACAAAACAACCATATATACCCTAAAACATTTTCTACCCTCATGGTTGCGGAAAACTGCTGTAAGAAACAGATCCTAAGTTTTCTTTACGAGATGCACATCAAAGGAGTTCAAACATGGCAGGAATTTTTTAATCTCTTGAATGTAGCCAATCTCATAAGTGTCTAAGGATTGCATATTGGCAGTCCTGTAGCTGATTCATACCTCTACATACAGATGGGAGGGAGGGCAGAGGAGAGGACTCCCTTTGATCAGGAACATTTAAGTTATTTTATTGGACTGTAAGAAAAACTCCATTTCAGCCTTTAATAATTTTTATTCAATAGCAACTGAAAATTCCACCTTTGTCTCTTCTTTTATGTTTCTCAGTAGATATATGACATTTACTGACAATTCCAAAAGCTTTTTTTAATTGATTTTTGTTTTGTAAATTAAAGTTTAAAAACTATAAGAGCCGGGATGCACACAGTTATGTTACATTTGCTGTACTCTGCATTGATGTGAATGATAACTTTAGATTAATATATTTCTACAGAAAATAGCTCTCAGGAATGCATAATTGCTTGCATCGTTAATGTCTTCTATTTAATTCTTGGTGAGTTACTTTGGAGCATTAGCATAAACATTTAACACATTTCAAGGTCTTGTCTATGAAGGGAAGTGATCAGAAAACAGAAGTGATGTTGGGACTTCACAAGGCATTGACTACTCCAGTTCTGTGTCCCTGTGCCTCTTAGCAAAGAACTAGGACAAGCTCTTTCGTAAGGGAAGTCATCAAATTACACTCTTTTCTACTGTAAATTTCCATCCTATCTGAGTCTGACCCAAGTTCCTTCTGTAGCTTAGCCTGTCTCATTAACCAGCGAAGGAACCAATTCTCAATATTGTGGTGACACCAGGGAAGGGATTACACCCACTGGCCGGCTTGGAAAGCTACAGTCACACCCCAGTCTCTCCAGTGCCTCTTTGATCGGAAGGCCAGGGGAGAAATGGGCTCTGACACATCTAGCTGTGCCATGCACTGATTTAAAACCTTCCACAGGCTCAGTTCTACATCAGAATTTTAATAACCCAGTTCAAAGTGGGTTCAAATCCTCATTTTAGCCAGTTCTGACAACGTTAACAGCAGTACCTGGAAGCATAGTATTAAATTACAAAATGTTGGAGATAATTCTCTTACCCCCTTGCTGTGCCTGTCAGCTTTATTCTGCCACATAACTCAAAGGGCAGGCAGCCATAATAATCATTTATATTTCACTGGGAAGAAGGAGCAGCTTTAGGATACTATCAGCTCCATTTCTGTTGCAGATGAGAGCGCACCTCCAGAAGACATTGAGAAGGTAGCAAATTACGTTCTGCAAATAAACCTTCCTCTGACTCCACGAGAGCTCACAGGCATGCTTGGCAAAATCAGGGTCATTATGAAACCCTGTGAGAAGTACAAACTGAATGCGAGCAAGAGAAACCAGAAACAGGAGGAAGCTCAGATGCTGCTGTTGGAGGCGCAAGAAGCTGAGTGAGTGGGGTATTCTTGTACTGATGTACTGACTCCAGCCTAAGGGGCACTGTGCATGGTAGCACAGCTCCATGCCCCAGGCAGTATCCTAACACAGGAGGGAAAGCTCAGATGACAGCAGATGATTGCAATTTCCACAGGGCCTCTCCAGCAGGAGTGAGCCATGACTGCACAGGCTGCAGGAACCAACATGCTGCAAGGAGGCAGCTCCATCACCTCCTGGCTCCTCTGACTGCTAGGTCAAGGAAGCCAAGGCAGCTATGGACTTCCATGGTGAACTTAATGGATCATTTACATCTGGTTCACTGGGAGTTTTAAAATTAGGAGAAAGAAAATATGTTCACCCATAAGTGAGCTTTCCTTACTAGCAGTGCACCACCAGGCAGCCCACAGTATCCAGCCTCCCCTTTAATACAGTAACTCATGTACTCTCAGCACAAGGTCTTTCACTGAGGTTTCACTTCGCAAACTTACAGACCACAATTTCAATGGTTGTTGTTGGGCTAAGGGGCGCATTCCTGTATGTGAGCATGGGTGCATATGAAATATGTTCTTGCTTTGCTCTCCACACCACAATGCTCCATACGCTTCTATTTTTCCATTCTAGGAAAGGAGCTCAAGCTCTTCCGACAGTGGATGAAATTAATAATAAATTGAAAAATGTTATGAAGTCACAACAACACTCCAAAATCACCTTCATAAAGTTAAATGAAGAGATACAAGGCATCAGAAAACAAATCTCACAGGTATCTCACTGTAAAGCTTTTCATTTATTTACTACGTACATCTTGATGCCACTTCATCTTGAAGTTTCCTTAATGTAAACTCAAATAAGTAAAACTAGAATGTGGTGCAGGTATGACACCAACTCCATAATATTTAAGGGCCTCCTTTTCTTAATCAGTTGGCATTAATATCCTTTATTACTACACTCTGCAAGCTGGATGGACTTTGTGTGAGAAACTACAGCCTTCAATTGCTCTGTTTTAGGCTGAGAACCAAATGAACAAGACGTTCAACAAACTGAACGATTTCTCAGCAAAACAGTCTGAGATGGAAGATGAAATTGCCACATTGCAGGCAAAACTGCTGGTGAACAAGAATCAAGCTACAAAGGCCAGAGCACGAGCAGAAGCAGCACACAAGCAAGCCCAGAATATTGATAATGTAAGCCCTTCTGCTAGGTATTGTGGCAAAAAAAGATTCCCTTTATGTTTGATAGTATTTTTAATTTGGAAGTGGAACTATGTTGCCCTCCTTTCCTCAAAGCATTTTCCTTATCATAGAATCATAGAATCACCAGGTTGGGAGACACCCACTGGATGATCGAATCCAACCATTCCTATCAAACACTAAACCATGCCCCTCAGGACCTCGTCCACCCGTGCCTTAAACACCTCCAGGGAAGGTGATTCAACCACCTCCCTGGGCAGCCTGTTCCAGTGCCCAGTGACCCTTTCTGTGAAAATTTTTTTCCTAATGTCCAGCCTAAACCTCCCCTGGCGGAGCTTGAGGCCATTCCCTCTTGTCCCGTCCCCTGTCACTTGGGAGAAGAGCCCAGCTCTATTCTCTCCACAACCTCCTTTCAGGTAGTTGTAGAGAGCAATGAGGTCTCCCCTTATGCCATGCAGTGTAAAATGCCACAGGTTAAGAATGATTTTTATTTTATGTTAAGGCTTCTGCAAATAACATTTCTGTTTGCTTGAATGAAAGAAGACATACACATTTCTCTGGCTACTCCATCTCCATAACATTTTATCTTGTGCTGTGTATAAGACTCATAGTTACCATGGGCGCAATTAAACACAACAGAATAAATCACAAAACCAGATAGTAAAATATGTGAGTGATGGAAACAGCCTGGCCATTCATCCCATGCCATTCTCTTTCAGAGAAAAATGCTGTAGGAGTTACTTGGAGAATTTGGTTGGCCAGGTGGTTCAATAGCTCCAAATTTTGAGATTGCATTAAAGCAGCTAGAAATCTGCTAAAACTGCAAGAACCAGGCACCCAGAGTAAAGCCTGGAGCATGATCAAGCTTCTTGGTTATAAGAAACGCAGCAGAAATTTAAACTGCAGCCTTGACAGCATGGAATCAGCATGGAATGGAGTTAGCCAGTAAATATTGCTGCAGCTAACAATGTTAAAAATAACCAACAAAAAACCAAACTAATGCTACAGATAATTTATTAAATTTGAATACAGACTCATAGAAAAACTGATATTTCCAGAAAAACCCTAATGAAAGAAATAAAACCATCAGGCACCTTAAAAATCTTAAGCCATACTTTCTTTATATCCTCACCTTCCCTTGACACATTATTCCACTGGCAGTTTAATTGATTTTTATCAGGTTTTACAAAGCATTGCTCAACGTATACTCAGGGATATTTTTTTAATATTTAAGAGAATGAGAGATTTAAATTTCATACAAGGAAGATAATCAAAAAAGTTATGAAAATCTTTCCTTTGGTACACTAGATTAATTATGAGATGCTCTTAAACTAAGCAATGACTTTTTGTTACAGGAACTTGCTGACACTAAAAGAAAGTACACCATTCTCCAAGAAAAGCTAAGAGCCCAAGTACTACCAAAAGCAGCTCTAGAAAAAGTGAAGCAGCTGAAAGAAGAAGCAGAAAAACTGGCTGAAGAGACAGGGAAAAAAATTAAACGAATAACAGGTGGTATTCTCACTTCCATCATAAGCAGTGAAACAGTCGTGAAGTAAACTGAAGTCACACTTACCCACAGATTCTAACAGACTCAGTTCACCTGAAATCAGGTTTAAAACAACTTAACTAATAAAAATCTCTGTTTGAAGCTACCCAAGCAGTTTAAAAGCAGTTAGATTGATTTGGCTTATGTACTTTTTCTGACATAAATTGATTGCTACATGTAGAGTTTAAGAAGGGTCCACATAGAGATTTGCAGTGGTTTTATTCAGGCAGTTTAAAAGCAGGAAAAGTGCAAAATCTGCATAAAACTTGGCTGCAGGTTTAGCTGGAAGCTTTGATTTACACACTTGCTTTGGGTATTTGGAGCTTAAATCTTTCCTTTGCACTTTGTCTTTTCTTGCATTACCCGAGTTATGTCTTGTGGTATAGACAGTTGCAGGGTAGCTCTTTTTTTATCAGTCCACACATGTTTCCCTTCAGACATTACCTCTGAGCAATGGCAGAACAAGTCAAGTACAAGTACTGGCTTGTTCAAACATGCAGAGGAACATTTATGTCCCACAGAAGGCAGCAGGGCTCGAGTACATGCCTCAACCATGCCAGCCCACACTCTGGAGTCATCATCCACGAGCACTGACATTGAGATTGAAGCTGATGTGCCCTGGACCTGCAAGGCTGTGTCTGGGAGGCAGAGGGGTCATGGGTAGCAGAGACTGCAGCAGCTGCAGCATCGCTCCTCGCACAGCCTCCACACACACTCCTCACATGATTTCCGAAAATACCATGTAACATCAGCAAAGCACAGGCAGAAAATCTTATCCCTGGAGAAAATTCTTCAGGACAGGATCCTAAGAAATACTTGGAGCAAATACCTTGAGCAGAAGCATTAAAAGCACCCCAGTCACTCCAAACACCCAATGCACTGGGAACAGTGGGTATTGTGGTTTTGACCTATAACCAGTATGTTTACACTGGTCTAGCTTCACAGGGACCAGTGGAAACATTCCTGTAAATGAGAGAGAGGTAAGCCCATTACATTTGAATTGTCTAGGCTTTACACACATCAGTGGGCACAGTGTTCCTCTGAGTGCTTCCCTTTAAGCCAACTCCTTTAAAAGCTTCACATCCTGCCCCATCCTAGCTGATGGACAAAAGCACATGCTGAGAAATTAACTTCTTTAAGGCTGTCATGTTTCTCTTGCAGATCAGCAGCCAGACTTTTCCCTCCAGTTGCATAGATAACATTCCCCATTTGAAATGAGCTTATTGCCTCTAAAACTCCTGGGAGAAGAAACACTGTTAATTCTTGGATTCTACTTACATAACAAATGTGAGCATTATTGCATGTCTCTGCTCTTCCAGATTTGGAGAAGAAGCTTCAGGAGCTGAATCAAACCAAACAAGACAAGGCAGAGCAACTGAGACAACTAGAAGAACAAGTGATAGCCATTAAAAATGAAATCACAGAGCAGGAAAGCAAGTATGCAACATGCAAAAGTTAGGATATGGAAAGACCATCAGGTACAGTGCATTTAATTCTCCTGCCTACTCCCTCCTGAGCTTCCCAGCACTGAGGGCTGTCTCTGTAAACCCATCTGACGGCTCATACAGTATTTTGGAATAGGCAATAATGTAACTTTTTCTTGGGTTTGCTTTTTTTTGTTTTGGTTTGGTTTGGGGATTTTTTGTCCAGTTGAGTTTATATCAAAATAGGAAATATCGTTTAATAAACCAGCTGATAAACTAATTGGGGTGCAGTCTTTGAGAGAGCTCTAAAATACTCCTGCCCACAGCAGAGGTGTTCCCCTTGTAGGGGGTTGGAAATGCAAAATGAGGACTGATCAGAGAACTACAGGTAACTGCCTCAGAGGCTCGCGACACCCTGTGGCTTCTGCTGAATCCTACAATAACCCATGGCTGCACCACAGCCCCGCATGGGGCTGCACAGACCAGGATGGGGTGACGCAGGTGAAGGGCCATGGGCTTTTGTACCCATCCCGGCTGAAAGGAGCAGCATCCCCAGGGTACCATCACTTCTCCATCCCTGTCTTTTCACTGGGGCAGAGCAGAGGTGGTCACCAGGGACCCTTGACCATATGAAGGCCCCCTGTGCAGCACTGGGCCATTAGATGTGGGTGACAGAATCAATTCCCCAGTGCCCACTGGATGGCAGTGCACAGATGCTTAATGCTGAAAACAACTTCAATATCACTGTTAAAACGGTTGTTAAGAATCATTTGTCAATGCTTCTCTTGCAACACCTTTTTTAAAATGCATATGAGATTTTTCACGTTTTCCTTCATTAATGCAACCAGTAATTGGAGAATAAATCCAACTTTTCGGTTTAAGCAGTGAGCCTATAGAACCACAAATGTTGAAAAACAGTTGATCCAGCTTTTATCCCACAAGCAAAACTTCATGGAAGTCAGGGTTCACACAACAGTTTCTTGTAACCATGAAGAACACAGAGATTGACCCAAATTGTAATTTAGAATTCTTTTCCATTTAATGTGAAGAAGACTGGGGCTAAGCAAATGCTACAGAATGCCTAGGCTTTGAAAAAGACTGAAAGGAACTAAGCCTCAGTTTCAAGATCCCACCCATATTCCTGCAGGACACTAAGCAGACTAACAGTGGTTTTTCTTCGGTTAAAACCAGTTGCGTCATTCCTGTCTGGACCATCCCACGGCAAACATCCTTCATAGACTTTCTTTAGCTGGCACGAGAAGCCCAGCGCTGCTGCAGAGTGCTCAGATGCAGAACCAGACCACGTCTGTAGTGCAGAATATCTGTAAAGCATGGAATGCTCTGCAGGAACACAAGGCTCTTTACCAGGAGGACGGGTAAATGCTAAAAGTCTTCACACCAGCAGCATGTGTAACCAATGGTGTAAACAAATCCTTATCTAAGAGCAAGCATTGTTTTGATTCAACTGAGACAAGCTCTCCTCGGTTATCACTCTGTGTTTACAAGAGCCAAAGTAGCATTCCTATGTAGTGGGGGACTTGGGTGGGAATTGCTGGCATGGATGAGAATTCAGAGTTATTCCTCTAACTCAAACCAGCTGTGCTCCAGGGCAATGTGCAACATACACTACCCAAATAATACCTTCTATTGCAAAAAATATGGACTCAAATTAGAACTCTGATATAATCTAACAGAGACACCTGAATACGGGCTTGCGAATAATTTCTGGTTTAGTTTTTTTCTGAATTTCAGCACTTGAAAAAATTATCTACAAGGCACAATGCTTCATTAGGAGTTACTAGGTTACGGTCAAATGAGTGTATTTAGGTTGACTTTGCCACAATTAAATTGAGCATCTCTGGCTTACTTGGAGAACACACTCTCCAAGCTGCTCACTTGCAGGTCTCCAGATAATGAAGGATTTTCTGCAGTCTTTAATGCAGCCCTGCTGCACTCCACCTGAAACAGGTAAACTGAAGCACCTAGAAAGAATTTCCCAATTGCATATAGATCAAAATGATTTCATTCATGGATTTAAAAACTTGAATTCACAGTCAGAAAGTTGACTTGCTCCTAAAATCCACTGCTGGCTGTGAGATTTGCCACATGGCTTTTGACAGGCCACAGGGATAAGAAATCTGTAAACACAAGGCAGCCATAGTCTGGAGGGAAGATGTATCCACATGGGGAAAACAGAAATCACTGGAAGAAAAGCGGAAACAGGAAGAAGAAAGTCAGCATGGAGTCTGACCTCCTCTGCCTTTCTCCAAGCATGCTCAGACATACGAAGTGAGAAGACGTGACAAGACCAGTGGCTACAGGACAACAACCCATCCTGTGACAGCTTCTGAGGTTTACGACTGTGCAGCATTACCCATTGGAAGTGGTGCAAAAAAACTTTTGAAGTGCTTTTGCAAAGTTAATTTCTGGGGAAATGCTATATCTAGACCAAAAATACTTATTTTTAGCTCCCTCTGGCCCTCTTTCTTATGGGTGGAAGTGGCTCTAAAAAACTGTTTCTTGGGGAAAAGAAAGATTGGAATCACTATCTTGCTTTAGAGGATTTTCACTTCAGTGACATTAATCAAAATGAAAACAACACTTAACCAAATCCACATACAATTAAAGATACATTAATTAAAAGTTATCTCATCAGCTCTAGTTGATAGGCGTTCAGCCTCTGCAGCATTACAATAAAATGGGTGACCAAGTGGGTCCCAGTGAGGTCAAATTGTGAAATTTAGTTCTTTGAGAAGCCTTCCAACCCAGCACCCCCATGGTGACCATGGCTATGGGTGACAGTGGCTGCTCCAGTCCGTGGCTCTAGCTTGATCCTTGATACCATGCAGCAGGGTCACCCCAAGGCTGGAACACAGCGCATTGTCATGCCATCCGTGACAAGGTAAGAAGAAGCCTAATCACAGCAGCAAAGAGCTCTGGAGGTAAGTTTAGCCCTTTTTAGGTTTAGGGGAGGGTAGAACTTCCACAAGTCTATGACACGGGAAGAAAGAATTAAAAAAAAAAAAAACAAAAAAAAAAAACCACAACAAAAAAGATGGTGAAAACTCTATTAAAAATTGAAAATATATAGGACATAAAAAAAACCAGTAGCAATGAAACAGTCTTTCCTTGCACAGTCATATATGGAGTGACGCTACTGCTCATCTGCCATAAAACAAAGAAGTTTCTAACCACATCAGAGCGAAGAATTTTCTGTTAGTGGGACAAAAATGTTTGTTATACTGAAGTTTAAAAACAAAGCTGTGCTGTGATATACATGACATTGTGAAACTGAAGTAGTTTTGTGAATCTAGGAAGCTGTGTTACAAAAGAGGTCCAGTATTACAATTCCTGCCCTGTCAGCTTAAAATGGTTTAATTTCCTGTATATCTTTAATGAAACAGCCCCAAGAGTTCTTCAGTCAGGAGTCCTCGGTTATGTTTCAAACTCGGTATTTAACCTCTAGGGCAGGTCACTTGGTATCTCTCTGTTTCTGCTTATCCATCTGTAAAATGAGAACGAATGTATTTACCTACGTTGGCAAGGTTTGCTGGGACAGCAGACTGTGATGCATTTCCACTCTGGCACAGCAAATAGTGAGGGCAAAGTGTTCTTGAGGGACACCGGTACCTGGTAAAGATTTACAAAAGTTTACACATTACACGTGCACAAGCAAGTCTTGGATGTGTAAACCCCGGCATCTGTCCCAGCCTGTCACTGGCATGACTGTTCTCTTCAAATGCATCCATCCTTTGTACCTGCTCCTCAGTGTTTATTTACCAGTAAACCTTTCCCCCAGGTGCCAAGGTGACTTTGTCGCCAGCTGATGAAGCTCCCATATCCCCCAGCAGAGCCCAGGGAACCGGAGAGGCAGCTCCAGCACAGCTGCCAAGAGTCCTTGGAAAAGCAGCGGCACCACATGCTCCCAGATAACAGCCTGGTGGTGCCCACCCCAGACTCAACGGGGCTCTCTGCCCATGCCAGGGCCGGATCCAGCCCTGTGGGGCAGCGTGGCCACCACTCCCAGCAACAGCATTCCTGAGCCGTGTGTGCTCTCACCGCAGCACCAGGCAACTTGGGGCTGTCAAGCATCACGTGTGACAGCTGCCAACCCCTCGGCCCTTCACTGGTATTTTGGCCTTGCTGTATGAGTACGCTCCATCCATCCACAGAATCATAGAATGATTTAGGTTGGAAGGGACCTTAAAGATAACCCAGTTCCAGAGCCCTGCCATGGGTAGGGACACCTCCCGCTGGATCACCTTGCTCAAAACCTCACCCAATCTGACCCTGAACACCTCCAGGGATGGGGCATCCACGAGTTCTCTAGGCAACCTGTGCCAGTGCCTCCCCACCCTCACAATAAAAGAATTATTCCTAATGTCTAACCTAAATCACCTCTCTTTTGGCTTACAACCTTTCCCACCCCAGCTTTCCTGCAGCCCCCCCTTTAAATACTGGAAGGATGCTGTCAGGCGTCCCTGGAGAATTTTTTTCTCCTAGGTGAGAAGAGAATCCATCTGTCCATTCATCCATCCGTCCGTCTGTCCATCTGTACATCCATCCATCTCTCTGTCCGTCCGTCTATCATCAACCCTTCCATCCATATGTCCATCCATCCATCCATCCATCCATCTGTCCATCTGTACATCCATCCATCTGTCTGTCCATCCGTCCATCCATTAACCCTTCCATCCATATGTCCATCCATCCATCCATCCATCCATCCATCCATCTGTCCATATGTCCATCCATCCGTCCATCCATCTGTCCGTCCGTCCATCTGTACATCCATCCATCTGTCTGTCCGTCCATCCATCCATCAACCCTTCCATCCATATGTCCATCCATATGTCCATCCATATGTCCATCCATCCATCCATCCATCCATCCATCCATATGTCCATCCATCCATCCGTCCATCCACCCATCCATCCATCCATCCACCCATCCATCCATCCACCCATCCATCCGTCTGTCCGTCCATCCATCTGTACATCCATCCATCTGTACATCCATCCATCTGTCTGTCCGTCCGTCCATCCACCTGTCCATCCATCCACCTGTCCATCCATCCATCCATCCATCCATCCACCTATCCATCCGTCCGTCTGTCCATCCATCCATCTGTCTGTCCGTCCGTCCATCCATCAACCCTTCCATCCATCTGTCCATCCATCCATCTGTCCATATGTCCATCCATCCATCCATCTGTACATCCATCCATCTGTCTGTCCGTCTGTCCATCCATCAACCCTTCCATCCATATGTCCATCCATCCATCCATCCATCCATCCATCCATCCATCCATCCGTCCATCTGTCCATCCGTCTATCCATCCATCCATCCATCCATCCATCCATCCATCCATCCACCTATCCATCCATCCATCCATCCATCCATCCATCCATCCATCCATCCATCCATCCATCCATCCATCCACCTATCCATCCGTCCGCCCATCTGTACATCCATCCGTCTGTCCGTCCGTCCATCCATCAACCCTTCCATCCATATGTCCATCCATCCACCCATCCATCCGTCCGTCCTTCCCAGGTCCCCAGCCCCCCCCCAGCCCCCTGCCGCAGGCAGGACGGGGCCAGACGCTCCCTCCCCGGCCCTCGGGGTTCCCGTTCCCTTCCCCGAGGTCCGCGGGGTTGGGGCGGGAGAGGCGGCCCCGCGGGGGCGGGGGGCGGGCCGGGGGGCGCCTGCGTGGAGCAGCCGGAGTCGCGGCTTTTGGCGGCGGCGCCGAGGGAAGCCCCGGACCGTCCCGTGCCGCCGCTCGCCATGGGCCGCCTCTCGCTCGCCCTGCGCTGTTGCCTCCTCGGTAACCGCCTTCCCGCTCCCTCTCCCGCCGCCGGGGCAGCGCCGGGGGCCTCCGCGGGGCGCCCCGACCGCCCGCGCTCCCTTCTCACGCCTCTCTCTCTTTTCCCTGGGCGGCCGCGCAGCGCTCTGCTCGGCGGCGGCTCAGGAGCCCGAGTACAGCTACGGCTGCGCCGAGGGCAGCTGCTACCCGGCCACCGGAGACCTGCTCATCGGCCGCGCCGCTCGCCTCTCCGCCTCCTCCACCTGCGGCCTCCGCCAGCCCGAGCCCTACTGCATCGTCAGCCACCTCCAGGTGAGCGCCCCGGGGGCAGCCCGAGCCCCGCTGCGGCGGCAGCCGCCGCCAGGTGAGCGCCCCCGGGTCAGCCCGAGCCCTCCTGCGTCATCGGGCACCTCCAGGTGAGCGCCCCGAGGGGTGGCGCTGGCCCGGGACGCCCTGCCTGGCTGGGAATGAGATCCCGCGGTGAAGGAGGCGGCGGGAGAGGCCGCCCGCGGGCACTGGGATGGGAAGGGGGTGCGGGCAGGGTCTCCCGTGAGGCAGCCTCGTGTCCCCGTGCGAGACCTCACGCCCCGTCGGAGCATCCCCGGTGCAGCGGAGCCAACGGCTCCCGACTCCCCGTTTTCCATAGTGAAGTGAACAAGGAGGAATGTGCTCCGGTTAGTGCTTGATTTTGAGACTTTTGCTGTGTAGACGACTTCCCGATGGAGAGTGTCTGTAGGACCCGGGTAGTGATAAAAACCCCAAAGGTCGTTACTCTTTGAAACAGAAGCAGTTCGCAGCCTTAAAATCTCTGAGGCAGAAGGGGTAGCGGAGAAGAATAAAATATCACTTATAAGTGGAACTCTGTTGGACTGAAAGTAAGGGGATAATCTCTGGGTGAATTTACTGTGGAGACAATAGGGACGGATTCTGCTGCTTGGAAGGAAAACCACGGGAAGCAGGAGGAGCCCTGCCTGAGAGGCTGGAGCACTTGGACTGTTTGTGCCTTGAAGTTACCAGGTCTTCCCCCCCTGCCTTTAATTTGGCTCTGCTGTGCTGTCTGCTAGAGTTATTACTTGATTTAACACAGGAGTTAGCTTTGCTGGAACATTTTTTGAATATGTCTGAATTAATGTTGCCGAAATTAACATCTCTGGTAGAACATCTCTGTTATGTTTTCTTGTCAAGAAAAATGCTGAATTGCCAATAGTAAAAAAAGCATCGATTTAGATGTTCACATGTGCCCTTCAGATGTTCATTCCCAGTCCAACGTTTGGGATGTCCCTAGTTACTTCTGAACTGTAAAATGGTATTGAAGAAATTGTGGGAAGTTGCCATGTATCCTCTCAATTACATGGGTCTTGGCTACACACTTCGCAACTTTGTGCCTTCTAGGATTCAGTTTTGGTGGGAGAAGGACCAAGTCACAGAATGAGGCACGAGCTGTGGTGCTGGGGGAGAGGAGCCTGGAGCTGGTAGGAGGGAATGTCTTTCCCAGACCCCCCTACTCTTGCCATGTCCTCTGCTGGAGGAGTCTCCAGGGGCTTGTGGGGGCGAAGTTCCAGGCTTGGGAGGAGCCACTGAAGCTGAAGTTGGTGAAATGGAAAGCTTGGGTGGCACAAACCTGCCAGCTCTCACATTCTTGGCTGATAAAGCGTTGCATTTGTCTCCATAAACCTGCTAGAGGAATGATGCCATGTAACTTTTGACAGTGATGTGTTGTGGGTGTGCTGGGGCTCCCTGGCTGCAGTGCAATGAGCTTCTCTCCCTCCTCTGTTCCCTCCAACCTGCCAAACTGCCAGCTGGTTTGGGCAGGAACCCTCCTTTTTGGTTTGGTTCCCACTGTACCTTCCAAAATTGAAAAGTGGTCGTTTTAGTCGCCAGAACAATGCAAAACCAGCACTGTTCGTAGTAATAGTCACAATGGTTTTTTGTCTTGATAAAGAAGCAACTGGCTTTCCCAAGCAGCACGTGCCAGTCAGACTTGCAGCCAGCTGGTTTTTTATGGGCACTCCTTGTGGTGTGTGGAAACTGGGTTTATGTGCATACCTTGGGGTTGCAATCCAAGGTGAAGATGTTAGGTTAAGTAGGAGCTTGACAAGCTGGATTTAGAGTAAAGTTAACCCCATGCTGAAAGGGCTTGCTCACTAAATCACTGAGGCTCACTGGAGGTATCTTTAAATACAGAGAACTTAACATCTTCAAGCTAGCTCCCAAAAGCCAGTGTTGTTTTATACAAACTGTTGAAGATGCAGTTTTGCATGAGTACATTTATACAGAAGCAACTCAGCAATTTTCTGTAGATGCTGGCTTGGGTTCCGACTTCTGCTGGAGAATACATGTGCTGGGAGAGATTTCCTGAAACTGCAATTTCAATAGAAAACGTACTTCTAAAAATAAAGCGTATGGAATTCCTGGCATGTTTTCCATTTCACAATTTGCATTAATTCATAAAGGTAAATACACTTATCGTTTGAACAAAAAAAATACCTTTGATGACTCCTGCAGGCAAAATGAGTGGAATGTGATACGGATGGAAAATGCTGTTATCTGCAGGAAACAACTATTGCCCCGTGGATAAAATCAGTAATGCTGATTATTTTGTTGTTTCAGGAGGACAAAAAATGTTTCATATGTGACTCCGAGGATCCCTTTCACGATACTCTCAATCCCGACAGTCATCGCATTGAAAATGTTGTCACCACATTTGCTCCAAACCGCCTGAAGCTCTGGTGGCAGTCGGAAAACGGTAGGGAGAATTGTCTGGGACCCATTTCCAGGACTGGGAACTGCTTCCACTTCTTGTGTTTAAGGGTACCTGCGGGTTTGCTGTCACTGCAGTGTGAGGGATCCTGCTGTTTGAGGAGGGCTGAGTAAAACTGGCTGCTTTTGTGTGCCCCAGAGTGACCCTTAATCCATAACAAAGACCACTCTAGCCTCAGTGGGTGAAAGAACCATCTCACAACTTTGCAGGAATCCTTTCCTAAAGAGAAAAGTTTCACACACAGGCTCCAGATCTCCCTCACGTTTGGGAGCAGAGCAGCCTTCCAGGAGTAAATATCCTGGGGTAGTGCTGCCAAGGAAGCACCACAGGGCTTCCCTGAACTCTCCCCTGAGCTTGGCTGGAGGGAGGGCGAGTTAGGAGGAGGTTTGGGCACGGAGCCGGGGCCGCCATCCCGCCTGCAGACCTCCCGCTTCCCTGTCCTCCCCCAGGACAGCAAAGCCAGGGATATCTCTTACCCTGCAAACTGCTTTCTTCCTCCTGGGCTCCCCGAATTCCTGTATCCATATGCCAAACAGTAAAATGAACCCCAGAAAAAAAGCTGGCTAGTTAAAAAAAAAATATTGCGTGTTAATTCAGTGGGGTTTTTTTTAAAAAAAAAAATCCTTCCTCTGCTGTTCTTACTTTTATGGCTTTTGGCATGCCCTCGTACACAAAACAAGGCGTTGAGGTTTCTCAGACTGCAGTCATACCCTGAAGCCTTTAAACCAACTGGACAGGGTGGGACTCCTGCAAATACATCGGCAGTACCTGTCTTACTGTACATTAAAATAAAATGGTAATATTTGTAACATTTCTGCTGGCAGGTAAAGAAGAATTTTCTTGAAATCCTCTTATAACAATTTATATTTGACTAGCAAGCTGCTTGTCTCCAGTGGCTCCCCTCTAGCATTCCAAATAATTCATGTTTTTTGCAACAGGCTTGGCAGCGTTCACACAGAAAAGTTCTTGGCTCATAAGGTCATGAAAATGTCCTTCAACAATAAAAAACAAATGATTCTTTCTGTCCAATTCATGTTTTCTTCCATGCAGGCATACAGTAGAAGAGACCATTGTTGCATGCTCTACATAAAGTTACAGCTGGTCAAAAATTTAAGTGCCTTCTTGGTTTATTATTTTAATTTCTTACCCTTTATCTTCTATGTAAATCTTAACTTGATGTTTTTGGGGTTTTTTTTTTTTAAGTTTCTATCTAGTGTATAATTAGTATTCAGCTGTTATGAGAGGTCTTTTCGTATGACAAAATAATACTTGTAACTATTTTTCTTCCTTTCTGCGTAGAGTCCCTGACTGTAGGTACAGCAGAGTTTGGAAATGCTTTTGCTTGTCACTGGCTTCGTAGCTCTCACAGCTGCGAAGTGGGGCTGTAATAGTTTCTTTAGCAGTGCTTCGAAACCAGGTTGTAAATGAACTGCCCCTGCATCTGGGTGGGTAGGAGAGTGTTATATGAGTGAAGAAAAGTGGGAAACAGTCCCCACCAGTCATCGGTGAGATTGGGGTGTTAGGCCTTCAAATGCTTGTGACTTTTTTGCTGCCTGATAGCAGTCCTCAACCTTACCCTGCACCCAATGGTGTTATCCCTGTTATGCAGTATGAAATACTGGCAGTGATGTTGGTGTAACGTGTCCACACAGGAATCTCATGTGTGATGGTCTTCAGCAGATCCTCTGTGTCTCCACTGTGCCTTGCTAATTAACTCTCTCAGTGGCAAAGGCCATCAGGGCAAAGAGTTTTGACAGAATTTAGGTGCAGGGGCAGATGGGTATCTGTTTGCTGCACAGTTTCTTTTCTCTCCCCTGCAGGTTTGGAAAATGTGACTATCCAGCTGAACCTGGAAGCGGAGTTTCATTTTACTCATCTCATTATGACCTTCAAGGTACGTAAGCCACAGCCTCACTTGAACTCCAAAGCATAAGGAAATGAGATGCCTTGTAGTCCTTCACATCTGTTTGATGTTTGGGATTTGGGCTTTGTCTGAACTGTTTTGCCTGATTTTTTTAGAGCTGCCAACTGTTAGCTCCTCCTGAAACTGCAGGAAGGCAAAGTTGTGACTTGTGGATTGAGTTGTATGTGAGCTCCAGTGAGGCTGCAGAAGGAGTCATACTGAAGTGGGGTTTGGATTGGTTGTCTCTCTGTGGTGGCTATGTTCTAAAAGTTCATTAGCTTAACCATTGGTAGCAAGGATTTTTCTTCTTAAAAACAAACTTGGCCATGGTATCAGTTTTCATTTGGCAAATGTAAGGGTCCTCAGGAAGAGGGAACATCTGTACACAAAGTCTCTTTGTTTCTTTACAAACAGATGTCTTGGAATGGCAGATTGTCCTGTACATCCTAACTCACAGGCAAGCGCAAGTGGCAACTTTCAGCTGAGGTTTCAGTTCCTGTAGAACTAAATCTCTGCTCTTTGCATGTAGACAAATTATCTCCTACATTTTAACTCAGCTTTTGCTCATCCAAAGAAGAGCTATAGAGCTGTTGAAGGGCCTGGAGAACATATCCTACGAGAAGCAGCTGGGGGAACTGGGGTTGTTTAATCTGCAGAAAGAAGGCTCAGGGGAGACCTTATTGCTGTCTAAAAACTGCCTGCAGAGAGATTGTAGCAAGGTGACTTTCAGTCTCTTTTTCCAACTAACAAGTAACAGGAAGAGAGGAAATGGCCTGAAGTTGTGCCAGAGGAGGTTTAGACATGTATTAGGAAATATTTCTTCATTGAAAGGGTTCTTGAGAATTGGAACAGACTGCTCAGGGAAACAGTGGAGTCATCGTTCCTGGAGGTATTTAAAAGACCTGTAGATGAGGCACTTAGGGACATGGTTTAGTGGTGGATTTGGCAGTGTTGGGTTTGTGGTTGGACTAGGTGTTCTTAAAGGTATTTTCCAACCTAAATGATTCTATGATTCTGGAAGACCTGTTTCCTCTTTCCTGCTGTGTTGGCTTGGATTTCTCCACAGCTGAGGTGGAAGGTGGTCCTTTCTGCTGGCCCCTGGCAGCAAAGGACTCCCTGGAGACCCCTGACGTGATGCAAGTGCTGTGGCTGTTGTGCCCTTGTGCTGCTGGACTTGGTCTGCTGTCAGGGGGAAGGCTGTGGGGGAAAGATTGTTTTAAAGATAATTTATTGACTTTGTGTGGGAGACACTTGAGCTGCTTTACCTCTGAGAAAGTTGGGTGACATCTTCAGCCAGGAAGCAGAAAGAAAATTTCTTTCCAGCTTTTGTGCTTGACTGTCATAGAGCCTTCTCTGAATACATAAAACTAATGAAGAGGCTGTTGGCACTTCTTGGTAGGTGCAAGCCAGGTGTTTAATACCTGCTTTTTGAAATGCAGCTGATAAACTTAAACATAAGATTTTTAGGTCAGAGGGATTAAAAAATCTTTCTAAAGTTTCATTAGCTAGTTGTTATGGAGTTGAATATGCGCATGTAAGAAAGACAGTGGTCTGTGAGAAGCAAATGCAACCTGCCAGAGTCTTGTCAAGGGTATCTGGAGTAGGGTCACTGGGACTGTAGGAGTCAAATGTAGCAAGAATGGATGAAACTGAACTTCTCGATCTCTTTAAAGAAGGTTTTCTTAATGGAGCACAGGGAGCAGCTGGCAGAGATGCTGCAGAAGGTAGTGGGGTCAGACAAGGAGGTGGGAAATCCCAGGGCTTTTCTGAGCATCAGGGGAAACTGCTCAGCAAGAGCTTCTGAAAATGGTACCCAAGGCAGGAGAGGAGGCCTGTTAGGTCATTTGCAGGTTAGGCAAGGAGGTTTGGCAAGAAAGAATGCTGTACTACTTTCCACAAGCACTGAAAAAAAATTCTTTTGGGTTCTTGAAGCCCTATCCTAACACCCAAGTTTGAGAAAGGATTTGAATCCATGAAACTAGGAATTCATTTAGATCTGGTAAGAGTGTTCAAGTGCTTGGTATATCATCAGAAAAATATTTCAGTATTTCAATATGTTGGAAGTGGTCAATGGAGGGGAGAGAGCTTAAAATCCAGACACGTGGATTGCTCACACTTAAAAGCGCTCAATGTAAATGCAAGTAATCTTTAACTGAATAAAATCTCTTCTGTTTTTTCTTACTATTAGACATTCCGTCCTGCTGCAATGTTGATAGAAAGATCATCTGATTTTGGAAAAACATGGCAAGTATATAGGTATTTTGCATATGACTGTGAAAGCTCGTTTCCTGGGATTTCAACTGGACCCATGAAGAGAGTGGATGATGTCATTTGTGATTCTCGATACTCCGACATTGAACCTTCAACAGAGGGAGAGGTCAGAGATTTTTTTTCCCCAATATGTTTATTCTATAGACTTTTTCCATGCAAACACAGATTCTCTTATTTTGAAAGCTAAATTTTTCATTGTACCATTTTTTCCTCCAGGTAATATATCGTGTTCTAGACCCTGCTTTTCGAATTGAAGATCCATACAGTCCAAGGATTCAAAGTATGTATGCAGTTACCTTTCAGGCTCATTTGAAATTATTTCTGTACTTATTTGCTTACAAAAGCTGGGAAGCCACAAATAAAGCTATGCATTAGCCCCAGTAACTGTTTGTTAGTCACATGTATACATTTGTGGTATGGCTTGTTTTCCAGACTCCAGCAATGACATGCTGGGAAATAACTATCGGTGTCATCAACTCAAGTGATTGCTCTTTTGCACATCATTGGAGTTGGTCCATTTCTTAACTGATCAGGGATTTATTTTCATAAAGGACCCCTTCTTCCCAAAATACATGCGGTCACCAAGAGAAACCTTGGAAGTGATCCCGTAATTGTACGGTATTCAGAAAGCAAAGAAACAGAATTGTGGAAGTACTTACATCATTTTGAATTTCCAGCTAAAATAAGGGAGGCTGTGTTTTAGTTTTTATAACATCTGAGTAACAGCTTTAGAATGGTTGGTCTTGGGAGTACTGCATGGCTAGACCACAGTAATACGGTTGTAAAACACAAGTAACTAGTATTCATGCACAGTCACGACAATGCAGGAATGCAAAGGTGGAGAGATCTGTTGCTGAGCACGGCTCAAAGAGAAACCTTGTGGAGCATTTGGCATTAGTAGGAAACTGCTTAACTGCTTAACACCTTAAATTTGACCTCCGATTTAGTATTCGTTCATGGTTTCAGTTCATGTCCTTCAGTGTAAAATTAACTGGAGAAGAAGAAATCTACAGCAGAAGAATGTCTGATAGGGGCTGTATCAATTAAATGTTTTTTTAACTAACTTTTTAAAGGAGAAACTACTTCCCTGGGCTTGAAAAAGCATTTCAAGCCTAATTTCAAGGCTGTACAACATTATTTAGGATTCATAATATCAAAATGAATACATGGACTGAACTAGTTACTGCAGTATTGTCTTCCCATGGACTATCCATTGGGAACATCATCTTTATATGTGGTCACTGATGGGATGTTGCTTTTTTCAGCAAAATGTAACTACTTTAAAGGGGTGTCCATGTAAGAAAGATGAATGTACTCGTCTCTTGTTTCCAACCAAAATTTTTTTTTTTTTCAAAAGCTTCGTAACTCTAAAAGCCCCTGGTCCACTTGTCAGTGGTTCCTCAATAGCAGGTCCTTTCCCTTCTTACGTTTTAAAACCCCAAAGAACCAGTGTCTCCTTGGTGGTACTGTTGCACGTGCCTTTAATATTTGCGTTTGTGCCTGTCTGTGCCTGTTATAAAACAGATTAGTATTTATACAGTGATCATCCTGTAATAAAATAAGGTGATTTTTTTTTTTTTTTAATTTGGGAGTATGAAATGTTGTGATGAATAGTACATAAGTGCTAGAATTAAATCTGATCTAATCTGCTCATAGGAAGTGTGCTTGGGAAGTCACTCCTGGCTTCCTCCCATTCAGTACGATATCTGGTAAATAATTTGAAAATGTTGTTGTGGTTTTGTTTTTCTTTCTGGTCCCCTGCAGACCTATTAAAGATCACAAATCTGAGAGTCAAATTTGTCAAGCTGCACACACTGGGAGATAATCTTTTGGATTCAAGAATGGAGATCAGGGAGAAGTACTACTATGCCATCTATGACATGGTAGTTCGTGGGAACTGTTTCTGCTATGGACACGCCAGTGAGTGTGCACCAGTGGATGGCTTTAATGAAGAAGTAGAAGGAATGGTAAATATTCACACCTTTTCTGCCTAAAGCTGTTCCTGTCTGTTTTTTAAGGTGTGTAAACTCACAGCATGCTGCCCCACCCTCCCCACCCTTAATTTTCAAGCAAGAAGACTATTAAACCTACTCTTCTTCAGCAAACATATCTGTTATTTGTGTTAATCATGCACAGATAGCTCAGATTAGGAGGAAAAAGGTTTAGCATTCTTTTTCTAATTATGTTAAACAGCTGATGAAATTAAAAGGTTGGGATGCAGAAAAGGAGTATAACCTTAGGAGCCAGAGATGGGGTGTGGGTCAGCTTGGGTTACCCTAAAACTGAAGAGTGGAATCAAATGGTGAAACACATTTGTGAATCAAACATGACCTTCACTTGTATCGGTTGTTATCATCTGAGAAGTGGAAGCTCTAGCCCTAATTAACACCAAGCTCTGAAGGAAAATCCTGCTGCCTCCATTGTATGCTGTTGTAGGAGTGCCACATCCCTTCTGGGTTCTGGTTTTCCCATGTTTTTTTCTTGATAAGCAGTAATAGCACCCCTGTTAATGAGTGAGTTATTAACTGGGTGAAAAAGTGGAGATATAGGGGAGGTTGTATAGGTTGCCCCAGGGGCCATGAGATGCTGGCATGCAACCCTCATGCTGTACCCTTTCAGTGAGTGTCTCTGTCTGAGCAACAGCAAGACTGGCTTTGACTTTAAAATCATGGCTGCAGTTCTTGTAGTCCCCATCAGTCACTGTTGGTCAGCATAGTACTTGTTCAGTGCATGTCAGAAGCAAAATCTGGGGTTGATGGATAAAGCCCATCCAAACCATCTTATCTTTGCTTCAAGGACCAGGGTAGGGCTGGAAAAAAGGTGCTGGGCTAGTGGTGATGCAACTACATGCATGTTAATAGCTAATTAACAGCTAATAAACAGGTAGCTTTTAGGTCCAAGAGGCTTTTGTCATTATTTAGGTGGAACTGTAGTCTCCTTGTTCATTCTGAAAGTGTTCATTCAGCAAGCAAAGGATGATCTTATGGTCCTTTATGTTCTCTGGCATGCAGTTATGTGCATTAGAGTCTGCAAAAGCATATCCATTATGTGCTAGCTGTATTTTACATTAACTGGAGCATGGAGTGCTTTTCCCCTTCCTCTTCTATAACGAACTATATATTCATCTTTGTTTTTCTGTTTGTTTTTTTTTTTTTTTGTCTTTTTTAAATGACAGGTCCATGGACACTGCATGTGCAGACATAATACCAAAGGGTTAAACTGTGAGCAGTGTATGGATTTCTACCATGATTTACCCTGGCGACCCGCTGAAGGCCGCAATAGTAATGCATGCAAAAGTGAGTTTGAGTAAAATATAGATCTGGAGTCTGATATGAGCATTACATGCTGTTACTTGGGAACTGTGACATTATATATAAATCCTGAATGCACCTTGGTTGGCTTTTGTGTGTCTTTTCTGCAAACTTGCATCTCCTGTGAGATGACTCTTTACTTTCTGTGTTTGCCACAGAGTGCAATTGCAACGGCCACTCCAGCCAGTGCCACTTTGACATGGCAGTGTACATGACAACGGGGAATACCAGTGGTGGTGTGTGTGACGATTGCCAGCACAACACCATGGGACACAACTGTGAGCAGTGCAAGCCTTTCTACTTCCAGCACCCGGAAAGAGATCTGCGAGACCCTGATGTCTGTGAGCGTAAGTGCAGTCGTGTTCCTCGGAGTGGTGATGGCCATGGCATTCTGTGACTCCCTTTAGCTTACCCTGGAGAATTTAGGATTTACTCCCTTTTTGTTTCAACTAGTGCTATATTCCCAGAGTTCCTTGAGGGAAGGTGGTTGTCTCGGAGGTCTTGAGTGAGCTTGGCTGAGTTTTGTTTTCTCTTTGAGAATATGGAAATTTATCTGGTCGTTGTGTTTAATCCATGTCATGTCTAATACTTACAGGAATGACACGCTCTGTTTACACAGCAATTGAGTTTAAGTTGGTGTGAGACTTGGCCTTTTAATTTGTAGCAGTTAATAAAACATGCACAATACTTCCTTCTCAGCTTGCAACTGTGACCCAGCTGGCTCCCAAAATGGTGGCATCTGCGATCGCTACACTGATTTCTCTGCTGGCCTCATTGCCGGACAATGCCGTTGTAAATTATTTGTGGAAGGGGAACGTTGTGACCTCTGCAAAGAAGGTTTCTATGGCCTGAGTGAAAATGACCCAGTGGGTTGTCAGTGTGAGTAAAAACATATGTTATTTTATGTGTGATCAGAAGCTCTTTGAGGAGCTGCTAGAGCCTGGAATAGTTGGTTTGTGGGGTGGATTTTTTTTTTTCCTTTTGTTTCACAGACAAACATTCTTACAGATTTGCTATAGCGTGGAATCTCCCCACCCTAAAAAATCTGTTTACTAGCTGCTCTTTCTAGAGCATTCAATGGAAATAGGAGAATCTTCCCTATTTGTTTTTAATTAAAAAGTCTCTAAGCCAGGGAAGTTTTACTGGGATGGGTGGTAAGCAAAATGTACAATTAATCTCTCTCCTGCGCAACTTAGGAAAAGCTTTAACATACATATTTAAGTTGGATACTATGTCAAATGTTACTCCAAACCTGCCTATTTGTATTTCCCAATCTAGCTTGTGCGTGTAATCCTCTGGGTACTCATCCCGGGGGTAATCCATGTGATTCAGAGACAGGAAACTGCTATTGTAAGCGCCTGGTGACAGGAAAGCAGTGCGATCACTGCCTGGTAAGTAGCTTGCCGTAAAATAAATGAGAAGATGCTGGTGTTTGGAAAGCGTGGAGCACAGTGCTGGATGATCTCTCTGACTGCCTGTAAGCAGGCACCTGGTGTTCAGGCAGGAGTGGGCACCTTGGGATCTCAGGAGCCGTGAACCATGATCTGTTATTGGGAGCTGGGGGACATGTCAAGGCAGACAAGAATATTTGGAAATGAATTCCTGGGACTGTAAGGAGTGAGACGTTACCTGTTGCAGTTACTCTGTGAAAATGAGGGATCTGGTGTGTTTCTGCTGGAGTGCTTCCTGGGGTGAAAGACAAATTGACGAGCCCAAACTGGTATAAATGGTGCAGTTGGAGTGAGGTCTCTGAACTGGGGTCTTCCTAAAGCTTTCTTTTAGAACCAGGCAGAAAGATGTGTGTTTTTCTCAAGCTCCTGAGATGTTTGAGGAGGCAAAGGAAGTCAAGGTGGGGAGGTTGTGTTGTTTATTTTGGGTCTACCTTCCCAAGCAGGGGAGCAGGATTTGTAGTTGAGGGGAGACTCTAGGGTGGCTTATGTTGAGTATTTCAAAGTGTGACCTTGGTGTAGATGGGGTTAAACTGGCAATGGGTTACAGTGCCCGTGATGTTTTCTCTTGCAGCCTGAGCACTGGGGCCTGAGTAATGACATGGATGGATGTCGGCCGTGCGACTGTGACCAGGGAGGAGCGTTGAACAACAAGTGAGTCTCAGCCCAGTTACTCTCCTGTAAACATTCACCCCAGCAAGCTTCACTTCATTTGCAACAACAACCTCCGGGGCTCAGTGTGCTCTGAAGGGGGACATTTGAGACCATTGTTCCGCTCCCAAGCGGAGAAAGTGGTGGGTCTTGAGACTGTCCTTTTGCTCCGAAGTGGAGAAAGTGATGGGTTTTGATTGCAGCAAGGGGTGACAGAGATGTCTGTGTCTTTTCCATGCTGAACAACATCCTTTTGTACCACTGGTGCAAGTCAAGAGGTAAACCCATTTTTAGTGTAGCTTTGCCTTTGGTCAGTCAAGGTAGGAGCCAGTCACGGGTCAAGCTCTGTCTTGGTTGTCACCCAGCATGTGGTCTACTTCAAAGCTTTACCGTGACAGGATCAAAGTAGGAATAAGGCGGTGACATGGAAAGTCAGGCTGGCTCTTGCTTTCCTGCCAAACCGGCCCTTTGGCCAGTCTGTCTGTCCACCAACACATTGCATGGTACTGCTGTGTTGCCCCAGGGGTGCTGCATGGGGTGGGTGTGGACCTGGAGGTACATGTTATGGAGGTAAAGATTTTTCAGAGAAAAGAATAGATTTTGAGGATGCATCCACCAATAAGAGCATGGAATGTTCCGACTTAAATGCCTGGTCAGAAAGGTGTTGGGTAGCCAGACTGCTCCTCCAGCCAGAGCAGTTTTCTGTGCGTTAGGTATGTGTCCAACTCCAGGCTTTGCAACAGCAGTATGTTCCTTCTCTCCCCCTTTTTTCCTTCCCTCCACAAACCCTTTGAAATATCCTGCTTTTGTCTGACACCACGGAAGTTTACCAAAGAGGCAGATGAGTGTTTTTTCCACTGGAACCTGCAGGATCAGACTGGGGAAGCTTGGGACTGGTCCCGGTGTGACTCCCATAGATTGTCACAGCCTGTGGACACCCCATCTGCAGTAGGAGTCTTGCCAGCTGGATTTCTCCTTTACTCCCAAGTGTATTATTACACCTTGGCTGACCACAGCATCATCGTTAGTGATTATTTACTCCTCCATGCTCACTCCCTACTTGCAGATCAGTTATGCCGCATAGCTTGCAATGGTTCCCTTAGCACAGCCGCTTCCAGGAGTTTGGGGTACACTTGGCTGAGCAAGGCTTTGCAGCCTGTTTCCCATACACTGAGTCCAGTGGTTGCAAAACCACTTGGGGAGGGGATGTGTAGTGTCCTGGCATGAGCAGGGAACAGCTGTACTTTCCTCTGGCCACAGGAGTGCTGTGAAAACTCTGTTCTGGCTCCCAGCTTTGCTCTCTAACATAAGTGGGAAGTGGGAGCTTTGCCTTCTCTGGAGCTCTTCTGCTCAGCTGCCAAATTGCTGCCTCCTGGCTCTTATTCAGGGTGTGGGATGCAGCACCTGGGGCAGCCACGCCTTGCCTGAACTTAATCCCTACTCTGACACCCAGGTGGTGGATTCATTGTTGTCCCCAGAGGGGAGACTTCCCAGCTCTCCTTCTGGGGCAGCTAGGGCGCTTCAGGCATCACAAAGTGAGTTTTTAATCGAATCCTTGCAATTTCAATATTGGTTTCAGTTAAAAATTACTCTTAGAATGTGGACCTGAAAAGGCTGGAGATTCTCCATTGGAATTCAGGGAGTTTTGACCTTAGAAAAAGTTTCTACCTTGAACTTGAATGTAAAGAAAAGGTTATCTTTTAGTGGACCAAAAAACCTTCCTATGAAAAAGTGTGACCAGGTACATGCAAGAAGGATTCTTCATAAATGCAGGGTGGACTCTCTGGGGCAGTAAAACTGCTAAAAGGCAGTCTGGGGATAGAGCTTTGTTTAGAAAAGAAGATGGCTTGTTATGAAAGAAATGGAGCTGCTGTACGTCACTGTGGAGAGACCTCCATTCCTCAGTGATGGTTCTATCTGTCCTACTTTGAAGCAGCTAGGTATGGTTTTCCCCTGTGTAGCTCTTGGTAGGTGGCCTCTTGGGATGTTCTTTGCAGCATAGGAAAGCACCTTGACATCCCAGGGCATGGGGGATCATGCATGTTCATGCTTTGCCTGAGCCCATACAAGCAGATAGGCTGTTTGCATGGGCTGCAAGCCTGGACGTGAAGGCTGCCCTCAGCTTGTGGTACAGACATGCCTCTCGGCTATGTCTGTGCTAGCAAGCGAAGCTCTTCCAGGACTACTGTCTGGCCTCGGGGAGCTGCCTGCATCCATGAAATCCTCTAACCATCCAAACAGAGGAAACCGCATGTAATGTGCCTACTGGAAATGGTCCCTGAAGTGTGCTTGCTTCAAGCCTGAGCGTAGGAGTTATTTAGGAGAACAGCAGTTTGGTTGAGCTAAAACTGCGCCTAGGACCATGCTGCAGATCCAGCTGCAGAGCCCAAAAACATCCCTCGTCTGGACGCAGCTGTGTCCAGGGTGCTTCTCATGTGTCAATAGCTCCAGCACTATCTCAGCATAGCCAAGATGTGTTGTAAATTAATTGCTCTTCTATTTTAGCTGCTCAAGTGAATCTGGCCAGTGTGAATGTCGGCCCCATATGTTCGGACGTCAGTGCAACCAAGTGGAGCCTGGCTATTACTTCATTTCGCTCGATCATTACATCTTTGAGGCGGAGGAAGCCCACTTGGGTCCTGTGAGTAGCACTTTTAGTGGGCTGGTGTGTCTGAACAGCTGTGGGAAAGTTGTTTCACCATCTGGGTGTTTCAAACATGTGTTTTGTACCCTGAGTGTTTTGCAATTAGAATGTGGAAAACATAAAACGGAAGTTATCAGAAAACCATCAACCTGTAGCTCTTCAATCACAGTATCAATAAATAGTGTAGTAATTTAGGGGGACAGACTGCCATTTTTCTTTTTAAAATTGTTTCTTTGATTATGACTGTAATTTGTTTCCTGCTAACATCCCCCTTTACACTGTATACGTGTCCACCGCACCTGCTTTTCCTGTCTTATCTCAAGAGTGGTGGGACACTGACATTGTCTCTTCTCTTTGATGCCACTGAAACCAGGAGGTTGTGCAAAACCTTGGTTTTCTGAGTGAGGTTGCCTTTAGGTTGTTTAGCCTTCTGGCACGGTACATGAGGTCTCTGTCTCTCCGCTCCCTACCATACACCCTTGCATTTAATTCATTAACAGCAGCTAGGTAATTACATCAATTATTTTTTGCCTCCAGCAAGGAGTCGGGGAGATGAGGTACTTGTTCCTCTAAAGCAGCAGATCCTTGTCTGCCTGCTATTGAGGCACTTACTCCTCATTTATTTATTTCAGGAAAATGCAGCCACTTTGCAGTTTCAGCCAAAGCAGTGGTTTTTTTGGTTATTAGATAAATACAGAGAGGGAAGGCTGTTCACAGCAGAAGTTGGACTGCAGCGGACGGCATGTGAGGTGGCACAGGGGTTTTGGTTCATTTGTGTCTGCCTGGCTAGAGAGGGTGGTATTCAGTACCTTGCCAAGGCTTTGGGAATGGAGGAGCCTGGCATGAAAGTCCACATTGTCATGTGGACTGAGGGGATGTGCTTCTGGTTTGTCTGAATAATTTTAAAAAACCACCGATATTGAAAAGCTTGCTCGCAAAACTGGTGGCAGAATAAAACTCTGAATTCCCAGGTAGGGGCCCAGCACAAGGCAGAATGAAGTGGCATAGATTTGCAAGTATTTTCAGCTAGGGCCATGGCCAGCTTCCATCCCACCTGCCATCATTTCTGGGAGCTCTGATCCTTTGTGTGAAGCCAAAGGGTAATGACGTACACCCAGGCTTTCTTCAAAGAGTGTGGAAGTATTTGAGGGGACATCCGGAAGTGATATGTCTATACATAGACATTTCCTTACATTTTATCCCCTTCTACTGAAGCAAGCTCCTCAGGAATACACAGGATGTTGTTCTGTGAAGAGAACTATTCATGGATGCAGATATGTATTTGAAACGGGAAGTTCGAACACCATATGTTCCATTTTCTGTTGCCTTTTTCCTCCTATTTTTGCTTTATATAATGAGCAGCAGATAAAAACTTGTCACCTCGGACTGAAAGTTGTGACCATGTATTTATTTGGCTATTCACTATCTGTCGATGATTAGGATGTCAGTTATTTACGACAACCTACTCATGAAAGCTGGAGTCTGCTGGTTGTATGTTATTCTGATAAGTGGTTTGGTTTGGAGCAGCCTGGTGTAGTCAGAATTAATTAGTGCTCAGCTTAGGAAGTTAACAGAGCAATTAATTATAAAATCGTAGAATAACCACGTTGGAAGAGAGCCATTGGATCATTGAGTCCAACCATTCCTATCAAACACTAAACCATGCCCCTCAGCACCTCATCCACCTGTGCCTTAAACACCTCCAGGGAAGGTGAATCAACCACCTCCCTGGGCAACCTGTTCCAATGCCCAATGACCCTTTCTGTGAAAAACTTCCTCCTAATGTCCAGCCTAAACTTCCCCTGGCAAAGCTTGAGGCCATTCCCTTTTCTCCTGTCCCCTGTCACTTGGGAGAAGAGGCCAGCTCCCTCCTCTCCACAACCTCCTTTCAGGTAGTTATACAGAGCAGTGAGGTCTCCTCAAATTTAATTCCCCGTTATAACAGGAAACAACACTGTACTACTTTTCATCCATTTCTCTTTTATCTTTCTTGCATTTCGTGTGTTGTTAGGCAGAGGGGTAGCAGTGTGCATACCCATGGGTTTAAAGGAAAATGCTGGGATGCAAATGATGGAGGCTGAGATCGAGAAGTGATCTACCATCAGAAATTATTGCTTCACACTCTTCCACAGGCCTTGCAAATTTAGTGTATTAATATTAAATCTCTGTTCCCTCTTTTTGTAGGGAGTAAATATAATAGAGCGCCAGTACACACCGGACCGAATACCATCGTGGACAGGCGTTGGATTTGTAAGAGTCCCTGAGGGGGCATACTTGGAATTCTACATTGACAACATCCCCTACTCCATGGAGTATGATATTGTGATCCGCTATGAGCCACAGGTAGAATCATAAAATACTTTGGGTTGGAAGGGTCCTTAAAGATCATCCAGTTCCACCCCCCTGCCATGGGCAGGGACACCTCCCGCTAAACCTGGCTGCCTAGGGCCCCATCCAACCTGGCCCCTAACACCTCCAGGAACGGGGCAGCCATGGCTTCCGTGGGCAACCTGTTTCAGTGCATCACCACTCTCATGGTGAAGAAATTCCTCCTTATGTCTGGTTTAAATCTACCCCTCTCCATTTATAGCCATTGCCCCTCATCCTGTCAATACATGCATTTGTAAAAAGTCCCTCCCCAGCTTTCCTGTAGCCCCTTCAGGCACTGGAAGGTCTTTATAGGTTCTCTTTGGAGCCTTCTCTTCTCCAGGCTGAACAATCCCAACTCTCAGCCTGTCCTCATATGGAAGGTGCTCCAGCTCTCTGTTCATCCTTGTAACCCTCCTCTGGACCCATTCCAACAGTTCCGTATCCTTCTTATGTTGAGGATTCCAGAACTGGATGCAATACTCCAGATGAGGTCTCACAAGAGAGGAATGGAGTTTGCTAGCAGTTGGTTTTGACTGCAGATAATTTGCAGGGTGGAAGGAAAGAGCAAAATTCCCCCAGCTTGTTTCCTAAAGCTTGGCTGCAATTGACTGCAGTGAAATACTCGGGTGCCGTACGTGATGGAGGCAGAGGTGACCACTAAACCCTCCGCTGATGCTGTGCTGCAGATGGAGCTGCTGACCACCTACGCCTTGTCGTGTTTTTTCTGGGAGAGAGAGGCTGTCGTACTGGAGGCTGCCCAGGAGCATTTACCTAATCTTATCTCAGCCCAAACCCACAGCTGGTAGATGCCCCGTTGATGCTGGAGCTGCAGCCCTTTCTTCCCTGAAGCACAGTGACCACCCTGTCTATACATATGCTTATCCTGGTCTGAGTTATGTATGTTCCCAGGAGCTTATAGCCATTGCTTGATGCTGATCAGCTTTTTTTCCCCCCCAGCTGCCAGATCAGTGGGAAAAAGCTGTGATCAGCGTCTCTCGCCCAGGCAAGATTCCCACGGGTAGCCGGTGTGGCAACACAGTTCCTGATGATGATAATCAGGTTGTCTCGCTGTCACCCGGCTCCAGGTCAGTATAACTGGATGGACCAAAAGAAGTTAAAAATACATTTAAAAAATTAAAACGGAGAAACATCGCATTGTCAGTTTGCAGTAGTCTCTCTGAAAATTGCTGAGATTTAATTTCCAACAAGTTGCAAAATGTATTGAACATTGCATCTGTAGGCTCAAAGCTCTAAGTTTATTCTCATCCAATTTTTTGCGCTCACTGATTAAAGGGTGGGGGAAGTGTTTGCACAGCCTGCGAGTGAACATCAGTGTGACTTTACCTTGCTGATAAGCTTTTCCGGTTCTGACTTGCACAAACCTCCAAATCAACTCTCTCTCATCATGGCTTTTGTTCTGCCTGGTCTTGGCTGCGTTCTGTTATCTCTATTGGTTTATAGGGCCACCTGAAATGCTTTCTGGTGCTGGATATTTGAAGTTAGAATTATTTCCTGTTCCTACCCCAGATACGTCGTTCTCCCACGGCCTGTGTGCTTTGAGAAGGGGCTGAATTACACCATCCGCCTGGAGCTGACCCAGTACTCCTCGGTGGATATAGAGACAGAGAGCCCCTACACACTCATTGACTCTGTAAGCAAAACCTGTTTTGGAGTTGCTGTGGTGGAAAAGTGTATTTTAAAGCCTGAAAGTTTTTTGATCTATTGCAGGATGCATCTATGTAAATCTGAAGTAATGTTTTATAATACTGTTGCATATGCCTGAAGCCAGATTTTAACTGAATCAATGTGAAGCAGAATATGTTTCTTCAGTCTAACATTATGTGGGTTGGTTTTCTGCTAAGAGGCTTTTGCTGTATTTTACAGGAGCATAGCTAGTTCCACAGGCCTGAACTTACACAGTAGTTTCATTGGGAAAGCAAATGTGTGCTGTATATATCATAAATGTCTACCTTTTTCATTTGTATGGATAGAATTTGGCGGATTTGGTAAGAATACTACAGATATCAGAACTATTCGACCAAATCCTATAGAATTTCCTTTCCAAACTCTGTCTGTTTGCTTTTCAGGTAAAAAAAATAGGCGATACGAAGTCAGGTAACACAATTTTGGTGGAGGCTACTATGCAATAGTGACACTGTCATTGTAAAATTGTTTTTCAGCTTGTTCTCATGCCATACTGCAAATCACTGGACATATTCACTGTCGGAGGCTCAGGCGAAGACGTGGTCACAAACAGTGCATGGGAAACTTTCCAAAGATACCGGTGTCTGGAAAACAGCAGGAGTGTTGTGAAAACCCCCATGACAGATGTCTGCAAGAACATCATATTCAGCATTTCTGCTCTGTTACATGAGACTGCGCTATGTATGTAACTACCTGTTTGAAGGTCAAGCCCCTGGAAGCTTGATGGGCTTCTGGGCAGAGTGGCTTGCTTGGAGAGGGCATGTGCATGGGGTGAGGCAGGTGGTTGTCCTGCAGTGTGGTATTCATTCCCCTTGATGTTTTTTCTCTGCTCAGCGTGCCAGTGTGACCCTCAGGGCTCCCTGAGTTCGGTGTGCGACCCCAACGGAGGACAGTGCCAGTGTCGTCCCAACGTCGTTGGAAGACAGTGTGATAGATGTGCCCCTGGTACCTTTGGCTTTGGGCCGAGCGGATGCCGACGTACGTTAAAACCTTGGCTCTAGGCTGTGCTGTGGTCGGGGCCCTGTGTTTAAGGCTTGCCACAGAAACACAGCCCCTCTTACCCTCTCTTTGCAGCATGTGAATGCCACATCCGAGGCTCTTACAATGCCTTCTGTGACGCAGAGACCGGCCAGTGCCACTGCTTCCCTGGGGTGTACGGGCGGCAGTGTGACCGCTGCCTGCCTGGATTCTGGGGCTTCCCCAGCTGCCAGCCCTGCCACTGCAACGGCCATGCTGATGACTGCAACCCCTATACAGGGGAATGCCTGAGCTGCCGTGACCACACGACAGGGCACAACTGCGAGAGGTACAGGATATGTGCCCCCTCCTTAGTTGCTGTCCTTCTCCTCAGCAGGATGGGCACAACAGCTCTTTCCCTCCAGTGCTGTTGCTCGGTCAGGTGTGAATCCATGGGAAAAATGACTGGACCGTGGAAGCCAGAGCAGTGCTGCTGGTCCTGGAGGAGGATGAGAGTGGGAATCCCTTCTTCACTGCCTGTGGCCTCCAGCCTGCCAGCAGCAGCTGTCCAGGCATTCGAGAGTGCAATGTGGGACCCCAGGGCTTTTAGAGAGGCTTTCTCCATTGCAAGCCTTCCGAGAGGCATCTTTCCTGGGTCTCCTGCTCTTATAGTGGCATAAGCCAGACAAATTTTCCTTTGTGGGCACAGCTGCTTGGAATATTGGTGGCACAGGAAAGGTATAAGGATGTTTCTGTTCTTCATGATGGTTGAAAACGTGGGTGTAGATACACAAGGATGCATTCCATTTGTCTGCAGTCACCTGCCTGCCATCTACCCCATTGCACAGGTGCCAGGCTGGCTACTATGGAGACCCTATTCTGGGATCAGGTGACCATTGCCGCCCCTGCCCTTGCCCTGATGGCCCTGAGAGTGGACGCCAGTTTGCCAGTGGCTGTTACCAGGATCCAGTCACACTGCAAGTCACGTGTGTCTGTAGCGTGGGATACATAGGTACTTGGTGGGTATGTGGGGTGGGGCTGGTTGGGTTGAACCTCCTGGTGGGAAGGGATATGTTCATATCGATTGTTGGATATCAGCGTGTTGCAGCTGGAGGTTTGCAGTCTCCAGCAGGGTAAATGTGCCAGGGTGGAGCGGCTTGTGCAGGTGATGCCAACACCCCTGTGAACCTCATCCCCAGCACTGTAGTGAGGGATGATTGGTGGTGAGCAGAGGTGGGCAGGACAACAGTGGAATTGAGGGGATGAGTTGGTTGGCAGCTGGACTGCAGCACCAAGCTTTGGTGCCCCAAGCAAGTACCATCTATGCTGCACCAAGCTGCTATAGTCTCACCAAGCATTGCCTCTGTTGCTTTGAGCATGATCCAATTAACAGCCACTTCCCATTAATGGCCTTTGTTGTCTTGCCTCAGTCTTGCCATTCACGGGGATGCGCACTAGCGAGCCGTGATGGTAATTCCCACCATGCCTGTTTGTTCAAACAGGCAGTCGATGTGATGAATGTGCGTCTGGCTTCTTTGGGAGCCCCGACGAGGTTGGTGGCGCCTGCCAGCCCTGCCAGTGCAACAACAACATCGACACCACTGACCCAGAGGCTTGTGACAAGAAGACGGGAATGTGCCTGAAGTGCCTGTATCACACAGAGGGCGAAAACTGCCACCTCTGCAAACAGGGCTACTATGGGAGTGCCCTGCAGCAGGACTGCAGAAGTGAGTGCGGAGACACGGCCACAGCTCCTCCGCCAGCCATGTCATGGGGGCGGCAGTGGCCACCTGAGCTCTTAATTCACTTGGGAGCATTTGGGGTGAAGGGGAAACTTCATTACCTCCAGTTGGAGTTGCATACAGCTGCCCAGGGTCAGCGGGGATTGTGACAGAGAGGGGAGTCTTTGATAGGGAACCTAGGGACAGCGTTTACTTGTGCTGAAAGGACAAGGTGGGGGTTTCTTTCCTTCTCTTTAGCTGTCTTTGTTTTCCTCTTCTCCAGAGATGTGGTGATGGGGTGTGGGTTTGACTTTTTTCTTCACCAGAATTCCTGCAGATGTGGAGGGAGTCCTGCCTGGGGAGCTGAGCAGGGTTGTGGCAGATCTTCCTTTCCCTTGTGGCTGGATGCAGACTGTCAGGGCAGACGTGTGCTTGGGTGTGTAAGCAAAGCCCAGCTCAGTTTGGCGAGCCTCAGAGGGAGGAAGCAAGAAGGAAAGCTGGGCTGCTTGAATGAGGGGCTCCTGTCACCTCCTGTGTGCTGGAGCTCTTGTGCAGCGCTGGCTGTTATTCAGTGGTGGGACATGACGGCTACTGCCTGCACCTCTGGGGACTTAGAGAATAAATTAAACGCAAACTCTGGGCAGTTTGGTAATGAGGGCAGGCTAACATTGAAGCATCCTGATCTTTTGCTGACAGAGTGTGTCTGCAACTACTTGGGCACCGTCCGGGAGGACTGCGAAGGTTCGGAGAGCTGCCGGTGTGAGGCAGCCACGGGGCAGTGCCGGTGCCTGCCAAACGTGGTGGGACAGACCTGTGACCGCTGTGCCCCCAACACGTGGAGACTCGCCAGTGGTGCTGGCTGTGAGCAGTGCGACTGCGACCCCGTGCGCTCCCTCGGGCCTGCCTGCAACGAGGTGAGGGGAGCACAGAACGTGTTCCAAGGGCTTGACCTCCGTTCTGGCATGGGAGTGAGTTGCTGAGGTGGTCACGTCTCCAGCTGGGGAATTTTTTTTTGGCAGTTCACAGGACAGTGTCAGTGCATGCCAGGATTCGGAGGTCGGACCTGCCGTGAGTGTCAGGAGCTCTTCTGGGGTGACCCAGATGTGGAGTGCCAAGGTGAGTGTGTCCCCAGTGCCTGCTCCATCTGCTCCTTTTGGAAATGGCCCAGTGGCCAGGCATGTCGTCATCCCACCGGTGAACCTCCCAGTGCCCCCATGAGCCTTGGAAATACAGGAGGAATGAGGCAGGATCTGTCCTCAGGGGTTTGGTGCCTCCTGGAATGGGAGGTATGGCAGGAACCCATCCTTACATTTGCTGGTTTATTTTATTTCTTGTTGAACCCTTATTTAGAAACAAACCTTTCTGTTTAGAAACTAACTCTTTTTTAGCTCTTAGGTTGCAATGATGCCAGGTAAGCCAGCGTGGAAAGAAAACATCGTGAGTGTGTGGGTTTGATAATTGGTCTGGAAACCAGTTTCTTTGTCTTTTGATTGTATGTAGTGGAAGACCATCATCTCCTCGTGTATTGTAAGGGAGACTGGGCCCGAAGAAATAAGGGTTTTGATTTAGTAGGAAACTTTCCTTATATTTCAAATGAAAATAAAGGACTGAGCAGAGACCATGCTTGCTGTTAGCAACCACTACTTGCCACAAAACAGAGCGCCATGAAGTAGCTTGTTTAGAAAACTGGATGCTCTCTATCCTTTCATTATAAACAAGTCTGTTCATTAGCCAGGAAAGAAACTTCAAATGCTGTCCAGACCAGAACAAACTTGTATCTCTGGTCTGTTCAAATAGGGGCCTTTGCCAGGAGCATTTGCATTAGATTAAAGTATTTTTTTTCCTGCAGGGAGGAATGTGCTTGCTGTGGTCTTTAATAAATCCTTTACAAGAGAGATACCTTAGAGCCCATTATCTAACCAGATAGGCAGGTCACAGCTACTTGGTTAATGCCCCAGATGAAAGGACTGGGGAATTGTCCTGGTTCCTGAGTACATATTGAGTTTCTTGGGAGGTGAGGCAGCCTTTGGGGAGGAGAGGCTGTGTGTGTTCTGGCGTGGTGAGGAGTGTTGACCTTGCCGGCTCCAGGGCAGGAATTGTCTCTTGGTATCAACTGTCCCCATCACGGTTTATTGATGGAGCCCATCTGCATACCTTAGCAGCAGGATTTTGCAGCATAACAGCATTTCTGATCTCATGGAGTTTCTGCTGCCTTTTGAGCATGTCAAAACCTGTTTTTTAATGTTTCCAAAATAAAGAGACGGTATATTCTTCAGAGCCTGTTTATACCATACAAGCTCTATGCACTCCTTCCAACTCACCACCCCTTCTGCCTCCGAGTGACACTGAAGCCTCACTTAGTTGGAAATAGAGGTTTTTTTCCTTCAGGTTTGCATCCAACAGGAGGTCTCTGTGGCAGATGGGGATAGCCAGTGCCCAGGGCTGGGCTGTGGCTACCTGTGGTGTGATGTCTCAGACAAGCTCCAAACATGTACTCACTTTGGAGCACATCCAACCCTGTATTGCTGCAGTCTCTCCTCAGGTCGGTGCCTCCCATCCTGTCTCCCATCCTTCCTTGACAGGGAGAGAAGTGACTTCTTAGCCCTCATTTAGTCCTGGCAAGTGCAGGGATGATGTTCAGGCTGGCAACCGTGCAGGCACTGCATGAGCTGGTAGCAGCTCTCAGTGGTAAGCAGTTTGTAAGTGAACTGGAAAACTGTGCCATTTAAGGAGTTGTAGAGCAATGCCCTTGGCAAGTAGCTTAAGTATGGCCAGCAGCCAAGGTGAAGCTGGAATAGAAATGGAGATGTGTCACAGCATTGGCTTCAGCTGTGGGGGAACACATGGACTCTCCAGACCATCAGCACACTTACGCTGGCTCAAGCAGCCAATAAGGCCACATTTTATGCTGTGTTAAGGAAGAAAAGGCAAATTGATTTGGATGGGAAATGGCAAGAGCTCTGAACTATGGATGGTCAGTCTGCTGTGGCTCCTGAGCTGCTGCAGAGGTGTGGGTGTCAGCTCTGATGACTCTGTGGTGGGATCCTCCACCAGCTGAGGGGCTTCAGCTCAAGGCTGGAAATTGCAGGCTGCATCACTCAAGGAACAGTAATGTATGACCTCTTCACAAGAAGTCTTCAGGCTAAGGTTTTGCACCTGATCTGGATGCTTTGATCTGCAATCTATGCTCTCTTTGGTGGGGAGAAAGCGTCATTCAACATGTCCTTTCTCCACGTCCCCAGTGATCCCACTGGGACCAGATCACTGGGGCAAGCTAAACTAGATGTTTGTGTTTGAGCAGCGCCTCGACCCCTCAGTACTGGGTATGGTCCTACCACCCATTGGTAGGGCAGGGACACTGTAGGATTTGCTCTTTGGAGGCTGCTTGCCCCATGCTTTAAAAAACTGTTAACAGTTACTTATTTAATATAACATGATGCCTGAAACAGGCACAGGAGAGTTGTAGAACATAGGGAAAAGCCCAGCACATTTCTTGTCCTTATGCAGGTCCCTGCAAGGACTGCAGCAAGCAGGAGCTGTGCAGTAAGCATCATCTTCTGGGAGGGGTGGTGGGGGACAATGCTAGCCCCTTAGCAGGACTCTTTTGGCAGTGTGCAACTCTACACGAGCCTGCACGTGAACGCGTGCATGTACATAACAATCCTTCCTAAGGTAGAAAGTAACAAGTGTCATCAGCCTTGAGTCTCTCAGGCATTCTGCTGGAGCTTTTCCAAAGCCTGACGATCAAAGTACAGGACTCGGCACGCTGAGCTTTCTGCTGGCTTCAGCCCGCAAAGCACATTTCTGGCAGAAGACTCCAGCCTCCCAGGAAGCCTCTGAGATGTGGTGTAACTGCAAAGGCAGCTCTAACAATGCCCTTGCACAGTAGATATTTGAAGTTTGTGTATTATGCAATACAAAGGAGGTGACAATTTTACCATCATTGAAGAATCAGAAGTTAGTAAAAGGCACTGTATAAAGTCAAAAGTTAGATTGCATTGCTATCGCCCCTTTAGAAGAAACATACCTTCATCAATATTTTTCTGAGTTGGACTTGAGTATCAAGCCCTGTTGTAAAAAAACACAGAATTTAGTTGAACCAAGGTGAAAAAAAAGTCATGTTTTTATCACATACTTATTGCAAACATTGGCAGAAAGTTGCCTTTCTCAGGTTTTTTTAGTCTTTGTTTCGTACCTGGTGCCAAAATATCTGTTGACTGAAAATGACTCTATTGCCTTTTAAGAGTAGGCTTCATAATCTTAATTTAACTCCTGTATCTTAAGCTAGTCACGTAGGCTGGTTTTGTGGGAGGTATTTATGGTGCCGAGACAAAGATGAATAGATGTTTCTTTTTCTTCTGTGGTGTCTAAAGGAACAAATTCTGTGTTAAAGGAAATAAAAGTTTCAGTTTAAGTTTCATAACTTCCATTGACCTTTGGTCTTAAAACATTGTAATGTATATTGATTGTTTCCAGAAAATTGCCTTTTTGAAGATCTGCCAGCATGTTCGACTCTAGTAATTCTAGTCTGGGTTCTTATCTTAACGCTCATAGTGAAAATTGTACTGCTGAGGGGTTGGCAATATGCTTACTGGACAATTTGAATCAATAGCAGATTATTCATAAGAAATGTACTAGCTCTGCAAAACCTTCAACTCTACAAGTCGTTGAAAGGTTTTATCATCGTAGTGCCTCACTACCACCAGGAAGCAATGCCAAGAAATCATGTTTGAACAAACCCTTTGGCTTTTTGCTGTGGAGGAGTTAAATATTTGATCCTCTCCATCCCCACTCTCAAGCAAAATATTTCTGCAAAAATTATTTCTGTTCTGTGTAGGATGATGTATGACACTTGTTCCTAGAATACTGCAGTAAGGCATTTAACACTGAAACTGTTCTTCGTACAGCCTTTTCAGTATGAATTGTCTCTGCTGTACTATCTAATGCTCTGGCACACCTTAGTTTAAGTGATATGCAAATATGCCACATATTAATTTACAGCCACTCATATGGAAGTAAGTTCTAAGTATTTAAAGAAGAGGGAAGAGTAGCAGAGCTGTCAGAGTAAGTGAAAGGTGTGGTTTGTAGATTCACAGTACTCGTGAGTCCTCTGTGTGTGTGCACATGCATTCATAAATAGGTGCAGCTACAATCTTTTACAGTAAGAAGTAGCTACTCAGCAGATCTTGACTGAAGAATTTGGCTAGAAAATTTTCCTGTCATAAATGTGATTTCACTTAAGTCAGTATGCCACAGAGGAATGTCTGAGTTGGACACTCAGTTAAAGAAAACAATACACTCAGTTCCAAAATGACATTTTGAAACAGAAACCTATTGTCTAATTTAGTAAATGCTCCTTTGAAAACCATTAGATTTTTTGACCAATGATTCAAAAAAACCTTATTTTCTTCTGCTGTATTTTCCATGGGAGGTACTGCAGTGCCCTGCTCTGCTTGCCCAGGCACAGATTTGATCCCAGTCTGACTGATCTTCAAAGCAAGTGGCCCAGTCTATGTTAAATTGCAGCCCTCCACCCTGACCTTTGTCCACTCCTCTGCATGAAAGGAGAATAATCAACCATTTGTGTTGAAGGCCATTTCCAACCCAAACTGGTTAAAGCATCTAAATGTCTCACAGTAAATTCAGCATCTGTGTGGTTTTATAGTGCAAAATGAACCATTGTTCCCAGTTTCTAGTTACATAAGGACAGGTTAAAGAGCCTACAGGACTTTGGCTTTACCTGTTTCAGAGATACTGTGTTAAATGGAATGTAAAACCATTACTAGCTGCTGTACAATACCCAAAACTCTTAATCCTTAGATGTGCCTGCATGTTTGTTGTTCTTCTGGGGAAAGTGAGATAAACCAGGCATGTGCTAAAGTCAGGTCTGGTATAGCTCATGAAGTGTTACATTTGACTTAGGAGTTTGCTGGCTAGAGCTGAAATCACCAGAGCCAAACTCTGCTTTGAGGATTGTGTTTGCATTAGCCTGTTTGAGTACATCAGATGCCCTTCTGTAACAGAGGGCATCATTGGCATGGGACTGCATAGGAGTTGGCTGACATGATAGTCATAGGAGTACTTGGACTTTAGGGAAGGAAATGGTAGAGGAACAAGAACTCTTCTCTGGCTAGATGTGATGCTGGGCTGCTTTGGCCAAAACCAATGCTGAGCATGGCATACTGGATTATGCTGGCGTAGTGTTAGCTCTGTTTCTAGCTGGTGATGGGAATCAAGGCATCTCTTGTTTTCACATCCTAGGTTACTGGTGGTGGTAACCAAATGTCACATGAATCTTTCTGGTGGATGTACACTCAGCATCATGAATTATGGATATGTTACTTGGTCATTCTTCCAGGAGCAATTTGCCAATCCCATGCTAGTCTTTTCCAGTATGCACCAGCTAGGAGGTCCTTCTTACCTTTTGCATGGATCCAGCCACTGTCATTGTGATTTTTGTCCCTCTAGGACATAGTTTCCTTTTTGTCTCTTTAGCACAAAGTTGTTCCCTGAAATTCCGCAAAAGCTGAAGATGGCAGATACTTGATAAGTAGGCATTGCATGAGGCAAAGAAGTGAAACCTGTGCATTGAGCTTATTGTCTGGTGGCTCACAGTGTTCAAGGCACTTCTCACTACCTAGAAGGCTTTATATTGTCTTGTCCCTGGCTTGCTTACTTCCCCTTGAGAAGTCATCACAGCTGAAGTCAGTTGAGGGTTTGATCCTCACCATACTGTAGAGGAAAGGTGCTCTCTGCGAGGGCCTTGGATGCGCCAGACTTTGTGCCGGAGTGTGAAATAACTTGTTGGTGGTGGCCAGGGCAGGGATACAGGACTCCTCCTCTAAAAGTAGTTGAGGTTGTGGAAATCTCGTTCTACATGGCCTTGGAGGGCAGAAGAGAAGTTTCTGTGTGTTTCTGGCTGGCCAGATTTAGTTATTAATGCTGTGTCTGGTAATTGGGACCAAGCATCTCATAGAAGCACTTAGAGACTGACTAGTGAGGCACAGAGGTGATTTCAGCTGTGGTTGAAGTGCTTGGCTGAGGTCATCTGCACTCTGAAAAAGAAGGTTGCATGTAACTAAACACAGTAGTGAGGGAGGCTTCTGGTTTTCCTTTAAACCAGCCCTTTTGAAAGCTATTTCACAGAGGTGAAAGTGTGAACCCAGCTCTTTTGATAGCCATTTTATATAGGTTGGATTCAGACTACTGAAGTAATAGAGAGCCAACACTGCCTGCTTTGGACTTGATAGAGAATCCTAAACTGGGTAAATAAACCACAGTTACATTTCTAGCTGCCTTGTACAATTTTCTCGTGGGTCCCACAAATGAAGTTTTGTAGAATTCTAGAAATACGATGATTCTTCCAACTGTTGTAGTGTATTAAAAATAAATTACTTTGCTCTTAATCATCTTCCAACAGGCAGCTGTGGAATTTGGGGTTTCACTTTGCAAAGGAGTTAGTACTTACATCCTCCTTTCCCCTTCCTCTGCATTTTCTGTCTCCAGAGATTTTGGAATCTTCATTACCATGTAAATACTACTAAAGCCTTGTTATCTGCCTTTCCTGAACATGCAGGTATTTAGGAGTAGAATTACCAGCATGTTTGGGTTTGGGGTTTTTTCACTTTGAGCTTTTTAAATCCACAAGTAAATACAGTGGTCTGATTTGCCAGCAGCAGGTATTCATGTAACTTGATCAGATCTCAGGATCTTTGAGAAAAAAACACATGCCATTTAGCCTTTTTTCTATGTGGAGGAATTTGGACAATTCATCATTATGCCAAGGGCCTTATTAGTTGACAGAAGGGTTAACTGACCTCCTTCAAACAGGAACTCTGGTTTGCCTGCAGGGAATATATTCCATGGTGAGCTGACTACTTAAGCACTTTGGATGTAAAATAAAAACAATCTCTTGTGTCAGGGTATAATTCAAAGAACAAAAGACCATTTTGCTCAATTGTGCATGCAGCAGAGGTTATTTTTGTCTCTTGCCTATCATATCACATTGTACAAGAAAGTCATTTTGTTGAGGAGCGATTTGTTCTGCTGAGGCCCTTTGTGTAGTTTTTGAACTGAAGACCACCACTGGGTTTTGGCATTGATGCAAACAATGTTCCATCTTGAAAACGGCTTTGTGTTTTGCCCTTTTTTCAAGGGGCGATGTGCTTGGGGTGTGTGAATTGATTTACGGACCTTTTTGAGCCATTAACCCCCTTCAAGAATGCCTGGTAGATGGATGTGTAAGCAAAGGCTTTTATCGGTATCACAGTCTTTTCCTGTCCGAGGAATGTGTGCTTCACCTGCTTCAGGTACAGTCTGTCACAGTGATAGGTAGATGACCTCCCTATTTTCAAGGCCTCTTTTTTTTTTTTGTCTTCTCTGCTATCCCTTTATAAAAGCTTTGCAGGTTGGTAATTTCCTCTGCTACTCCTGCCTGCGTAATTAGGGAGGAGGAGAGGTCAAGTGGCAGCCCTGCTGCATTGAAACGCTTCTTCTGGCAGCGTTATTGTGTACAAAGTGTGTCTGTGCCTTTAGAAATGATTGTGCATCACTAAGTTAATTGATTAACTTCTCTTCTGTGGCAGATTAGTGCCAAAGAAGTGTATCTTTATTTTACGACCTTGTTCAAAAAGGGTGCTTCTCAAACCTTATCACTCGCGTTTGGCAACCAACTGGATCTTACCTGACTAGCATGTAAAGATGAGTTGGTGTTCACTGTTAAAAAAATAAAACAAGAATGCAAGCTCATTTCAGCAAGACATGAACAGTAGCTCCTGAGCTGGTGCTCAAAGTGTGACTTAATTAAAAAAATAAATAAAAATCTATTAATCATTCTCATTCCCACTTAAGAGTGACAAGCAGAGCATAGGCTCTTAGTCATTAGCAGCCATTATAGAAGACTTCCCTCTTCACCCTTAGATAAGGCTGCCCATGACCTCATTCTTTGTTCTATTCTGCTTTGCACTGCCTGATATTTTCCCTTTTTTTGTATACCTAAAATGTGAGGCTGGTGCCAGACTCCTCAATGCGTGTTGTGAATGTTTTCCAACTGTCTGTGGTAGGAGCGTGTCCTGAGCTAGACCCTGTACCTTTGTGTAGGAGACCTCTCAAAGGCTGTCACTTACTTCTTTGAAGGCACCTCAGCTTTAGGTACCCACAGTGTCTTGTGGTAGGGAGCTCCACCACTTAATTAAGTGCTGTGTAATCAACTGCGTCCTTTTATTGTGGTGTTCGTGGGAGGTGCAGGGGAGGGTGATTGATTTCTGATCTGTTGGATTCCCTGGTTGACCCCACACTCCTGTGCTGGAGGAGACAGTAAATAGTTATTCCTTGTTTAGTTTTTCTATTTCACTCATGTTTTGTTCTTTCCTCTGCTATGTGCCTACCCTTTGGGTTTTTTTCCCATCTAGAAAGCCTTATTCTACTTACGCTTCATTGTAGGAATGAAACTGGGATCTTTGTCTTCAATTGCTATCCAACTGACATCCAAACGTTGCAAGAATTGTCCCTTCTTGCTCCTTTAATGTGCTTGTTTCCAAGATGTCAAATCCTGGGCTGCCATAGAGTTATTTCCTTGTCTTTCTGCCCTTTCTCATTCAGCCCTGGCAGCAGGGCTGCCACTTGACCTCTCCTCCAGCCCTCATTAAAGCTGGTTGAATCCTCCCATCCCCTCTTGGCAATGCCAATGTCATTCCTCTCACTGTAGACTTCGTGCATGCCTTTTTTCTCCTTCCAGCATGTGACTGCAACCCTCATGGCATCCAGACCCCGCAATGTGACCGTACCACTGGGCAGTGCATCTGCAATGAAGGGGTGGAAGGGCCGCGCTGCGACAAGTGCTCCCGGGGCTACTCTGGCTTCTTCCCTGACTGCGTGCCATGCCACCAGTGCTTCGCCCTCTGGGATGTGATCATCAGTGAATTGGCTAATAAGACCCAGCAGTTCCTGGATAGGGCTAATGCCCTTAAAATCACTGGAGTCACTGGTCCATACCAGCAGACACTCAACACCCTGGAGGAGAAGCTCAGTGAGATTAAAACCATCATTGCTCAAAATCCAGCTGCTGAGCCCCTGAAGAACATTGGGAATCTCTTTGAGGAAGCAGAGTGAGTACAGTAGCATTTACATGGATAAGTCTATCATGGGAAGGAGTGGGAGTGTCGGTGAGCTGAGGTTTGAGTGTCTGATGCCCCCACACTGAGCTGAGGACACCAGCTCTGCTCCTCCAAATGGGTGAGCTATTCTCCAGGTCCTAGTGCTGGTAGAGCACCTCACCGTGCTCAGCGCTGGCAGCAAGCATCGGTTGCATGAGCAGAAACCTGGCCAGGATGCTAGAAGCAGCAACAACTACTATGCTCTGGTGGGCATGGGTTGTCCTGCTCCGACTACACACTAGGCAGCTAATTACCACAGAGCCACTCAAGCTTGCCTTGTGCTCCCTGAGGCAAAGGACAAACACTGCTATTATGTGAGAGAATGAAGAGGGGAGAGATTAAATTCCTGGATTTCCCTGCATAGCTGATCAGTTGGAAACTTGGGTTCCTTTTTGCAATCTCAGGGAGTGTGGGGGAAGCCTGGCTTTATAACAAACATTGTTTCCATTTTTCTCAGGGTAGGAACTTTGTGTTTTGTTTAAGGGCTAAGCATACAAAAGGTGGTAGTTTGTGCTTTTGCGTGTGGGGCAGTTTAACATCAAGTAGGTTTACTGATGTTTTCTGTCCTGCATGCAACTGCTTGAGCTTGCTTCTGCATTGTGAAGGGGACTGCACAAAGAAAAGGGACAAGGATTAAAGCACAAATGTCTCAATTAGGGATATGCTTGTGCCCTGCAGCAATCCCTCTCCAGCTGGAGAGCTGGGGGTTGCTGCCGCCTCTGGGCTCTGTGTTTACTGAAGGAAGTCAGAGCAGCTGAGGAGCTGCTTTCCCCTTACATATGAGTATGTGTATGTGTTCTTGTTCCTCTCTGGCTGTATAGAAAGTAGTACTGGGCTTTGAAGGACTCCTGGAAAACAGCAGGCTGCTGAGAGAGCTGTAAATTGGTCACCGAGCTTAAATACTGGTTCTTTCAGAATGAGGTACTGGGATTGGTGGAATCGGCATGGATAGAAATAGTTTCCTATGCCCACTTCTGTGGTAGCATTGATGTGTAACATACACTTACCTTCCCTTTTAGGGTTATTCTACTAGCTAAAGCCTGGTCTGTGGCTCAGTGAGCCGTGCTGTATGCTGAGGGTGGGAGGTTTTCCTTCATAGACCTAGGGAAACGTCTGGCAAGGAGGGATCTTTACAAATGAGTTAAAAGAACCCATTGTGTTAAAACTAAGGCTTTCTCCCCTGCTTCCTGAAGTTCACGTTTGTCCCTTGAGCTTGTAGTAATCAAAACTGCATTTGTAGCTGAGTGGGACTGGAAGCAAATTATGTATGGATCATAGTAGTCAACTCTGACCTATGCAGTTGCCATGGTACAAAAGCATTACAGCAGTCCTCTGGAATCTGCCTCCAGTTAATCTTACACAAAGCAGCTGTTTTCTGAGCAATTTGGCACTTTGAGTTTATAAACGTGGTGTAGATTAAAATGTAGTTTTGTATGATAAAGGAAAACAAAACAGTATTCAAGATAGGCATGTTGTTACAAATCACTTAGAGCTCCACCAAGGGGGAGGATAGGTCCTGCTGCTGTGGGAGAATCTCCGTGTGGCTCTAACCACTGCTTCACAGTGAGGTGAAGCACGAAGGCTTATAACCCTTCCTCTTGTGTCCTGTGTGTCTGTTTTACAGAAAGCTGACTGCAGATCTTACAGTTAAGATAGCTGACCTAGAGGGAAACCTGTCAGCCTTAGCAGCGAAGAGCAATAGCACAGACGCTGACCTGAGTGCACTGGAGACAGATGCCAAAAGCCTAGACCGTGTCGTGAAAGAACTTGCAGAACAGCTCGAGTTCATTAAGATCTCTGATGTTCGGGGTAAGTGTCAGGGATGGGGAGAAAGCAGTGGGGTGGCCGAAGATTTAATCAGTGCCTGGTTTTAAATACCAGGTTAATCTTTTAATTTGTAATAAAATAGTTCCTTAGGTGGCTTCTTTCTGTATGTTAGCAGAGTTGCTGATACAGCAGGAATTTTGTTTTGCCCCCTCACCCCCTCTCTCTCTTTCTGCAAAGCCAGTTCAAGTTCTTGGGGCACAGAATTGTCTCAAAGTCTCTTGATTAGTACATTTTCAATGAGACACAACAGCAAATTCCAAGAGTAACTCTCCAGAACGGTCACCTCCTTTGTGCTCACAGTCTGTTAAATTGCTGCTTCTGGGTGAAAAAACTACCTGGGTCTTTGTGACTCGTACCATACTGTATGGACCCAATTCTGAGCCGCTCAAACCATGAGTTGCCATTAGCACAAGGAAATGTGCCGAGAATCAAAATTTGCTGAAGGAAGAGGAATGTCACCGAATTATTTGGAAATTTTGAAAGCTGACTTCATTCCAGCTTGAAACAAAGGATTATTTAAAAAAAAAATCCTGCTTTGCAGGATGTCTGTTTGTTTCCAGGGAACGTGGGATTTCAGAGTGAGGTGAGTAGAATGTAGAACTGGGGAGTCCTTGACCTGTGGCACACTGCAGAGAAAAGCTGCCTTGAGATGCAGAGTGGGGCCACCCCTCTGCAGTCCCTCACACCCCCTGAAGGTCTTTCCAAGAGTTGTCTAAACCAGTTCCATAAATCGGCAGCTTTCATGAAGCAGTTGTTTCTTGGGAAAGCTCTGACCAGTTTCCAAGCAGTGATACCATAAGCCAGACATCCCAGGGCAAGCAAGAAGAACTAATGGGATAAGGGAATCCTTAGAAAACACTGTTGCCTTATAAAACTAAAAGACTGGATCTTCTTTTGCCCTCTGGGCAAGCAGAATTTAGTCATTAGGGGCAGAGAAGAGCTTGACTTCATAATCCAGCAAACCTGACACACTGTCAACCAAGCAAAAAAGCAAACTTTTTTTTTTCCCACAACAGGCCTAATGCTGTTATCCTTGGAACGACACTGAATACAGCTGCAAAGGCCAACATTTCGTTTAACTTGATATTCATATCGCTAACCCTGATGTGCCATCTGCCAAACTCCATAATATAAATTAATGTGATTTCTACAGGAGCCTTGGATAGTATCACCAAGTATTTCCAGATGTCCCTGGAGGCAGAGGAGAGGGTCAATGCCTCCACTGTTTACCCCGATAGCGTCGTGGAGCTGTCGGCGCGAACGCGGCAGGAAGTGGAAGACTTAATCAATGAGAAAGAGGCCCAGTTCAAGACTAAACAAGAGGAGCAGTCACGCCTTCTGGATGAACTTGCAGGCAAGCTGCAGAGCCTGGATCTCTCTGAAGTGGCTGAGAAGGTACGCAGCTGAGAATCGCTGGTATAAAAACTGCGGCAAAAATAAAGCTGGGTTTGTAAAGAAGCAATGAGCAAGGAGAAACTATTTAGGACTTGACAGCATACAACATGCAGTTGTTTTGCAACAAATGCATGTTTCTTGGGTGATGGGGTACTTCATGGGCTGGAACAGGGCTGTTTAATCAGTGAGCTGAGACCTACTGGGTTTCAGACACCAGCCCTTCGTGTTGGTCTCCTTCCTACCCTTCCCAGCCCCAACAGAACATCCATCTTTTCATTGTCCTCGCTTTACAGAAGCCGTTTGCTGTGGATAGAGCTTCCATATGCAGAAAAGCATAGCAAATTTGCAGGACTGAGAGCCATCCTTCTAAGAATGTCCTCAGTTCATCTGCTTGCTTTCTCTAGCCTCCTCTCTTCCTTTTTGTATCTGTAAGATACACACTATGCTTGTGCAGTGCTCAGCCAGGGACAGCTGATGGGCCTCCAGCCTTGGCATCACTGCACTCCAGTCCACGTGCTTGAAACAAAGCAGAACTTAGAGGGAGCTGAAGTCAAAAGGGCATTTTCTCTGTTGAAGCTGTCTGCTCATCTGTAAATACGACCAAGAGTGGCTTTTTCATGGGAGAGGCTGGGTGTTCCCTCAGTTTCACTTTGAAGTCCACCAGCTGCATTCAGAGAACAATCCTGTGCAGAAAGGCGGCTACAGGGGACTGCTCATTAACTCCCCTGGGCAGACCAGGCCTCTGTTCTTCACAGGCTGAATTGTCCTCTGTCCTTTACAACTACTGTCATCTCTTCTCCCCCAGTTTTCCTTTTTTAACTCTCTGGACAGAAGAAAGGCATTTTTTTGTTTAGCTTCCCTTCCCCTGCATTCCTCCCTAACTGTTCTTGAGGACTGCAAATCTTGGGTAGATGTTTATGAAGGCCATAAACACCGAGTTGCTGGGAGGTGTAATCATAAAAAACCCACCCTTTTTGCTTTCTAGCCACTGCTGGGTTTCATGCCAGCCAGGTAAGAGGACTAATTTACACTTCACAGGAGGCAGCTGCAGTAACTTAGTACAGGTTTTCCCAGGGAGGCTTTTTGGCTGCAAAGTATGCCAGCCAGTCACTATCCTTTGGCAGAAGGGGTGGAAATGGAAAATAACTTTATAAGAATGGATAATTCTCCAATTTTCCCCCTGGCTAAAACAACTCCTAAGTGATTTCATTGTCCAAACAATCGCCCAACTAATGGGTAATTCTCAGGATAAGTGTTGCTGATTGAAATAGTTTTGCTTTAAAAAAAAAAATTTCTATGGGAAAACATCTTTGATAACTATTCATGAATTGGAAAGTGTTCTGGAAAGATGAAATCAAAGCAAACATTTGGTGGAAAGGAATGGGACAGCTTTTTAAAGCAGATGAAAAATGTTTCCTGTTCAACTTGGAGCATTTCAGCTTCTTTTCATTAGAGCAAAGGAAAAGATACTGGTCTGCACCACACACTTTTGTCCTTATAAAGCAGCTTCCTGGGATGGTCAGTTTTAACTCCAACAGTAGCGAAGTCTGATTGCAAAACAAAGGCATACGCACAGTAGTAGCTTCCAGCTTGAAACCACAACTTTAAAGGCGGCTTTCCAGTGAAAGATGACATACAGGAAAAGTAAATGATGAAGGCACACCAAGGCTTCCTTCATAACTCCAGCTACTTCAGCATCAGGGAGCCACCTATTTGTAGCAGAGTTAAAGGCAGGAAGGTGTGGGGGACACGGGAGAAAGATTAGTCATCCTGGTAGAGACCTGCTGCAGGAAGCACCTCCAGCTTGCAGTCCTACCCCACCTTCCTCCTGTGCGGTACTTGGGATGCTGCTGCAAGGGGCAGAAACAACATCATGTTTCTTGTGTGGCAGACTAGTGCCCAGTTCCATCCCCCTCATAGCTCTGCAAGAGAAATAAAGCTGTGCCCGTTTCTTTTTGTCTAATGTGTTTCTACAGACGTGCGGCACTCCTGCAGGAGCCTCTTGTGCCGAGTCTGAGTGTGGCGGTTTAAACTGTCGAACTGATGAAGGAGAGAAGAAGTGTGGAGGACCCGGCTGTAATGGGCTGGTGACTGTAGCTCACAACGCCTGGCAGAAAGCCACAGATTTTGACAGAGACATCCTTAGTGCATTAGCAGAAGTTGAGCAGCTCTCCAGAATGGTAATGTGCCAAATCAATTGTTAAATATTTAAAAAAAAAAATCTTCTAAATGTAACACAGGCTTGGATACTCATTGACAAAATATGTGCTGGCTTACTTCAAAATACTACTTTTCAGTTGTGTAATTTCACTGTGCTTGTAAAGGTCCTCAGGGGTGTTTGCTACAGGGAACCTTCATGGCTAACTCTAAACAATCAGCCGAAGTTGTTTAAACTAGCACTGGTGGTATGGATCACAGCCAGCTTTTAAGAGTGTTCTGTGAGTTTTATGAGGAAAAGCATTTCTCATTACTGTTACCTTTGACTCCAACTGAATTTTGTTTTAAAACAGGCCTTAGAGCATAAGCAAATATGTAATGACAACTTCCATTTTCCTCTCTTTAGGTTTCTGAGGCAAAACAGAGAGCTGATGAAGCTAAACAAAACGCACAAGCAGTTTTGCTCAAAACCAATGCTACAAAAGAACAAGTGGACAGAAGCAATGAAGACCTGCGAAAACTTATTAAACAGATTAGAGACTTCCTAATGCGTAAAACCCTTACATTTAAATTCTACTTTTATTCTAAGTTTGTGAAAATTATCTTTAGCTCTGAACCATCCTCTAAGGGGTAGTGGAATAGTTGTGTTCCCCTCCCCCTCCCTTCAGCCAGACTTAGTGTGTTTGATGAAATCTGGAAACAAGAGAAAACTAAGACAATAGGAAAAGGAGCAAACTGTGATATGTTGTTTTGTTCGTTTCAGTTGAGGCTGTTGTTCTGCTGTAGCTTGCCAAGTATGTTCATAAGTTCTGGCTAGAAGGACAAAGGTACTGCCAAAGGGGAGGAAAGTCAGAAACTGTGAGTTTATCTCTCTAACAAAGCAGGTAGAGGTTAAATGAGGGCCTCGTCTTCTAGCAAGCAGCGGTATGGCAAACTCATTCCTTCCCTGTTTGCACAAGGCTGAGTATATATACTGTTAACACAAATACATTGAGGTGCAGCTGTTGGCTGCTTTTCCTGTGGGCTTGTGTCTCTCCCCACAGCCCCAGTGTGGTGTAGTTAATCATCAAGATCTTCAGATGGTTTCCAAGAGAACTATGCCAGCAGGGCCTCTCTTAAGAGGGAATTTTCATCATAAGGAATCAGTTTTAACACTGCAATTTTCTGTATGTCGGGGGGAGGAAGTTTTCCCATTAATTTCTTTTTTAAGAAGCAGTTGCACAAGAATTTGAGTACTGAGGCTTGACAGGGGCAATCTTTCTCTTACATCTTTGTCATTTGTGTCTATCTACTAGAAGACAGTGCTGACCTGGATAGCATCGAGGCAGTGGCTAATGAAGTGCTGAACATGCAGATGCCAAGCACTCCCCAGCAGCTGCAAGCCCTGACAGAAGATATTCGTGAGCGTGTAGAAAGCCTTTCTGATGTTGAGGTCATTCTGCAGCAGAGCGCCGGAGACATTGCCAGAGCAGAAACACTACTGGAGGAAGCTAAAAAAGCAAGGTATGCCACCCTGTGTTGTATTTGCTGCTTTCAGTCACCAAAAGCTTGAAGGAGACTTACATTTCATTGTATCAGAAAACACAGTTTAACTTTTCCTGATGTAGATTCCTTTTCCTTCACCAAAGGGGCAAAAATGGCCCTTTGCAGTGTACAACAGCTGCTTTTCCCAGTTCCAAAGTAAAAATACTTTTAGTGTTAACATAGTTAACTCCACAGCAAAGGTGCAACAGATGTTAAAGTCACTGCAGACATGGTGAGAGCAGCACTGGAAGAAGCCGAAAAAGCTCAAAATGCAGCTGAAAAAGCCATCAAACAAGCTGATGAAGACATTAAAGGAACCCAAGACCTGCTGACTTCAGTGAGTTTTTTACAAGTATTTCTTAAAATATAGAAACAGCACCACGTGTGATACTTAGAAACTGATGTAAGCTTGTCTAGGGAAGGCCCTTGGGTGTTGCAAATCAAAGACTGCACTTAAAGTTAATCGAAATCTTCCTGCCTTCATGTAAATTTTTGTGTTAGTATCACAGATGCTAGTGGACCATCTGCTCTTTAAAAAAAAGAATAAGAGCTTTTCTCAGCCCATATCCTGCCCCCCTGAAGTTAACTGAGCAGGATTGTAGCTCTCTAACACAGCTGGTGTGCCAGGATCCCTGGAAAGTCATACCTGCCATGGCACTGGAAGTGTGTTGGCATAGCCATGCTATCAGTGTCATCCACCACTGCAACACGAGACTAAAATAAAAACATGCTGGATTAAAGTGGTAGTTTCTGTAGTCTTGTCAGAGAATGCATTTTCAGACTTGTCAAAATCCTCATAGGACAATAATGCTATCTATACCTATGAAGCATGCCCAGCTTAGAAGATAATGCAGCTTCACATGTCCGTGATTGCATGATGGAGTCAAATCCCTGAAGTTTTGCCTGTGGATGAGTCAACTTTTGCATGTGTAATACAATCAAGTATTTTTTAACCACATTCCTTGATGCTTGTGCAGCTCTGTGTATACCCCATCTTCAAGCAGTGGGCTCTTTCACCCTGACTGCAACTGCCCATTTGTAGCAAAACACTGGTTCTTGTTGTATGAAATCTATTAACATGAACTAATTAGCAGATGAAGGCTTATCCATAAAGTCTAATATTATATTCAGTGTCTTTTCAAAGTGTAACTCTCATCTCTCTTTCTGTTAGATTGAATCTGAAAATGCAGCATCAGAAGAAATGCTGAAGAACGCCACCTCGCGACTGTCTAAGCTAGAGAACAGCGTTGAAGATCTTAAGCAAAAGGCTGCTACGAATTCAAAGAATGTGGACAATATAGAAGAAAAAATTATTGCTGCAAAACAAAACGCTGAAGAAGTTAAGAAGGTGAGAAGCTCGGGAAAGATGATAAGGGAAAGGGAACAAAACTTTCACCCTTGGCTAAAGGAACATTAGTGAAAACATGTGATCCATTTAATTTATTATTTAAGGCCAGGTTGGATGAGGCTTTGAGTACGTGATCAAGTGGAAGGTGTCTCTTCCTCCTGGCAGTGGGGTTGGAACTGGATGATCTTTAAGGTCCCTTCCAACCCAAACCATTCCATGATGCCATGATTTAGTACTGGAGATTAAAAAAAATGCTCTTTAATTAAGACAGCTGCTTTGGTACCAGATGTGGAGAAAAAGTAGTATTGGGAAGTTTTCAGGTTCTAACATACCTGCAGGAAACCTATCACACTGTCAGTCTTCCATAGATATATTCCTGTCTCTCAGTTTTACTCTCTGCCACGGGAGAACTGGTCATTTTTTTTTTCCATTCCATAGAGTCTTTTGGGTTCTAAGACAATGATGGTTCAGGATAAACAACCCAGAGTGTGAAATATATATATATATATATACACACAAGCCTATGTGTATATGTATGTGTGTGTGTGTGTGTATAAATATATATATAGACACACAATCAAGCTGCAAGAAAAATAATTGCCTCCACATAAAACTAGAGTAACTTCTAACTATCAGAGATGCAAAATTTGCTCCAGAACCATATGGTGTTGCTCCCACTGTCTGTTGTACACCTACGTAATAGCCAAAGAATGCTCATTAACAAAACTGACAAATCTGCCAAAGAAGTTTCATTGCTCAGATCTGTTGTCTAAATTAGCCCCCCAGTCTCCAGAGAGCCATTTTCTGCCAGGAGAGATGTATTATCCATTAAATCAATTCTCTCTGAACACAAGTAGTATTTCAGGAGGCTGTCAAGTAAACACAAGAGCCTTCCAGTACTGCTACAGCTTGTTAACTTGCTTATTGGTTGAATTCAGTTGAGTCAAAGACCTTCTTAGTCTTTACATCCCAGAGAAAAGCACAGCTGAGAAACCAACCTCATGACTTCTCCAGCACCTTCACCTACGCAAACTGTGCAGCTGTTCAGATTACTGGAGGAGAAACAAGGGTATTCCTCCCCAGATACAAGCATTCAACCAGAAGCAGTGCCAGTTCCTTACCATTTGCAGCTTTCCAGCTGTACTAGGGACCATGGCTTTCATTAGTTACAGAATTGTGTAACTGAATCATCCTGCAAATCCTTGCCAAGTGTTGGTATTAAAGCTGTAAAACAGCCACAGATCTGGAAAAGAGCAGCTAATTAGTCTTCACACCAACTCTTAGAGTCCTGAATATTAAGTAGGAACTACCCCAATACTCTTTCTGCTCTTAACCGAGGTAACAGTGTAATCTCTCCTTACACCCAGATTAGCAAAAATAGAGGGAGGAAACGCAAACTCCCACTGCCTTGTCTTTTGAATGAGCACCATCTTGTGCTTGAATCTGGAACAACAGGTCCTCAATACTGAGCTGAACGAGAAGTACAAAACGGTGGAAGATCTCATTGCCAAGAAGACTGAAGAGTCAGCTGATGCTAGGAGGAAAGCTGGCCTGTTGCAAGATGAAGCTAAGGCCTTGCTGGCTCAAGTGAACAGCAAACTCCAGCTGCTCAAAGGTAAGGCTTTTCTGAGGACGTAAGTTGTCATCTTGGAATATGAAGTAATGTCATGCTGTTAGACAATTAACTTCCATTTTTTTCTGTACTGCTGATTTTTTTTTTTTTTTTTTTTTTTACTGAGGTTTGATTTGCTTTCCTTGTTCTTATGGACACAACATAAATCTTCTGAATCCAAGATTTCTGTAGAAATGCTTAAATTTGCAGTGAGACACAAACTTCTGATATGGTGCCTATTGCTGTGCCAAGAACCACTATGGGGAAGGAAGAGAGTTACCATGCTTAGGAAGAGGACTAAGTCATTTAAGCACAGCCCCTTCTTTAAACAATACTAACCCCACCCTGAAAAGCGATTAAACTAAAGAGTAATCAGAATACATCAGTTCCAGTTTACAGATTTAATTTAGTATTTCCCATTGCCAATTAAAGTTGATGGAAGCAGGAGGGGTCAATCTGCCCTTAACTACCGGGGAGGGACATAAGCTTTTGCCAGATCAGGAGCTCATTCCTCCCCTTAGCTGCCTCTGCACAAATTACAAAGACTGACTCAACAGCTTTAACCATACAAGCAAAAACATTTCTCTGCTGTATGATGGCTTTTAGAGGACAGTAAATGACTATTATTTTCAACATGAATTGAAGTATACTTTTGGTTTTCCACTTATGGAAAACTACTTCCTTGTTGCTTTGGCTCCCAATGTTAAGTAACAAAAAGGTGCCCATTCAGACTTCTTTCTTTTCCTAAATTGGATTCTCTTCTGCAATTTGAGAAGTTTATCTGTAATGATGATGATTGACATTCTACTGCATTAAAACACCCTTAATTAAGCTGTTTTCCCCTTTCCTTTGCTGACAGATTTGGAAAATACATATGAAAACAATCAGAAAGTTCTGGAAGATAAAGCCAAGCAGCTGGTGGAGCTGGAAGAGACAGTTCGCTCCCTCTTACAGACAATCAGCCAGAAGGTTGCTGTTTATAGCACTTGCTTATAAGTGGGAGCAGGAAGTGATTGCATTTGGGATGGATTTTACATGTATTATGCTAGTTCTTTTTGACAGTACACTGAGACCTGATAAAGTGAACAGGTTTTATATTGACTTTCAAGTCACAGAACCAAAGACAAGTAACTTTTTTTGATGTTGAAAATAAACAGTACTTTTGTATCACTGTATATACCTAGTATGGCTTGTTAAATTCCATCTTACTTTCAGTAGCCAAAAGAGTAAAACTAATACTTCAAAACCAAGACTTTCTAAACTGGTTAGACATCTAATTAAAAAATTGTCTTTAACTGTGGAATTTTAAGGGCTTGACCAGCAGGTCCAGGGAGACTATTCTGCCCCTGTACTCAGTACTAGTGAGAATGCACCTCGTTCAGTTCTGGGCCCCTCACCACAAGAAGGATGTTGAGGCTCTGGAGTGTGTTCAGAGAAGAGCAACAAAGCTGGTGAAGGGGCTGGAGAACAAGTCTTATGAGGAACAGCTGAGAGAGCTGGGGTTGTTTAGCCTGGAGAAGAGGAGGCTGAGAGGAGACCTCGTTGCTCTCTGCAACTACCTGAAAGGAGGTTGTGGAGAGGAGGGTGCTGGCCTCTTCTCCCAGGGGACAGGACAAGAGGGAATGGCCTCGAGCTCTGCCAGGGGAGGTTCAGACTGGACATCAGAAATAAATTTTTCACACAAAGTGTTATTGGGCACTGGAACAGGCTGCCCAGGGAGGTGGTTGAGTCACCATCCCTAGAGGTGTTTAAAAGACAAGTGGATGAGGTGCTGAGGAGCATGGTTTAGTGGTAGATAGGAATGGTTGGACTCAATGATCCAGTGATTCTGTAAATAAGGGCTCCAGTTGCTATAAAATACATAGTAACTGTATATGATAGTCACTCAGAACAAAATTATAAGTCAATGAAGAAATACCATCCTTGCGTGGTTAGCTGGCATTTACACCACAGCACTCAAAAGGATTATGTACCCTCTGCATGATATCCATTTAGGCTTAACATGAGTTTCATGTCAGCAATTATGAAATGCTTGATATATGAAGTAGAAACAGAAGGCAGTGCTGAAGGGATGAGTACTTTTTACATTTCAATCACCAAATTTAGGTTATAAAGCCTGGAGCATCAAGCCTGTCTGGAAAAGGAACTACAAAAGATTACAGGGCACTTACAGTGACTCTGTTAAGGAGATGTACACAGATGTTGCTCTCTGAGAAGAATTTGCATGTAACAAAACACAAGTAACGCTTTTTTCAAACTTCAAGAGTAACATCCAGTGTATGAGACTTTTAACTCAAAATTATGTAGAACAGTACACTTTCAGACAATTGTACTGTACAAGTAGATTTGCAACATTCATCAGATACACAAATTAGTATCTGAATTAGCTCTGGGAGCAGGTCCAGAGGATGTCCACAAAAGACAACCCGAGGGCTGGAACATCTCTCCTATGAAAAAAGGCTGAGAAGGCTCAGGTGATTCAGCCTGCAGAAAAGGTGGCTCCAGGAAGAACTTAATGTTGCCTTTCAGTAGTTAAGAGGAGCTCCTAAGAAAGATGAGGACAGATGTTTCAGCAGGGCATGCTGCAACAGGACAAGGGTAAGTAAGTTTTTTGCAATGAAGGTGGTGAAATACTGGAACAGGTTGCCCAGAGAGGTGGTAGATGCCCCATCCCTGAAAACATTCAGTCAGGTCGGCCAGGGCTCTGAGCAACCCAACCTAGTTGAAGATGTCCCTGCTAACTGCAGGGGTGTTGGACTAGATGAGCTTTAAAAGTCTCTTCTAACCCAAACTATTCTAGGATTGCATGGTAGAATTGCAATATGCATTTATGCATCCTGACTGCAAACGCTGACCTGAGTAATAAATCTGTATACATGCTTTGATCAGCGTATTAAAAACACATTCTGCAAACTTTGCAACATTAAGATTTAACGGCTGTCAGATCAATGACAAATGGCTCAGTGGCTCTTTTTTTTACCTTTACGAACACTACACTTAACTAGAATTGTAACAACAGCAAGAGAAATAGCAATATAGTAACAATCTTCAGGCCTTGAATTTCATTTTCAAGTGTCTGGGACCCAATAGTATAATTTTAGTAGCATTCTTGATTAAAGTTTCCCTGACTTTCCAAAATTCCTTTCATATGAACAAAATTAGATATGAGAATTTTTAACTGATGAATCTAAAGGCTGAACTGCAGTAACTGCCTCAGGTACTGAGGGAGGTGGAAGGAGGGGGATAGAAAGTTGTTTCTGAAAGAGCAGGGCTTCTAGGACAAACCTGCAAAAGCAGATTACTATTTAACAGCCTTTACTGAAAGGGGTAGAAGTGATTCTGAAAGGCCTAGATCTATCAGAAGACAGATATTTTTCTTCCCTCACTCTTGCCTCACATTTGCTTTCCCTTCAGCAACTTCCTACTAACAGCTGAAAGCAGATCCACATTCATTCACTTACTTCAAACTGATGGGATATGTTTGGTCATATCACAGCCTGGTGATAACTTTAATGACCTCCTCTACACTTAAAACAGGAGTTTTAAAACAAAAAAAGGACACTACTGGTGTTTGTTAATTGATGTCTTAATAAACAGTAATACTGGCATATATTGCCACCACTCAGTAAGGATGCTGGATCAATAAAAGAAACTAAAAAAGGCAGAAGGATATAACCTTCTTGTCTATAGACAAGACCAAGTAGCTTTGGTACCATTTTCTCGATGCTCCTTTCTCCTCTACCATGCTATTGGCATAATGGAAAAGGAAACACATGATACAAGTAGGTATGAAGGTTTTCCTCAAGGGAGGAGAGCCTAGTAAATTGCACCCCGCAAAACAAAACTTAAAATGAGCTAAATGAGCCACTGGAATTGGACACATTCCCTGTACACATAATGGAAATTCCAAACATTGGTTTCTGAGTTTCTTCATGTTTTCAAAAAGCAAGACATTAAACAGAGTAACAAGGCCAATCAGCAAAACAAATCCAAGATGACCTTCAGCCATGTTCAGTATTTATTAAGCTCTCTTGCTACAGAGGAGACAGAAAGAGAGCACAAAATAGAAAACGGAAGAATAGAAGAAAACATCTTAATTGCGTGGAGAACTGACACAGTCACCCTTGTGTGGAAGGTGCATTATAACCCTCATGTCATAGCACTTAACAGCAAGCACCACTTCACTACCCAGTCTCAGCATTTCAAGTTTAAGAGAGTTGAACAATGGAAGTGTTAAACCAAGAAAAGATTAAGTAGTACTAAAGTTCATTTTTCTTCAAACTTTCATTTCTCCATGAGCACTCAGTTTTTCCCCTGATGAGTTTTCAATATGAAAACATGATGTGTGGAGAATCACACACGGAATAGTTTTCTCTTATAAAAGTCAATATTAGCTCCAATGGGTCTATACGAGCCCCTCTTCTCCCAAGATCTGAACACTACTAGGTCAAAATAAATTTTGGTACTTGCATGTAAGAAGTAGGATAAATAAAGTTAAATCTTTCAGACAGAAATACATTTTTGTGCGGAAGTGACAGTGGCATTTTAAGTGCCAGCGACATAATAAGTGCCAGCATTCAATGGGTTTAGTCTACCACTACTTCAAATAAGAAAGCACCAGGTATGCTGGACACTTTATTCAGAGCTTTGACCAGCACACCTGATAATCCCATGCAGCACATTTGGTTTTGAAAATCAGAATAGTTCTGTCAGGCTGTTTTCTACAACATTCATCATGTACATAAACACGTAATTTTAAGTTTTTAATTTACAGAGATTGGATAAATCCACTTGTTCCAACCCCACTTGTTTAAATATCTGATGTTTAAAATGAAGAGATTCACTTAATTCAGTCCCCAAATCCTCACACATAGCCTTCCATAAGGGCTCACAGTCCATTTCCAGCAATGTACAATAAATGTACAAAGATCTGCTCTTTCGTTTTAGAAGTTGATAGCTTTGCCAAAAGATGCTGCTAAGTTTGCTTCCCTGAAGGCTTCCGACACTGTCTGTAGAGAACAAACACAAAAAGGTACAAGTCATTAATAGTTACAAGTAATTATAGCATGTCTTAGTGATGTTAAATTGTCTCTTTAGAAAAAAACTTACTGGGTGAGCATGGCAAACTCTGGCTACATCTTCACATGATGCTCCATATTCCATAGCAAGGGCAGCTTCATTAACCATTTCACCAGCACCCTGTAAATTAACGGTATTTGTAATTAGCACAATTCTTTATGCATTGTCCAGGTCACTAACCTAAGTAAGCATCTTTTGCTAAAAAAGTAAAGCTGTATTCTAACTAGCACTTCAGCTATGATCTAGTAAGTCCCAAGTACATAATCCATTTGGTGACTGCGCTTAAGCCTAGTATAAATCTAAACATCATTCTAAATGAGAGTATTTGTTCTCTCATTACTGAGAGTTGTGCAAAATCTGGGTATTTTTCCACTTCAAGATACTAGTCAGATAATACCCACATTGTCAAAGCTACAGCCTATATTAGGACTGCTGAAACCTCTCCTTCAATGCTCTCCTGGAAAGTTGAACAGATCACTACAAAACCCAAGTAACCCTACCAATTCTAGTGGAAAAATCAGAAAATGTTGGTTCTAACACCAACGTAACAAAAAAGTGGGAAGGAGGGCAGGGCTGCAGAAAAGAACAGTAAATAAAAATGACTATGGTAGACTCAAGTCTTCCTTTTTTTTTTTTTTTAGAAGTACCATTTCTAATGGGATAACTGTATTGCAACACTAAATAGATGACCCTTATAAGGCCAAGACAGCAGCACAATTTACAACACTTACTGCGCCTAAAATGTGAGCGCCCAACATCCTGTCTGTTGATTTTTGACTAAGTATCTTCACCATGCCATCTGTGTCAGCATTTGTCTTTGCTCTGCTGTTTGCAGCAAATGGAAATTTCCCAATTTTGTATTCTACGCCCTACAAAACAGACAAGTTAACGAGTTAACAATCAACAAGAATAATGCAACTATACAATTTGCCAAATACAACAGAAGCAAGAAAAAAAAATAGACACACAAGCCAGAGCACTGCAAGAAAACAACCTGAGGGGGTATTAAAAAAAAATAATTATCAAATGAACAATATTAACTTCACAGAACAGAAGTCATTAAAGAGAACTATGATCCCCAGGATAGTGGTGTGCAGTAAGGAATCATTCAATCATGCACCCTAAGTGATAAACACAGATGCAGAAATTATCCTTGAAAGAACAGCTAGGCAATGAAACCACGCCCCAGATGGAAAACCAGTTCTGCAAAGAAAACAAACAGTACCTCTTCTTTCAGCTGTTCTTCTGATTTTCCAACCCAGGCCACTTCAGGGTGAGTGTATATCACAGAGGGTACACAGTTGTAGTCAATGTGAACTGCTCCCCCAGCCATCCCTTCTACACAAAGAATGCCTTCATCCTCAGCTTTGTGGGCTAGCATGGGTCCAGCAACTACATCACCAATAGCATAGATGCTATCAGGCCAATGAAACAGAATAAGACACTGTTTAAAAACATCCTAGCACACCTAGGCTACCTTATATAAGAGACAGTTTGAAATGCATTACTGAAAACTAACAGATTAAAATATTAAATTTCAAAGGAGATAAAAACTATAAAAACTGTTTCCACAAAAAGACAATATTTTAAGAAGCAGTAGGAACATGAAATACACAGCGACTTTTTAAATCACACAACTTTAAAGGTTGACTAAAAATCTTTAGTTCCTAAATGAAACAGAAAATACTTACTTTGGAATTTTGGTTTGGAATCTGTTATTGACTGGGATTCTCCCCTTCTTATCAAGTTCAATTCCAATATCCTCAAGACCTAGATTTTTTGTAAAAGGACGTCTGCCAATGCAAACTAGGAGCACATCACAAGTTATTACTTCTGCCTTGCCACCAGCAGCAGCTTCAACGCTACAGAAAAACAAAATCATAGCATCATTTTTCAGCATTGTATTTCTCTGACTAGTAACTGATAGGATGCATATGGTGACCTACAATCTAGATCTGACATCCAAATCACTTGCATTCAGCCTACCTCACACTTCTTTGCAAGAGCTGAGTAGAAGAAGGGACAATAGCTCTTACTGCATTTGTTAACAACTCCTTGATGCAGAAATTCAAGGTATGTATTTACTAGCAAGTAGCATGACCTGATAGATAGTAGATAGTATCAAATCTGTACAGCAAAACAATTGGTGCTGAGTACTCAACATCCAAACTCTACATATTTTTGGGTGGGGCAGGGCCATGTATTCTGAGCAAGCCTTCTTCAGGCCCAAACACCTGCCAGCAGCTGCTCTGCACTAGGTGCACCCCTCAAGTGCATCTTTGTATTTAACTGCACCCACAACAAGTTTAGTTTGTGCACTCTGAAAGCAGAAGACTCAAACCATGGTAAGTGAAGGCAAGTAGAAAGCGTGTTTCAAAAGCATAATCCTGAACCAAAATGACACTGTAAACGTAGAAACAGGCTACACAAGAGATTCCACCAGCATCAGCATGGTAGGTAAAGAAGCCCTAATCTATGACTTTTATAAGGGTGTAGTACAGACTATCCTGAGGTACAGTGATGCAGCAAATACAGGTCACTAAGACTCAAGTGAAAAAACATTAAAGCTTACTTTTCTTCAGCAACATTAAACCTTTTCTCAGAACTCAAAACTACAGTTTCTGCATAGAGAATAGGTTAACAGGAAAAAATAGAAGTATGGTATATGTATGAACTTTTACAAAGCAAAATTTGCTTTTAGTATTTCTGCGTAAGCTGTTCATCTGTAAATCTTCAAAGGGTTTGAGTGCGGACATTAAAAGACACTCTGGCATAGCATCATTTATTTCTTCTCCAAGACAATAAAATCGGCCACATTTAGTCTAAGACAGGAGGAAGTATGGATAAAATAACCCTTCCAACAAGCAGCCAACTGTATAAACAGTGATGGTATTTATGCTAATTATACCAAAAGCAAAAATCTTCCATGAAAAGAATGATTAAGAGTTACATTTTCTTTACTGATATCACTACAACAACACTGATTTTATATAAGCACACTTCCTACTCTTCAATGGAACACCTCCGGTATAAGCAATCTAGGACTCAATAAACCCAAAATTATGAGCTCTGTAAGTTACAATACAGGGTAAAAATTAAATATTACTAAATAAACAAGCTTAATCCTAAATCCACTTTTTTTTTCCTGTTTAAAAAAATATCACACTGTATTTTTAAATAGGTTTGACAGACTGGGAAGAACAATACATAAAGCATTTCTTTAGTTTTATATTAAACACTTACGCTACATCAATTTTTCCATCTGGTTTCTTGGTAGCACCAGTAACTTTGGTGTTCAGTTTAAACTTAAGTCCCTGTTTCTGAAGAATACGTTGGAAATTTTTAGAGATCTCCATGTCAATTCCCATCCCACCAACATGGCCCATGAACTCAACAGCTGTCACATCTGCACCGAGGCGCTGCCAAACTGAACCCTGCAGTCACAAAAATATAGGTAAAAATCTTTTTGAAAAGCAAGCTTCAGATGTCTTTACTCCTAATCTTTACCACAGACCATAAACTTTGCAAAAGCAGGACAACACATAACAGTAAACTGATCATTTTTTACATATATTACATGGTAGAATAAAACAAATCCAACTTTCTCCAGCTTTTCCAGAAAAATAACCAGATTTATTACTCCTTGCTTGCACACCCAGAACTTCAACAATTGTATTTATAGAATTAAGCTTTTAAAGAAAGAGCTAACGAAATAATTAAGAATAAATTAAGTATGGTTTAGGTTACGGGTGTAGAAAAATTCAAACTCAAAGAATCTGAAGGCAGCTCAGACCATCCAAAGGAAATTGTTTGTTCTATTACCAGTAAAAGTTAGATTGAAACAATACCACATTAAGGAAATTCCCACATTAAGGAAATTTCATGTAATAAAAGTGAACCCCTGCTGCTTCTGTACGTATCTGTAGCTGTAACTACTATTATCAGGTTCATCAACAAGCCCTTCACACTCCATCTACCTGCAGTTACTGACATCCATCCCACACAGTCTTTCACTTTGCTTACTCTTTCCCAGCTAATAGTCAGCAGGCTGAGCAACCACTAAGAAGATCTGTAAATTTTCAAGCAGTTGCAAGACCAACAAATACACATTTTCTTTGAATCACGCAGGTATGAGGCAAAAAGACCAAGATGAACTACAAAGCATCTGCTCCTTTGGTTGTTAAGAGCGTGGACAATCACATCACACAAATTTCTTTGGGTCAACTGCAAATCACAAGAATTTATGCTGCCTAAAAAAGAACTTCCCTTAAGAAAAGAGCTTCTCTCATCTATACATAGAGCAGATAAAAACCTCAGCAAAACTTAACTGTCCCCTCCAAACCTCCTATATGTAATGCCCCTTATATTCCTCTATCATTTCTCTGCTGAGGTAAGCAGTTGCAGAAGTACCAATCCTACAAATGCTTACCCCAGTTTTTCAGGTAGAAAAGGGAGCTAGCAGGCTATGAAGTATGAACAGTGCAATTACAACTCACTCAAACACAGCAATACAATCAAATACAACACAAGAAATAGCACCCGCCTCCTTTATAAATTAGAGAGCAAGTGGTTTAAATATCATCTCACCAGTTCCACACCAATGACTCCTGCACCGATGACAACCATCTTTTCAGGAACTTTCTTCAGCGACAGCGCACCAGTGGATGACACGATATTATCTTCATCAATCTTACGACAAAGAAATCCACAAAGGGAGGTTTATAATCTCCTTGTACATTGTACATAAAACACTCCAAAGGTGAAGTGCAATCAGATGCAAATAACTAGGACATATTAATATGCGGATACAACATATTGGAAAAAAAGTATCATGAAGAATTCAAATACATACAGTAATTCCAGGGAAGGGAGCAACTTCTGAGCCTGTGGCTATAAGTATGTTCTTAGTATTGATAACTTGTGTGCTGCCATCTTCTTTGGTTGCAGTGACTTGGTTTTTGCCAGTTATTTTTCCAAACCCAGATACATGTAAAACCTTCAGTAATCAGAACACAGTAGACTCAGATGCAAAGTACTTATATAAGATACGATACATTCAATCTGAATCTCGCCTCTCTTTAGAGAACAAGTTAACACATACCATTGCATCACTATCTGGTAAAAATCACAATGTAATTGTATACCATGCTTTTAAGTAGGTTAAGAATGAAGGAACTGTTTATTTTAAAATTTCCTAGAATAGAAGCATTCAAATTCTGCCCTTGCAAAGTCAGTCACTTGAATTAGTTTATGTGACAAGAATATGGCAAAGTAAAAAGCAAGAAATTTAGATCAGGAAAAAAAAATCACAGACATACCCCAGTATATAATCCAAACTAACCTTGTTTTGTTTAAATAAATGAGCAATTCCACCTGTTAAGGCTTTCACTGCACCACTCTTCTGTTCCATCATCTTCTCTAGATTCAAACGGATTCCTGTAACTAAAGTTAAAAAACCCAAAACCTTCCATCAAGCACTGCAGTGTTTCTATTTAAAAGCACTAACATAAACACAACTGACAGCTCTGACACAGCCATATCTGCTGAATTGCCCTAATAAATGCTAAAGCCTATATTCAACAATTGCTATATTAAAACACAGTATTACACGTCTCAAATCTATCCAGGATTCAGGGTTTGAAGAGCAGACACATGTCCCTAACCCTCCCAAATGACAAATAAAGGATATCGTTAACAAGTCTAAAAAGTTTTCTGACCAGAAAACTACGGTAGACAGATTTCAATGATTAAATGTGCTTGCTGAGGGAAACCATTTGTATTAACAGGCACAGACAAGTTGCTCTTCACACTCACTTTCAATTCCTCTGTTAGCGAAATCTTTTCCATGGGCCAAGTGATACAGATGTGAGTTGTTCAGCAAGGCCTAAAATACACACAGAGACATGTGAATTGGGACAGACAATTGTTAACTATACTATCAGAAGAAAAATAATCTGACGTTACTTTTTAAAGTAATATTGTTGACCTGCAGCTGATTTTTTAGTTTTTCGTCAGTATATTAAGCTATTCTGGACTCCACTAGAACGATTAGCATAAATGCTTAGGAAAATTAATATGTCATATTAAAAACTTTGTACTTCTACTGTAAGTTCTTCTACCATGCTAATGGAACCTCTCTTAGCAAACAGATCAGAAATAGCACAATAGTTCGAAGGGATCTTGGTAAGAAAATCACATGTTGCATCCACACCAGAGTTTGCAATTTGTTGGGACTGCGCTCCCCTCCTCTATTTTAGATTTACCTTTTCTACCCCCAGTGACACAGTTCAGCATGCCTTTAACATAAGAACATCACCTTGAACAAAACTACAGGTTTGTTTTGAACAAACTAATATAAGAGGATCAAGAAATTCACATAACATACTCCAAGATATACAACCATAGAAACAGATAACACTATAGAACTGCTCAGAACAGAGTGAGAAGATGCATCTGTATGCACCACTGGGTTTCATTCTCTTCCTCTCTTTCATTTGGGAAAGGCCAGAAAACAGAGCTTCCAAACAAAACAACTATACGAGCAAATTAAAATTTTAACTTTTTGTGTTATTTACTTGGATCTTCAGCTCGCTTGGATTGCAATTTCACTTTTTAAAGAAAGTACATCAAGCTTGGAAAAAGATCAAGGAGGGGTTTCTCAAGTGAAACATCTAATACCTGTTGTTTTTGATGAATTTATGACAAACCGTGCACTTACCTTGGATGGAATACATCCAACATTCAAACAGGTTCCACCTAAGGTTTCATTTTTTTCTACACAGACAGTCTGAGGAAGAAGAGAGAAAAAAAGAACTTCAGCAATACTTTGCTACCATTTCCTTACACGTTATCTGACAAGTTAGAATTGATGACAAAGATCAAGCATTTATCTAATAACTCTTCCTCTCCAAGTATCTCATTAATTTAATTCCTAGATTCATTTTGTGGCTCAGGGGAGAACAATGAGGGAGGGCAAATCTAACTTAAAAACCACAAAATGTCTCTTTGCCACAAAATTCCCTACCAGAAGAGGGCCACATTCCCCACTACACCATTTATACTTTCATACAAATTTAAGTGCCATCATTCTGCTTCAAAAACCCACAAAATTGCCTCAATTAAATACAACATACAGTTCTATGAAAGATGTTGCCCTTACAATTAAAAAAAAAAACACCTACAAAAAGTAAATAATGGAAAAGTTTCCTATCGACAAGTAATCAGAAGGAAACAATATATTAACCAATATGTTAAAATCTCATGAAGTAATTTTTTATTTAAAGAAAACGAAAGCCCCAAACCACAAACATTCCCCTCTCTAAAAAAATAAACAATCCTGCAAGACCTTTTGCTATAAAGTTGTACCAAGCTCTATAAAGAACGAATAAAAATCAAGTAAAGTTAAGCCAAGCAAAAATAAGTTCAATACCAACAGAGCTGGAAAATATTTCACCTCTCTCTCACCAACTTGCCAACAAAGTGTGCAAACGCAAAAAACAACAGACAAAACTTCAAGTAAAAGCAGATTACCTGGGCAGGGAGGGGAAAGAGATTGTAAACCTTTCTTATATAATTAAAATAATTGCCACAGCCTCCTTTGCACAGTGCACAGATGTTCAAAACTATAGTTCCCTGGTTTATATTCCAAGAGCTCTGATCTGCTGACAGATATGATTACTCAGGGGAAAGCCTGTCCTCAATTCCTTTAAATTGCTATTTTTGTGCTAAAGTAGAGGTAACGGTAATGTGAAGAGCAAGACTGACCCTATCAAATCACAGAAACACATTTGAGACATGTTGATTCTCTATTTACTCTTCCTCCTGCTTTAAGCACATGAATGCATGAAAAACTATCCAAGAGTTTTAAATGCTGCACTACAGATCAAACACCACCAGACTGCTCCTACCTTTACCCAAGAAGGTGGTTCTGCCTCATCCAATTTACATCAATTTTACCAACAAGGCCAAGTAAAGCTGTTGAAAAAGCCAATGCCCACAAAACATTGCTGGCAGTGAAGTGGGAAGCTGTGGTGGTGATACAAGGACTTAATGCTCATGCTAGCACAGGTAGCACTAAAACTGAAGGTTAAGGTTCAATAGAGCAGTCAGATTCTTCCATGAATGGTGTCACTATAGAATGTCTTATTACCCATCTCACAAAAACATCTCCTTACACTCCTCAATGTCAGCATAAACATTTTTCATTTATTCAGTGCCACAGGTGACACAGGCAAGCATGTCCAACTATTTCACCCACTCTGACTAGATGCAAGGCAGAGTAACAAAATTATTTCTTCTCCATGATGAAACACAAAATCCAGGGCACATTTTAACCTTCTAGTACAGGATATCCCATTGTTAATCACCAGGCAGCCCAATCAACTCATTTTCATCCAAACATGATCATTGAGAAGCACTGGGACAGATATATCAGCCAATGGGAACATGATCCAGACTGCTAGCATTGCCCTCTCAGAGTTCAAAATAATTATGAATAACAGTGCCAAGAGAACAAGTTGATCTCATATTAAGGAGTGAAGATAAAACAAATTCTTGCTGAAGTTACACTTTCTATTTTCCCAAGTTTAAAAAATCTGAAACACATTATGCACATGTAACTCTCACAAACCTCAATTAAATGACACATCATTAGCACATGTCAGCAAAAGCTGCCTCTTTCAAAAGGTACTCAAAGACAACAGACAGAACAGCAGATGAATACGAATAAATGCAAATTAAATACTACGGCATTTCTACATATCCTTGCCTCTAAAATTCTCACATGGCAATGGATTTCCTCTACTCGCATTCAAAAAACCCACATCAGTTGAATATTATTTTTTTTTCTTTTTTTGAGTTCCCTCACTTTGTTCTTCAGGACAGTTTTCCAGTGGCCTGTTTGCCACTGTTTCAATTTTTTTTTTCCTTTTTGTCACTGGGAGAAAAATTCCGCCAAGACATTCTTTCCCTACCTTCTTCTTCACAAGAGTATAGCCCCACCTCAGTTATCACTTCCAATCAAAAGCAAGCTGTCCTGAGCGGCTTTGTCAGTAGTCCAGCAGTGCTACAGACAGCAACACCCTCACATTTCCATTACACCTTCTATTTAATCTGGGTAAGCAAGTTAAAGAACACGTCAACAGCATCTCATGGCCCAAGATGTGACAGAAGAATTTCATTTTTTCAGTATCACACAAACGTATCCCAAGTTCATCTGGATGAATATTCTGCTATGTGAGTGACGTCTCACCTTACCTTAAATCCAAGCTGAGCTGCTTTGATAGCAGCAACATACCCTCCGGGACCAGAGCCGATAACTGTGACATCAGCATCAACTGAAACGGAGAACATCTGAGTAATTTTTGTTTCAGCAATTAATATGAATACCAGCCTATGATTTCTGAAATTATTCATGTTTGAAAATGTATTTTCTAAATAGCAAAATAGCTATTACAAGCTAGCGATAGATAAGGAAATTACACCTCACATCTGTAAGCAAATTTCTGGACAAAAGGAAAAATTGTGTGGAGGTAATCACTCTGCATTAAAAACAACCAGTCTTAAACTTTACATGGAAAATCATGTAAAGTGAGATGAGGCAACCAAGTCCTGCTATAAATCCTTTAATAACTTAATATAGTTCTTAAGCACTTAAATTATGCCTGGATCATTTACTATAACATTTTTCTAATGTAGGTTCTATTGATGTTTAGTGCAAAAGATATATGACCAGAGAACACCAGTAGTTAATAAAGGAGACAATATGTCTGAAATATTGATTATGAACACAGCAGAAACAATGAACTTTGTACCTAATTCATACCTTGCAATCACGTTCTTTGGAATATTAACCACCACCACTGTTCTTATTACGTAAAGTTCAGTTTCTGTTTAGTTTGATATAAAAACAGGACAAATAAGCTACCACTTTGCATCTACATCTCCACAATGACATGGATTCCCCTGGCAGGCTGATATCTAATTCTGAAGCAATGCATTGTTTTTTTAGGTTTTGAGGAGTTTGTTTGGGTTTTATATTTCATCCAAACACATTCTTCACAATTAATTACCTTGATCAGCATAGGTCCTTTGTGACACCACAAAAATTCCCTGGAGACCATGATGAATTCGATCAAAACGGTTTCTCTAGAAAGGGGAGGAAAAAAGCTCAATTTCAAAAGTTGAAGTCTATCCTTTAAGAAAACTAAGGATTCAACCCCACACAGTCACCAGTTAACCAGAAAAGGCACAACATGATGGAAGCAGACGTGGAGGGCACCAAATGAAACATGAGATGGAAGTTGCTCTGCCGTTTGCTGCTCAAGCAGCCCCAACTGATGGTTACACCTGCATTCACAAACACAAACCACAAGTCCTTCACACAGGGCTCCCAAACCACTAAACTGACATCAATTAGACACCAACAGGCATTTAGGAAGAGTCCTGGTGCTCTATAACCATCCCCTGCAGCCATGTCTTGTGAACAGCAACCTCCAGCTGTCTGAACATGAGCCAGCAGCGTGCCCAGGTGGCCAAGAAGGCCAATGGTATCTTGGCTTGTATCAGAAACGGTGTGACCAGCAGGTCCAGGGAGGCTATTCTCCCTCTGTACTTGGCACTGGTGAGGCCGCTCCTTGAATCCTGTGTTCAGTTCTGGGCCCCTCACCACAAGAAGGATGTCAAGGCTCTGGAGAGAGTCCAGAGAAGAGCAATGAAGCTGGTGAAGGGGCTGGTGAACAGGCCCTATGAAGAACGGCTGAGAGAGCCGGGGTTGTTTAGCCTGCAAAAGGGAAGGCTGAAAGGAGACCTCACTGCTGTCTACAACTACCTGAAAGGAGGTTGCAGAGAGGAGAGAGATGGCCTCTTCTCCCAGGTGACAGGGGACAGGACAAGAGGGAATGGCCTCAAGCTCCACCAGGGGAGGTTCAGGCTGGACATCAGCAAAAAATTTTTCATGGAAAGGGTCACTGGGCATTGGAACAGGCTACCCAGGCAGGTGGTTGAGTCCCCTTCCTGAATATTTTTAAAGGACAGGTGGACGAGGTGCTGAGGGACATGGTTTAGTGATTGACAGGAATGGTTGGACTCGACGATCCAGTGGGTCCTTTCCGGCCCAGTGATTCTATGATCTCCCGTTTCCTGGAGGTGCTCAAGGCCAGGTTGGACGAGGCTTTGAGCCGCTCCTCCTCGGCCTATCGCTGCCCTCCCTGGTCAGAAGTCCCTCCCCAGGGCTCTGAGGTCGCGCCCCGGCGATATTTCAGCCGCGCGGGGGCGGCCGTTCCGGCACACGGCGGAGGGGACGCCCCGGTGACACCGGCCCGGTGCCACCCCCACCTCGCACCGAGGGCACCGCGGCCGCACGGCGCCTGCTCGGGCCGCTGCGGCGCCGGCCGCCCCGCTGAGGCCGGAGGGAGAACGGGGGCGCGAGGGAAGCCCCGTCCCGAGACATCCCCCCCAAACCCCCCGCCGCCCTACCCGAGCGAGAGTGCAGGAAGCTCGCGCCCAGCGCTGCATCGTCCGCCGCCCAAGCCTAACGCCCCAAGGACTCCGAGGACTCGCGCAGGCGCGATGCTGCGGGGTGAAGGGGCGGGAGGAGCGGGTGCCACGGCGCCCCCTGGCGGAGGAGGCCGCGCGTTGCAGCGCGGGGAGGGGCACCGTGGGCATGGAAATGAGGTGGGGGCGGGGACATGTAAATGAGGTTCACATGAAGGGCACGTAAACTAGTTCTCGCGGCTGGGCGGGGCTATGCAAATTAAATGGATCATTGTGGGCGGGTCTACGCAAATATGATTCTTAGAGCGAGAACGGAGGCTTTCTGGGTGGAAATGTGGATCTGCTGGAGGGCAGGGAGGCCCTGCAAAGGGATCTGAACAGGCTGGACCGCTGGGCTGAGTCCAGTGGCATGAGGTTTAACGAGGCCAAATGCTGGGTCCTTCACTTGGGGCACAACAACCCTGTGCAGCTACAGAGTAGAAGCCTGGCTGGAAAGCTGCCTGGAGGAGAAGGACCTGAGGGTGTTGGTCGACAGCCGACTGAACATGAGCCAGCAGTGTGCCCAGGTGGCCAAGAAGGCCAATGGCATCCTGGCTTGTATCAGAAATGGTGTGACCAGCAGGTCCAGGAAGGATATTCCCCCTCTGTGCTTGGCACTGGTGGGACCGGTCCTCGAATAATGTGTTCAGTTCTGGGCCCCTCACCACAAGAAGGATGTTGAGGCTCTGGAGAGACTCCAGAGAAGAGCAACAAAGCTGGTGAAGGGGCTGGAGAACAGGCCTTATGAGGAATGGCTGAAAGAGCTGGGGTTGTTTAGCCTGGAGAAGAGGAGGCTGAGAGGAGACCTCATTACTCTCTACAACTACCTGAAAGGAGGTTGTAGAGAGGAGGGAGCTGGCCTCTTGTCCCAAGTGACAGGGGAGAGGACAAGAGGGAATGGCCTCAAGCTCCGCTGGGGAGGTTTAGGCTGGACACGAGGAAAACATTTTTCATGGAAAGGGTCATTGGGCCCAGGGAGGTGATCGAGTCACCACACCTGGAGGTGTTTAAAAGATGGGTGGATGAGGTGCTGAGGGACATAGTTTAGTGTTTGATAGGAATGGTTGGACTCAGTGATCCAGTGGGTCCTTTCCAACCTTGTGATTCTATAAATGAGGGGTATGCAAACGAGGGTCTTAAAGCAGGGAAGTAGGGCACTGCAAATGAGTCAAGTAGGGTGGGGCAGGCAAATAAGGCTTTTCAAGCAGGAGCACAGTCATGCAAAGAAGGCTTTTTAAGTGGGGAATGCAAATGAGGCTCTTAAATATGAGAAGGGAGGGGGCCATGCAAATGAGGGTATTAAAGCAGAGGCGGGATCGGATATGCAAATGAGGCATTTAATGAGGGGTGCCCATGCAGTGATGCTTTTAATGATGCGGGGCAAAGGCATTCAAATCAGCCTCTTAGAAGTGGCAGATGCTCCCAGGGCAGCTCTGCACTGCAGCTCAGAGCCCAACCTGGCACTGAAAGGAATATTCGAGTCAGGCAAAACAGCTCACAACCCTCCATCTAGTGGATCGAGATAAAATTTGGGAGCAAATGGAGAAGTAAAAAAATACTTCATTGTTCTGAACGAAACCTCTTGTCATCTAAACGATAATAAAATGCACATAACTCAGTTTTTAAATATTCAAAAATATAAAATCTAAGATATTTCATTTTGAAAAGTCGTTCAAGTGACTTGGAATAATTGCTTTCAGTTTATTTAATCAGGAAAAATGTAAACTAGAATGTTGAGACCTTTTTACAGTCACAGAATTGTGGAATGGTTTGAGTTGGAAGGGACCTTAAAGATCTTCTTGTTCCAACCCTGCTGCCACGAGCAGGGACACCTCCCACTGGATCAGGTTGTTCAAAGCCCCATCCAGCTTGGCCTTGAGCACTTCCAGCAATGGGGCATCCTCAGCTTCTCTAGGCAACATGTGCCAGGGCTTCACCACCATCACAGTAGAAATTTTTTTCCTAATATGTCATATAAATCTCCTCTCTTTCACCTTAAAACTGTTACTCCTTGTCCCTGATAAAGAGCCCCTGCCCACCTTTCCTGTAGGCAACTAATACAGTTTAATTGGCACTGTTTAATTTAATGCTATGTACATTCTTCCAAGAGTATTTTTTCTCTAGAAAAGTCTGCACATCCTGTGGTCCTCTATTTGCACTTTGGCACATCAGTGTTTGAAAATGTAAATCTTTCTTTGCCTCTCAGGGCACAGACACAGGCCAAGACCACTTTCCTTCTATACTGAATTCCACCTGGTCTATAACATAGAATCATAGAATTGTTAAGGTTGGAAAAGACCTCTAAGATCATCAAATCCAATCATCAGTCTAACACCACTATGCCTACCAAGCTATATGCTATATTCTGTTCAGTATAGGTAATAACACATCTAAATGTGGCTTTAGGCAAGTAGTCTGCAACATAATCCTTAATACTGATTATGCATATTGCCTGAAGGTGATAATATTTTCTGTGAAAAAGAATTCTCCAGTTCTCTAGACTTACTTTCTAATTTCTTGCATGAAATCAAGATTACCATGAGATGGCAGCATTCTATTATTTCCCATACACAGAAGCATATAATTGGACACTAATTTTGGAGATCCCTGAGAAGAGAGCATAATATTAATAAATGACAGCCTTTCCAATCAGAGCAGACTCAAAATATTTAGAAGAACCACCTGGGAGAAGCACAATTCACCCATTAATAAAATGTAGTCACATCTGTCAGAAGTGCAGTTGCTGGTGAATGTGCTGGCATCTGATAATGCTATGTGAGAGCACCTCGATTCAGGGCAGGATTCCTCTTATGTCTTTCTACATAAGGATTTCTCTACACATCAAGCAACACTAAAGACTGCATGTGCCTGATTTTTTTACATTTAAGTTTTTAACTCTTATTCGGGCTGATAAGAAAGCATCCCAGATTCTTTGATGCTTGCAGCATAAGCATCGTGGCCCTGTCGTTTCCTTTCATCCTCGCTAATGACCAGAACAAAGAAAACATAAAGCAAAAAACCACCAGAAAGATCTCAGCCAAAACCTTTCATTCCCCATGGCCTTTTCCCCCAGCCTCCCAGAACCTGCACACAAGCGGGAGGGTACTGGAGCCCTCCCCTCTGTGCAAACAGTGCTTGGAACTAGGTGAATATTTCTGAGTAAACTACATTTTTTTCACGCATAGATCTGAATGCCATGAGTACATTCACACAATTACATGTGCCACGAGCATGTTGTTATTGCTAGCAGCAAACAAGACCATCTAGTAACCAAGCTGGTGAAGGGTCTGGTAAACACGTCTCATGAGGAGTGGCTGGAGAAGAGGAGGCTGAGGGGAGACATCATTGCTCTTTACAGCTACCTGAAAGGAGGTTGTAGTGAGGTGGCTGCTGCTCTTCTCACAAGTAGCAAGTGATAGGACAAAAGAAAATGGCCCCAAGTTGCTCCAGAAGTGGCTTAGAGTGGATATTAGAAAAAATTTATTTACCAAAGAAGTGGTCAAGCATTGGAACAAGCTGCCCAGGTAAGCGGTGGCATTTCCATTCCTGGAGGTATTCAGAAAGTGTGTAGACATGGCACTTCGGGACATAGTTTAGTAGGCATGGTGCTGTTGATCTTGGAGGTCTTTCCAACATCAGTGATTCTATGATTCTATGTTTCTATGATTCCGCAACAAGAAATGACTCGAGGCTCTGAAGGACACACTTCGAACATGTAATCTCTTGCTAAGAGAGTAATGTCTGGGTAGCAAGTGCAAAAACAGGACAGGGCAGAACAAACGGCTGCCCATCCCCATCTCCATGGGTTACTGTTGCACCATGAAGTTTCCTCAGGCTAGAGAAGATGGTCGTGATTACCTTGGCCACTGAAAGGCTTCTGTGGCAATTGCTTCAGGACTCAGGAGGAGTGAGAGGCTGTAGGGACCCTGGAGTAATGCAGAAACCATCAAAGCATGTTTTGGTGGATGGGGAAGCAGGAAGGCAAAGGGGCACAGGGGAGCACAAGGCTGGACCCCTCTGCCCCATTTGCTACAGGCCTGGCAGTCACCTCCGAACAGCTTTGCTCATTAACTGCATGTCACTTGAGGTCATGGTGACTGGGACTGCCTTTCTGAGACTTCCTGGGGATTTTGCTGGAATTCAGCAGTTGTTAAAATATTCTCTTGAATTTTATACCTCTGAGTAATAAAGACCATAAAGATCAGATTCTCAGTGGATTGCCTTTAGGACTGCGGTAGTTGTAAACAAAGATCACCTGAGTGTTTTTTGTTCTATTTCTCCTGGAATAACTATACCTCACCTTTCTTTGGTTGTGGCACTCCTTTTCTGAATGCTGAGGTTACGGCACCTGGGCACACTCCTGCTTTTCATTGCATTTGTTAGTACACATGATACATCCCCTTGCAGTGAAATAGTCTCCCAAGGATCCCAGGCTGCATTAGGCAAAGTACTGCCAGCAGCTTGAGGGACGTGATGCTTCCTCTCTGCTCATCACTGGAGGAGCCACAGCTGGGGTGCTGGGGCCAGTTCTGGGCTCTACAGTACAGGAGAGACAAGGATAGACTGCAGAGAGTCCAACTAAGGGCCACAAAGATGATGAAGAGATGGAAGAATCTTTCCTGCGATGAAAGGCAGACAGAGCTGGGATTGAGAAGGCTCAGGGGGATCTCATCAATGTACATAAATTTGTGAAGGGAGGATGCAAAGAAGACAGAGTCCAGGCTCTTCTCAGTGGTGCCTAAGGACAGGATCAGAGGCAATTTGCACAGCCTGAAATACAGGAGGTTCCCTCTGAATATCAGGGAACACTTCTGCACTGTAAGGGTGATTGAGCACTAGCACAGTTTGCCCAGGGAGGCAGTAGAGTCTCCATCCTTTTAGATTTTGAAAAAACATCCAGACACGGTCCTGAGCAACTACCTCTAGGTCACCCTGCCTGAGCAGGGGATTAGACAAGATGACCTCCAGAGGTCCCTCCCAGTCTCAATCCTTGTATGAGTCTGTGTCAGGAACATAAATTGCATCATTAAGTCTTCTGATTAGCTGCTCTGAGAACAAGACTCGCCTCTGACTTAAAGTCAGAAAAGGAGACCTGCAGACACATACTGATGTCAACAGAGGGCAACCTGACTGCACAGACTAATTGGGGGAACACGTAAGGATGTTTTTGAGAGAAGTATGCATAAAAACCTAGAGCATTGTATTTCTGTGAAATACTGAATGTTTTCCTGCAGTAAAAATGGATTGGTTTACACATGTGCCTATTCACATATTTATTTGTACCCATCAAGATTATCAAATGATCAGTCTAGACAGAACATTACACTGGCTCTGGCTTGGGAAATCAGAAGTGAAAGACTTCCCACACTGCATCCAATGATTGGATTGTGGCCATCAGTGTCTTATACCTTGCAAAGCCATATTTCAGAAAACACATTTTCAGATGATTTCTCTTATCTTTAGTAAATCCTCTTGGTAAACCCTCTTTGGTGAGAGTGAGCACCATGGCAGGGTAAGGTATATCCAGAAAGAAGAGTGGCATATTTTTCTGCACCCTTGTGCAAAGCAGGGTATTGTATTGTTTTCCAAACTGCTCAGCTTACTGCTTTGCTTACAAAAGCTTCCTATCGTTTGGACATTAAAGCAAGAGGAGTAGAGAAGTGAAATACCTACAGCAACTCCACAACCTCTGTTTGAGGTTCTGCATCAATATATGGGCAACAAGAGATAAACAGGAAGGAGGAAGGCAAGTGGGATAGGGCCAGATAAAAACCAGCAGCATACCTCAGATTCATTGAAGAGGCAGGACAAGTGTCTCTAAAGTGTATAAGGAGTCCTGGTATGCACTCTGTTCTGCAAGTATTTCACAAAGATCTGTGACTCCCAAATTCTTGCAAGAGTCAGACATTCTTCTGCAACCTGGAGCTCTGAAGGAGCACACGTAGGCAAGCAGATAGTCAAGAAGGCTGAAGTACGTTATCAAGCCAGAGGGAAGTTAGGTAGAAGTCCCAGACCTTACAAAGGACACCAGAGTTGGATCTGATGGCAAGAGCCATTTGGGCTCTCTCACACCACAGTCCAAGCTGTAACTGTAACATACCTGAGGCCTTGTCACATACCAGGGTTAAAGACCCAGCACTCTGCCACAACAGTAGCTTGTGAGTGAGGAGAGATGCAGCTGTCTCACCTGAGGGAGTGACTTCTCTTCGCATTTAAATGTTAGGCACCTAGAGAAGCCATCCTCCTGTAGTACTTAAACTCCCTGGGTAGTCAGCAGATGCTTTTGAAAGTAAGCACCCAGGAGATCCTGTCTGCCTATCTTATTATGCATGCACCAAGGCTAGTACAATCTTCTCCAGGGCCTCCAAGGATTCCTGCCTATGCTTTTATTATACAGGGAAAGCAAGCAATCAAGGCAGGACTGTCAAGGTCAGGCAACTGGTTTAGCAGGTCTAATAGAGAGCTAGTCTTCTGAGCTCCTATGAGAGAGGCAGAAAGGCTGGCAGATTGAGAAGGCTGCTCATCCTGTCCCAAGGTAGCTGTCATGGATTGCCCTTGAAGGGCTGAGCAGAAAGGGAAGCTAGGTGGCCTGAATAAACTTTGAGATAGTCAAAGCTAGTGAGAAATATGCTATCTGGGCATTTCATGTGGTTGAGCTGGGTCCTGCCCTGGCTGTCCCAGAGACACAATTGTGCTGTTGTCCTTCAAAGGAGGCAGAGGTGAATCTTCTTCTAGTCATCAGTTTTCTCAATTTTACCAAATTTTATTAATTTTATCAAGTCTGCCCTGCAGAAAGAAAGTGGGAGCTCTATGTTTGATGTCTTTTCCCCTGATTTCATTCCATCTGACTTCCTCCTGGCTATTGACTATTTTGCAATAGCAGTGAGTGTCTTTGCATATCAGTAACTCCATGTACCTTGTGTTCCCTGTACATTACTCAGTTCCAAAAATTTGTAACCTTCTAGCTACAGAGAAAATTACTGATGAGGCTGGTGTGGCATAAAAATGCCTGGTTTGAACACAGGAAAAAGTCTGCAATATATCTAGGAGGTTACACAAAAGAAAAAAATTGCTCTCTACAGGATGAAATTGTGCAGTACCTAGAATTCAAAGTCTATGCAATAAGAATTAGGGTTAGGAGTACGTATTGCTGATTTTTCCTTTTCCTGTGCTCAATTTGTCATCGCCCATTTAAACTTCTTAATAAACCATTGTATTGGAGCTGATTATAAAGTGCCAGTTAATTTTGGTTTTTTTAAATCACTTTCATTTGGTTTAGGCTTCCAGTTAATCATTCATGTTTTATAATAAAAATCAAAACTAAAACTACTATTATTTTTTATCTCTTAAACACATGTAAAATTAATTGGTTCTATTGATTTGGGAAAACATGTAAATCTAAACTGAGGTGGAAAGTTTCCACACAATTTTTCATGTCAAGTAAAATCTTGGTTTTGTCCCCAAACAAGACCATTAAAAAATGCAATGACTATGCAGTACTTCATTTTCTTTGATTCCAAAACCTATGGAAAACAAGGTAATTAAAATAAAAATAAAACCTAAATATCAAGGCAATCAACTTGCATACGCCCTTCAAGAGCTATGAATTACATGAAGGAAATGGCCAGTTTCTACTCAGGGGATGACTCGCTCGTGTTCTGTTCTCCTAATCAAGGATCTGTCCTTCCCTGAGCAAGGGAATTTTGTGGCTAACAGGAAGTTTTACACCAGGAACCAGGGGCATTCTCTGTGTTCAGACAGAAAATCCTCAAAGTAATAAATTCTCATTGTTATATCATCTTAGCTTTATGAAAGTCAAAGTTCTCCTTGAAACACAATGTTATCATACAGCTTGGAGCTTTCTCTGTGATAAACGGTTGATAAACAGAGCATATTTCCTGCATATAAGATCACTGCAGTGTTAATGTTTTAAGCACTGTATGGTAACCAGATAGGAGAACATTCTGATCTAGCACAGCAAATTTACTGACACGGTGAAAATCAAGGTGCATGCACATGCTGATCTGCAGTTTGCCCTTTAAGAGCCGTAATCAATGTTGATTAGTTATATTAACATTACTGTTTGCTTGTGATATTGTGCACTAATGCACTACAACAAAGTTGTGCACCTGGGAGTCACTAATCCCACGCTGCAGTGTAGGCTGAGTTCCAGCTCATAAGAAAACAGCTGTGGAGAAAAGGACCCGAGGGTCCTGGTGGATACCAAATTCATCATGAGCCAGCAACCTGCCCTGTCAGGAAAGACCAACAACCTACTGGGCTGCATGAGTGAATGAGTAGCTAGCAGGCTGAGAGAGGGGAGATTGGAATTTTTTTCCCCTCTATTCAATGCTTGTGGGACTACACCTACAAGACTACTTCCAACTTTGACTCCCCAGTGGAAAAAAAATATTGTGACAGAGGCAACAGACACAAGTTGGAGCGCAGGCACTGTGTCCTTTTTCTCAGTACCTGTCCAGCCTTCCCCAAGGCTACCTAAATTGCTCTTTAGAAGCTCCAAGGAGATTTTGCAGTGCTTTTGGCTACCTATTCCTCAGTTCTATTTTCATTATTGTTAGAAAATTTCACATCTACTTTAGATCTATCTTGGGCTGGTTACTCTCTCAAAGAGAACATTTTGTCTGTTTGATACCATTTGTCCTTGAAAAATATTATTCATTGTTGCTTATATCTTTATTATGTCCAAGATGCTAAAATTTATATAAAAATGTTGAAGTACTCTCAGATTCCCTAGGTTCTCCTTTCTCCCTCAGCTAAACATAAAGTAAATCCTATTGCACTCATCAAGACTCCAATGTCCCATCAAAGGTGGCTTCTCCAACCCCTTAAGTAGCCCAGGATGAATTTCATTAAGACCTGCCAATCTGGGGGCCTTTACCTGTAGACTATAAGCAAAAGTCTATAAGGAAGCATGCTGGTGGGGAGTAGCAAATGAATCCTTTATTTTTCTTTGCTTGCACATGCAGCTTTTGCTTTACCTATTAAACTGTATTTATCTCAACCCATGCATTTTCACACTTGTGAGGGGCTATGTAGGGCCAAGCTGACAGCTAGGTTTACACCACAACTCACATACAAACAGGTGTGCATTCGTACAGCACAGCAGCTGTTGCTGAGGAACCAAAATCCACGTTTCAGTGGTTTTATTTATTTTGGAGAAGCTGTAGCATAGCTCTGTTGAACTCCCTGTTGCAGCTGCCCCTAAATGCACACCTGGAGCATATATTGCCATTCATTCCCACCCCTAGGAAGCTAGTTCATCTGCCCTGAGGCTGCTACACCATGAGACCCAAAGCAGAAGGGGAGATGATCAAGGGATTTGCTACAAAAGAGGTCTTGTGTTCTGAACAACACACAAATGTAAATGCTGCCAAAGAGACCACAGGAGGAGGCTGCAGGTGCTCAAATAAAATAAATCTACAGCAGAAAGATTTAAAATCATGTACTATCTTGCAACCTCCACTTTTAAAAGTTCATGCATAGCAGAAAACATGATCCTGATTTACAAAAGGAAAGAACAAAATAATTATATAATTCTTCCAAACTGGCTATCTTTAGAAGTTGAGTAGATAACTAATGTTAATTAGTGGCTTTCTCCCCAGGCAGGTTTAATAAACACCAAACCCCAAAATGTGAATTTCACCTTCTCTTCTGTTCCATATCTTAACAGGTCTCATTGTCATTAACACGTTAACATGGAGGTAGGCCAGGAGCTACCTGAAATTTTTTTTGCCCTCTTTTTAGCCTCTCTATTTTTTGGTGCATGAGACCCAGCAGTGCTGGTATGGCAGAAGTAAGGAGGAGGCAAGTCCCAGCCCTGCAACAGGGGGAGTTCCTGGGAGTGCAGTTTGGGTTATTGCCTGTGTCTGCCCATAGCAGGGCAGTGTTCCCTTCCAGCAGCTTGATTTGCCCCACTCTAATCCAAGACATCGTGCATTGTGTCTTTCACTCTAAATCGTGTTCTAGAAAGTGCTTATTATGCTTAAATTCAATCTCTTCTCCTAATCCTGAACTGCACACCAGCACAAATGTGATTCTACTGCCAACAAACATCACTGGACCTAGACATGCAGGAGCCTGGATGCACTTCCTGTGCTTCCCTCATGCCCTCTTCAGTAGGGAAGTCTCCTTTTGTCCAGGTTCATGGACTTGCAGGCTACTTTTCAGTGCTGGTGGAAGGCTGAAGCATAGCCAGAAGTGAGTCATGGAGTCAGCAAATTGAAAAAAAAAAAACATTGGATACAAGCACCCAGCAGCTGCAGAGCAGAAAACAGGGTGCGAAGTATTTTATATGCAACTAGGTGCAAGTCAGTCTGGAGCATTCTCGTTATCACCATCTAAAGTTACCAGTTCAGCCATACCCTAAACATATAGCTTAAGGGTGATAGGAGTACCTGGAAGCTCAGCAAGCCTCAGCTCCTTTGCGAAGAGTATATCTGTGGATATTCAAAGGTGCCTTCAAGTAGAACAAAAAAAGAAGCACCCAGAAAGGTAATGGTCTCATGCCAACTACTGGACAGATTTGTTCCCGCTACATTGCTGAGTCATCAAGTGCTCCAACATGCCAAAGTCACCAATCAGTAGCCTAAAGTGCATTACCACCACCTGCAAGGACTTCAGATCCACTCCTTCTGGGAGATTAAGACATTTTTATTTCTAAGATTTTTTACTCCCTCTAATACCCTTATTAACTTAGGCAACTTTGGACATGGATACAGCAACACTTTAAAACATCAGTTAAAATCCATTTATTTTCTCTATGGCTTTGTCTATAGGGATATTTTCCTGGCTTACCAGAGATATTAGCACAACTATTTCTCTTGCAGGAGCTGCCATCTTAGCTAACTTAGCTTTGTGCATTCAGAACTAATTTAAGGTAACTATGCTCTAGCTAAACTCCAGTTTCCTATAGTTCAAGCATATTTATTCTCTTTTACTCTAAAATAACCAATCTCTCTCTAGAGGGAGCTGAGGGAACTTGAAAACTTCGAAAGGTACCAGGGCTGGGGAAGGATTGGGACTATGGACTGTGTATTAACATCACAAAGACCCTTACAGTGCCGTTGAGGAAAGCCAAAGTAGAGGTTCAATTCAAAGCTTTTGCTTTTCTGTTGCTCCTCTGACCTGATCTATGCTGTAAAATTGTGATTTGACTATACCAAAGGAGATCTAGTAGGTTGGAAAACTGCAGGGCAGAGTCACAGTGTCTATCTTCACTGGTATTGTAGTTGCCAAGTTTCCGTTCACTCTTGCCCTCTTCTCCTTATTGTTCCTTTTCTATCTGTTCCTCATTTGAGCTACACTTTAGCACCTTTGCAGCACGTCAAAGGACACACAGGCACTGCACAGCAGAGATGTCAGGGTCCTGGAGAGGTGAGCTGGGTCTCCCTGTTAGTACCCACAGCCCCTTAGATTAGCCCAGCTCATCTGACTGAGCTGATTTGGTGACCACTGTCACCACTGCGAAGAAACACAGGAGTTGACTTATTGCACCAGGTCAGCATCTACACTGCTCTGTCACATCTCCAGCCAAGCCAGTTACCTTGGAAGCACTCATGTCTCCCTTAAAAGAGCTGAGCATGATTGAGTCATCTATGTGCGTCCATACCAGCCACCCAATCCATTGCCAATAGAGTTCTGCCTTTTGATCCAAAAGAGGCAAGGGTCCTTTGGGACACAGCCGTGAAATACTTCTGTCAATGTATATGTGTCAATTTTGTATATATGCACATAAGAAACCTGAATTCTGTCAGGTCCTAGTGTAGGGTGCTTTACTTTGCAGTCTTAATAATTTTCTTTAACTAGTGTTTGTTCCTGGACTCTTTTGAAAACTGATAACAAGAAATCAGGAGTCCAAATATCTGTCTTTGTTTTGGTCCCCCCCCTCAGCAGGTCTGAAGCCTTGAGGACCACAGCATGGATCAAGTTGGGTAGGTTGGAGTATTAGAGAGCAGAGGTGCACATTTCACAGATAAACACTGGCAGAAAAGGAATGTGCTCTTCTAAAACTGTATTCTTAGAAACATCTGAACTATTTGGACAAAAATTATCTGAGAAGTCATCCTGAAGCAGATTCTGTGCAGAGGAGCTTATTGCAAATATCTGCAGCTCGGCACAGAGCATCTGCAGAGTGGGGGTGAATTGTTGTTAGACTATTGATCTCAACAACACTGTATGGAAGGACTTCCACCTTGAGTTAGGCACTTATAGAAAAAGGATTTCCTTTATTAGTTTTGAATGTGATCCTTTCAAGTTTCATGTATATTTTTTGTTTCTGATATTGAGAAATAGGAAGATCAGGAACCCCCCACTTGGAGAGTCCTTTGCACAGAGGTACATGTGCTTTTGTATGGTGGCATTCTTAACGTATTTGTGGAGCACAGTCATAGTAATGTCTAACAGACTAATAACAAATACCTGCAGTGTCCCCCACTGACCTCCCAGTCTCAACCACAGTTATTGAAATTCAGGAATCCTTGCTGGTGGCCTAATTGATAACTAAAATGGATTAAAGAGACATTGTTGGGAAACAATCAAGGAAGACATCTGGCAGGACAACCTTGTAGGTGGCAGCACAAGAACAATAGGACCCAAACATGCAGGTTACACAGCTGATTCACAACTACCCACACAAGGACATGACTCCCTCCCCTGTACCAGCTAGTCAGTCATGGAGCAAATCAGTACAGACTCCTGAGGGAGTCAGGCTCCCAGAAGACTTCCTCCGGTCAAGGATATTTTAATACCAGAACAATGAGGAATATCGATTGCTATGAGGTAATATCTGCATCTAACAGAAGCTGCGTTGGGCTCTCTGGACCATCACAGGACAAGATGTCCTTGCAAAGAAAGTTTCCAAAATGTCTATCAATAGAACATCCTTTGATACGGCACCAACTAATATTTACATGCCTTCGTTTCTATTAAGTAAGGCAAATATCATATGTCTGCTATGGAAGGAAGTTATAAAATCACACTAATAGTCATAAAGCAATACAAGAATCTTGAGTGGAAGATCCTAAAAGGTAAGAAGTGCTATTATATTGTTAATACATTAATAGTGAGATACCCCAGGTAATGTTTAACTGTAGATTGAGACAGTAGTAATGAAAATGGCACTTAAACAAGCATTAATTGTTCTTCTAATCAAGGTACTGTTCCACTAGCTGAACTATTATCTTCCAAAAATAATTAGAGTGATTCAGTAAGAGGTGTGTTTACAAACACTTTATCTTCAGATAGAGTGTAAAGATTATCAACATGGGTTTAGATTAATGAATTATGCTTGAGTAAGAATAGCATTTTGGACTGGTTTTCAAATACTAACCAGGAATACAAGAGTTCAACGACATTTTATATGCTGTATTACAGGAAAAATATTTATATATATATATATTAATATCAATATTATAAGGGGCCCCTAGGAAAGGGTCATTGGGCACTGGAATAGGCTGCCCAGGGAAGTGGCTGAGTCACCATCTCTGGAGGTATTTAAAAGACAGGTGGATGAGGTGCTGAGAGGCATGGTTTAGTGGTTGATAGTGTCCGACTTGATCCTGTAGGTCTTTTCCAACTTAGTGATTCTGTGATTCTGTATGTTTTCCAGTGGTTGCAAGATCCCCAACTCATTTTTGTGTATGATAAGGCCCTTCTAATTGTCATACTTGCACTGTCATTTATATTGATTAATGGCTGTGTTGGAACTGTTATTAGTATTCTTTTCTGGTTTCTGAATGTAACGTAAGGAATCTGGCACAGGCAGACATAGGTAGGTAGGTCTAGGAAGTCAGGAGATAGTTTACATATTGATTCTTAAGAAAAACAGTTTTTTACAGCTGCATCAATGAGGAGCAGGGTGCCTGGGATAGTCATCCTCAGTCTTTTCTTCTGAAGATTTAGACACTGACTTGTCAGTGCCTTTAAAGAGACACTGACCGCTCTGCACGTGTCATTTATTTTTTCTACACATTTTGCTGGCACCTCATTTGCCTGCCACAGGCAAGATAATACTTTATCCTCTCCACACTGTTTTCAGAATACCTAAACTATCCAAGTTTTTCTTGCCCTCTGTGAGCAAAAGGCATTTGAAGTCTTAGAATGGCACAGATGGTCTTCCAAAAGCATTTATGTTCTTAGTGCTCCATTGAAGTTGCAATCCTCCGTGCCTGCAGCTGAGTCTTTGGACCCCCATGCTACTCCCACTGCTTCTTAATCGCAAAGATCAAGGCAAATGGATTACAGCCATGGTATGGACTCCTTCCTGGCATGACCTTCTTCACTCTCCTGGGACGCTGTGCAGGTCAGTTCTCATGTGTGATAGCTTCACCAGAAATACTGTTTGCCGCTTTCCAGGACAAGCCCAATTCAAATCTCCAGCTTGCAGGAGCACATGTGAGCTCTGACATTCAGCAGCTCGGACCCACCAGGGCTGTCTTGCTTACACAGCCCTGCTTAAACCACAAATCCTTCTCAGCTTCTGGGATAAGAGTTGAAAGACTGAGTTTAAATATTAACAAAATGCTCTGCAGTGCATGAGGCAGTCAAGGCTGAGAGCAGTGTTCAGTAATTGGGTTGCACCAGTTTGGAAAAATCTTAGCTTTCAATAGCCTTGTGTATACACAATAAAGTTTCATTTTCAACCATGCAGGCAGTTGGCAAGAGAAGGCATGATTTTCTGTCTGTAAGAAATTCTTTTTTACCTCATGTGGCTAACTCAAGCCCAGAATTGTCTCTTTTAAGCCAAGAACAAGAGCTCAGCTGTTTCTGCTCGCCTGTGAGTGGACAGGAGGAGAAGAGCTAGGAGCAGGGCAATTGGACATCTCCCTGTTCCTCCTCCCCAGAAGGGCTAATTTCTGAGCCCTCCAAAGCAGCCTTGCAGGAGGGTTGCCTGTCTGAAAGACACCAGCAGCCCTCTGTGCAAGGAGGAGACCTTAGCTGAAAGTGCAAGGAGGAGACCTCAGCTGGGAGTGCAAGGAAACGGATCAGACCACTCTTCCTGTCCCTGCTCCCCCCTGACTTTCCTGTACATGAAGGTGTCATAGGACCGTGCAGGGGATGGTCTTGGGACTCTGAACCCACCTTCCATACATATGCCAGGCTGCAGGTGCAGAATACCTCTCAGGCTCATGGTGAATTCCCTTCATAAGTTAATTTGTGTTTCTTCACTTTGTATCAACCTCCCCAGCAAGCTGGGTTTCCCAGTTACATCTTCTGTCTCACCCATCTGCAGCTCAGCATCTCTGCCTGCACTCTCCTGTAAGTGTCCTGACTTTCTCATGGTAATTTCCATCAGGTTTTGGTATGTCTCACTATAGAGAGTTGTGTTTTAATCAGTCATTGTAAGGACAAACAAAACCCAGTTGCTTAAGAGTAACTGAGATTTAGCTTCAGATAGAGCAAAATTGTCCCAGAAACTTTAGGAATATCTTCAAGTGTGAGAGAAAAGAAGAAGGGTTCTTGTGGAGGCAGATATCCTTCTGGCAAAACCTCACTTCATGCACAAGGTGAGGCAGAAAGCTTTTCAGATTTGCCACCACTGACAGCAGGAGGTCTCTTCATACACCAGGCTGGCCTGGAGCCCGTAAGGACACAAACTAGTCTGGGTGATGCAGCTTTTCTAACCCAGATTGCAGCAACTTTTTTGAATATCATGAATCATGTGCAATATTTTGTGTATGCCATTTATTTATTGTGATCTCTAATTAGGAGCTGGCACCAATGGGAAGAAGAGTACTGCAACCATATCTTAAATTCCATAGCTCAGACAACAGTCCCTGCTCATCCTGTCCTGACAGTGGATCTTGCTGATCCAAAACAAGTTGCAATCTGACTCCCCAGTGCTGTTTAAATTAGGTTCTGGGTACATAGTTCAGTAAATAAAGGGCTGGACTGGCTAGAAAAACAGAACCATTTAACAAAATGAAGGAATCCACACATGTTTGTGCGGTTGTTTTTCCAAGGGCACATCACAGGACAGAGGTTATTAAGTTGGTGCTTGTACTGATAGTGACATTAGACTGAAACCAACTCACACTTATCAGATGTACTTAGATACACAGCTTTTATTCTGGGGCCATGCTGAGTCATAAATAAAAAAGTCTTTCCAGTGGACCTTGGAAAATACTACATCACACAAGTGCGGCCAGTAAGCAAAAGTTAATGAACTTCTGATTATAAAGGCAGCTAATAAAAATAATACAGATATTCGGATGCATTTTTCATGAAAACCACTGTCATATAAAAGGCTACTACCACATTTATAATGATTGATATTAAAAAGTTAGTTATGATTAATGGCTTTGTAAGGGATATGGCCAAAACGGGTAAGGGATATAACACGAGTGAGGAATTTCCTCAAACTCTGTGACACTTCATAATATTGTTTGGATGTTTAAGACTCAGAAATGTATGGGTTTGTAGTGTTACAAAGAAATTACACTTAATTTCTGTTGACAGACAGACCAGATTACCCACATATAGTCAAGCCAGGCACTTCATCTCCATGAAATCAGAGAAGGAAGACATTATGGAAATATGAAGATAAGGGATGATTCTTTTTCTGGATTTTCTTTGGAAGATCATCTGCCCAGAACTCTTACTCTAGGTTTCTACACAGTTGATCCATTTTTTAGTGTCTGCCTTTGCCCAGCCCAGACAATCACCCAATTGCGCGTGCAGAGGCTCCCAGATGCTGATGGCCTTATCCTGAAGACCATTTACCTCCTCACATTTCAGGGGAGAGCCCTGGTGGAAATCCTGCTCTTATTTTACCCTTCTTTTGTTTCCTCTAAATTCCCTGTTTCGTAGACTTTGATAACATAATGGTAAAAATGGGTAGCTCCCCTTTCATCTGTGATGCATCAGTCTCTTGAATGTTTGTTTTTAAGGGATTTGTCCATAGGTTTACAATTGTTTTTCCCAGGCCAGTTTCTCCTTTTAGGCTGTCCAGCTTCTTACTGCCTGATCTTCAGGTGATTTTGCATGAAGCTCAGCATGGCAGATTCCCTCTACAGTTTCACCAAAAGAAAGTTTTTTGTTTCACTCTTCAGCTCAGCACTCCAAGTCCCATCAGTGAGTCAGTGGGAATGATGCCAGCTATTGAGAAAGATGTTAATTTCCTGGAGCAACTATATATTCTAAGATGGCCTTTATCCTAAACTGATTAGATACAATACTTCTAGTTTGTTTGATCTGGCACAATTACAAGCAGAAGCAGGCTGGCAAGGAGGGAAGGGGAGAGCCAGCTCCCACACCGGGTGATATGACCAGGGCCAGTTGTTGCAAAAGAACATGCCATCACCCCCACACTGGAGAGTGTTCCCATCCCTGTTGCTAGCTGCTGGTTGCAAAATGTCCCATACACATAGCTTTGGGATTTGTGGCTTTGCACACCTTTATCCCAGATGGAGGAGGCACGGCTCTTTTTATCAATAATTAACATTAGAGATAGGAACTGCCATAGTGGCCACTTTGGGATCCAGAGATGACTATGAGCCTGGGTGGCTGAGCTGGGGTTTTTTTCCATCAGGTAGAAAAAACAACTAAATAAAAGGCTGGAACCGTTGGCTTGTAGGCAAGTCGCAACAAACTATGTGGACTGCTATGCTTCCCACTGTATAAGCAGAGCCCAAAATATCAACTACAAGCATCATGTGGAGGAATTAAAAAAAAGATTAGATTCCAGTTTTCACTAACTTGGATATTCTGTGGATGAACTCAGGAGTCCCAGGGTGATAGGTCTAGGACTATGAGCACAGATATACAGACATTACTACCTGCTCTTTTTTTCACCAAGTGATAAATGAAAATTCATTAAAATGTTCCATTTGTGCTTTCTTGGTTGGGTTTTTTTCTGGATCTTTTGGCCACCATTCTTGCCAACCTCCTCAAATAAGTGGTGCTAATAAGGAGTGCTGCAACTGGGATTATCTCCTACTCCTGAAGTGCCACTTCCCTACTTCTACCTTTCTCCAAGCAGACAGCATGCCAGGTCAGGCCACCTGCCAATCTGCATAAAGAAATTTTATCATTTCCCTGTGTCTGTCTGCAAAAAAGCAGATAAGAAGGATATTCAGAGATATGAATGCAACAGGAGTTACTGTGGGTTTTTAACAGTATGAGGAAGTTCTCATTTGTAGATTGAGAATGAGAGGGATGAAGTAAAATATAGTTTTGGTTTAAACTAACTCAACTCAGCTCTTGAATTTTACCTTTAATTTGTTCTAGTTGTATTTATTATAACAGTTATTTAAAAATAAATTTAATATTTTTAGTGTTTAAAATATTTTAATATAGTTTGAAGTATATTGTCTCTGTATGACACAGAGTAGCAAATTCTAAAGAAGTGAAAGTTTGCTAGCACTAATCTACAAAATTAATCTAAACTACTGATTTTCAGCATGTGGTCTTTGAACCTACTGCTTTACTTCTAAGGCTTTCTGTAGCACAAGGAAGGCTAGCAGGCTTTTCTATGCTAGATGATAATGTTTGTTGTGTGCTGTATGAAAATGTTTAAAAGCCCACAAGTGGAAAAACTTACGTAAGTTACCAGTAAATTGAAAAATAAAAATTAAAAAAAGGCATCTCTGTAACAATTAATTATGATATAGAAATTGCAAGTTCCTCTCTTAACAATTACTAAAATTTTCACAAAATTGAGTATCATTAAATAGTTTTAAACTATTCTGCCATAAGATCAAAAGACAAAGCACTCGTCCCACAAACACCTGGGTTTTGCAGTCCCAGGAGAAGAGCAGGTTGGTAAAAAAGGTGATTTCATGTTAAAATTCCCAAATTTATCAGTGCAGGAATGACATGGATCCCTTAGAGTGAGACAAGTCCCACAAAGATCATCAGAGGACTGAAGCACCTTCTGTATGAGGACAGGCTGAGGGAGCTGGGGTTGTTTAGCCTAAAGAAGAGAAGGCTGCATGTGGGGAGACTTATAGCAACCTTCTAGTGCTTAGAGGCGGACTAGAGGAAAGCTAGGGAAGGACTTTATATCAGGGAGTGCAGGGATGGGATGAGGGGCAACAGTTTTAAGCTGAAAGAGGGTAGACTTAGATTAGATATTAGGAAGAAATTTTTTACTGTGAGAGTGGTGAGGCACTGCCACAGGCTGCTCAGGGAAGTTGCTGCTGCCCCATCCCTGGAGGCGTTCAAGGCCACATTGGATGGGGCCTTGGACAGCCTGGTCTAGGAGGTGCCCCTGCTCACAGCAGGAAGGTAGGAACTGGATGATCTTTAAGGTCCCTTCTAACCCAAACCATTCTATGATTCTAAATCCAGATGTGATTTCAAGTATTTTAAAGAGTGGATCCTGACACACCTGAATAGACCTGGAACAAATACTTGGCAATGGTGTGGGGGAGCATAAACCCCAGACTTGTTAAGTCATGGAGCTCACTCCTAGGTGAGCCCCTCTACTAGATGAACACAGCAATGTTGCTCCATGAGCAAAATACCAGATTGTTTCATTTTCCACATTCTTGCAAAACAAACTGATAGGAACACAAGAACTGATAAGAGACCTGGTGAAATATTGGGAAATACATCTTTCCATGTAACTGTTACCTGAGGAAAACTTCAAGCATAATTCACACTGTTTAAAAAAATGACACAGTCTAAAGTATGTGGAGATAATGGAGTATTTTATTGCACTGCTATCTGCGAAGGTACACCACACAGGGACACCTATAGCACAAACATACATGATTACAGGGAACTGGCTCTGACTTAAGGTTTGAATATATTCAGATGTTCCATCAACTACACAGAAATATCTAGTGCTGTTTTGTTTATTTAGGTTATTTTTAACAGTACCCTTAGAGGTGTTTCAAAATGGATAAGCAACTAAAAGCTGCTGGACATGAAAGTGGAAATTGTGAACAGTATCAAGGGCTTACCTGAGAAATACTGTTCAGAGAAGCTGCCTGTTGTATTCTGCATTTTCACCATTTATAATTAGCTTGGTTTTGGTTTTGCTTTAATGCCAGTTTGACTTTACTCCTATTTAACAGAAACGTTATTGTCTTAGGAACTGAAATTCAGATGACTGCTGCTGTGGTCTTCAAGGGCCGTTATCTTGATTGACCTCTGGGGAGGCACAAACTGGACCAAAGTCATGGGCTGGCCATGCAGTCACAGACAAATGGTCCATCAGTGCTGAGGAATGGGAAAATGGGTTTCTCCTGCCCCAGCTGGACACGGGCACAAGTGTCAGGCCCCATTGAACACAAGCAACAGCACCTGGGCTTTAGTTGACCAACTGAATAAACTGTTCCTCCCTCTGCCATCTGCTCTTGCTTGACAAGAGGGAAAGACTTTTAAGAAATACAGTGGAGCAAGCACCACATTAACATGATATTCACAGATCTCACACCATGGCTTCCTAGAGGCAGGATATACACAGAGCATGAATATCCATAACTGCTGTATGCAAGTCTGAGGAGGACAGGATGCCCTGCAATGCCTGTTCCTAATCCTGGGAAAATGTAGGATGTTTTCAGAGTTTCACGTGATCAAAGAGCCTTTGCAAATGGGTGTCCCACGAGCATCTCTTAGAGTATGTGTCCCTGGAGCCAGCAGGAATGAGGGTGGAGAGGCAGGGCTGAGCTTTCTTTTCCAGCATGACATAGATGAGGCTATCTACACCTCTGCTTTATTTTCAGATATCTGAACACTCATTGCTCTCTGTGTTAAATGTAATTCCATGTGCATGTTGTATTATCTGTATCAAAGGACAGAGCACGTCAGGCTGCGTCACTGTAGATTCCTTGACTCACCCATTGCTGGCAGGAGGAACTCCACAAGGCTCTGTCTTGTATATCCTCCCATTGCTGTGATTCCCACCCTGCCTGAGTCTCAAATAATGTGTTGCTATATTCAGGCACAGTGTAAGAATCATATTTAAATGATGAATTGATAAGACTAATCTAGCTGGCTGTCTCTGATGTAAGAGATCTCTTAAGAAAATAGTTTGCTTTGTGAAATCAAGAGAGACAGTGGCTTTAAATTAAACCAAAGGAACTAATTATGCCTTAAGCAAAATATGGAAAGTTTATGAAAAAGAAAATAACCTTCACATTGGATTAAAATATGACATATTTGTCTTGAAGAATTAAGTCCAAGTTTTAGTGTCAGCAGAGGAGGATGGCAAAACTCTCCCTGATCCAGATGTCAATGTCCAGGATTTTGTGTTTGTAGTCTTTATGGTGCAATGCCATCATATAAACATCCATCATGCAGGCCACTATTGCTGGCTTTCAGGGCACAATAACACTTAAGTCCATAATAAAAGGGAATTAAAATACATAAGTGCAATAAAGGGAGAGTGAATAAAAAGTGAGAGACATGTGAATACAGCACCAAGCCTTTCACTGGAAATTTCCAGCTCCTCTGCATGGTACCCTGCTGTAACAGCACTGGGTGCTCCTGCTTATTGTGTGCTCTATACAAAGGAGTGATAACCGCCAATGACCCATAGCCCACCAGCATATTATCTCTTCCTGAGTCACTAAGGAAAATTCAGATCCTCTTTATTTTGCAAGTCATGATAAATCCAAGCAATACAGAAATGTTATTGTTAACAGATTTGATCTCCTCTTCCTGCACAATCATTCCAATCTTATGTTGACTGCCTGACACATGCTTTTTAACTAAATTTACTCATCCCCAGCCCTATTTTATGTGTTACCGCTGAATTTGAAGTAGCAGGGCTAATTTGTGCCTTAGGGTACTAGAAAGAGAACCTGGTCATAAAAAACCCCAAGACCCTAGACAATGTAAGAAGCTGGAAATGAAAAGACATTGTGCTTCCTTCTAGTGTCAGTGTCCTGAGTCTATGAGTACAAGTTACACCTCTGCTTTCCACAAAGATCTCTCGGGGCCTTTCAGTTTTCCTTTTCTTTCTCAGGGATGCCCAGTGGGGGTTTCAAATCTTCTTGAGGATGCCATCCACTGGCTGCAGCTCCAATCCCTCCTCTAAAACAGCAGTGAGTGACTGGCATCCGCCAGTGGTGCATGCCCCAGCTGGCTTCCACACTTGCTGCCGAGAAAAATGTATTTCTTTTACCCACTAAGCTGCCAAAGTAGATCAGAGTGTCATATTTGAAAGGACTGGAAAAAAATTGAATTTGGGGTGTTTTGGACTATAAACATCACAGCAGATGGTGTTGTGAGCAATATTTTACAGAAACTGGCAGCAGGGCAACCAGCTGGGCAGCAGAAAATGGCATGTGGGCAGAAAGCTGCACATTAGAATAGAAGCTTCGTACAGCACGTGGTGAAGGACAACATTAGGAAACACTAGACATCCGCACAGGCTGATGTCATCATCCACATTCTCAGCCAGCTAATCTCCCAGTACCAATACTGGTGTTTATTTAACACTAAAGAAAGATGTGGAACTCCTCACAAGACTTGTAAGAGGCATCTCTGGCAGAACTATTTATTCTTTCTCTGTGAAACTTCTCTCTGCAGTTCTAAGCTGCTTGGACAATTTGATACTGCTTTATCTCCCTTCAGTCACTTGTTCTCATCCTGGACAGGTCAGGAGGCAGCACACGTGAAGCCCTTCAGAGCTCAGCTCACCAAGTAACTTTCAAGAGCTGTGGGTGGTTTTCAGCTCCCATGAAAACAAGAGGAAGCCAAGCATACTTGAGACTTGGCAAAGGATCAGGCTGTGGCTGATTTACAGCACTGAACTCTCTGTATTTCTGGTGTTGCCTGAGAGACAGAGCAATAAGAAATGTTCATTTCTTCCTGCTCTGCTCTTCCCTGCAGAAAAGGCCACATTTTCCTAGTTGGATATGGAGTTTAGCTGGTGTTTAGGCACTCAGTGTAAAGACATCAGGTGTTTGCACAGCTGAACTTGCACAGTGTGGGACAGAGGTAACCTGCCCCCTGTATGACCCTTGGGAATGAAACCTCTTCCGCACCATCAGGAGAAAATCATGTTTAATCACTGCTGCAAACAGGCCAAAGCGTTTATTTCCCTCATCACTTCATGTAGCACCTTACTGCTTCAGTAAATTAGAGGAAGTAATCAAAGAATAAAGCACTACAGATGGATGTGATGAAGCCAAAGACAAGACTCTTCATTACTACTAAGGGCCCCTCCTGCATTTAAACTTCATCCTAAAAAAAAGCTATCCTACTGTCTTATGTTGCAGCTTCTCCAGTACGTCAAATACTAAGAAATAAGAGTACATTCAACACTTCAAAGGGATTTAAAAGCAATTCTATGGCTGCATCATGCCTGCACTTTGAGGAGGGAAACCAAAAGTTGTTTAATTGTTCTATGCCTAGAGTTCTACGTCCTTTTAAAGGTTTCTTATTTTAATCGTAAAAGTAATTTTGGTGTCATTTTTGCATACTGCAGCAAATCCCTTAAGCCAAACAGCACTTACCAAAAACAGAGGTTTGCTATCATGGAGAAGATGTTCTTGACAGTTTAAGAAATGACCTGGGATCTTTACCGACTAGTAGAGCTTATGGTTTTGGTTAAAAGTTTAACTTCAGCTTTCAAAAGCACCTGTGGTCCATAAAAACTCTCAGGGAACCTGGGGCCAAGAGGTAAAGCACAAGAAAGAAATCCTGACTGAATGGTCTAACTGACATCTTACCTTGTGGGATGGATATTGGGGTCCTGCTCACTTAATTATATTTTTTTGCTTAATCATTCACTGAAATACAGACAAATCATTTGAGAGCAGAAGCTCAGGCTCCTCCTGCCTCTACATCTCCTAGTTCCATGCTACGGTGTCCTCAGAACTGAAGGTTTACTGCTCTTTTGAACAAAGGACATCTGAACACAGGCACCTGCAACTAAAGTTGCGGCCTAAGGCATTAAAATACTATTTCAGCTACCTCTTTAGATGGTTGTAGGTATCTCAGAGAAATGTTTACAAAGACTTACTTTGACCTAGAGAGGATGATTTCCCTCAGCTCCTGTACAGGCAGTGAAGGGGACCAGGATCCTACAGGACAGTTGAACCCACGTACACCACATTGGTGCCCAAACATTCGGCGGCACACACAGTCTGCATTTTTTGCTGTCTGCGATGAGATGCCACAATTGCTGGCTCCACCAAGTCACAGCCAGCCTTTGGAAATCCCTGCAAAGGCTATTTTGGGTAATGATCTGAGCATTCAGGAATTACTTCTGGGAAGGCAATTTATCGTTCCTTAAAGGTGCTTCAGAGGAAATTTCACAGAGGCACATGCTGTCTAGCGCTGGAATACCTGGTGGCCCCATCTCCCTTAGCACTGGCTTATGGTCCATCAGAAGTGAAAGGTACCATAGCTGAGCTCTGCTCACAGTATTTCTCACTGTGCTCAACAAAAACCTGGCAGATGCTCAGCAGAGGATTGCGACAGACCGCCCTTCTTATTCACCTCTATTCTCCCATATGAGTCTCTGCAGACCAATCAGAAATAGTTCACCAAACTAAGTTAAGCAATATCACGGAGAACTTTAAGAAATTACTTTTATCATCCCTCCTGAGGATAGGCTCAATGGTCAAGGCCACAGTGAGATCTTCCTTTTCTTGTAAAAGTTAACTAAAGTTAGTTATTAAAGTGCTGGCAGTATTTAGGGAGGTTCTGGAAAGAAGAACAGCACAAGATACCTGCACTGCATCTGAAAATTTCAAGGATATCTTTTTCCATAAAAGCTTGCTGTTATTTATTCTGAAGGACTTCCTGGAAGAAACATCAGGTACAATTTTGACTTACCAATCTGGATGTGAGATACGTGAAGTATTGTTTTTCAGTTAAATGCTTCTAGTTGTGTGTTGTATTTCTTGCAGGATGAAAAAGTTTCCCTTGTGGAATTTGTTTGTATTTTTCAAATGCTTATTTTGCAGAGTAATAGAGTTTGTGAGTGTGTATACACAGATTGAAAAGTGGTATGAAGTGTGTTAATGTTTAATTATTCGGTTAAGGTTACCACATTTTTGTGTCCTTCTTAAACAATATTTAGGATAAATTAACAAAGGAGGAAAAGTATCCCTTTGTTAACCATCATAATAGAATTCCACACATCAAAATATGCATTACCAAAGATTCACAGATGTGGGGGATTAGCCATGGAGTCAGAGAATTTTACGTGTGAGAGGTGGTAATGCTGGTAATTGCTAGGCATGAGAACAGGACCAGGGGCTATGTGGAATAAAATTGAACGAGACTATTATCTCTGAGGTTTCAGGTCAGACCTAGTTTTGGTTAATAGTGAGTTAAAGTTGTTACCACTCAATAGCTGTGCGGTGTATGCTTGGTCTCTGCTCTTGTTCCAAATCTGTGGGTGGACACATTATAGAAGTCATCAGAAGAAATGTGCCACATAAGAAATCCAAGGATATAATGATGGGAGCAGCTTGGGAAGGCACCACGGATTACTGGAGTAATGTTGGCCTCCACTCATCACAATATCCCCATTTTCTTTAAAACACCTAAAATAAGCAATGATGCTGGCAGCTGAAAAGATGTCCCTATGTCATCCTATCTTTCTAAACATGTATGGGAAGAAAATGAATGTAAACAAGAAGAAGGAAGTTCTGGCTGAAATCATGGTGGCTGATAGCTGCCAATAGAGCCCATGGAAGAGAGAACCAGACAAGAAAATCTTAACTAGCAGGTGACTTGCAGCTGTGGTCATCCAGCTGCAGTAATGTACAGCTGCACTGTATTGGTCTCATTTACCTTCCAGGAAAGAGGCTGAAGGGACTTTACATTGCATTTCAGGTGCTCAGGCTGGCTTGGTTAAATTTAACTTGATTAATGCCGTGTGGCACCACGGTTTTTAAAGCGGTCTCACGCTCACGTGTTTCAGCTTGACAAGACCCTTGGGATGAGGCTGCAGCACTCCTTCTGCAGCTCTAAGTCATCAACCAAAACCAGGAGGAGAGTCAGTAAATTTGGGCTCCTTTCAGGAAGGAAAAAGCACACACAATTACATCTTCAGCAAGAGCTGCACTAATAAGCAAAAGTCAATTTGGAGGGCTGTAAAGAGGCATATTATATGCCCCCAGAGACTGGGGCATTAAAGTTGGCCTGAGGAAATAATAAAGGTCGGGCAAGGGTCAGGAGGGACAATAAAGCACTCAGAAAAGCTACAGCTGCTGCAGCACTGGGGAAAATCTGAAATGAAGAGTAACCTATGTACTTCTTTTATTTTTATGGCTTACGAACATTTCAAAGGGTATAAATAGTACATCTTGTGGCCAACAATGTAATGGATAAAATTATTCAATGGAGCTTTCAGCAATATTCCTCTCTGTGGCATGAAGTCTAAGAGGTTGTTATGCAAACAAGGAAACAGAGCAATTCTAAAATCTTTGGTAGGTAAAACTTCATCCTGCAAATCTAAGTATACCAAGATTTATCAGATAAAGAATTAAATTTACCAATTTTTCACTGACATTTCATCAGGTTTGGAACTCTGATACCATCAGGAAGGGACAGTAGTATATAGTTACAAGATCAGAGTAAGATTTTCACTGATTTTGGATCAGGGTCATGAATGAGCTTAGATTTTAAGAATGAATCTGTTAGAATAATTGCCCACTGGTTTGTGGAGAATATTACAGATCTATTTTTTTATGTTAAAACAGATAATTAAAATGTTTAACCTATTGCCAAAATAGTGAATCCTTTATGGAAAAAATAGTATGTCAACAAAACCCACATATACAAGAGGCTCTTCTGACACTATTTGCATTTCAAGACACTCATAAATTTAACCAGAATTAACTAAGAGGAAACTAAAATGAAATCACTTGAAATAGGTCAATAACGGGCCCAGAACTGTAGCAAAATTTCACGAAGGGATTCACATTTTAATGTCAAAATTGTCAGAGATAAAAAACTTGCCATTTCTTCATGGCTATGCAAACAGCTTTGTGCCACTTGAAAATGTGTCCTGAAAATCCACCAGATATTGAGTACACACAAGTCTGAGTTAGAAATACTTGTAGGCTATTTCAGTGTGAGTTAGTCCCTAGACCTGGGTGAAGAATAAGTGTTGTCAGGTATCTGTCATGAGATTCAGAGGAGCATTTATGGTAGGGGAGAAAAATAAAGAAAAATGTTCTGTTATCAGTATCACAGAAGACTTTTTGCTTCCGACAGTACATCTTTGTCTCAGAGTCAAAAGAAAATAGAATAGCAGAGAATAGGTAAGTTCCAGTTCAAAGGGTCCTACTACTATCATCTAGTCCAACTGTAGCTACCGAGAGCAGGTTCCATGGCTCCTGATTAGGCCAACTACTGTACTAAATATTTAATGATGGTTGCATTAGAGAGAAAGGAGTTTAGGTAACACGTTTATTTATGTGAATTTAACATGGGAAGAATGTGAGACAGAGAGAAATTGAACAGCACAGTGGGCATTACAATGATGGCACCAATTAATTGCTGCCAAATGCCCAGTGAAACAGAATCACAGAATCACAGAACAACCAGGTTGGAAGGGACCCATCGGATCTTCTAGTCCAACCATTCCTATCTAATACTAAACCAAGTCCCTCAATACCTCATCCACCCATGTCTTAAACACCTCCAGGGAAGGTGAATCAACCACCTCCCTGGGCAGCCTGTTCCAATGCCCAATGACCCTCTGCGTGAAAAACCTCCTCCTAATCTCCAGCCTAAACCTACCCTGGCGGAGCTTGAGGCCATTCCCTCTCGTCCTGTCCCCTGTCACTTGGGAGAAGAGGCCAGCTCCCTCCTCTCCACAACCACCTTTCAGGTACTTGTAGAGAGTAATGAGGTCTCCTCTCAGCCTCCTCTTCTCCAGGCTGAACAACCCCAGCTCAACAGGGATCTTGAAACGGACCTTGAAACGGATCTTGAATCTTCTTATGCACAATATGGGCTTCAGGGGTCATTTCTGGAGTGACTAAGGACAGTTTCTATCATCACAAACATGCAAATGTGGCTTGGGACAAGGAAGAAAATAGCATCCAGGTCAGATATTGCAATAGCTGTTCATGGGCATGAAAGATGAGAAGCAGTCCAGACAACGTATGGAAAGAAATCTTACAAATAACAAGCAGTAATACAGTATTATTTCACTACTGAGCCTAACTTTCCCATCATGCAGACCCAAGCCAAAAGATTCAGCCCTGTCTTGAAGTCCAAGATAGGACAACTGAACCCTGTCTTGGCTCTGCTTTTCCTCTCACATGTCAATGGGTTTTGGTGAGTTCCCAGCCCTCACAGCAGTGCCACGAAAAGAAACCACTTTGGATCTTCTTGTTGATTCTTTAAGAAATTAGTCTTCCTTGAGGGAGGCAGGTTTTGATTGTAGATAGCTAACTCAGATGTACATTAACTAAAAAACCATGTTCTCTAATTTTTGGCTGCATCTTTAGAAAGAAATACCTCATGCTCCAGTGAAACACTCTCCTGTGGTGGGAGGAGGAGAAGGGCTGGAGATCACCTTGGCAAAGTGAAGCGGATGTCTCAACTGTATATCTTTTGATCTTCAAAGGTGGTAATTCTCAGTTTGGAGTTCACTCAACTATGCTACAGCTGCTCACCTCACAGTACACAAGAAGCTAACAGTGTTCTTTATTTCAGGGTTTTAAGTGACTGAGGCCAGAGAGAAGCACACAAGACACTATTCTTGACTGACTTTTCAGGAGAAATGGTTGAACCTGTAGGCAACCACTATGTGGTAGCCAGACCTGTGTACTCAGAGAATTTGTTCAATGAAGATCATGAGAAGTTGCACAGATACCATAAAACCTTTTGGGATCACCTGAAACAGTATTTTCGGTAAGGAGATTTTTATTTTTTTAAAAATGTGCATCTAAGAAACAGCCTGAACTGCTGCTCCCAGACAGCATGAACTCCATCCTAACGAATTTCATCTCAGATTCCACAAAGCAATGAAAACTCATTAACCAAATGCAATGTCAGATTTTTCTAGAGGATTTTAGCTTCTGTTATCCTTAAAAGTCTTCCTACAGTTGTATCACAGGCAGCTTCTTTTTTCCTGGGCACTTGGTAGCACAGACTTAGGGGAAACCTTATTATAGCTTTTTAATAATTAAAGGCGGTTTATAAGAAAGGTGGGGACTGACTTTTTAGTACGGCCTGGAACAGTAGGACAAGGGGTAGTGGGTTTAGACTTAAAAGAGAATAGAGTCAGACTACATATAAGGAATATAATTTTTACACTGAAGGTGGTAAAACACTGGGAAGGGTTGTCTAGAGAAGCTGTCAAAGCTTTATCTGTGCAAACATTAAAGATTGGAGTGGAGGGGGCTTTAAACAACCTGATGTAGTTGAAGATGGCCTTGCATACTGCCAGGGATTTGGACTAGATGTCGCTTCCAACACAAATAATTCTATTATTCCATGATTTTATGAAAATTTCAGTTGGAAGGGGCCTCTGGAGGCCACTGGGTCCTCCTTGAAGCACAGCTGGCAGAGGAAGTTGATCAAGGCTGTGTCTGAGAGAGATTTTGACCTCTAGCTGTCTGAACCTGAATCCTTCCCCCTTCTTTTCTCCTTAAACGACAAGCTGTGACTCAGCCGAGCTATTCAGTGAGAGCTCTCTCCTCTTGTGTCTTCACAGCTGCTCCCCACAAAGGGTCAAAAAAGTTTCTTTGCATTTGTTTCCCATCATTTCATGGCTGCCAGCCTACCGCTTCAGGGAATGGATCCTGAGTGACATAGTCTCTGGCATCAACACAGGGCTCGTAGCTGTCCTACAAGGTACATCTGGGAAACACATGCTCTGACATTGTCTGCTCTGCCGGGTGCAAAGACACTGCGGGCTTTAGTGCATAATACACACATCACCTTTCCTGGGCCTCTGTCCTTACAGGTCTCGCCTTTGCTTTGCTGGTGAATGTCCCCCCAGGTTATGGACTTTATGCAGCATTTTTCCCTGCCCTGGTCTATTTTATCTTTGGCACATCCAGACATATCTCAGTGGGTAAGTTCAGGCACAACAACCACCCTCCTCACTGCTGAAGGAGTACATGCTGCCCCTTTAGGTGTCTAATGAATAAATGCCTTGTGTTGCTCAGGTCCCTTCCCTGTCCTGAGCCTGATGGTGGGAGGAGTTGTTGTGAGGCTGGTCCCCGATGATGCTTCTGGCAATGGCACTTCCACAAATATCTCTACAATAGATGAAGAGAGGGTGATGGTGGCTGCATCTGTAACCTTCCTTTCTGGGGTTATTCAGGTTGGTAAACATATGTGTGTGTGTGTGCGCTCGCATGCATCTATACACATGTATATTAATAGATGAACGGTGCACTGGCTCTCTCCTTTGTTTTCTGCAGGTGTAGTCACCAAAGTAATTCCCTTCCCCTTCTCATGCAACTGACCTTAGCTCACTAATTAGGAGGCTTGCATCCCCCTCCTGTGCCCAGTCACTGATGCATGCTGCATGTTTTGCCGAGATCTGAGCCTACAGCCCACACTGGTGGGCTCTTCTTACAGCAAAAACCAGCCTAATTGATAGGAAAAGTAGTTGTGAGAGTAATGTGAATGATGTAGATACAGCAAGGGGAATAAAAGTTCTGTTTCATAATAGTAAAGTATCTGCATTTGGCTTCTAAAAAAAAAAAAGTATCCTTTCTTCCTGATACAGAATTCCTACAGTTCCTTTTTTCCATTAATATGGTTGTGCTTCATGAAAAACTGGTACCGTGTAAAAACACAGGTACTGAAAACCCTAAGACAAAGAAGTTTATTTTAGCTATAAAATAAAAAGAATAGGCTCTAGCTGCTCTAGCAATTACTCCTCATAGTCTTATGCCCTCTGTTGTTAAATTGCAACTTTCATTGCATGCCTGGTGACAGTATTTTCCTTTTTTTCCTGGATGTATGGGATCAAGTGAAAAACTTTCTTCTCATTAAATATGGTTCTCTTTGTTGCAGCAATTGCTTCAAAGCATGAATGAATCACACTGATGTATGGTTATTTTGCATTTCAGTTGCTTCTGGGAATTCTCCAGTTTGGATTCATTGTTATTTATCTATCACAATCATTAATCAGCGGTTTCACAACTGCTGCGGCTATCCATGTTTTGGTGTCTCAGCTGAAATTCATGCTTCAACTACCTGTCCCTGGATTTAACAAACCATTTGGCATCATCTATGTAAGTGCAAAATGTTCATTATTTGATAATGCTGTTGAAACCTGTGATGTAGATCACAAGTCAGTAGTAACCAAACTCAGCATAAAATCAGCAAAGCAGGAGGAAACACAAGAGAAAAATGTTTTATCAGCATATGACCCGTCTTTAAATTTATTACTAAACACCAAGTGACATCCTGCTTGGCTAATTAGTTCTATTGTGTACTGACATGTTTTAATTAAACATTCAGCTTTGCCTTGAGCATTTATTCATTTCTACTGGACTGATATTATATATTTTTAACTTGGATATGACTCTGTGAGAGCTTTTGGATGAGAAAGGAGGAAGGAGAAGGACGGGAAGGAAAAGCAGTGAGAGGCACCTCCTGAGTAATTCATATTGCTCAGATTTCCTGTTGCACACCTGCACATTGCTCTGACCCTGCTCTGGGGAAGGCCAGGAGGAGAGGGTCAAGAGATAGTGGAAAGGGTCTTTCATGGATGCTTTCATCATTCAGATAACAACTTTGGGCATTCATTGGAGCTTTAAGTCCACACCATGCCACTGGGAATGAATCCCAACCACTATAATCCTTAGAGAAATTCAGAGACAGGTCCTTCTGGACAGGACAGTGCTAGTGTGCCATAGCACTACTATATCTACAACATTACACGTTGTTTTCCTGTTTTTGCAGACTCTGGAGAGTGTTTTCAGCCAAATCACAAAAACAAACATTGCTGACCTCGTTACATCCCTTGTTGTCTTGGTTATTGTGTTCGTGGTGAAAGAAGTGAACGATCGATACAAAGCAAAGTTACCAACTCCCATCCCAATAGAACTCCTTGTGGTAATGGTCACTTCTTTTTGATTTTGCAATTGTTCCATAGCTATAGTGACATGGGAAGCAGCCTTTTAAGTGTTTCTTTTCCCATTCACTATTAAACAATGGGCTGTTGTTTTACCTGTAAGGAAAAATTGACAGTGTTCATGACCTCTGGCAAAGTGTTTTAGATTTACTTATTTGTTCTCAACTGAATGCATCTGTAGTGCATAAAATGTTATAAAACTTGATTTTTTTTTCCTTTGGACGAAATCAGCTGCCTGCCTCTCATACCAGTCAGCTGCAGTCCCACAGCTGGAGCCCCTTTGCACCACATCTGCAAGCAGCTACTGAGGCCTTGGCCATCCATGGCTGAGCACAAAACAGTGTTGTCCTCCAGCAACAAAGGGTTTTGCTCACAAGCTGTAGCAGGATGAGGGAAGCCACACATGGCCAGTGAGCTCCTAGAGTCTTGAGGATGTTGCTATAGATGCAGGCAGTGCTTATTTTCCCCTGGAGTTATGACATCACCTTGTTAGAAAACACCTGTTTTATTGAGTGGAATGTTTTCTGTTGTGAGTGAGATATTCTGGTATATTCTCTGAGCAATTTATGAACTTAAAACCATACTTGTAAGGAGGTTCAGGAATGACATCTGAACAGCAAAGGGAAGTGCAGACTTGGGACATAGTTCTTCTACCAGTGATGAGACTGGAAGGCATGTGGTAGAGGGAAGACAATGTCTTTTAATAGTGTCATCATAGTTATATTTGAATGTGCCTAATGGAGATGGGGTTTATTATCTTTCAGACGGTCTTAGCAGCACTGATTTCCTATTACGTTAACTTTGAAGAAAAATTTAATGTCGCTGTTGTTGGAAAACTAGAAAAAGGGTAAGTGATTAGCTTAAAATTTACTAGTGGAGCAAAACATTCTCTCTAGTTTATCAGTGCCAAACCAGTTCCGTTATGTTTCTGATTAAAATAATCTGCTTTATCTTGCTTAGGTAGGTAAATAAACTCTTTGCTCTCAGTGAGGACACACTTAAAAAACATAAAAGTTACTCACTTGAGCACTTCTCCTGAGTGACAAAGAGTATACAAATAATTGTGTGCCTCATTTTTCAAGGCAGCTGTTGAGCAGGAGGTTGATATTTATCCATTTTACTGAGCTACTCATTCCTAAACCCTTTCATTTCCCTCAAAGTACACACATTGTTCAGCAGCCACCACAAGCCCTGGGAAGCCACCACAACATCATGCAGTTCAGCCACCAGGTCCCCTGCTACCGGTTGCCAGCTTCTCCTCAGGCACTGTCCACTCCTCCAGGGTTCATTCAGACAATTTGAGTATATATCCATATGGAGATTACATGCAGCTCTGCCAGAATTTTGGTATAAAGAACTAATAGGCACACATTAAATTAAAAAGAGGAAAGAAGACGTTTACTAGGATAGCAGGCTGCAGCCATTTACCCACCAGGACACTCTGGATTGCCTCCGGTAACCCTAGGGGTATAAGTGAACGATGCTAGGAGGTGAACAGCTATTTCTGCTCAAGAGTCTCCATTCTGCAGATCTCAGTTCACTGAAAAAAAATGAACAAAAATTTAAAAATTAAGCCTAAAGAAGAATTCTCTCTGGGATCTACAAAAGCTCCTGATCAAATGAACCAGAAGTGGTAAAGCCAAAGTATCCAACTGATAGTCTGAGACACTGCTCCTTATTACCTGGCTTAGTAAATATTTGTTTAGTTGTCTAAACTGCTTCAATGAATCACACAGCTAGTTGGGCTTTTTCGTCATAACTAAGTTAAATCTTTCTGCAGGCAAACTGCCTGTGCAAGGGCCTCAGTGCCATGTCAGAGAAGGCAGAACTTTGCATGCACCTGGGACACAATAAGCTATGGCTGTTGCTGGCCAAGTAAATGAAAACCTGCTAAGACACAATCTAAGCCCAATGTGGATAAACAGAGTCTCCATCCTGATCAAGGATTCCCCAAAGATTTATAGGGTTTGGATCCACAATTCTGTGTTGCATCTTTCCACAGGGCTCAATGTGAGCTGGACCAGTGCCTTTCTCACTTGCTTGACAACTTGTCTCCCTAGGAACAGGTTTAGCAGAGGTTTTTGTCTTTCAGATTTCAAATGCCTGTTGCACCTGATGCAAGTATCCTCCAAAAGTGTATCGGTGATGGCTTTTCCATTGCAATTGTTGGATTTGCAGTAGCCTTCTCTGTGGCCAAAGTGTATTCCATCAAGCATGACTACCCACTAGACAGCAACCAGGTAGGTGAAAAATAGAGGTCAATGCAGTGCATTTGTCAGTGGGAAATAAGTTATTTTAGGAATGCTTTAGCATGTGAATAGTTGTCATGAACTAGCTTTTAAAGACAATCTCTTTTCCTTTTATTTCAGGAACTAATTGCATTTGGGTTGGGTAATATAGTTGGTGGATCATTCAAAGGATTTGCCTCCAGCACTGCTCTGTCGAGATCAGGTGTGCAGGAGAGCACAGGAGGCAAAACACAGGTATAGAAGACAACAAATCATGATGGTATTTAAGGCGAGAAAGCTGTGGGGTTTTTTTTTTCCTAGATGGCCATAAAGCCTTCAGGCTCTTATTCACGGTAGAATTGCTCTCTTGTGCAGATTGCTGGTATTATCTCAGCTATCATCGTCTTGATCGTGATCTTGGCTATTGGGTTTCTCCTGGAGCCATTACAGAAGGTATTCACTGGTTTCACCTTGTGCTTCTTCCTGCTTGTCAAAGACAGGGCTGCTTTAGGAGTCACTGGGAGTGTTCACAGGCTCCATTGGGAGCCAAATGAGATTTTACAAAGCTTGCTTCTTCTTCCCAGGTCATGATAGAAAGGACCACTACATCTGGTCCGTCAAAGAGAAAGCAAGTGCCCAAACACCAAGTATCACAGCATCAGCCTTTAGGTGCTAAAAATAAGCACTATTTGCAGCCCCAAGTCAGATACCTGTGCTGCACTATGGCTAGGGAGGTTCCAGTACTATGGATGGGGCATCATGACTCACAGTGTGACCCACCATGAGGAGCTACCCGGTCCTTGAACTGTATATTTCCATATTTATATGAGTTTCTAAGTCTTGCTGTTCAACATTTGCTTTGCTTGCTTCAAAATTCAACGTGCATTTTGGTCTTTTTAACAGTCAGTCCTTGCATCTTTGGCTCTTGGCAACTTGAAAGGAATGCTCATGCAATTCAAGGAAATAGTCATCCTATGGAGAAAGGACAAGTACGACTGTGTAAGTTCAGTACCACAAGCGTTCACGAATGAAGCATCTGGAAAAGTCATCTATTACACAAATTAGCTCTCAGGTTATCTTTATTTTTATATCTGCCTGACTTCATGAAACAGAAAGTACAACAGTGACATGCCTTTTTAACTCATATTACCCTTTGCTCGTGTTTTCCATTTTATCTCATCTGTTTTGGCTTGGTTCTCTCTTCTAACTTCAGTTATATAAATTTCATCAAAATCTGTTAAAACATAGCTCATATTATAAAGCCAAATATAAAAAAGAATTTACAGAAAATATCTGGGTACCTAGAGCATTGACCACATATTCAGGGACACTGCCTCACACTCTCACAGCACATTAGGTGGAGGTTACCCAGGAAAAAAATAAGTGACAACCATGTCTTGAAGGATTTTCTCCAAATATGAAGGTTCGTGGCTGGAAGGCAGGACTATTTGCTTTTGACACACAGACAATTTGGGCTACTGGTTTTTGTCTTGAGCCAGTTCTTTTTGTTCCCAAACGGTTCCAGGCCCTAGATTTCCCAGCTACCAGACATTTACCATGTTAAAATGCTTTGAGAACTGTGGTCAAAAGAATACTCGGTATTACCTAGTCATTTGTGCTTCTCAGTCAAGTACATCCACAGCACCTACAGTAGCCTGTTTTAATACCCACACCTCTATAGTTCTCAGATTTACCAGCATCCTGATTTTGCCTTTCTGCTGGATTTTTATTGTTCAGTGAACCACCTATAAAATATCCACACTCCTATTATTCTAAGCCTTTATTGTATAGAAATTGTATACATCACACATCCTGGTGCTAGTTTGTGAGTCTGGCCTTGTTTTTGAAGAAAATAAAAACAACAAACTAGGGAATGTGAAATCCCTCAGCCTGGGCCAGACCTGAGACCTGTTGCTGCTTCTTTGCTAGGCTGATGACACAGGTCCTTGACATGCTTGCCCTTCACCTGCTCGTTACAGGTTATATGGGTGGTGACATTCCTAGCTGCGGTTTTTCTTGGCCTGGATATTGGGCTAGCAGCTGCCGTGGCATTCCAGCTCCTGACAGTGGTGTTCCGCTCCCAGATGTGAGTACTTGTGGAGCATGATAATTTGATAACACAAGGCCTCTTGTTATAAATTAACTTCTCCTGTACAGAGAAGGCCATCAGACCCATGCCTTAGTCTTAGAAAACAAGACTTATGAGTAGCAGCTGAGGGAGCTGGGGTTGTTTAGCCTGGAGAAAAGAAGGCTGAGAGGAGACCTCATTACTCTCTACAACTACCTGAAAGGAGGTTGTAGAGAGGAGGGAGTTAGCCTCTTCTCCCAAGTGATAGGTAATAGGACAAGGGGGAATGGCCTCAAGCTCCACTAGGGGAGGTTCAGACTGGATATCAGCTAAAAAACATTTCATGGAAAGGGTCAATGGGCACTGGAACAGGCTGCCCAGGGAGGTGGTGGAGCTACCTTCCCTGGAGGTGTATAAAAGATGGGTAGACAAGGTGCTCAGGGACATGGTTTAATGTTTGATAGGAATAGTTGGACTCGATGATCCGAGATGTCTTTTCCAACCTAGTGATTCTATGATTTTATAATTCTGTCCAGCAATTATGCATGGAAAAATTTCCAGAGCCCTTGAGTGTCGGGTCCCATTTCAGTCTACCACAGCAGATGAGGCTGCTTTCTCTGATCCTTTCCTTCTGCCAAATTTCAGCATGGATTACAAATAATTTCATGTGTGTTTCTTCCCAGTCCGAGCTGCACCCTTTTGGCTAATGTTGGGAGAAGTAACATCTACAGAAACAGGAAGGATTACACTGACGTAAGAAATTTTTACTTTACTACATGCTGCATTTGTGTTTCTATAGCAGATGTTGTTACTGACACTTTTGCTTCATTGTGCAGATCTATGAGCCAGAGGGAGTGAAGATTTTCAGATGTGCATCTCCTATCTTCTTTGCTAATATTGAATTCTTCAGAGATAAACTCATCACTGCTGTAAGTGATTAGGGCTGTTGTTCTTAATATATGAATCGCATGACACATTAAGATGAATACAATTTCCTGGTAATCACTTTATATGCAGTCAGCCCACAGTTCAAAGATGAATTTTTCATGAAATATTCAAATCTTGTTGCCGCTACTGTAATCCCACACATATGTACACACCTCTGAGAAAGAGAACAGACTGATTTGCTCTGAATTTAAGGTGTAACAATGTAATGGGCCTCTTCTCCCAAGTGACAGGGGACAGGACAAGAGGGAATGGCCTCAAGCTCCGCCAGGGGAGATTTAGGCTAGAGATTAGGAGGAAGTTTTTCCCAGAAAGGGTCATTGGGCATTGGAATAGGCTGCCCAGGGAGGTGGTTGATTCACCTTCCCTGGAGGTGTTTAAGACACGGGTAGATGAGGTCCTGAGGGACATGGTTTAGTGTTTGATAGGAATGGTTGGACTCAATGATCCGATGGGTCCCTTCCAACCTGGTTGTTCTATGATTCTATATACATATTTTAAGTTCCTTAGAAGAAAGTAGTTCAAACATTAAAAAAAGGTAGTTCCATTATTTCATTAGCATTTATATTATTTACACCCAATAAATGCTTGTTTACTCATCTTGCCCCAAAGAATATAAACACAAAACTCAGAGGAAAAGTTGAATGAAGTTACACTATCAAAGAGGTCTCAATATCTTCCACAATAAACTGGGCAAAGGTAAATAGACCAGCAGTGAGGAAAGACAGGATCCATGAGTCCCCACCATGTCACTGTCCTTAGGCTAAACTGAACTTGCACCCCTAACTGCTCCTTTCTGCTGCTCTTAAGGGGAAGTCAATAAGTGGTGGCTCTGAGCATTCATAATGAGCTCTTCGTTCTCTACATCAGGGACTGAAACTGGCAGAGGAGTATGGGAATCTGACACCTCTGAGTCTCCATATGCTTGGCTTTCACCTCAGAAGAGCTTCAAGGGTTTTCTCTGTTAGTGCAGATGTTCATACTATTTTCTTTCTTTACAAATATTCTTAGCATCACAGAATAGTTTGGGTTGGAAGGGACCTTAAAGATCATCTAGTTCCAACCTCCTGCCATGGGCAGGGACATCACACTAGGCCAGGATGCCCAAGGCCCCAGCCAACCTGGCCTTGAACACCTCCAGGGATGAGGCATCCACAACTTCTCTTGGCAACCTTTGCCAGCACCTCACCACTCTCATGGTGAAGAAATTCTTCCATATATCAAGCCTAAACCTGCCCCTCTCCAGTTTATACCCATTCCCCCTCATCCTATCACCACAAGCTTTTATGTATAGTCCCTCTCTAGCTTTCCCGAAGGCCCCTTTCAGGTACTGGAAGGTCACTGTAAGATCTCCTCTGAGCCTTCTCTTCTCCAGGCTGAACAAGCCCACCTCTCTCAGAGTGTCCTCATATGGGAGGTGCTCCAGCCCTCTGATCATCTTTGTAGCCCTCTTCTGGTTCTGTTCCAACAGCTCCATATCCTTCTTATGTTGAGGATTCCAGAACTGGATGCAGTACTCCTGGTGGGGTCTCACAAGAGAGGAATAGAGGGGTAGAATCAGCTCCCTCAACCTGCTGGCCACACTGCTTCTTGATGCAGCCCAGGATACAGTTGGCCTTCTAGTCTCTGAGCACACATTGCCAGCTCATGTCAAGCTTCTCATCAACCAGTACCCTAAGTCCTTCTCTGCAGGGCAGCTCTCAATCATGTCATCCCCCATTGTGTACTGAAATCGGGGATTACCCCAACCCAGGTGCAGGACCTTGCACTTGGACTTGTTGAACCTCATGAGGTTCTCACAGTCCCACTTCTCCAGCTTGTCCAGGTCCCTCTGAGTGACATCCCGTCCTTCTGGTGTGGCAACTAAACCACTCAGCTTGGTGTCATCTGCTAACTTGCTGAGGGTGCACTCAATCTCACTGGGGTGCTCAAAATATGGGCACTTCTAACACCATTCTCCTCCACCCACTAGACAGATGAGTTAGAAGACTTGTAGAAATTTAGTATTTTTGTAGTGCTTATTAGCCTAATTTACCTGCTGTCTAATTTTTGAAACCACTCAAGAGGTTCAAAAGACATGCAGCCAGCTTGATCAACTTGTGTTTTCTTCTTCAAGAAAATAAACCAATGTGTGAGTCAGATGGCACAGAGCAGTTCCAAACTGCGACCTCCCTAAACTCAGGTGCCTGGGTGGCTGTCTCATAACAAAGAGGAGTAGGATATGCTCTGGGCTAGGCAGCACTGCACCAGCCTATTGGAGGTGCTGGCCTGTGGGGAAAAAAAAAAAAAACAAACTGGCAGGCAACATCAAGTCCAAACAATGCCTATCATGCTTATAAAGTAAAGCCACGTGAAATGATGTGTCCTTCCCTGGTGTCACTGGGTTGGGTTTTTTTAAATTATTTAACTGCATTTTCTGCAGGTTGGCTTCAACCCACTGAGAGTCCTGAGGAAACGCAACAAAGCTCTGAGGAAGATCAGAAAGATGCTGAAGAAAGGAGAGCTGCTAGTGACACCCGTATGTAAGGCAACTCCACCCAGGGGGTTGTTAAACAGCCAGCTCCATGGCTTGATGTGGCAGAGAAGTGCCTCAGAGCCTCCTGTCCTAACTAGATATGTTATTCCCCAAGTTGATACTTTACAATATAAACACTTCTCAAAAATAAGATTTTAAGTGGCTCTCACAAGTAGAGACTTATGGCTTTGCCATGGGCAGAGCTTGTGCATGTCCACTGGATATCTGTCTGGCATCAAATGGTAGAGTCCACAGAAGCAATGTTCATGCTGCGTTATCAGTAGGATAAAGCTGGTTTTCTCCCAGCCCAAATCCTTTATGTTTTTGTTGACTTTTCTGAAATCACTGAATCAAAGCATATCTGACCTTTGACTTCAGGAAACAATAAAAAGCCAGCATTAACTTATTATGATGATTAAAAGATTGATGAGAGGAAAAACAACATTTCATCCAGACAAAGGAGAGAGAAATTTTTCTAGTGTGATGTAGAGGTGATCCTGCTCTATCACATGGCTACCTCAGCTTTCCCCTGCCATCACTCTCACCCTGGCATAAGATAATCTACAAACTACTACCCTGGCTGGGTCTTAGAAAGAAGTACTAATTATGACACTTTCCTCTGTCAACATAGAAAGGCTTGATTTGTGTGGCTAACCATACGCAAGAGTCAGATGAAGAATTGGACAACAATATAATAGAGGAACTGGATCAGCCCACCAACACAAAAGACCTGCCCATTCACATCAACTGGTGTGCTGACCTCCCCCCTGGTATCACTGTGCCCCGGGTCGACGTCCACAGCATCATTCTGGATTTCTCATCTGTGTCCTTCCTTGACTTTTCTGCCATGAGGGTCCTCCAAAAGGTAACTGTGATTCACAAGACAAACAGTGATCGTATGAAAAAATGAATGTAGTTACACTTGAGGGAAGGGATGGCACCCAGATGGACTTTGATAGATTTGAGGCCTGGGTCCATGTGATCTTGATGTTCAATAAGGACAAGTGCAAGGCCCTGCACCTGGACCGGGCCAGTTCCTAGTACCCATGCAAGCTGGGGGATGAACAGATTGAGAGCAGGCCCGTGGAGAAGGACTTCAGGGTGCTGGTGGATGAAAAACTGGATGTTAGCTGGCAATATGAGGTGGCAGCCCAGATGGCCAAATTATATCCTAGGCTGCATGAAAAGAAGCACGGCCAGCAGACAGAGAGAGGTGATTCTGCCCCTCTACTCCACTCTGGCAAGATCCCACCTGGAGTACCGCATCCAGCTCTGGAGCCCTCAGCACAGGTAAGACAGAGACCTGTTGGAGCAGGTCCACGGAAGAGCCACAAAGACGATCAGAGGTTTGGAACACCTCTCCTCTGAAGAAAGGCTGAGATAATTGAGGCTGTTCAGCCTAGAGAAGAGAAGGCTCCTGGGAGAAGTCATTGAGGTCTTTCAATACTTAAAGGGAGTTTATAAGAAAGATGGAGAGACTTTTTATTAAGATCTGTAGTGACAGGAGAAGGAGAAACAGTGTTAAACTAAAAGAGGTTAGATTTAGATTAGATATAAGCAAGAAATTTTTTTATGGTCAGGGTGGTGAGACACTGGAACAGGTTGTCCAGAGAAGTTGTGGATGCTCCAACCCTAAAGTGTTCAAGGTCAGGTTGGATGGAGCTTTGAGCAGCCTGGTCTAGTGGGAGATGTCCCTGCCTATGGCAGGAGGGTTGGACTACAGGTTCTTTCTTTAAAGATCCCTTCCAACCCAAAGCATTATGTTATTCTATGATTCTAGTCTGCTCCTTAAAGGCATGTTCCTATATGAATTGCAAAGTCAGGGGCAACCTTTGAGTTTATGTGACAGTTAATGTACATTTTCCAAAGAAAAAGTTTCAAAAATAGATTAAGTAATCAACCTAAATTTTCCTGTAATTAGAGTGTTGGCTGTGACACCCTTTCTTTACCTGGTAAGATTTTTTAGAAACTTTACAGAAATGTATATATGAAATACGATTTTAAAAAATAGGCTGGGAGTTGGAAAATTTGTATCCTGGTTTTCCTTAGAATAAGGTTAAATTTCTTCCTAGCAGTTGGTATAGTGCTGTGTTTTGGATTTAGTGCGAGAATAATGTTGATAATACATTGATGTCTTATTTGTTGTAAAGCAGTGCTTGCACTAAGTCAACTTTTTAGCTTCTCACACACTGCTAGCAAGAAGCTGGGAGAGACCACAGCCAGGACAGCAGGCCCAAACTAGCCAAAAGTATATTTAGAATCATAGAATAACCAGGTTGGAAGAGACCCACTGGATCACTGAGTCCAACCATTCCTATCAAACACTAAACCATGCCCCTCAGGACCATGTCCACCCGTGCCTTAAACACCTCCAGGGAAAGTGACTCAATCACCTCCCTGGGCAGCCTGTTCCAGTGCCCAATGACCCTTTCTGTGAAATTTTTTTTCCTAATATCCAGCCTAAACCTCCCCTGGTAGAGCTTGCGGCCATTCCCTCTTCTCCTGTCCCCTGTCACTTGAGAGAAGAGCCCAGATCCCTCCTCTCCACAACCTAGTTTCAGGTAGTTATAGAGAGCAATGAGGTCTCCCCTCAGCCTCCTCTTCTCCAGGCTAAACAATCCCAGCTCTCTCAGCTGTTCCTCATAGGGCCTGTTCTCCAGCCCCTTCACCAGCTTTGTTGCTCTTCTCTGGACTCGCTCCAGAGCCTCAACATCCTTCTTGTGGTGAGGGACCCGAAATTGAATGCAGGATTTGAGGTGCGGTCTCACCAGTGTCGAGTACAGAGGGAGAATAACCTCCATGGTGTCATGCCCAGTCCACTGGCAAGCAAGAGACTATCCTGCCTCAAGGTGCAGCAGTTTGAGTTTAGGGCTGCTTACTATTGTTCAAAATGCAATCAATATCTTGAAGTGGTTTGTATATTCGCTGCAGCTAATGATTGTAATAGCTGTTATCAGCACAAATAGAAATATCTAAATGGTGCCTGTTTCTGGTTTGACAGACTTTGAAAGAATTTGTCCGGATTGACATCGACATTTACATTACAGGGGCACATGGTGAGTATTTGATTTTCTGTCAGCATCACTGCCTTCCCAGTCCACCACAAAGCATCCTATCCAGTTCTACTTTGCAGTCGTGGATAACAAACAGATCCAGCTGAGCAGAGGTGTCATCCCTCCCATGATGTTCCCAGCAGGCTAGAACAATGCACAACGGCTTGTTTTACCTCCAGCTGCTGCTGTGCTGTACAGGTCTGGGCTGCAAGATGCACTATCGGGCAGCCTGGATTGGGCATTAAATAAGAGCTCATATTCCCTTCTGCCTGGCAACAAGCTGGGCAGTAACGATAGACATCTATGTCCAATTATCTCCACATCAGTAAAGAGGAATCCATCTGCTCTAATAAATAAAACAGCACAGTATAACAGAAACTCCTGTGTTTACTCAGTAGATACACTATTTCTTCATTTTCAAGGCCCATGGGTCACTTTGTACTTTGATTTTGTTCCCACCACAGAGGGCTTCCTGGAAAAACTGGAGAGAAGTGCATTTTTTGATGAGGAGATTAAGCCATCCATGTTTTTCCTCACCATTCACGACGCAGTTTTACATATTTTGCTGAAGAAGGATGTAGCCAGCTCCCCCAAATTAAAGCTCACTAAGGTAACACTACAGTTTTTAATATTTAACTACTTTAGTGCCTCCACATTACTCAGAGGCACCCACACATGCTCTGCATAGCTTGCTCTTCTGCACTGATCCAGAAACCTGGCAGAGGGCGTAAAGGGCTAGCAAGTGAGTTCTTTCCAGGTAAACTTCCCACTCATGTATCACAGATTTAAAAAGGAGGAACTTCTTCAATGTTAAAAAGGAAAAAATAAAAGGCAACAATCCATTTCCTAGCTCACAACTTCTTGTGTCCATTGCAGGAGAAAGGTAGCAGCAACAACTGTATCGTCATTCCTAGGAATGGACTGCGCAACCAGGAGCATGTGGTAAGGCTTGTGTCTCCAGTAGCAGCACTCCAACTGCAGGAGACAGCACAAAAGCTGTTTCCAGGAACTGCCAGGTCAGAGAACATGAGAATTTTCATCCCTAAGCTCTTGTGTCAACCCAGTGCAGAAAGCATTCAGACAGCTTATTGACAGGATTTAACTTAAGGCAAAGCCTTACAGGAAGAGACATGGGGCTCTGCTCACAAGCCTCGCCTTGCAGAGTGTGCAGAAGTAAGGTGAGCAAAGGCCACCTCAGCAGCCTCCTCACTTGTCCACCACAGCTCTCCCATGATGAGCTCACTGGTTGAGGGTCCACGTGGCAGAGATGTCAGCATGAGTCTCATTTACTGAAATGTCTCAGACAGAACGGGAGCCTGGAAGCAGGAATAAGAAAGGGACACAGTCTTACCTCATGGATTTCAAGAGAAGGGCAGAGAAGAGAAGGCTCTACAAAGACCTTAGAGCAGCCTTCCAGTACTTAAAGGGGGCCTACAGGAAAGATAAGGAGGGGGCTCTTTATCAGGGAGTGCAGTGACAGGATGATAGGTAAGGGTTTTGAGGTAAAAGATGGGAGATTAAGATGAGGTATTAGGAAGACATTTCTTACTGTCAGAATGATGAGGCACTGGAAGAGGTTGCTCAGAGAAGTTGTGGAGGCTTCATCCCTGAAGGTGTTCAAGGTGAAGCTGGATGAGTGGAAAGTGTCCCTGCCCATGACAGAGGGGTTGAAACTGGATGATCTTTAAGGTCCCTCCCAACCCAAACCATTCTGTGGTTCTATGATCCAGCACACAGCTAAACCTATGAGGAAAATATGTTATACCACAGTCTTCCCACACAAACAATTTAAAGGAGTAAATTCTTACATATCACTCACCAGAGGGCACCTACCATAGCTGTTCCTTGCAGAGGGTGACATTTGTTTTCTTTTATTTCCTGCAGATTTCAACAGAAACAAAATTTTAGAATTTATTTTCTATGCATAATATCCTCCACCAACTCAACATCATTTACAGAAGCTGAATGCAGACACAGAGATGAACATGAAGACAGAAGATACTTTTATATACTTTAAGAAGGATTTACTGGCCTTACGAGAAACGACTGAGAGAGCTGGGGTTGTTTAGCCTGGAGAAGCGGAGGCTGAGAGGAGACCTCATTGCTCTCTACAACTACCTGAAAGGAGGTTGTGGGAGAGGAGGGTGCTGGCCTCTTCTCCCAAGTCACAGGGGAGATTTAGGCTGAACATTAGGAAAAAGTTTTTCACAGAAAGGGTCATTGGGCATTGGAACAGGCTATCCAGGGAGGTGGTTGATTCACCTTCCCTGGAGGTGTTTAAGACATGGGTGGACATGGTCCTGAGGGGCATGGTTTATTGTTTGATAGGAATGGTTGGACTTGATGATCCAGTGGGTCTCTTCCAACCTATGATTCTATGATTCTACTGCAGATATTTATGTTCCAAATTTTGGAATGGGATTATTAGTCTTTCTGTGTCTCTGTGTATATATATATATATATATATATATATATATATATAAATGTATTTATGTACATACATGGGAGGCTAAAATCACACAGGTATTCTTATTTTCTACCTTGTTGACAGCCTACTCACAGAGCTGAAGCAGTAGGTAATGTTAACCCTCTTTGCAAATACTTGTACATATACCTATATTATTCTGATGGTGTGTAGACAACGTGTACAGTTACTGCAGAATGTATAAATATTGGAAATCTTGTAATTTATAGCACAGACTAACGTTTGGGGGTGGTATTGTATCATCAGCTTGTATATAGTTTGTATAAAGTTTTTCTTACATTCTTTAAGATACCTAATAGACTAAGTTATTAAACTCGGTTTCATCTCACTACCATGAGCCAAATGTGCACAGTGTCTAATGCAGCTCCTGTAAAACATGAAGATTCAGGCATTTTCAGATCGAAACATGATTTATCAGTTTGGACTGGGCTGATAAAAAGTGCGCAAGAGACAATACATTTATAGTGACCTATTAAATAGTGATTTTGGTAACTCTGCTTTGCTTGCTGCATTTTTCAATAAACCATTGAAGTAGCTTATAATCTGTAAGCATGTCCCACAGCCAGCAGACACACCACTGGCCCCAGAACTTGGTTCAGGAAGAGTTACGGGTGCAGAGCTGTTGGATGGGCAGGCTTAATTGCCCAGGTCTCTTGAACAGATGCACAAAGGACCTTAACTTAAAAAGAGCCTGTTCTGACCTTCTAGTCTGCACAACCCAGCTGAACAGCTGCTGCAAATCAACCACTGCTGGATCTCTATGGCTTGGAGCTGAATGACAGCACATCTTTTAGAGAAAATGCAAGGAGGGACAGAACTTTTAATTTAGCATAGCGAATGTTGGAAGTAAAAACATCTTCAGCCTAGACAATAATGGAACCACTCTCGGAGTCTGAAAGAAATAGCCGTCTGAAGTCACAAGACTTTTAGCTTTTAAGTCTAGTTTTGACTTACAACCAAGCTGAGATGAGCAGAATAATGCATTCCGATTTATAGTTAAGAAGGGCTGACATGAAGGAGAAAGTGCTCTGGGTAAACAAGAATTACGACTTTTGTCTCTATAGTATGCAAGACTTCAAAACAGAATTTGAAAGAAAACCACACAGATATAAGTAGGGAGAAATGCTGCTCGATTCCAGAAGTTGTACACATTATGTATGCCATGTCCGTCTGGTACCTTTAGAAAATAGACCTTCCAATGGGAAATGCCACAAACCACCTCTCTGGAACTGAACAAAACTTTCTGTGCCAACAAGAAACTATTAATGCTGTTGGAGAAGATGAGATGCCTAAAGGCACTGAAAGGCAAAGATAGATTGTACTAAAGAGGTGAAAACTAGGAGCTTTGAAAGACAAGTACAAGAGCAGAGGCAGAACTGATCTGTTCAATATTTTCATTAATTTTTTTTTTTCCCAAAAATCTGGAGTTATCTCACAAATTCTGACAGTGAAACAAAACTGGAAGATTAATATTAAAGTGAGGAGGCTTTGAATACCAAAAGAATAAGGTGACCTTGAAGGCTGAGGCAAGAGACTTTCAGCATTCAGAACACATACTCATGGATTTTCAGGTGAGCAACAAGCTGCGGCTCTGCAGTGGGTGGTCACGTGTCCAAAATGACGTGGGAGTGGCAGCCTTGGGGTGTCATCAGAGCAAGATGTTACAAACCGCTTTCTACAGATGTTGGGGCAATAGCTAGCAGCTGTACCAGCCTGCTGCTTTTCTGCCCGCACCACCGCAGACTTGCTGGCTACGTCATGCACAACAACAGCACCTGAGAACAGGTACTACTAGGACACTGCTGAATTCCCTTTCTAATGCAGCCTTCCAAAACCAATATAGATTGTATCAGATTTTCCCAGCAGAATAAGGAGGGTGTGAGTGCTACTACGCAACACGCAGGTGAGATAACACTCTAAATACTCCGAACTTCAAGACTAAGCCCTCCAGTTCAAGAAAGATGAAGTCAAATTGCAATTAATGAGGAAAACCACTATGAGAACCTTTGTGGAACAGGCAGCCCGTATTCAAGGGATGAAAAAAGAAATATAGATGCATGAGGGATTTAACCTAACAGAGAGGAAAGGCTATGCAAGATAAAAAAATATAAAAGAGGGAAAAAAAGAAGACAAACTGGCCAAACTTAAATATAAACAAGATATTAGAAGATGGTTCCTAATTTTTACAGTTATGAGATTCTGGAAGACCTTTTCCAGTGAGAATAAGAGAAGGGAAAAAATACCCTAAACTACTTTTAATATGAGGCTTAGCATAATTAATGAAAATTATGTTATCACATTGTACCAGTGGAATCTGGACTTTCTGACCAAGGCTGTTCTTTCCAGTCCTGTGCTCAAATGCACCTACATAGACACATCCCTAGCAAAGCAATTCAGCCTGGTGGAACCCCACATAGTGCACTTCAAAGCCACACTGGATTTGATGACAGGTTTCAGGTCAAGGAAAATAATTTCTCTTCTAAGTTGCACTCCTCCAAACAATTTGGTACTAATGACTCTTGATATAGCACAGCGTCCCTGAGCATGAATCCCCTTCCAAAGCCATTCACCATTTTTCAACTGGACAGGAACCTAAACAGCCTTAACTGGAGATCCTTGCACACCCATGCCACATATCCCCACCAGCTACTTGTCATCCTCTTAAATCACTCTACTCCTTATTTTTTAAATGTTGACAAGAGCCACATTGTATTTCTGATGTGTTACGTGATTTCCCTTAGAGGTACTGGATATTTCTGCATTCTCGATTACTCTAACGTTGCTCCAGGCAGTTTACCCTCATGCAGATTGTTGCACGTACTCCTTGCTCTGTTGTAGAACACTGTGGTAATGCAAATTTATTGGCTTAGGCTTGAGACAGGCATCTTTGGAAACCTAGATACTGCTCTTCCACTGAGCACTGTCACCGAGTGATTAGAGCAGTGCCATGTACCACATTTCAATATATTACTCAAGAACAAACTAAAAGGCAAATTTCATACCTGCTTTCTTTTTGAGGGGATAACAGATGTGGCGTCAATTCATAACATATCCTAAGCGTATTTCTCCTCAGCACAGTGCAGATGCTTGGTAAGTATATAACAGGCATTTTACAGCCAACAAGAGGGACAGAAAATACAGAAGCCATGCAGCCTGTGATGCACAAGCCTACTCTCAAACTTGGTTTTTACTTCACAGTGCAGCAGAGACTGCCTGCATGAAATATGGAGCCAAAAAAAAAGCAAAGTTATTAAGTTATCCAAAATCTTAGGCTAAATGGAAGGAGTATTATAAGAGACAAACCCTTACGTTTTTTCAATTTCAAACTAAGTTTCTGTTAAAGTATCTTTAAGCATTTCTTTACTGGAAACTAATGTCACTTGCAGTTCTCTCTTCCCCATCTGTGTTTTTTCTCACAGCTCTTAAGAAAATATCTTCTCCCTTCTGCTGCCTAAGAAAATGCCTGAAAGTTTACCTGATCCAGAAATGGCAAAGGACAAGTGCAGGAACGCTCATAAGTATGTATGTGATTTTATTTAGTGTAGGAAATTATTAACCATAAAGTATCTTGGAGTCATGATCAAGTCTTGAACTGAAGAAAAATTGTCAACTGACACATAATCACATCTATTTAAAATTTGGGGGCTTTTTTTAGCAGTTAAGCTGAACTTCTCTTCTGAAACTTTACTACATAAAAGTGGAAATTTTCCTGTCTGCTTGCAAACATAATCATTCTTTCCATTGTAGTGACTGTATTTCAAACGGCCTTACTAGCAGATGACAATCACTTGTAATCTGTTATCAAAGCGAATGATTAAAGTTTCAAGAAGACTGAGTTTGTTTACCAGCTCCCAGCTGCTATTGCACCCACAACTTTCCAGACTTGTGTTGGATTTTTTTTTTTTTAATCTTTTAATCTTTTGTACTCATGAACTGAGTCAAAACTGAAAACATTAAAAAAACCAACCAAAAACCAAACCACAATGAATGCCCCATATTTAGTGAACAAGGAGATACAAAAACCTTGCACATTTTTGGTTTCATTGGACCCTGTGGAGTCTTATACATCAACAGGGAAAGTTCAAACTTACTTCCCACACATCCAATATCAGGATGCAACTGCAAACTGCTGTGCCCCTCCCGCTTCCCAGGCTTCTCAGCACCTTCTGATGCAGCCGTGTGGATGCTTTTGTCAGCAACACAGCAATGCACGCAACCAGAAACAACACAAAATCAAACACGTGTTTTACAGAGCAGAAAAACATTTAGAGAGGTGTGTTCAAACTTGCTCCATGGAGAAAGCATATTCACAAATGTGCTTTTGAGAACTTTTGACTGCACATAATAGAGCGGTGATTTTTTTTTCCTTGTTGAGTGTACAAACTCTAACACGGAATGAGCACAAATTATTTCCACTTTATGTTTTAACAAAAAGAATTTGACACTCCTCTGAGAGCAGTAAATGAGAAGTGGAAACTCCATCCAATAGGCTCTTCTAATCCTCTTGAATCAGATTTTTAAAAAAACTAATTAGCATTTTTCCTTTTTTAAAAGGCATGAAAATATCACTTAACTCATCTAAGTAACCAGTCTTTATGTTAATAGTATTTGAAACCACCAAACGAAGTACTGAAGTACACGCTCATGCAATTAGCCTGCTTATTGTAAAGTATGCATGGTTGCAGGCAATCCTTTAAGCAAAGTTAAAGATGGAATTGAAGATAAAGTATAAGGAGACAAGCATCTAAATCACAAGAGTTTTCAGGCTATCTGCCGGTGTCCTTTCACTCATTGTATGGTGGTTATATACCATCATCAAATCCCTTTTCATTCCCTTATGTGACATTAGTAGTAGAATTTACAGTGCCTGACAAACTCAAATGTCATTGGAGTTCAAAGCTGAGATCTGCTCAGCAGTGCTTTGGGAGAGAAATCACTGCCACAGACATATTTATTCAAAATAAACATAACTGATTCAATTCAAATGTTTGTCTTTAAAGGAAAACAAAAGTAGGACTCCAAAGAATTCTCAAGTACATCTCATTATTATTAAGACTGTCACACAATCAAGTACAATATGCGGCATTTCTGAACTTCACAGTGAAATAATCTGGCATTTTACAAAACTCCTGCAACCAACCAACTAAACAACAAAAAAACCCAAATCACGCCCCAAAGCCCACATATGAAAAAGCCTGTTAACATAAGGTTTCGACCAACACAGACATTTTTCACCTCTGTAAATATGAAAGCATCAGCAGTACCCTTAGCTACATCAGTAAACTAAGACTTACTAAATAAAAAAATTATTTAGGTCTTCCTGTAGGAGAGCAAAGAAATCTGACTTAAGCCAAAGCCCTGTCTACGTGACATGACCTTTCATTAAGTTCTCTGTCACAAAGACTTCTGTTCCATGATCATTGAATACTGCAAGGGATCCCACTGATTTTTGGGGTCATTGTCCAGATGACGTATATCATCTTTGCCTCAAATATAAATAGAAAAAAATCTCACATGTTCTCTATAGCAATATTTTATCCTTTTATGCTTTTTGGTAGAGCAAAGGTTGAACTTGATTATCTAAGAGGTCTTTTCGAACCTAGTGATTCTATGATTCTAAGGTTGCTGTATTCCCTTATCAATCCAACTGCCTCAGCATTTTCAGAGAAGCATTTCATTAATAATTTCAAGAAGAATAAAAACAGACCCAGAATTATTATGTGTGAACCCTTCATCTGCTTCACAACAGACCGGGTAACGTAGAACAGAAGTAAGCAACCCAGCTTACTTCTAAGTAGCAGCACAATGGAAAACCTTGCCTTACTTCTCCTCATCTGTAACTGGCAGGTAACAGTTGATCTCAGAATATCTTGTTTTCCAAAGGAAAAGTGCATGGGTGAGGTTGGCATGTATCGCTGCACAGAAGTCCGTCATGTACTTGTAAACCCACGTGTTGCCTCTTCAGCCTGAACAAAATGACACTGGTACCCAGAACCACCAGCCAGTCCATTTCGAACAGGCACAATATGCGTAAGCTTGGCCTTGCAGAGTCAAGTAACAATAACCAGACATGCAGATTTCCTCACAGATGAAACTGTATGTTGTAATATAAACCCGCCTCCTACCAAGTGATTTAACAGTGACAAAAGGGGGTCCTCCAAAGTTCCTCAATACATTTATTAAAGTTAACAAAGCAAAGTAAGGCTGTAATTTTCCCTTTCGTATGCACCGGAACAGTAATTTTTCAACCAATGCCATACCACAGTACACCATCATACAACCAGCCTCTTTTTATTTCATCAGTGCATTTTATTTAAAATCATTTATTTTTCAGAGAAACCAAAACAAGGAACTTTGTCTTTTAAAGAACATGTTACAGTTAAGTAGGCTTTTCATCAGTTGACATTGGCCATCCGTACCCCTTGGAATTTATTTGTGTATCTTAGAATTTATTTGCACACCTCTAAAGAAGCATTGATTGGAAAAGTAGTCTAAAAGATTTGCCCATGCTCACAAGGAAATCAGTGGCAATGACAGAGAGTAAATGTGAAGAGCCCTCGATCTGGCAAATGAAAGAGATGCAGTTCATACGCAAAATTACATAATTTGGAACATTGCATTGCCAAAGCTCTTTCATAAAGTTAACATTTATGAGACATGAAGGTTTCAAAATAAATAGGGACACTGAGTCTTTAAGATGGTTCAAATTATTCAATAACAGTAGAAATTTACAAACTTTTGAAAAAAACCCAAGGATTTCTTCATCTGAAAGCACCACTGCAAGAAATGTGGCATTTTGAAAACCCAAACATTCGGCACCAACATTGATTAGAAATGCAAAGACAAGAATTCCAAACAACAGCCAGTACCTTCTTCTTATTGTCTGGTTCGGCTAGCAGCTGCGCTAAAAAAACCAACATTCTCATGTTATGCTTACTAGATTTCTCTTTAAAAAGTACGCCTATCAAACATAAACCTTGGGCCAAAGCAGACCTGAGGGCCTGCTTATAGTGCTGCTTTTAAAAAAAAGGAAAACACTTTCTGTTCAATTAGATCTGTATCACAAAATCGAAACAGATAAAGGACATGTAGTTTTTTATTTCTTTATATCTACATAAGGGATTTCAGACCACTTTTTTCTGGTTATCCAAGAGGGAAGTTTTCCTACTGTACATATTGTATGAAGTGACAGAGCCAAACATCACTCTGCTACCTAATATGCTTCTCACAGACATGGCAACCAATTCACAGCCACCTCCACACAAACGTAGCCATAGACAAAAATAATCATTTGAATTCAACTCCACTGAGTAGTGTACATGTAAACAGAACCTTCTGAAACAAAATGAGCTTTAAAACAAAAACCCCAAAACCCAAACAAAACAAATTAAAAAAAAAAATCAAAACCCAGAATGCATTATTATACGGTTTTGTGTCATGTCCAAAGCTGAACTTCTGATAAATTTATCCTTCTGCATCAATTTAAAGAAAAAAAGCTGAAATGCAGTATTCTGCATGTCTGATTACTAGTGCTATGAATTCACCATAGCCTGAATTCCATATAAGTAATGGTAACTGTTAGGAGAAGTATTAAAGTTCCCTTAGTATTTCACTTGGGAAGGATTAGTGCTGAAAACGTGTTCTGGAGCTAGGTTTGTGTTAATTTCATACAGAAACCCACCACTTTTACAACCATGTTTCAATTTAATTATTGTACAGAGGTTAACAAAAACATATCACAAGTGAAACTAAACACTGGATTTAACAAAAACAATATTCAGAATGGTACAACATGTGTTCATTTTCTCCAGGAAATAACATTACAAGCGTTCATCTTAGAACATTTAACGACACTAGAAACAGAAGTTCCGTTAAAATGAAACCGTGGTCTACTAAGCCACCTATTTCAGCACTACAGTCCTACAGCCAATGCTTAAAAATCATTTGAGATTCAACCCCCAAAATGTCTTACAGTCAAAATGGCAAGTTTGTTTTTTTAAAAAAAAACCACAACAAAATAACCCCCAAACAATTAGTTAAAAGGCTGTCGTAAATAGTTCTATTCTCTTCATAGCACGCTCTATTCATATAATTGCTCACATCATTGGTAATAGGGTCTGTATCTGGCTTGATCAGGGTGGTGTGGTCCAGGAAGCGGGGCCTGAGCAGGAGGCCCTTGCATTCTTGGAGGTGGAGGCGGCCCCCTTGGAGCAGGCCATATCCCTGGACTCATTCCCCCAGGCTGTGTGAAAGGGGGACTAAGCGTTCCTTGATCTTCACTGAACTGTGGCAAAGAGGAAGGATTATAGTGATGGGGAGGGGGAGCATTTACATTTACAGGGGGGCCTCCGTGCTGAGGAGGAGGAGGTCCCGGAGGAGGATGATTCATATATGGTGGCATCTGGGCAATGATATGTCCAGGTGGTGGGGTTATTGGAGGAGGAGCAGAGGTCATTGGTGGTGGAGGAGCTTGGCTATACACCATGTGTGGAGTACCTGCTGCCTGGGGAGGGTGCTGCAGTGGATGGCTTATTGGTGGAGGTGGTGGTGGGGGTGGTGCGTAATGTTGCTGTGGAGGCATAATGTGGTGAGGGTGCGATACCACTGGCTGGCCCTGGTACTCAGGATGATGATGAGCAGGTGCGGGGGCCGGTGGAGGTGGTTCTCGAGCACCTGAATTCGAATCATCCTGAATAGGGACGGTTATTAAGTTGCTGTGTTTTCTTGTGGAAATGCGGAAGGTGTCCTGACTGACCGGGCGAGGTGGTGGTGGAGCCATGGACATCTCTGCAGGTGGCGCACGGATGTCTTCATGTGGTTGATTATAATGCTCATGTGACACGTGCTGCAAAGGAGGTGGTGGCATCATGATGTGTTGCTTTGGCGGAATGTGGCTCATATGATGCTTCTCAGGTGGCATTATGAAACGCTCCGGGATTTCAGCAGGTGGAGGGGCAATTGGAGGATGCACAGGTTCAATCGGAGGACGAGTGACAGGCTTTCCAGCTCTCATATGACGATGGTTGATGTGAGCTTGTAAGTCCCTCTGTGACAGGTAAGTTCTCTTGCACCCCTGAACAATGCTACACATGAAGAGAGACCCTCGGACACACTGCTCGATTCGCTGCACTGGTTCATTACAGCTACATCAGAAGAGAATATTGGTTTATTGTCATCACAAAGAACTCAATATGCAATTATTATCTTTTTTTAAAAGTCAACCAATTAACGACAATTACCCAAATTAGAACTGACAGCTTTTTCTCCACAGTAGCAATGAAAGAAATATTTCATTGATTTCGAAGTTTACCTAGTTTTTAAGACTCCAAAGACAACTATTAAAGAATAAAGGAATTTAAAGAGATGGAAATTTACAAATAGCATCAGTATCTCAAAAATTTCTTGCATGCTTTAAGCCTCACCAAGAGTCACACTCACTAAGCAAATTAAACTACCATTTATCCCTCTTCAAAGCAAAGCAATAGTAGGAGGCTATCTACTCAAATATTTAAACAATGAACAATGGGATACAAAACTATAATCAAGTGGTAAAGAGTCCTCTACTGCCTCTGCTAAACGGCCATAAATAAGAATTACGTTAATACAGTATCTGAAATAAGATAGTTGTTACTTTCCTACGTTTCCTTTAGGAATAAATCTCGAGATAACTTACCCCGGACACATCTTGTCTCCCTTTTTCTCATGTAGTACAGCACAGTCATAGCAGAAAACATGCTTGCAAGGTATCTAGAGACAAAAAATGGCTCTGTTAAGATGACGCCTATAAATATCCACATCATTTTGCACAACACTGTTCCTCCCTCCAGCACACAATTTCTATAACTAACTGTATTACTTTTACTGGCAGAGTGGTGATTGACAGTTTACAGCATCTTTATGTAGAAGCTTGTTTGGTTTGCATTTAGGTTTTTGGGAGTCGGTTTGTTAGGGTTCTTTAAGAGTTGGCAGAAATGTACAGACAAAAGTTTAAGTCCTGCAATACCAACATGGAACATTCACAGAAGCTGTGTACGCAATCTAATTACACTTGCCTTGCTGACAAGGAAGGAAAGTTTTAAAAGCATTAACTGTCATTAAGTCAGATCCTGAAGCTGGTTACATCACAAATCTAAAGTACTCTCAGGGATTTTGTCACACTAATTTTAAAGGGACATAAAAGGCAACTGTGTTTTCTAACTGCATTCCAAGTGTTCATTAGACATAAAGAGCTCATTTTCCAATCTCAGTGATGTAAGGTCAGATCCCACTCAGTTTGAAGGGGTTTTGTTGGTGACAGTATTCTAATTTTTTAACATTTTTGAGCTTATTTTATTAAATCAGGGCATAAAGTGAAACCAGACAGACAGACAGAACAAAACCAACTAAGATCCTCAGTTCCATACTGATATCCTTCTGCTGTTTATTCAGAGGCCTGCTGAGATCAGTAACCTCTAGAGGCCTCAGAAGGACACAGGAAAAAACTGTTTTTACCAAAAAGGAAACCACGGCTACATCTTCTACTGATAACATCACTCACCATGCGTCCATACATTTTGATAGGCAATCCACACTTATCACAGAAATGGACTGGTGTATCATCCTTTTCCCCCAGCAAGTTGATCTAACAGGGTAGAGAAAAGGGTGGGAGAACAAAACCGAACATCATTAAAGCTTCTCATTTAATTACCACGAATATATCCATTGTTTCTAAGTTATCCGAAGAAGTAAGAACACCACAAATGCAAGAAAACGGAGAATTTATTTTCAGTCAGTCAAAAGTAATGGAAGCACTTTTATTTAAGAAGGTATCTACCAGGACTACCTGTAGATTGATATGATTAACAGACAAAGATTCACTGCTTCCCACCCGTGACTTTACCTTATAGTCCCAAAAGATGGGTCCAGGAAATCTCCTCTGATTGCCAAACATTTCACCTCCTTTGCATTCATATCGCTCCTCTTCATTATAATCAAATTCTTCTGTGGGAAGAAGAACGAGAAGAAAGACAAAAGCCAACCACAACACTCTCCTAATTGACAGCAGTTGCTATTAAGAGTGTGTATCATTCTGTACTGAAACCATCAAGAAACACCGCAGCACTTCTAACCTGCTGGGCCCATTCTACAGAAAGGTGCAGTCAAACACTAAGACAGTCTGTTTAGGGAACGTGCATCATTGAATCTTACAGTACAGCAATATCCAGAAATTTGAAACTTGTTTTGCACTTCGACAGAACTCTGGTCTCAAAATTTCTGAGGCTGAATGAAGTCTTGAAAAATGTTGCACAATAACATGCTTCCCTGCTGCAGGGCTAGCACTTATCCTAACTTACCTTCATCACCAGCTTGTGTCTTTGATGGCATCCTGGTCATACTCCTTGGAGCTCGAGGTGCAGGTTTGGTTTTATTGGTCTGCTTTGATATAAGCTTTATAGGGATTCTTCTGCGAACATCAAGACCACCCAATGATCCTGAACTATTTGTTCCTTGCAAATCATTGTCTACAAAAGGAGGGGGAAAAAAAGCTTATCTATTTTTTCAGTTACCTCAGTTTCTAAAGAGGCTAAATATTAACACAAAAGTTTTAAGACAAAAATTTTAAAGCTTGTTTGAGACTCATAAAACATATTAAGGTTTAATCATAGAAAGCAAATAACAATCTTTAGAAGAAATTGCAAGTGAAGTCATAAAACTGCGTAGTGAACAACCACAATTTCAGGAAATCTAGTTCTAAAAATAAAGCTATTTAAACAAGTTAGCTAGTCTGCCATTTCTGCACAACATGAAGAACAATATTAATTGTATAGCTCCTCTCACAGAGTGTATACCACTTTAGAGTCAGTTCTTCATACAATCTTCACAGCACAGAACAGCTTATGAGGAAAGGTAAGTTTCATATACAATTTACATACATTGTAAAAGTTGGAAGGAAACTGGTTTCCACATTAGCTCAGCATCTCGACATCTCACTTAGAAATCTGGCACTAAGTATCACACAAGTATCAGTGCTTAAGAACAGTAGCATCCTGGCTAATCTGAAAATTATTGTTCCCCACTACATACAGAAGTCTCTGTAACTGGATTTAAATCCAAGTACCAGAGCAAAGTTAGGAAGCAACAGCCCAACACAAGCAACAGCAGAAACGGGCTCCAGCAGATAACCTAGACAGGGTACTGCAACAAGTAACACTAATGAATGGAGTACAACTCCCTCAGCTTTTAGTGAGTCAACTTTAAATGTCTGCACAGCATCTCATTCACACAAAAATAAAGTTACGTCCTTCACAAATCCACCCAGCTCACTTTCATTTTAACTGAAAACGTCATTTTGACAAGTGTTTCAAAGCAGCACATGCTCAGCCATGTTGGGGTATGCCACAAGTTGTTAAAGGTGTGAGCTTTGCCATTCCACTTGATTGAGAACTGCAGCCGTGGAATGACTGCTGAGGCCTCAAAGGATTACTGCACAGCAGCATCTGGACAGTAAAATTAGGGCCACATCACCAGAATCCTGCACAATCCCTCAAAACCTACGGCCAGCCCACATAACACAAGTAGAGGAAAAACAAAAACAGAAGAATGGAGTTGCTCTAGGTTACTCTGCAACTACCACCCAAACTAAGAACTGTGACGAAGTATCAAATTGGGACCCTGCCCTGACAGTCACTTTACCTCAAAATCAAGAGCCCTCAACTTGCTCTGATGGAGCAAACGTATTTGTTCCTCTTAGTGCTGTGGTGGACACATTTCACTCTAAAAAGCAATGTGTAAAAAGGTAAAAGCAATAAAGCCTACTTTCAATTTGGGGGGGTTTGTTGCTTTTGTTTAGGCTGTCCTGTTGGCTGAACAAATGGCCTTGCAAACACACAACTACAACACCAGAAATCCCAGAGGCCGCTGGCCTGGAACATCAGAATTAATATTAAACACACTCATTGTCCACTTGTTGAGAAATACCGTTTCCTACCAGAATACACAAAAACTTTGGGAAATCCTGTTTTCTACTAGAATACACAAAATGACAGAGCAGACTCACTTGGAGAATCCATTTAGAAACAGATAAAAACAAACAATTTTTTTTTCTTTTTATTACTCAGCCCATTGTGCTGCCAGTAGGACACAATTAAGTTCTGGTGTTCTTCCATATACCTTTGCGAGCCAGGAACATTTATATGACTTACTTGCTCAACTGATCCAAAGTAAGATATTAATTACTCATTCACATTTCACAGGAGAATAATAAGTTCATAGCACCATAGAATCACCAGGCTGGAAAACACCGACCGGATCACTGAGTCCAACCATTCCTATCAAACACTAAACCATGCTCCTCAGCACCTCGTTCACCTGTCCCTTAAATACCTCCAGGGAAGGTGACTCAAGCACCTCCTTGGGCAGCCTGTTCCAGTGCCCAATGACCCTTTCCATGAAAAAATTTTCCTAGTGTTCATCCTAAACCTCCTCTAGCAGAGTCTGAGGTCATTCAAGTCTGCATAAGCACAAGTGGCAGGATGAAGACGAAAAATATGAAAATTAAAGCAAAAGTGTTAGCACTACTAGGGGAAGTGCTAATTAGACGGGATACCTCCTCCCAAACTGTCACTTTCATCAACTTTATATGCTTTATTAATGCGTCTGAAGTGTTTCTAAAAAATTTATAAATAGAACACAAATCCTACACCCGATACGAACAAACTGACAACGCAATCTTTGGTAAAAGACGACGAGCAACCCCCCACGCCCGCCCGTCCGCTCCCGGAGCCCTGGCCGAGCCGCACGGCGCTAGAGCAGCAACGCTCGGTTTAGGAGTTTCCCCTCCAGGGCCAGAGAGCGCAGCTCGGGGAAGGGAAAACCCGGCCCCGGCGGCGCGGGGCCCGGCGGCGGCGCAGGGAGGCCGCAGGGAGGCCGCGGGGAGGCCCCGCCGCGCCCCCGGCCACCCCGAGAGTCCGTCCCGGCCGGCGGAGAGAAGCAGGCCCCACGGGGACGCGAGGAGCGGAGCCCCCGGCCTCTCCCCTCCTCACCATTGTGGTCCATGATTCGCCGCGGGGCGCTGTGGGAGCGGAAGGGCGCGGCCGGAAGCGGAAGCGGCGGGAGCGTGAGGAAGAAGGGCGCGGCGAGGAGACCCTTACAGTTCCGCGCTCCACTGTCCGCGGAGGAGCGGTGGGTGCCGAGGGCATGGCTGGGCCTGCGGCGGAGCCCGGAGAAACCGAGGCGCGGCGGGAGCCATGCTTGCGGCGCGAACCATGCTTGCGGCGCCCAGGTCGGGCGGGAGGCGCGGTGCCTGCCGGGACGGCGGCTGCAGAGCGCGGCCTCAGGGTTGGAGGGCGGGCGGTTGGAGGGCGGGCGGGTTCCGCGCATGCGCGGTGGGCGGGGCCGAGGGAGCGGGAGCGCTCAACATGGCGGCGCGGGGAGGCCTTGGTGGGGGTTTGATGTGCTCTTCTGCGCACTCCTCTCCGGCCTTGTGGGCTTCTGAGGAACAGCTGAACCTGAAACCCCGCGGGACCCGGCCGGCTGCGAGCGGGCGGCCCTGGTTTGTCGTGGAAACGGCAGGTTCCTGGAGGCCGAGGGCTGCGGAACCGAGCCTCCAGTGTGCCCTCGGCCTTCGTAGAATTGTGAGAATGAATTGATAAGTTTTGCCGCAGCTGCTTTGTATCTTTAATTATATCGTCATATAAATCTGTCTGGTATCGAGAGAGAACATGCAGACTGTTAGGGTCCAAAACATTTTGCTAAGACGACGAGGCAGAGTTGCTAGCAGCAAAAGTGTTTATTACCAATTTTAAAAATAAATGCGCATAAAAATTCATAGCTGATAGAGCAGCGGCCACCCCATGGCCAATTTGGAGCGAACCCCGAAATGAGAATTCGAGGGCTGCTTATAGAGGCCAGGCTTTCAGTAAACAAAGACTTCAAAGACATGTAATTAATACAGGAATTTTGCAAGCCAGATAGTAACATCGTGGTGTTAGCTCATATCTTCAGAGAAGGATTTATGGTCATCCTGAGGGGAGATGTCTCTCAAAACTCCCCTTCATTCTTCTTCCCTCCCAGAGTCTGGGGCAGACAGGCCTTATCTCCAAACTGTACCATGCCAGCAGCCCACTCTTGAAAATAAACAAGAAATAAAAACGCTCTGACAGGGGAATCCTGTCCTTCCTTGAAAATAAGCAAGAAATAAAAAACATCCTGACAGAAAAAGTTCCTAACGCAGACCATCTCCAGACGTGGGGAAATAACCTGAAAGAATAGACACTGTTATAAGAATTTATTGATGTGCTTAATTGTCTTCTGTGATGTTTTCTTGGGTCAAGAGATAACCTCAGTGGAGTCTTCAGGTATGGTTGGACAACTTAAAAAAACATTGTTCAGAGACAGATGTTTGTCTAAAACTTGCATATATACCTGTGTTTTGTAAACCCTACAGAATTCAGTGGGATACTGTCTTTCTGGAGTGCTTCTGCAGCACTGAAGAAAGGAAGAGAACATGAGATCATGTCTGATGTAGTGGGATGTGTCCCTGTCCATCACAGGGCGTTGGAACTGGATGTTCTTTAAGGCCTTCTCCAACCCAAACTATTCTGTAATTCTATGAACATAATTATAATTAAATCATAGAATAACCAGGTTGGAAGAGGCCCACCAGATCACGGAGTCCAACCATTCCTATCAAACACAAAACCAAGGCCCTCAAGACCTCATCCACCCGTGCCTTAAACACCTCCAGGGAAGGTGACTCAACCACCTCACTGGACAACCTGTTCTAGTGCCCAGTGACCCTTTCTGTGAAGAATTTTTTCCTAATGTCTAGTCTAAATCTCCCCTGGTGGAGCTTGAGGCCATTTCCTTTTGTCTTGTTCCCTGTCCCTTGGGAGAAGAGGCCAGCACCCTCCTCTCTACAACCTACCCTCAGGTAGTTATAGAGAGCAATGAGATCTCCCCTCAGCCTCCTCTTCTCCAGGATAAACAACCCCAGCTCTCTCAGCTGTTCCTCATAGGACCTCCAGCCCCTTCATCAGCTTCGTTGCTCTTCTCTGGACTCTCCAGAGCCTCAACATCCTTCTTGTGGTGAGGGGCCCAGAACTGAACAAAGTATTCAAGGAGTGGTCTCACCAGTGCTGAGTTTAGAGGGGAGAATAACCTCCCTGGACCTGCTGGTCATGCTGTTTCTGATCCAAGCCAGGTTGCCATTGGCCACCTAGGCACACTGCTGGCTCATGTTCAGTCGCTATCAACCAACACCCCCAGGTCTTTCTCCTCCAGGCAGCTTTCCAGCCAGACCTCTCCTAGTCTGTAGCTCTGCATAGGGTTGTTGTGCCCCAAGTGACCTCTGAGAGACCTGGGTGTGTTTAGTCTGGAGAAGAGGAGGCTGAGAGACCTCATTGCTTTCTAGAACTACCTGAAAGGAGGTTATGGAGAGGAGGGAGGTGGCCTCTTCTCCCAAGTCACAGGGGACAGGACAAGAAGGAATGGCCTCAGGCTCTGCCAGGAGAGATCAGGAGGAAGTTTTTCACAGAAAGGGTCACTGGGCACTGGAACAGGCTGCCCAGGGAGGTGGTTGATTCGCCTTCCCTGGAGGTGTTTAAGGCACGGGTAGACGAGGTCCTCAGGGACATGGTTTAGTGTTTGATAGGAATGGTTGGACTCGATGATCCAGTGGGTCTCTTCCAACCTGGTGATTCTATGATTCTAAGTGCAGGACCTGACATTTGGCCTTGTTAAACCTCATGCCATTGGTCTCAGTCCAGCAGTCCAGCCTGTTTAGGTCCCTTTGCAGAGCCTCCCTACCCTCCAGCAGGTTGACACTTCCACCCAGCTTAGTGTCATCTGCAAACTTGCTAAGGGTACACTCAATGCCTTCATCCAGGTCATTGATGAAGACATTGGCTCAGTGCTGGACCCAGCACTGAGCCCTGGGGAACCCCACTTGTCTCTGGCCTCCAGCTGGATATAACTCCATTTCCCACCACTCTCTGGGCCCGGCCATCCAGCCAGTTTTCCACCCAGGAGAGTGTGCGCCTGTCCAGGCCAGAGGCTGACAGTTTCCGTAGCAGAATGCTGTGAGACACTGTGTTAAAGGCTTTGCTGAAGTCCAGGAAGATACATCCACAGCCTTTTCCTCATCCAGCAGGCAAGTCGCTTTGTCATAGATGATGATCAGGTTAGTTTGGCAGGACCTGCCTTTTGTAAATCTGTGTTGAGTGGGCCTGATCACCCGGTTCTGTTGTATGTGTTTCATGACAGCACTCAAGATCACCTGTTCCATGACTTCCCTTGGCACTGAGGTCAGACTGACTGGCCTGTAGTTCCCTGGATCCTCCCTGTGACCCTTCTTGTACACAGGCACAACAGAAAGTGGCCTTAAGCTGTCCTTCTGCTGTCCTAAGGTATCAGCAACTCTGCTACACACTTCAGATTAGTACCAGTCTCACATAGTCTCAAGAATTGGTATTTTCCATCCCTGTGGACCATATCTCTCATCATCTTTACAGCCTTAACCTACACAGCTACCATTTAAGCCTAATGCTTCTTGCCTCACTCCCACAAGGCAGAGAGAACAGTTTTTCCTGTCTGTCTCTATTGTTCCTCAAAAGGCTGACCCCAGGGAAGCCTGTTGATGATCCCTGTGTAATACACTTTATCGCCTCATAACAAGAATTCCCAAAGCTCAGATTTTAAGAAAAACCCAACAGACAGATGCGTGGGGGCCATTTTCAGTATGCACAACTTTATTTTCTAGTTAACACAATTACTTTCAAAATGCACCTTTTTAGAAGAGTAAAAAAAACCTTAAAATATAGCTCCAAATATAACACCTGACATGCAGAAACAGAATAGTAATACTCAAAATGCATTCAAAAATACCATACCATTTCTTCATTCTACTGCATTCGGCTGGCAAACAGAAGGGGAGAGAATGAGAACAGGTAGTGCTTAAAGCGTGAATTGTCAAATCACAGCCTGAGCCGAAGCATTAGTGTAAATAGAAATTAATACTTCCAGCTGCAGTGTGGATCCGTCTGACTTGCTGCTTAAGCAGGTGCCTCGTGCTCAGCTTGCGGAGATGCCAGTCTGATGCACAAATGGCATGTGTCTATTTGTAAATGCAAAGCTGTGGTTTCGCTCACTTGGGCTGGAACATCAGTATTGTCTACATTCAAGTCTATGTTGCATTTGAAAGGAGAAACTTCACTGACTGTCATGAAGGCTGAAGTTTTTGCCTTAATTAGAGAATAAAGGTGTTGGTCTGGTGCTGTTACCTGCTGTGTGAGAGACTGTATGAATGAAGTTTATAGGACTTTTTTCACTGATTTTGATAGAATTTACTCAGGTCCTTAGGACAGAATAATTTATTTAGTGCTTAGCTTTTACCTGAGGTTTTCTGCTAACGTTACTTGCAGCAAAAATCTTCTCTGTGCAGTGCAATATAGAGACATTTCTCTCACATAATCAGATAAAGAGGCTTAAATATATGAATACACTGTAACCCACATCCTGAAATTTCATGGGATTTTATACCTGAACCTCTTACACTTTTGTAACTATCTGTTCCTTCACCATGCAGGGCTTTTTTCCACTTAAAAATTAGCGTAGTGCTAAAAAAATTAAGGTATCCATCTGTTTTCCATCAAAACACATTTCTTCATCAAAAGTAAGAACATTGATTTTTCTGCATATTTTTTTATAGTCCTAAAGTAAAGGTTAAAGTTTTGCAGGTCAAATCCTTTATCTTTTATAAATTATTGCACTTGTGCATTATGGACTGTCAGATGTAAAAGAACAGCAGCAGTTTGATGTAGGATATTAAAAGAAAGAAATATGCTATATAAAAATATAACTATTAAGTAAATAAACCCTTATCTTCCACTTAAAAACCCCACAAATTTCTATACTAGGTCACATTCTTACTTTTTACTTCCACTCAGTAGCAGCCTGTTCTACCAACTCCATTAAGTACTTGGGGACTAAGGTTTTCCTTTGATTTATTTCATGATCTGCCTCTTGGTGAAAGATATTTAACCCCGCCAAAATAATTCTCCTTATATACTTCATTTTAGGGACTAATATTAATAGTAGTGCATAATTTGCTACAATGGGATTACTACAGAACTAATGAATCAGTATCCAATGGTTTTTTCTATTGAAACATCCTATTTAAATTTTTATAGTAGTTCAGTGCTGTTTTCTGTTCATGTGACCATTTCACTGACATCTGTTTCAGTTACCTAACAACTTGCAGCAGTTTAAGGAATAGCTTGGAAAAAGTGATCATGATACATTTTTCAAGACTTGCCAGTGTGTGTGCTCACACTAATGTTCTAGAATTGCAGACCCTGTCCAGCTGGAACTCCTACCCTCTCACTAGGCATGGTACAAATTCAGAACAAGGGTTTTGTTGTCCAAAGATTTTGGTCTCTTCAGCTCTCCTGGGCAGACCACAAAGCAGATTTTTGCCCTGTATACACTGATAAAACAGTGTGATGCACCTCTCCCTCGCTAATTCCAAGACTGAATACATCTTTCATAATAGTATTCTGATTTTTTAAAATCAATATATCATATTGGAAACTGCTTGATAAATCAAGGCCCAGAATATTTCTGAGATAATGTTAGCTAGAATTTGGAGATTTCTAGACATCTATATAATTCAGGCAAATAATCAGGGTTTTCTTCAAGTGCAAAGATTGATTTCATTGCAGAAAATGTTTCTATAGTACCAGTGCATAAATATTGCTGTGAGTTCACGGGTAAGACAGTCCCAGCAGTCCGTCCTCATGAAGCAAGTCTGCGCATTGCCTAGTGAAATGGTTTTCAAAAGGTGGAGAAAAAAATGCCATGGTTAGTTTGGAGTACACACTGCTTAGAAATATAAAATGTTTGTGTATGTGCTAACTGAAAACTACCAAGTTCAGCCTGGCCTCCTTGAAAGTACAAAGAAAGTAACTATTCTGATGCAGCTGCCCTCTGACTTGCGTCTGCATCTGATAATTCAGTAAGGAAGCTGCCGGTCTGAAGGTTACTAGCTCCAACTTTCAAAATGTGGCTATAAAGGTGGAGGACAGAAACCTCTCAGAACACTCTTTGACCCTGGATTGGTAGTTTAGTGTTTATCTTCTTTTCTTATTTAATGACAATAATGTAAATATCTAAGCAATCCTATGAATAGAAATCAGAATTCAAGTCTTTTTGGCCTGTCATTCTCAAATGCTCCTGTTAGAGAATCATGGTGTCTTTCTAGCTTTTTAAATCCTTCCTTCCTTTCTCTACTGCAGCTTACAGTGGAATGGAAAGTACTTCTCCCCATATTAGTGATAAAGAATAACATTTGGGCCTCTTAGAATATTCCCACCAACTAAAAAGAAGGAGGTGAATCAGGAGCACCAAGTATTGCAATCTACTTACCAAGATCTGATTAGTTTGAAAGACTTTTGCTTAGGATCTCAGTTTCTCCTCTCACCAGTCTGCCTTCCAAGCTGACCTTACCTTTTCCCACGGGACTTCATGCAATGGAAGAAACTACAGTGCTGTGTGATGCCGAGAACCTCTACCCAGCCACAACATCCTCTTACCAACTTACCTCCAGAGACCTCTACATCCCCCCCAACACATCAACCTTGCTGCAGCATTTTCCTAGAGCATGGCAGAGAGAAGGGTCACTTCATGTCTCCAGACCCTGTTCATTCCTGCTGCTGGAGCAGAGAGGCTAAGCACAGGACACTACTCCATTTTATTTTTGGATTTAAGAACAGAGTTCTGAGTAGTGCCACAACAGAAGGGACATATAATAATCATGCCTTTACCTACATGGAGTGTTACAATACTTTCAAGGTATTGCTGCATCACTAGTTTAATCCATCTCAGGCTACAAAAGGGCATTTAGCACAATCTCCTGTTTGCTGAATAAGTGACCTGTGTGCTACACTGGTATTTTACCAGTAAGTGCTGCCTTCTTTTCTGGCAGTGTTCTGTAAATACAAAATACCATGGTATTGCTTTCATGGATCGGTGCTGTTGCGTGTTAGTTATGTTCAGTACACTACTTTGATGCAGCTTCCTGTAAAACATTTAGATTGTGCAAGAAGATGCCTGTTGTATTAAAAGGAGGAATGAAGGGGGAAACTTGACTGTAAGTGCCTCAAGCAGTACCAGGTTTTCTCTTAGGTACCTAACTCATGCTTGTGTAAGGCAAAAGTAGTCCTAAAGCAACAGAGAAAAAGAGATGCTTGTCCACATACAGTCTACTACATCTCAACAAGTCTGGCTTCCTCCGCTAAGCACTGGCATCCAGGTGCCCGGAGAGGGTATTTAATTAACGGAGAAGGAAACTGTTCAGAGCTTAGTTCATCCACCATACTTTCACTGCATGTCTCAGCACTACACGCAAAGGAATAAAGCCAGAAATATTCTGTAAGTCATAGACACATTCAGTTCTAAAGTGCTTACCTCTTCCTGAACATCAAGTTCATCATCAGGACGGCTTGTTTCTGTGAATTCTATAGGTTCTTTAGACTCCTGCATGAGTGAAATCTTGGTAGAAAGAAATTTAAAAAAGTGATGAGTTATGTATTGTCTGTATCACTGGAGCTGATTTATTGCTATGAAGTGCCTTAATATAACTTCCACAACTCACAACTCTGTTCCTTGACAGAGTTGTTCCTTTTATTCAGCCTTTGTGAACAGTCCTTCCCCAGCTTTCCTGTAGGCCCTTCAAGGTACTGGAAGGTCACTATAAGGTCTCCCTAGAGCCTTCTCTTCTCCAGGATGAACCCCAGTTCTCCCAACCTGTCCTTGTACGGGAGGTGCTCCAGCCCTCTGATCATCCCTGTAGCCCTCCTCTGGACCTGTTCCAACAGCTCCATATCCTTCTTATGCTGAGGAATGCAGGACTGGACACAGTACTCCAAATGAGGTCTCACAAGAGAGGAATAGAGAGGCAGAACCACCTCCCCTGACCTGCTGATTCCATGATTCTATTTATTCAGAATAGTAAAATAGTGATTGCTAGGGAAGGAACTGTGGTGGAAAGACACGAGAACATTATAAGGCTGTTTTTCTGATGTGGGCCCACATCTATAAGCACTGCAGAATGTTCTGGTTATTTCAAAAAACACAGAATACAACTAGGAAATGCACAGGGGAGGGTAGTAGGAATGAACACTAGTGTGGGACAGCTTCCAGGTACACTCACACCACGTAGAATGGGACTCTTCAGCTTTGATCAGATGTATATGACATTAGTAATAGTGTGGGGAAAGGAGCAGGGAATGATTATTCATTGCAGCCAACAATCCAGAAATCCAACAGGATTAAAACAAATGGGGAAATAGCTGTGATATAACACATTTAAAATTACAGAACCCATTGCCACAGGATAGTGGCAAGCTAAAAGGGTTTCCAAAAGGAATATGACAGATGCATCTAAGAAAACTCCATTTGCAACAATTAAACATAATGGTCCAAATACAACCTCCAGTTGCAGAAGTTCTTAAGCTGCCAGATGTCAGAAATTAGAAAATGTGTCTTAGGGTGATGTGTTCTCCATATATACTGTTTCACATATTCTTTTCACTAACAAGATCCTGGAGTCAACAGAACCTTCCTGTTATCTAGCATAATATTCACATACTACAGAAGCTGTCCAATTTACTAATTTTTTTGTACTTCAGCTGTACTTCACTTCTGTGCCTAGTTTTTGAACGTGTCATGCTGTAATGGAAAACACAAGAATGAATGCTAGATGATAGAAGGAAGGAAAATATACCTACTGGATATCCTTACCTTCTCAAATATGGGATCCTGGTTGTCCCTGTATGTCATTTGATTCTGTATGTAGAGCACAGCATCATGGACAGTCAAGAAGAACATGTCTTTTCTGATGACATCATCAAAGAAGGCACTCCGTTCCAGTTGCAATATAAGGTTGTCTGAAGAAAAGAAAGTCATATAAGGTTAATACAGCTTAAAGTAATTTAAGAAATAACTGTCAAAATACATGGTTGCAACTATCAGAAATCAAATGTACAGCCAAATCAGTCAATCATAGCTTTGTCTTAACTTTTGCTTTCTACGTTTCCATTAAACCCCACCATTCTTTGTGTCCCACTACAGCCCACCATGTTTATCAGTGTGATAATTCACATTTTTGTTAGAACAAATGCTTCCACGACACATCTAGAGGTCCCTTCTCATCTTCATTTTATTCTTTGCATGAGTAGTAGGAATATTTGGATGTTTACCTTGATATGAAGCAAAGTATACTCTCACATCAATCCTCTCAAACTCTCTAATTATCTAAAAAAATAAAAGTTTGCAACAAGGATATAAATAAATAAAGTCTGTAAAGAGAAAATACAGAGATATATACTTGTGCCATGTATAGGCACACACACACACTCTTCATTGTTTCTGATTGTCTTCATTGCAGATTGTGACTTTATTATGATGGGGGGTTATTAATAAAAAGTAATGAACTGCTATACTTTACTATACATAAAAGTCCACACTGGTTGCTGAAGTGGCTTGTCTTTGACTGTGTAAGTGGAACTACCAGTTTTACATATGCATACATTGCTGCCTATTAAGGTTCTCATTCTGTTCTCAAGTACGAATAATATCTTTTCAAGTGAAACCCACATGGGCCTGAGCAAGCTTTATTTCCCACCACATACGTGAGATATCATGCAGTCTTTCATTGGCACATGCAAATTTTTTTACACAGACTTCACTCCCATGTAGTGCACCAGATGGACCTATTCTTGGATGAAAAAGCTGCATATGGAAAGGGTCACGTCTGTGGACCCCATAACTCTTTTGTCTCAGAAGCCAGAACTGAATCCAAGACAGGCAGAAGGCTGAAGCAAGGCACACAGCATTCTTGTCCTTCAGTGCATTTAAGAGGTGGGAGGCTGGATTCTACTCTTGGCTCCCTGGTGGCAAGCAAGTCTCTTAAAATAGTATTTTCCCCTTCTGTTCATTGATAAACTGGAGTCTTGGTAATCTATCATCTGGTTTATGGATAGGTTAAGCAGTCTCAGATGCAAAATGAAGTTAGAGAAAGCTGCAATCTGAACAAGTATCATAAAAAAACCTGAAGACTGAACAATCTGGTCCCACACATTTGTAACTGGGCAGCAAAAAATAATTAAATACTTGGCCGTAATCTCTTCACCTCATTTCCCTCCCCCTTAACTAGGAATAATATCTCATTATGCAGTGTGATATTTGAAGATGAATTAATGAATGTTGATGAATGGCAATATTAGCCACAGAAAAACCCATACAGAAATTAATCATTCTTCCTTAATAATTTAAATAATATGGAACAAATATATAACTTGTCTGGCTAAAGACTGAAAAGTGATGGTAAGAAGAAATTTTTACTACCTCTGTGTTGAGTGAGCATCATCCTGTGCCCAGATTAAAGCAGAAGGCATGTGGAAAGAAAATATATAACTAAAATATTTCATAACATATACAAACAAGGGGACCACATTTTGCAGTTCTGGTTTAGAGTACTACACAACCTTCGTATTGTCCTTTGAATGCAGTTTTTGGATTTTTTTTTTCCCACCTAAAACATACATATACTGCTATTCTACCTCTTGCTGTAGAAGTTGTGAAGATATTTTTCCACAATAAACTTTTAAAAACTCAGAAATTAACTTCAGCTAACAGCTCTTCATTTACATACTATTGACTAGTTTCATTTTCACAGAACACTGGGGAAAAAAATCACTTACCGTTTTTATTGATCTCACAGCTACAATATCCAAGAAGGTTACTGCTCCGAAGTCAAGAATGAGACTGTGGATGGGCACCTTGGGGATGTTAACTTTGACTGGGAGTTCTGAATTCCAGTCCACCTGGATCTCTACTTCTTTGGTGGGAACTTGAAGATCTTCATTGTCTTCCAGTTCCTCATCAGTCTCAAAAGCTTCATTATTAATACCAGGCTCACTGATGATGCCATTCTAATATTCAGCATTCAGATAATATATGGAATATATCATTTAATCATGGAGAAAGTTTTGGAGTTACAGGAAATATTTTCAGGATGAGTACAGAGGAACTCATAATTAAGGCTAAAGTAATGAGCTCTAGCATTAATCCTTTGGTAAAATAGAAAGGAAGAAACCAGTTTACCTTAGTAGCTTTTAATTTCCCCTTCTTGATTAGCTTTTGTATCTTCCTCAGTGCTTTGAGTCTCTTGTTATATACCTTGACCGCATCAAATCCCACCTACAGAAAAAGAATCAAAATTATTTAATTTTGCCCAGATGTCATTCTGAAAAAATCTCAAAGGCAATTAAGAAGCATCCAAAACCATCGTATATCTCTTACTGTGGATTTGAGGCTGCTTTTCAGTCCATCGATGTTAGCATAAAAAATTGGACTTGAAAACCTGAGAATCTTCACACCTTCTGGTTCTATAGCCTGTTGCCAAAGAATATAAGGTTAAGTAGCAACAACTATATTTTGGCTAATAAAAAGCAGTTTAACTGTTCCAACAGTCCAGCTACATATCTAATTCATGCAAAAATGGCCAATCTCTGCTGATAATTGAGGTGATTCAGCCCCAGCATGCAGCACAGACCAACTGTTTCAACCAAGATGAAGAATTTAATGCTGAAACTTGTTAGCTTTGAACACTCCACATCCAAATTCAAGTTGTCCACAACACGCAAGGCACAACTTTGTCTTATGCTGACTTGTAGACTGAAAGGAAACAACTCAACAATGACTTACATTTTTGTAGTCCTTGACCTTCTTGTAGATGTCTGTGCCAGGAATGTTTCCAAAGCCACCCCATGAAGGACTAACAGAAACAAAAAGAAAAGACAGTGAAAGTAAACTTCATACTTAGGCATTCACAGAACTGGAGGGGTTGCAGCATTAAAATTGTCATAGACACTTGTAGTCTGTGCTCTTCTGCCAAACTAGCAGCCTCATTGGAAAAGTGTTTTATCTTTGTTTTGTGTCACTGTACAAGGGTCTTTTGCTGATTTATTTATAGCGAATAGTCTTTTTCAAAGACAAGGTTCCTTGGTCTCACCTACTTGCTGCACCATTTTTACATAGAGCTAAATTAACAACTTGTTCCATTTGTTTCCAAAACCAGGGAAATGTTTTAAAAGCAGTTTAGTTTGGTTTGAATGAAGAAATTTTTTTTTTTACTCTGAAAAAGCATCAATCACTTTCTTTGTTTCAATTCAACTGGAATGATACATTTAGATTCTTTTCAGATTACTTCTTGTCCAAACATTTTATTATTTATTTCAGTCAAGAAAAAAACCAAAATATTTTTCCATCTCTAGATAAATTTTTAGTAGTTGAAGCAATTTTTTTTTTAAGTTTGTAAAGCCTCACTTCACTTTTATGTTTTAATTTCACAAATCTGAATTGAATTGAATTGAGGAATGTTTTTTGAAGCTCTTCAATTTCTGGTTTTTGTAATCTAACGCACTGTAAGAACTTTTGCAAGTTTTATTTTTCTTTTACAACAAATCAGAAAGAAGCACAGAATTTTGTCTTATTCTCGTGCCTTCCCTTCCTCCTTTTTTAGAGGCACATGCTGCCTTGTATAAGCAATAAGCGAATAGGTTACTGGCATGTGCAACGTGCTGTGTAGTATTACATGCTAAGAGTTATTGTAATGAACAATTACTCGTAGAAGCCATTCATACAAGTTTTTATATTTGATTTAGAATGTTCCTGTCCCTTTACAGAACTTATCTATGTGGGTGCATAAATAACATGGCTGAATACCCAACATGGTATAGAATGAACACTGACAAAACAATGCAGATTCTCTTTTATCCAGGTAATTAAATGATAGCACACAAATAGTGTTTTGTTCTAAAGAACAGATTTTTTTCCATTTCAAAATTTTTGTAAGCCCAAACAGGTTTTCTGCCATAAACGATCTTGCTTTTCAGCATATTATCTTCCTTTTTCTTGGTATAACACTAACAATTCTTTCTGATCCTGTGTTACTTACAACTGAACTCTCAGCACAACTGTCAGCAATCCAAACAGAAGGCCAGCAAGTAATCCCAAATCAAGTCCCAGAATGATGGATGCTATACATGTAAAAACCCAGATCATCTGGAGAGGAAATAACAAACGGAAAGTCAAAGTCTCTTAAGTATAATATATAACTCCTGACTCCGCTAAAGAATCACTAGACCATACAATATGAGTAGCAGAAGAATTTAACTTCAGAGATGATCATAGCACACTGGCAATTAGCCTCCTTTCATACAAAAGTTGTCTTCTTCTTCCAAGATGCATTTGTCCATTACTGTCTTATTAGGCATAGTTAACTTTTTAGGAAATAAGGTATTTTAAAATAATAACACTTTTCAAGGACCCAGTTAGGCTGGTGAAATTAAAGGGGATGCAGTCAACCATTGCATTTTCTTTTTTTTCTGATGGTGGCAGTCTTTGTTAATCTTTATGTTGCAATTGGGAAGATTTTATTTTCCCTATATATAAAGTAATGTAAGATGCACCACCTGCAGACATTGGAGAGGGAAGGAGGGTCCTCAGTGATATCTAAGAATCAGAACTGTTCCAGAGAGAGGTATTTCATATTAGCAGGTTGATGACACTCTCTAAAGTCTCCACTGAGTATTCAGGCAGAACAGTTGAAGTGGGCTCTTTGGTTCCTCTCCACATCACTGCCCAGGCAGAACACGCAGTGGACCCAGTTATCCAAAAAGCTGAGTGCCTGCACTTCTGAGTGCCTGACCGAAACCAGTGGGATCTTTTAGCTATAAAGAAGACTAGTAAATGACTGACTAAAAAAAATCAGGTCTACTTAAGGCAAGCACTGCCCAAATGACACACACAGTAAAATCTATGCATTGTAAAGACTGCATGGAGGGAATCTTTACCTGCCCTATCAGCCACACTGACGGTCTGTTCCCTAGAAAGCACAGTAGAAGATGTTAGTAAGTACCCTGAGTTATGGCTATAATGGTTCATAAGAAAAGCCTGTACATATATCCCTTAGCATTTAAAAATTAATCCACATTCTAGCTAGGATAAGTCTTCCTACAACAGGAAAACATATTTTCTGAGGGCTACCTCAGAATACCCAGGCAAATGGGATGCTAATGCAGTAACAAAATAAGCATATGAACATGAATTAAGAAAAGGTCAGCTTTTATGACCCACTTAAACTGTGCAAAAGATAAAAGAGGCAACAGGCCATCTTGATTCTGATTTTCAAGCCATCTCAACACAAGATTGCTGTAATCTATGATAATTGCTAAGAAGGATCCATCAATGCATGGGAATACCCTGATTGGCAGCCTTACTGTGGGTCATAAGGAATAAAGAAGATAAGCAGATTACTATGTAGAACAGACCTCACAGAACTTGTATTTTGAAGACACACACACAAAAGTTATCTGATGTTAACTCTACAAAATTCTGTTTACGTGGTAGTTAAGAGAAGTTTGGATGACATTAAAAGGTAAAAACCAAACCAGTCAAAAGCATTGAGGAGAAAAGAAAAAAATAGATTCCTTACAGCATCCACTTTATTCTGTCTCCATAAACGAGGAACATCAAACACTTGCATGAACATCCCTTTCAAGTTAGCTATCACTACAGCTGCCAACACAGACTGTGAAGAAAGATGATTAAAATTGTTATTCCAAAGCAAAAATGCACATTTAGATAATGTTTAACATTATACACTACAAGTCAGAGCCTTGTCTGGTATCAATCACCATAGTTTAAATAGGGCTACTCATCCTGTCCATCAAAGTTAAGTATTTAAAGAAGGCAAGTAGGGTACCTTTTGTAAGGGTTCTAGCAATTTCCCCAAGGCAACAATGGAAATCAAAACTATCCCAGCTGAGACTATACCAGCGACCTGTAAAGAACACAGAGTTTGTAGGAAATTAACTTATTGAGACTCCATCTTATGTTCCTAGGATTATAAAGAAAATTATACAACTAGTTGCAAATTACATTTTTTTCGGGAATAAGGAGACCTGCCAAAATACTGTTTTGTTCAGGCGTATGTAATTGATCTTTATACACTTCAGCTGACACAGAGGGAATTCTATTAAGCAGGTAGTGTAAACAACTGCATGCAAGGTTGTAGCTCTTGCGGGGTTACATTGAACAGACAGATTAAAGGAGCAGAGTCTGCATGTCAGCCAGAAAAAGGGCTGCTGGATAACTTGTAGTTCTGCGCTGTTAAAACGTGCAGAACTGTAGTACTGTAAAACAGTGACACACTCAACATGAGAAAGATGGCACCTGGGCAGATGATGAATGGCATCTCAGGCCTGCTCAGGCCAGCACAGAAGGGCTTAAATACTCATAGGCAGCTGTGAGAAGATTTTCTCTCTCATTCTGAATTCCTACAGTGACATACTCAGTCCCTTAACTGGGAATTAAATCTGGGGAATGAGGCTTGAAGGATTTCTGATCCCTAATGTAATTCATGCTCTGTAAAACTTGATTGCCCTCTTCTGGCAGAGCCACAAAAACTATTCACTACCAGACCACAAGCTAATATATCCATGGCTTTCCATGTGCCAACAAAACAATAATTTTAGGACTATTTTACTCCCTGTGAAAGCTCTGTCCCATATTATAGTAAATTTACCCATGCACAGTGCTAGTAAAAAGATGTCATTACCTGAGTCTTTCCACCAGTGCTTTCTTGGACTGCAGTCCGTGAAAGAGCAGTAGTTGCAACAAAACAAGAAAAGGCACCTGAAAAAATGTTGCTCAAGCCAAAGGCAATAAACTCCTGAAAGATAATTGGACGATGCTGTAAATACAGGTGCCTGGAGACAATTTTGCAATGGAGAATGACAATAGCTCCTACAGCACTTAGTAAAATAGGGGGCACGATAACATTAAGAAGAGTAGGGATTAGTAATAGCTGTTAAATGTCTGCAGAAATTCCTCTTGCGCCAACGTAACTACCTGTGTTTGGAAAGCAATACAATGGGGTTGGTATACTCTCCCGGACATGGACATACTTGTCTTAGTATAAAGACATTTAAAACTTACTTCCATCAATGTTATCAAACCTAAAATTGCTGACAATGACACTAGTATAACTGCATCAACAAATGGGACTGGTATAAATTTAACTCTCAAGCACCACTAGCTAAACAGATAATTTTAATCAGTATAACGGTCTGAGTTTAGATAAACCTTTAATTAAAGAAAAGCTTTGTATTATCAGTAGAACTAATCAGGAACTTTGAAATAAAACACAGTTGCACTGAAAACTTCTAGTTTGTTGAGCCAAAAGTTTTTCACTCTAGACATCCCAATGAACTCATGCTGAGTTCCAGGCAGTGCTCTCATAGATTTGCCCCAGGGTCACAGATGCTGGCGCCTACTGATGCTGGTTGTTCTGCTCAAGTGACAAGGACCCCGGGAGCTTTATGTCCTGGGATCTGGGCCATTCCTCTGATGTGAAATGAGGCATTTTGGAGCTGCCTTCAATCTCATGTAATTGACAGAAACATTGTTTTCATGAAGTTGACACAGTCACAAGAGCTTTTCAGTCACTGAAAAAAATTTAAGATATAATTTGAGATTTGATTTTGATTTCCTTCTTTACTCCACAATGAAATTTCTTCTAAGCTTTTTCATTAAGCTCCAACAACAAGAGCAGACGATTAAATCATGTTCTTTAAGGGAGCAGACCTAGGTGATTCATGCCTATTTCTGTGTAACAGCTGTGCTCACACAAAAATGCTGGAAATACAGTTGCTGGTGTCCTTACGCCTTAGGTATCTATGAATCTATGAAAACAAAATAAACACTAGCAGATAGTAGTATTAACCTGTCCTTCAAAATTATGATACTACCTGCTTTCATGATGTTATTTTAATTTGTCTAGACCAAGTAAACTATTTGCTAGTCATCCATGGCTGCACTTGACCTTTGCTATGTGTAAAATTCATAGCACAGTATTAAAAGGAAGGCACTTTGCTTTTATGGACAGTAATTCTACTACTGCACTGTTTAATTAGTATCTCTGAAGCACAACACCTGCTGGCAGAAGAGTATATTCAACAAAATAGCAGCATAAACAGCACTTCCAGGAGTATGTATTATTAATTCAGATTTATTAAAATGAAAGTAAATGCATTTTAGGCACTTTTAAATCAAAGTGTTACCAGATATGACCTTGGAGTATTGTAAAGTGACCAGCATATTTAGAAGTATAATTTTGTTACATACCGCAAAACAGCTTTTCCAAAATCAAAATTTATGTAATAGATTAGTATTAACAGACTCATTAAACAAAGTCCTCAGCTTACCTATTTATTGTAGCAAGTGTATCTTCTCATATGTTCAAAGGATAAAATTCAAAATTAGCACAGATGCAGGACAAGGTATCTCTGACATTTTTCTCCCTTGTCTTTGGGCAAGACACATAACACCTAGTGAAGATACTGACCAACTGTAGGAATCCCCTGAGAGCTTGTGAAGGCAAAGCTCGTGTTACATTCTAGCTATGTGCCTTCAGAAACCAGTGGTTAAAACAATTCAGTCATTTGGGGCAGATAAGATGTTCATATGCTGGTAGTTATTTGCCTTTGCTGAGCTGCAGGGCTTAGCTATGCAGTTAGAAGTATATTTATATTGTTGTAACGGGTGTCATGCTGTAGGAATAAAATCACACCTTAACTGAAAAGTACAATAATTTATTCTGTAGGAATAAAATCACACCTTAACTGATAAGCTCAACAAATTCTGCATTTAACCTAAATAAAGATGTCTGGAGCAGCTTCTTAGCTTGACATTGCTCGACTCTACCCCCAGCAACACCCCTCAAAATATGCCTTATGGGTAGAAATGGAAAGTAGGTTGCTAAATATGGCCACATCAACTCAACACCATCAGGAAACTCCCTGAGGGAGTGCTTAGCTTCAATTACCTTTTGAGAGCTAATGCAGTCACTAAAGCAACACAGAAGGAATTAATTATTATGAAAAGCCCATCATGAGGATAGAGCACATTTGGCTCATCTCTTTGTGGTAAATTTGTCAGGTAATATATGGCCACTTCTGCCGTATTTTTTTTCAATAGTTGAAAGAATTTCCCTTCAGACTTCAATGGTAGTCTGAAAAATGTGTGTAAATGAGGTTTGTTTTATTTGGCTATGTAAGTCAACACAAAACAGAACTTACATTCACAATGTTTATGAACTATTCTGGTTATACGTACCTGGTTTCCATCAATAGCATAGTCATACTTGGTCGCATATACTTTCCCCACAGATACAGCAATAGCATAAGCAACAATAGCAATGGAAAAGGAGGCTGCTATCATCTGGGAAAACAGGCTGACATCTGGAGGCTCGGGAGGCAAAAATCTAGCATTTAGAAAATATAGAAGTGTTATCAACTTTGATCAAATTCTATTCTTACTAGAATCGTCAAGGAGTTTGAGGCAGAGGCACACAGGTTGCTTATAATATGAAGTGTAATGTTTCCAGCTAATAAAAAGGTGGAAACAGCCCATTGACATACAGAGCACGCTTATCTAGCTCACCATAGCCCAAATCCTGATTCTATTAGTCAGCAACAAAGTTCCCATTGTTCTCAGCATGACTGAGATTTGGCCTTATGATAGCAAAGTGAAAAAGTACATTTTTTGAAGCATTGAATAAAGGATATATTGAACAGTACCATGAATTACATAAATATGTTAATGGCCCGTCATACTATTGTTAACACACTTCTTCAGAAGATCTCAAAAACATTTTATCCCCTACTGTGTTTCCACAAATCTTAATTAATCAAGCCCTGAATACCAAATGGAATGTGGTTACTACTGTGAAGTGCTCTGAATCTTTCAAGTGAAAGTATCTACCAGTGTAATTCTCAACATCCTTGCTCCTATGATTGTGGAAGTGACAAGATTGACTGGCATAACAGCAGTGGCATGAATATGAATGGGACAACTCAGACCTACAGGATTTCGTTATTAAAAATCCTTTTTTTTTAACATTTTCCATAGTCATATGTTCACTTCATGAGCAGGAAGCAATTCACTCCCAGATGAACTTCATGAATTGGGTAGATTTTCCTAAGCCCACTTTACAGATGAAGGAAAGCTAGGCAACCTATTTAGGTGGCATAATTGACAGAGCCAGAAGAAAAAACTCAGGAAGTGTCCAGCTCTGAGTTCTAAACTCAGGTTACAACTCTCAATATCTCTTTTATGTCTTTTCTCTTACCACAATTATTTTTAGCCAGTTAAAATAATACCTATTTCCCAAAAAATAAAGGCACTCACCCTCTTGGAATGCTCTTAACAATGCCTGCATTGTATTTTTTTTCAAAGTCAGCAGCATATGAAATGCCAGTAGCTACAATTGTCTGTAACAAAATAAAACAACATTTTTAATACTTAAAAGGGGTTCTTGTCTTCCTGTAGCTAGCCCCTTCTATTTTATCTGTTATCAGGTTTTTGTTATGCTTCTTTGCTTACCACAATAACTTCTATTGGTATAGGTATAGGTATCTTGTGTTTGAACCGATCATTTATTTCTTTAACTACCATGCAGATAAAAATGGTGAGGAGTCCAGCAATAAGATCTGCAATATTGGTGGTACCAATGTTTTCAAATGTTTCAATAAGAGTCTGAAAAATAAAAAATGACAACATGAAATGTGTCCATGACTGCTTGAAGGATTTGAAAATACTCATAAGAATATTCAGATGCATGGGGTTTTGGAAGAGGCTGAGTTATTTATTTTGTTCAGGCCTGGATGAGCTTGGGGGTAATGTATTGTCAAGGTGCTACAGAATCAGTGAATTGATTTATTGATGAATTTAACTTAAAAAGCATAACTGCAAATACTGTCCACACAGAGGGCTTCTACTTCCCAATTTTTAGGAAATAAATACTAAGTAGGAAGATCTATATTTTACCTTTATTTGTTCTTGGAGTAAGGAATGGAAGATCTATAGATCCTTGCCCAGATAGCAAAGGAGGTCCTAGTTCTCCTACTAAAAAGACAGCTAGCAGACCCACAGGCAAAACTCCGGTTCACTACGTGCCCAGTACATATGGATTATGTTTCCTATTTCCATTGTTGACATACAGAGGATGAATATGAACACATGGGTCCTGCCAGGCTGTGGAGAAACCTGCACTTAAGAAAAGCAGACACTAAACCTCAGCTTACAGTAGTTATCCCTCCTGGTAGAGTTCATTCCCAGGCTGGAGGGCTCTCACAACTGGGCTGCAATAGGCAGCTCCCTTCTCTACCCTTGATGTGCCCTTGCTTGGTCCTAGTGATTACTGCAAACAAGCATACAGAGATAACAGGAAGGGATGATTACAGAAAAGGTACAAGTGCTCCTCTGTCCTCCTGAGCATCAGAGTAATTCTCACTTGGCCCTCTTCTCCAAGAAAATTTAATTATTTTATGCATATTGAAACAGCTTTAACAGAACAATGTGGAAGAGGAGGGGTTAGAAACAGACTTCTTGCATTCTGGTTAGCTCCCCAAATACTCAGCTGTCAGTTTAAAGGCAAGTGGAGGGTTGCCTCTACTAACATTCTGAAAAGACTCTGGTTTTGAAAGAAATTGTCTACGTGCTTAACCATCTATGTTTTCTAAGCTAAAGAAGCAGCCTTCCTGAAAGACTGAATCAATTGTCTTTCTTCAGGAGAGATAAGGCATTTCTTGCCATTGTACTGCCATTCCATGGATCCCATTCTTGCTGACAGTCTCTTGTACTGCCCCACTTCATGGTAACTTCCTAACTTTGGCCTGTGAATTCTACTAATGTTGGATGCAGTTTGTTAAACACCACTTCTGAAGCAAGTCCAAAAACTTGCTGAAGCTTATACAGCAAGTCACTGGTTGAGCAGACCAGAAATCACAATTTCCTTGCTCTACACACACCTGCAAATACAGTGACTTGACTCACCTCTAAGAACACAGATGCTTTGGGCTTTAACCTGAAAAGTCAGCACTCCACTCAGGCTTGTAGGAGCTGGAAAAACCATGTAATTCCTTTTCAAAAATACTTTATACTAAAAGTAACACTCTTCCATAAACATAAAAAATGGAGATAGAAAAACCTGCTGGATTAACAAGTCCGTCAGCCTGCCAGGTCTGGTCTAAGGTCTATTAGATAATGCTTTGTCTCATCTAATTTTCCTTGCCCTGGGGGAAAGAGTTTTCATTAATTCTGAAGAGATGCATAGCATAATTTTTTTTAAATAGTCCATTAGAATTTTTTTCCCCCACATTTTACCTTGCTGTTTGTAGTTATATTCATCCTACTATTGCTAATCTAGATGTCTAATGTATTTTTCTATTTTGGTTGTCTGAACTGGCTTGTAAAATCTGTAAATACGTTCTTTTGTCTAGAACAGCCTCTTTTACAAATCTGTTACACTAATGTGAAGTGCTATGGAAGATCTAAAATGCTATGAACCTGAATAGTTTCATGCTGAAGTCAGTGACAAAACTCTCAATAATTTTCCTGGGGACGAGACTATTCCGTAATATGAGACCTCTAGGAATTCAGTGCTTTTATAATCCAGCCAAGACATTTCTCCATGTGATCTTTTCCTCTAAGATCAACAAATGGAGTTGTGACAGCAACATTTAGCCTCACCTTAGCTAACTAGTAGGCTGTAGGGTGGGAATCCACATCCTTCTTTAGGTATTCACAAGTATGGCTACGGTGTGGAATGGAGAACGATGCCCCTTACCAGAGTGACCTGCTGGTTTAAGAGTAAAGAGGCTTGGGACCAGTCAGCTTTGGGAGATGACCTGACAGTGTTAAGAAGTGATAAAGCATCCCTTATAATAAGCCAGGAAGCAAGGGGTGAGACAGAAAGTAGTCTCCAGAAGTGACCACCTAAAGAAATGTTTTGCTAGACAATCCCATTTAAACTTTATGTTAAAAACTTCTCTGCCTGAAAAAGACTTCAAGGTAGCAATTACATTTTCTGTCTGGGGAACCCTGAAAGCAGGTACTTAGGGCCCCATAGCTATAAATGAACAGCTGCAGACCTTCATGAGAGTGAGAACTAAATGAGTGCCCTGCACTTACCATCATATAAATGAACCATTCCTGTATGAAACTGAAGCAGAAGATAAACAATTACATAAAAATTCAGGCATAAACCAAAACCAAAGTAGAAAGGCATACTTACATATATTATGGAAAGGACACCATTATAGTTTTTAGTTGAAACATTTAGGACTATTTTCAATTGCGACACAAGCACTTGAAAAGCAGCTGCAGTTGTGAATCCCCCAACTAGTGGATCTGCAAGGTACCTCACAATGAAACCAATCTGAAGGACTCCAAATACTACCTGGAAAAATCATGAAGGATAACAGTTTGCTAAAACCCAAAAAGGTACACTTTTATTTGGTTGTTTCTTATGTTTTATTATTTCTTCTCTGTTGATGTCATAGGACCATCTTCCCCCATTGCAGCCTAGTGTAGCTTAATATCATGCTATCCAAGGAAATAAAGGAGACACAAATAAATGTGTGAAATGATGCTCCAGGATGTGCACCACTAGCCCTTAGTTTCATGCAGGTCCCTTGGTCTGCAACCACAGGGCTATTCTTCTGTTGTCTGTGCTCCCAGCCATGCTGCCACAGACTACCCAAGATAAGAATAATCTTCCAAAAGCTCTGCAGTGTCTGAGATTACCTTCTTTCATTTTTGTGTCTTACTACAGGAGAATGTCTTACTGCCCTAGTAGGTATTTCCACATCATGTGTTTTCCCATCAAAATTAAAACAATATCAGGCTTATCTCTTCAAGCCAACTATTTTACCTGTAAAATTCCAACTAGAAATGTGAGGGTACTAGCAATCAGGACTCTCTGTGCATCTCTGGATTCAATGTCTATCAGTGCTCCAGTACCATTAGTCCCAGTAGCATTACTGCCATCTATGAGAAAATTGTCATCAGGGGCCATGCTCAATACCACAGATCCCACCATCAAACTGACTACAGGGAATGGACCTGTAATGACAAACAGAATGTACTAGAGTTTAATGCACATCAAAAAGAAGCATTTATTCAACTAGACAAGCAAACATTAAATCAGAAAATACTTTGAATACTTAAACTGCACTATATTAGTAGTATTAGAGTGTCAGGAGCCACAGGGACTGCAAAAATGACACAAACACACGATTCCTTCCTTAAATAACTTAGGTTGTACATAAAGGTGCAGTTTCATGCTTTGCTTAAGCCAATTTAGGGCTGTGAAAGGGCAACATGTTCCAATCACCTCCCTTGTATCAGCATCACAGCCAGACAAAACAGATCACTGAGCCAGCTGAAAGCCACATTTTCCTTTTTTTCATTGCAGTTATTTTTCAGTTGATCCAGAGTGTCACAGAGCTACTGTGGTCAGCAATCCCAACACAGCGGTGGTGGCAGGAACATGTACCAAGGGCTAGGCATCTTTTGGCAGTAGTATGGTATTACATTGGCTAAAGATGACTGAAACTATACTTTGGGCAAGATACAGAGAGAGTAAGTGATCATTATGTCAGCAACACACAATCTAAAAGTAACCACATTTGTTGCAGTTATGTTCTAAAACTATGCAGGAAGGGAGAACGTCTTAACGAAGGATAAGTTAATCTTATAGGCACCTTAGAGGACACTTCAGTAAGAGTATTGGAGAAAGTATAGAAAGGAATGTTTGATAATGTACAAAATAGGGATGTCAACACAACTACATGTGACAACTCAGACCTGGACAGAAAATGCAAGCTCATAGGCAGGGTAGGGAAAGGCTAAGAAATTGGAAAGAATGTACAGCAGTACATGATGCAACAGAGAGAAAAGTTGATGAAAAAGCGTAATAACATGCAAAAGTTTTGGGAGGGAAACCACTCTTGTTAGTGAATACGAACAAAGAAAGACTGTCTTTTGTTAGAATTAAGAAAAAGAAACTTCAGTGATTACACTGTAATGTGAATTTTAAATGTGAGAACTGACAGGAAATAAACCCCATATTTCAGAGAAAGTATTCAGAAAGAATCAACAAGGTTTACCCATAGCCTTGAGCGAGGCTGGAGTGGACACACAGGTTCTAGGTCCCCGCAACAGGCAAGAAGATGATATTGTCCATAGTGATCGAAAAAGGATGCAGCAAGGAAGGCTTGTAGAAGACTAAGAGCTCTGTTTTAGCCATCTTGAGCTTTAGCTGGTAGACAAAATGTCTGTTCATACTGCCTACTGAGGCCTCTCTCTTGAAATTTCTTACACAGAGTGTAGACAAAGACAGGATTTAAATTTCAGCATAAATGCAAGCAAAATGCATGCATGTGCACAACTGAAGTTAGCTAGTATTGTCTGTACAGAGAAGAAATATTCCTCAAGTCCTCCAAACGCACCGATATTTAAATTCAGCACAACAATTTTGGTTCAAAAAGTAGTTATCACATATGAAATACGAGTATTCACAGTAAGGATTAACATTTTATAATAGATAATTCACTGTAACTTGAACACATGCAGTTACCAACTGAGATGTGCCTTGATGTTCCCAGGAAAAAGTATGTCAGGATGGGAAAAAAGGCAGAATAGAGACCATATCCAACAGGAACTGCAACCAGCAAAGCATATGCCAAACCTGAAATGATAGACCATCATGATAGTCCAATTTAAAATATCTCAACGAACTACTATATTGTATAGAATAGACTTTCAGAAAGATTTACTCATTTGGTCCAGATACAATTAAGAATGTGTTTTGTCTGCGAGTCAGTTGCAGGCACACGTATAAGTATATACAAGTATTGACAGGCTAAGAGAGTTGAGCTTGTTCAGCCTAGAGAAGAGAAGGGTCCTGAGAGACCTTATATCGACCTTCCAGTACCTGGAGGGGCTACAAGAAAGCTGAGGAGGGACTGTTCACAAAGGCTTGTAGTGATAGGACTAAGGGCAATGGCTACAAACTGGAGAAGGGCAGATTTAGACTAGACATAAGGAAGAAGTTCTTCACTATGAGAATGCTGAAGCACTGGAACATGTTGCCCAAAGAAGTCTTGAATGCCCCATCCCTGGAGGTGTTCAAGGTCAGGTTGGATGGAGCCTTGGGCAGCCTGATCTAGTGGGATGTCCCTGCCCACAGGAGTGGGTTTGGAACTGGATCATCTTTAAGGTCCCTTCCAATCCAATCTATTCTATGATTCTATGTTTTTATGATTCTATCAATGACTGTAAATGATTGCATATTCCACATTGGTAGCTGGATGAATAAGTACTGAAAGATGTTCCTATGTTTGCACAGGTAGCATAGGCTCAGATATGAAGTTTGAGTGAGGTAACACTGCTATAAGAGTGAAAGGTCTGCCCCTGGAGAGAAAAGAGGGCTATGTGAGGTATTCTAATTATAGGCAGAAAATTCAAGTGCAGACTGAATTATTGAACTACAAATATGCTTCTGTATGTTCAGCCCTCCGGAAAATCAGGCTACTTTTTTTTTTTTTTTTCCACTATCAGCTCATAGACTTAAATACCAAATGTAAATCACACAGATTTGAGAGTTTTGATCCTTATCATCACCTTCCTTTGTGTACCTGTGCAAGCCGTCAAATCCAACAATGAGAAAAAAAAAAGTTGCCATCAATTACCACACCCAGGTTAGCTCCCGCTAGAGACTGCAGTATTCTGCTCCAAAGGTACTGCAAAACCCTATCAGCGTTCAAAACAAGCAAAGTTCTAATCATACTGCTGTGACTGGTGGGAGGACTGCAAGCAACACACACAGTTGCAGGGAGTTAGGGACTTCAGGGACCCCAAGATCCCAGAGGACTCTTCTTTTTTTTTGCAAACATTTTGGCCATTTCTCCCATATTGTATGATTTAGAATTCTGGAATTATTCTATTTTTTTTATAAATTACAGCTAGATGTAGATATCCACTAATTTGAGGGTTAGTTGTCTGGGGTTTTTTTTTCGATACATAGGTTGGAGAACAAATGGTTTATTTAATAAATCAGTTTTACAAGTGAAATCTAATTGTGAGAAAATGAGGACCCACTGAAAAAAAAAAAAGAGGGTGTTACTGTAAAAGCATAATAGCTGTTATAAGTCATATGAAAAGTCAATCTAGCCTAGTTCTTTTTAAAAAGGCAGGGGAGTCCTGTAACTGTGGCTCTACCTTCAGCAGAGATCTGCCAACTCTGACACATTCTCTGTGGGACTGTGGACAAATCACTTTGTTAGTCCTCAGGTCACCCCTGCCTGGGGCAGAAGTTTGTAAGCTTTTTTTTTTCCAGCCAGTCCGTGCCTTCCTAGCATGTTCCAAAGGAACAGACAGGAGGGAATACTTGTGACTAATTGGGAATGTGTAAACTGCCTGCTTTCTTCTCAGTGGGAATCTTTGCCCCCTTGTGCAAACACACTGTTTCCACTGAGGGAAAATGTGGAGTTGACACAACTTAACCTCCCCCGGTCCTGGAAATTTGTGAAAATAGTGTGAAAACACGACTGAGGTGAAAGAAATTAATGTGCTGGATTGCCTCAGGGTTATGGCTAGTCTAGTCTTTAGTAGACCTTATCAGTTGCCTCAGGCAGAATGGTTCTGCCCTTTAAGTCTTCCTTAACTAGCTTATTTTAATCAATTCCAGCTCATTTCTGCTATTTGTCTATTTGTTCATCTGCTGAATGCTTTCCTATTAAAGTGGCATAAGGAAATAAGGAAAGCCACGTACTGTAAATATCCATCAAGTTTATCTATTTGTTTAATGTGAATATGCCACCACCTCCTTGAGGGGTGTTTTCTGCATATGCCTGAACAATCTTGACGGCAAAATTTTAAAGGAGAGTAGATATCAAGATTGCATTATTTTGGGTCATTATATTATTAAGTATTTTTTTTACTGTGAGGGTCAGGCACTGGTTGCCCAAAGAAGTCTTGAATGCCCCATCCCTGGATGTTTTCAAAGCCAGGTTGGATGAGGCTTTGAGCAACCCAATCCAGGGGAAAGTGTCCCTGCCCATAACAAGGGGTGTCGGAGCTGGATGGTCTTTAAGGTCTCTTCCACCCCAAATCATTCTATGATTCTACGATTTTTGTGGGCAGTTGCTGGAGAGTTGTAGGCTCAGATAACCAAGAAAGAAAGAAGCCCACCTGACCTGTCTGATTAATTACAATGTATTGGAAATTTTAAATATCAAAATGAATATTATTTGAGTAAAAGGCTTGGGGAAAAAGTTAAATATATCTTGACAGCCCATCAGAGGAAATTTAAATCTTCTAGCCAAGCAGAGAAACAAAAGGAATACATTAAAATCATCAATTATTTATTGCAAAATAATACCTAATATCTAGTATTAAATAACAAGTCTCAGATTTGTAATTCCATCTGCGTGACACCCCTGAGTTCAGTTGGCTCCCTGTGGAACTGTCCCAGAGAGCAGAGGGCCGAGGCACTCAGCTTTACCTTGCAGGGTAGCAACGAGGCCAGTGCTGACCCCTGAGATGAGGTCACTGATCAGCCACTCTCGCACCCGGTAGTTGGGCAGCCACTCCAGGATGGGCAGGAAGGACTTGGTGATCTGGAAGGCCTTTTTCCTTGAACAACTACAAGAAAATGAGTGATGAACCTGATGGAGATGCCACAAGCTGACGACAAATTGTGGAGAGGCCTGTTTTAGCAGGCAGAGACGGGCACACCCAAGCCTTGCAGACAGGGATGGGGCAGGGGTCGGTGTCACAAGCACTGCCTCCTGAAGGAAGCGTCCCACAGGCTCCTTAAGACAAAAGGAAGCTAAGTATCATCTGCGGACACATTTCCATAGATAGAACTCGCATCTATGGAGTCTTTGATACAAAGGGAAGCCAAGATCCAACTCTGGACCTTTTTCCATAGATGGCAGCTGCATCTTTGATACAAAGAAAGCCAAGGTCCACCTACAGGCATTATTCTATAGATGGAACTTGCAACTACGGGCTCTTTGATACGACAGGAAGTCAAGACCCAACCGCGGGCGTTGTTCCATCGGTGGAATGTGCATTCATGGGTTCTTTGATACAAAGGGAAGCCACTATCCACCTGCAGGCATTATTCCATAGGTGGAACTTGCATCTACAGGCTCTTTGATAGGAAGGGGGAAGCCAAGATCCACCTGCAGGCACATTTCCATAGATGGAATGTGCATCTACAGTCTCTTTGATAAAAAGGGAAGCCAAGATCTACACTCTCTTTGATAAAAAGGGAAGCCAAGATCCACCTGTGGGCATTATTCCATAGATGGAACTTGCATCTATGGGCTCTTTGATAGAAAGGAAATCTAAGTTCCACCTGCAGGTGCTATTCCATAGACAGAACTTGCATCTATGGTCTGTTTGATACAAAGGGAAGCTAAGATCCACCTGCAGGCATTATTCTATAGGCAGAACTTGCATCTAGGGCCCTTTTGATACAAAGGGAAGCCCAGATCCATCTCTGGACGTTTTACCATAGATGGAACACGCATCTGTGGGGTCTTTGATATGAAGTGAAGCCAAGATCCACCCGCAGGGGTTATTCTATAGATGGACTTTGCAACTATAGGCTCTTTGATAGAAAGGGAAGCCCAGACACACCTGCAGGTGTGGTTGCACGGATGGAACTTTCATCTACGGGCTGTTTGGTACAAAGGGAAGCTAAGATCCACCTGCAGGCATTATTCTATAGGCAGAACTTGCATCTAGGGCCCTTTTGATACAAAGGGAAGCCCAGATCCATCTCTGGATGTTTTTCCATAGATGGAACATGCATCTGTGGGGTCTTTGATATGAAGTGAAGCCAAGATCCACCCGCAGGGGTTATTCTATAGATGGACTTTACAACTACGGGCTCTTTGATAGAAAGGGAAGCCCAGACCCACCTGCAGGTGCGGTTGCATCGATGGAACTTTCATCTACGGGCTGTTTGGAAGCCCAGTTCCACCTGTAGGCACTGTTCCATAGACGGAACTTGCATCTACCGGCTCTTTGATACAAAGCGAAGCCTAGATCCATCTCCGGACGTTTTTCGATCGATGGAATTGCACCCGGGGGGCCGTTCGATGCGCAGGGCAGGCACCACCCCCGTGCGGCCGCTCTCCCGTCAGCGGAAGGTGCCCTCCGGGGCCGCGTGACCCGCAGGGCAGCCCCCGCGGTGCCACAGGCGCCGTTCGGCCGCCGGGACTCTCCCGCGGGTCCGCGTTCCCGGCCGGGCAGCCCTCCCCGCCCCTCCCCGCCCGCACGCACCTGCCGGCCCTGCGCAGCCGCTCGCGGAGGGCGGGGGGCGGCGGGGGCAGCCGCTCGTTGTCCTCCTGGAAGGCGGCCGCGCTGTAGACGGGCCGCGACACCACGTACCGGCCGGGCTCGGCCGGCCCGCCCGCCGCCATGGCCCCGCCCGCTGCGCTGTCCGCTCCTGAACCGCAGCCTTTATGGCCCGCGGGGCACCGCCGCCACGCCCCACGCCCGGCCCCGCACTGCCGCGCCTCACGCCTCGGGCCGCCCGGCGAGCGGGGCAGCAATCTCAGGGCCGGACGCGGTGACCCTGTGGGTCTTTTCCGAGGAGGAGCGGCTGAGAGAGCTGGGGGTGTTCAGCCTGGAGAAGAGAAGGCTGAGGGGAGACCTCATTACTCTCTACGACTACCTGAAAGGAGGTTGTGGAGAGGAGGGAGCTAGGCTCTTCTCCCAAGTGACAGGACAAAAGGGAATGGCCTCAAGCTCCATAAGAGAAGGTTCAGACTGAACATCGGAGAGAAATTTTTCACAGAAAGGGTCATTGGGCACTGGAACAGGCTGCCCAGGATGGTGCTTGAGTCACCTTCCCCAGAGGTGTTTAAAGGACAGGTGGATGAGGTGCTGAGGGACGTGATTTAGTGATTGATGGGAATGGCTGGACTTGGTGATCCAGTGGGTCTTTCCCAACCTGGTGATTCTATTATTCTAGTGATTCTGTGAAACTCCATGGGTTTAGGGTTAGAGAGAGCTCTAGGGGTGGGAAAGTCAGCCCTGCATGCTGATTCCTGCTGCTTCTTCACGGTAACAAGAGGATTGTTTGCATTACTTGTGGAAAAAAAAACCTACCACAAAACTAAAAAGATCAGAAATATTATCAAGTGATGTAATAAACACCTGCACTAACAAAGAGAGCATGCTGGATAGAAGATCCTCCACATAGAACCATAAGGTTGGAAAAGACCCACCAAATCATCGAGTCCAACCATTTCTACCAATCACTAAACCATGTCCCTCAGCACCTCACCCACCCGTGCCTTAGACACCTCCAGGGAAGGTGACTCAACCACCTCCCTGGGCAGCCTGCTCCAGTGCCCAATGACCCTTTCCATGAAAAATGTTTTCCTAATTTCCAGCCTGAACCTCCCCTGGTGGAGCTTGAGACCATTCCCTCTCACCCTGTCCCCTGTCACTTGGGAGAAGAGGCCAGCTCCCTCCTCTCCACATTCTCCATCCTAGCAAGGATCTTGCAGGATCTCATGCATCCTCCTCTCCCTGAGAGATGTGAAAATCAGAATTGGTGCCAATGTTTCAACTAAAACCAAAGAGGTGCCGAGGGTACAACAAGCAAAATATTTGTTTAATGAACTACTCGGGTGTGGATGTTCTGAATGACCTTGGTTTCAAAGTTTTTTAGTGTAGTGCTAACTTCGGGCGTGCTGAAGTCAGTGTTGCCAAATTGGAAAAAAGCTACTTGCTGAACGTAAATTTAGTAGTGTAATGCGGCTCAGGATTCCTAATCCTGCAGCAGGCTTCCCCTCCTGCTGCACTGTAAGAAATGTCTGGGTTAAATTGCTGAAATGCTTTGATCTGAGCAGTGTCATATCAGGCAGTGGAAACAGCTTCTAAACCGTGACCCAAAGACCTAGAGGAGCTTGTAAGTGTGCCACGGGAGTCACTACAAGCTGAGAGCTCCTGTCTAGCACCAGGGCTTTGTAGCCTAAGGAACATGGTATTGTGAAGGGGAAAGTTATCAGATTTTTTTGCTAGCAGATAATACTACAGGGAAAAGGCATCATTGTTGGAAAACACAAGAGTAGGTTGAATCAGCTAGACATACTGTAGAACACATACAGAAAACTAAACTGGCATGAAAACCGAGTTATCTACTAAGTTAGAATGCACTCCTCATAAAAATGGAGTAGCACGAAAAGCAGGTTTGAGACCTAAATTTGAAAAGCTGTTGGAAACGTCTTCTTAGGTTCTAAAATTAACGTAAAGACAACAAAATCATAGAATGCTTTGGGGTCAAAGGGACCTTAAAGATCATTCAGTTCTGACCCCCCTGCTATGGACAGGGATGCCTCCCCCCGGATCAGGTTGTTCAAACCCTCATCCAACCTGGCCTTGTGCACCTCTGGGGACGGGGCAGCCACAGCTTCTCTGGGCAACATATGCCAGTGCCTCACCACCCTCACAGTAAAAAATTTCTTCCTGATTTCTCATCTAAATCTCCCTTCCTTCAGCTTAAAGCTGTCACCCCTTTCCTGACCACTACAAGCCCTTGTAAAAGGTCTGTCCCCATCTTTCCTGTATGGAGCCCCTGAAGTACTGTGTATTACATAATCATTTCTCTGAGAACACCCACAAAACTACAATTATCTCATTTTTCATACAGCTATGATTTTTGAAGAGAACTAGTATCAAGAAGAAGTCATACTGAATGATGAAATCAACACAGGAAGACTACAGTCAGAAGAATTCAAACTGACTGTAACTCACGCTCTTTGCAAATTCTTTTCCTGGTGCACACATTCACCTGGATGGAAGATTCGGGGCATGAAATGCTGTAGGATCCTCAGCAGATGATGTACAGATGAGAACTCTGTAGGACCATGCATATAGGCAGGAGAGGAGAATGCATGGTTTAGGACAAGAGGTTTCAACAAAAAAAACGCCAATGTCAGGACTTTCCAACTGAACTTCCAACTTTCTGGCAAAGGACTTGTATTAGGTTGCATCGGGACCCAGATTCCAGTTGCCACTGGGATAAGCACTGCCCAAAGGCAAGGCAAAACATCCCCAAGAAGGCACAAAGTAAATTCAGTATTCCAAGGAATACTTGAGAACCGAGACAGTCATGTGATACTTCTACAATAACTTCATACTTAGAAAAAAAACCCCTTAAATGTTAATTCCACTCTGAGTAAAATCCAGAGCCTTCCCCCTCACAAACAAGCAAGGGAAGCACTGTGTCTCTCCAATGAGGATACGTAGCCAGGGACCGCTGTGGCAACAAACAGGTAGTGCTAATGCAAGACTACATTTTCAGAAAAGACTGCACACAACTTATGTTATTAAAGAATGTTTGTTGGAAAAATAGAAAAATGTAAAAAAAAATCCTACTTGGCTAAGGGTGCTTTCATTTAAGGAAAGACCAAAGCATGCAGTTAGGTCTATTAACATTCAGGTCAGTTTTCAAGTATCCACCATGACCTCACAGCTTTCTTGATTTAGCAGAAAAAGGGATTTATGGGAAAAAAAAGAAAACACATCTTATTTGAAAGCTACTATCAGTTAAACACGTGTAAATATTTTCAAAATTAATACTCTCTCTCTCTCTCTCCTATGCTACCCCACCAAGCACTGAAAGTGCACATTCCTGCTTTTGTAAAGAAGGAAAAAAGCTCCAAAACAACCAGACAATTGCTTTGACTTTATTTAGAGTATAACGAGCTCTGAATTCTTCCTTCTGGAGACATACCCAGAATTAAATCAACTGTCAAACAGGAGTACAGGAAGCAACTCTGATTCCATCAGTACCAGTGGAGCTTTAAGTTTTACTTCAGCTCTTTCCTACAAAACAGGCAAGCGTGACCAAAATTTGACCAAACGGCCCAGGACAACAGGAGTTAAAAACATGAAATTCTGATTCACTCTTTCCCTGCAGATCAAGCATAACTTAAAACATTATTGACGAGAGAACTGTGCTTAAACCAGACTCGTGCAGGCTCTGAACATACATAAAGTATCATGAAACAATGCAAACACAAAATGTCCTGCAAGATTTGCCATGTATTGGAATGTCTAGATATAAAATTTAAGACTTCCAATTTTACAAAAGAAACATGTTCTTTCCAATAATGTAGCTCTACAAACAAAATGACAAAATTTTCAACCTGAATAAGAAAATTCTTTTTATGTGAACAAACCTGGGAGTCCAAAGAGCTGAGCACGTGGTGATGCAACTCAGTGCAATGTGCGTGACCATCCACAACAGATAAGCAGAAAAATGACAGTGGTTATATTCTACTCTGTGAAGGGAAATCTGGTGATATAAATAATGGACGTGACACAGGGGAAGTAGAAAGTCTGTGGGTTTTAAGCAATCTCCAATTTTTAATCACAGAAATATTCTCTGTGGCCTGATATGCAGGGCTTTTCGTTCTTTAAAGCCATTGCCTCCTGGATCTCCGATCTTTCAAGTAGCCAGCAGGACGCTGCAAGGCTGAGGTGACTGATGGGAGTGGAAGGCAGTGTGCGAGTACCACCTGTTGAATGAATGCTGCATGTTCAAAAATACCAGTCATCAGTCCAGCTTCTGAGGGAGCAGAACACCTACTACCCCCTCCTTCATGCTTCAGTTACGCTCTACAGCAAAAATTACTGTAAAGCATTTGAACTTACTTCTCAAGGAGAAGGATTACTACTGAAGTACACTCACAGCCACCCATTTTTCTGTTCCATGTTAGTTTTTCCAAGAAAAATTTTTATGGATGAAGATACCAGCATATGATGTGAATTACTAGATTATCTACCTAGTTATGTACTTGTAGTATAGGAAGAAATGCATGAAATTTAATGACTAAATAACAGTAAATAATAAGTAATATTTGCTTTTGTTCTGGGTCTTAATGCAAGAAAACCAGATGAGCTTTTAGTTCTGTCATTAAAAATAGCACCTGCTGTTATACCTCTAAGGCTTCCAACCACAGTCTTTAGATCAAACTGGAGATACATTTAAAATTGCAGCAGAATATTTCAGAAGGGGGACAGCAGGAAGATGCATTCAACTACACCAACAAAACCTGTGTGCATGCACATATTGAAATCTGTAGCTTTTCCTGAAAGTTTTAATTTGTTCTAATAAACAAATCACCAGTATTGTAGGATCTCTGAGAATACATTCTTTAGTGCTTCATCAAGGATGAAGTACTTTTAAAACACATATGTATTCTAATATGTTATGCTAAGATGCTGTACAATACCAATATGCTATATGTAAATTCTAAGCTAAACAAATCCTATTCCCAGAGCAACCACAGCTACCCCTAAGACGGCAGCTGTATTTCCAAAAAAAGTTAAGTATCACCAAGATAGAAGTGTATTTTGTTCTTTGTGTATCTATCTGTTAACCCTGACGAAATAGTAAGTTAGGAGAGATTCACATGAATAAACCCAGACATTCATGAACTTTAACAAACCCTTTAATGCAACAAACATATCCAACTTCCAAACATTAACTGGAACCAAAAGAACAAAAAAGAAACTCCCGGCAACCTTCTGAATGCAAAAGAGGGCTTATGTAGAACAGTGCACATTTATTTGAGGTATCGTATCCATGAAAACAAAACAAAACAAACCCAAGTATCTACATTTAAAAAGAAATTTCAGCAAGGCAAAAGAAGTTCAGTGCTACGTACAGTGTAAAAAGATGTAAATGGTGTAAAAATACAGAAAGCTAATATCAACCAAACTTTGGTTATGAAAACTGAAATAACCCAGTATAATAAAGAAAAATAAACCAGAGGCATGCAAAACATTGTGTGTCATCCACATGGCTAAGTGAAACTCACAGGCTAGTGAGATCAATTCAGAAATACAGTTTTTCTTCTTTCTTCCTTTTCCTTAGATCAACTGTCATTCAATTTTACACTGAAGTGGACTGGCTGATGAAAAGCTTTCAGCCATCTTCAACCCATTGGTAACTGAATTTTTGAAGACTCCAAATGCAAAGGAGGTTTAGGCAGTTATGTTTTTATGTTAAAGCATGATATACAATCTTGGTCAAATGCTACAAGCAAATGGTGCATGACCTGTTACCATTCTGGAAGGCAAAAACTTTTGAGAACAGTCAAGTTGCTCCGGATGTAACCAAAAGATTTCAGAGCTTCCCCTCACAAGAACAGTGACAAACTCCATGGTAAACCTGGTAAACCACTTAACGTTTTATTTGCAGCACAGAATATTTTGGCAACCAAGATATATTAGACAAATCTGAAGAGTGACCTGCAGTGCAAGTGCTTTTCAGAAAAATCAGGTTTTGTTTCAGATATGTATCAGGAACCCAAACAGCACAAGGCTTTTGACATCAGAACAACTGTACTAATGCTATCCATCATAGACGAACCTACAGGTCTTTCTTGTCTTCGGCTTCATTTAGACTCTCCTGAAAAAGAGACAGATTACAAATAATTTCTTATGTTCTGCAGGATCAGAAATTCTTGACAGCAGATGCCATATTTTATATTTTGCCCCTTGCAGTCACACCTGATTTGCTCAGACACCCTTCAAAGCTGTAGCCCCATCAACACTACATCACCTAACAAGAGCCTCTGGTCCTAGAACATCAACTGCCTCACAGCCCCGTGCTGCTCCCCATTCACATTACACAGCCGAGCTGCGCAGCAAACACAGCAGAAAATGGTTTTTTGCTATCAAATGATTTATCCTCATGAGCTACATTGTCTGTGTGCTCAGTACCTTCTGTTCTTTCCATACAGCTAAACACAGAAAACTATGGATGTGTCCTAAACCACAAGACTGTTAGAAATGCAGCAGGACTACCACAGCTCATTGCACAAGGAAGCACAACAAAGACAGGACATGCATAGTGGTCTTTTAATCCAAAAACCTGAGATCAGCTGAGTAATCTCTGCAAAAGTATAGGGTCAGGCTGCGAATCAGTAAAAGGCTTCACAGAGTACAGGAAAAAGACTACAACCAGCTCAAATCTGCCTTTAAAAATATTCTATTAATGCAGGATCAACAAACAGCTTCTCTTGAAAAGCAGGTCACCATAATTTTAACATCGATCATCTGTTTTCTCCCAAGACCGTTCCTTGTAAAGAGGCTAACTTGGACTTTTATTGAATTTTGGTTGAATTCTGAGGCATGGAACCTCCAAACTCCTGTATGAGAGTTAAAAGAAAAAGCAGGGCTCCTAGTTCTACTAGAAAAAAATTACTGCCTACATTATGGGTATTGTAGCCATAAGCATATGCAAAACAATCAAACTGCTAATTCAGCTTTTGCTTGCTATATTTCTTTATTTTGTACTTCAGTTTGAATTTTTACAGTAGGCCATTTTAGCTTTGGCTGTTTATTGTTCAGCATTTTGGGGTTTTTTGTGTTCTTGCATATCAACAATACTGCCACATTTATAATCCAGTATTGCAAAAGCATGTTTAAAGAATAAACAATACAAAATTACTCTTATAGATGATGTGTATACCACACACACACTACTCCTATCATTTTCTTTCAAGATCTCAGTTTGATCACTACATGCAAAACTATCAGAATCTTGTTTCCCAAGTGACAGCAAAACGGAGCCTAACACGGCCTAAGTTTTTTGCTGATGTGCAAAAAAAAAAAAAAAGGGAGAAAAATGCATGCAAACACCTTTCCAGTCCAGTCTTTGAAAACCAAAATCTACTATTTTGATGTAGTTTAAGGAGCGTTGTCCTTTGTAATTTTATGCTAAAGATTCCAGTAAATTCTCTTGCACAGTAAATACCCAGCAAGTAGAATTTTGCTAGTACAATTTCAGAACATTGTGCTCATGTAATGATCCAGAACCACCTACCTGAAGCTGTTCATATTCTTTCATCAGACGATCATATTCTCTTTTAAGGCCCTCAGATTGCTTTTTGACTGCAGTAACTTCAATATTTGCCTTGTGGAGAGCTGTAAAATATCAGAATTAGTGTTTTAATTATTACTTATATTCCTGCAGTTCCTCACAGCCAGAGTTATATATTAGGGCTCCACTGCATTAGACAGTCCGTCCTCTAAAAAAAGCTTTAAAATTTTAAACAGAGCATCACAGATGGACACAGGAAGAATCACATAATCATAGAACAACCAGGTTGGAAGAGACCCACTGGATCATCAAGTCCAACCACTCCTATCAAAAAAGATGTGCAAGACAGGGAAATTACTTGCGTTCAGGACAAGCAGCACAAGGAACAGGAAGGGGCTGTAAGAAAGTAAGGGCAAGACCAATAAACTGTTGTAGAGTTGACAAGTTACTGGTGACTGCAGTGCTCTGTCACATTGCAGAAGACAGTTATAGAAAAACAAAACTAACTCCCCAAAACAAAACTGTCAGCCCTCTTAAAATAAGGAGGGCAAGATTTTAAAAAGCAACCCAAAGTGTCTATAAAACGTGGTAGGGCAAGGGGAAAGAAAATATGTTATTACAGGAGCACAGATTTCCCCCCCCACACTTTTCACCATGTTGTATATTTCACTGTGCATGAGGTAATTCATGAGAAGAATCATTTTATGTGCGGGAAGGCAGAAATGGTGGTAGCAAGATAGATAACTGAACAGGTTTTTAAGACAAGTAATTATTACTCTACTCACAATTTCAACAGTGATAAAGTGAGAGCATGTCTGTGTGGCAGTACAAAACAGCACAGAACTCTGTAGGGTTCACAATGCAGGGCAAATCAGCATAAAGTTTCATAAAGCCATTAGTCCTTAGCTGTTGTGTAAGCATTCAAGTGAGGCAATTTAGACATTTTTATATTCATCTGTGATGTATATTTTGGTTATCTTTATACTTCTCTGCTCTAGGAGCACAGGCATACCCTAAAACTTGATTTATTCATGCTAAACAGGAAAACGTTAATGACCTATGAGGCTGCCTCATATACCCATATTTAAACAAGTCTTGATGGTAAAAATAAAGAAACAAACATTTAACATTTTCCTTGTTCCAAAAATGTGAATTTGTCCTTTGACTGCGAGATCCCCAAGACAGACTGTTCTTTCCCAGAGACCTCCAAGGCATTTAAGAATTAAGGCACCTCTGTAAGAGCCTGTTATCAATAGATGAGGAGCTAGGTGGGTTTTTTGTTAGGAACATAGCAACAAGCACTCTGGTCTGAACCATGTTTCTCTTTGGGCTGCTGAAACATCAAGAGAAGAGATGTGACCAACTCTCCTACATACCAAAAGGAAAACTCCTTCCCCTAGTGTTTCTGCTATTTTTAATTAATTAATTTCAATTAATAGATTCAAATCATTCACAGTTTAGAATTTGGCAAGTGGTTTTCCAGTAATGGGATTTTTACCTAGCCTAAAATTCTGGTTTACTGAAGTTGATTAAGCTTGTATCTTTTGATTCCAACATGGTCAAAATTTCATCTCATCTCTTTAAATTCTTTCTTTCATTTCCACACCCCTACAGAGATAGCCTTCATCCTTTAATATATTTTTGACAGGAACAATACAAGAAGCATTTTCTAAAGATTTCATTATTTGAAGTGACAATGATTTCCATGCCTCTGACCCCACTGCATTTACGCTGTCTCTGAACTTGCTACTGTTTAAAATATTCCACAGTAAAATTTGGAAATTGCTCTAAAACAAACTTGTGACAATTCAATAAGCTTTGGAATTTTAAGTTGTAGACAAAACCCCATGTATATGGCATTTTGCCTCTTCAAGAATCTACTAATGAGAAAGCTAAATTTAGCCTTTGTTTAAACAATCGTGTATAGTTATACTAAAAATTAATGACATCTCATTTCTGAATAAGTCCTAATGCAATCTAAGACTAGCTTTTTACAAGCAGCACCACAGTACTTCAGTTGCAACTAAATACTACTGTATCTTTAAAACATGAACAAAGTATCTGCAAACCAAACAGCAAACAAGCTGCTGCTTTGTTTCAATGTTTTGACCAAAACAGATGTATGACAGAATACCTCACCTAACCCTAGAAGAAAAGCAAAGAACAGACTGTCCTTCCCACCTGCGTTGGCTACGGACAAAAAAAAACCTCTACCAAACCGAGACTCATTCCTGTTGGGGCCATGTATTTTTTTTTAAAAAAAAAAAAAAAAAAAAGCATTGCATCCTTGAAAACTCAAATTCTCCAGCATGCCAGCTGCTCTAGAAGTCTTATCAAGCAAAGACCATCCATCCATCACTGCTCAACTACTTTACATTACTGCTCAGCCCTTTGGCCACTGCAGTGCAGCTGAGTCAAGCATACAGGTATTTTGTTTATTGTATGGATATCATCTGAACACTGACCCAGCAGAAAACAGAAGATCCTTTGTGTGCAGAATACAGTCAGTTATTATTTCTGGTTTCCATCTGGCCTGTCAGTTTGCCTCACAGGACACAGAACAGCTGGACTGGCAGCAAGCAAAATCCAGCAGCTGACTGCTCCTAACAAGTAAATGCATGAGCAGGCGGGAGGTGAAAATGCTGCTCCTACACTAACACAACTAACGGGAGGAACAGTTAGTAAGTCCCAAAACTGGAATCCAGCCTCAGCACCGAGAAAGGTGGGCTATCCTTTTTCATTCCTTCCCCTTCCTTTCAAAGGAAAGTCAACAAAATATTCTTGGGGTAGAAGATAACAGAAGACATTTATAGAACACCGTATCCCTTTACACTTAGCATGTAAATAGAGGTCCACAAATTGATGCAACATGTACAGTTTGGAAGAAATAGAAAACTTGTCCTTCCCCTACCGCATTCTCTGTATAGTTTTCAAGGTAGACAGTTTACTTCAGATTCCTCTAAAGTCAAAGTCTGACAAGGAATAAAATTGCTCCAAGGGGGTTACCACAGCCCAGTAGCTGTAGCATTTATATTTTCTTCTTATTTCAACAAAGATTGAGAACCAAACAGTAAAACAAAGCTAAACGGCAACAAAAGCAACCAATGATTCTTTGGGCATTTCCCTGCAGAACTATTAGTCCTGGTCTGACTAAATCACTTGATTTACAGTGCTTGCTACTAAGGAAACAATCTGGAACTTAAATTAGCATTGCTCACAATACAAGCTTAAACCCCAAGTTATTTGGACTAGTTTAAGACCAAGTAAGATGCCTCTCTTAAAAGAGTCTTCAAGTTGAGAAAGAGCTATTCACATTTAAGAACTTAGGCACTGACAGGACAAGAGATTTGCCAACAAAATACACTGTAAAGCTAGGAACACAACTCCAGTTAAGTAATTCCATACTAATTCTGAATTCTCTTCTTAAGATGCAATGGACAGATAAAGTTTAAAGAGAGAAAGCAGAGCCAAAAAACTTACACACAAATTTGCTCCAAGTACCTTTTGCAATCTCAAATGCAATTTTGTTACAAAAGGGAAGCTGCAGCATCTTCAGATGACTTAAACAGCCTTGTAGAACAAAACCACGCTTGCTGTATGCAGCAACATCCCTTCAAATCAACAAGCATGAATATCAACTCTTGCTGCATGTGATGTTGTGCAATGGGTCTCACCAAAGTTATGATCTCACAGCTATAAAGTAAGGTTAAGCAAGATGGGCTTTGGTTCCAACCTTCCCTCTGTCATTGGCTAAATAACACGAGACTATGGCCAACTCTTAACTTGCATTGCCTATTCTCAGCATACAAAAGAAAGTTGATTGATTGGGGTTTCTTCTTTATTTGTTTTTGTAAACTGGAGAGCTTCAGTGGAGCTTAACATATAGTTTTCATACACGGCAGGAGCCTGTCTGGCAAGATAAAGGCTGAGCTGAACTCTCCCTGGCAGCAACAGTTCTAGGAGAAATACTCCCAATGTATGTATTATTGGGTGTTAGAAAGATACCAACAGTCTTAGCATTTATGTGAAATCTGTACACATGTACATGCACACTTTCTATAACAGTCAGTAATTAAAAGCTATTTCAAAACCAGTCCTCCATGTGAATTGTTACTCTCTTACTGTCTCCTATAACACCATGAAACTAAAAGCACTGGTGACACATCCTGTACACAAAACAAACCTGATTAAAAGATGCACTGGAGTTTCATCAGCATTTCCTCCTGCCTCACTGTTGTGCCTATGATGACAATATATACACAGAGAGTATTTTCAGAAAAAGTTGAACTAAAGTTCCAAAGCACATCTGTGACTTTGGCAAGTCAGTGCACACTTCACAGTGAAATCCTAACAGCAGAGACAATCTTTGGATTTTCCCAATGTGACATTACAGACTCAGCTGAAAGATGCAATAAGGTCACAGCTGAGTAACTGCACACATGCACTGGGGACTAGAACTCCCTTTTATGCTATAACAGATGCAGGAAGAAGCCTGCCATTTGCCATGAAATATTAAATATTGTTGGAAGAGTGAGTGGTCAACAAGCTGGACAGAAGTTCTGCTACCAGTGTCTTCTGCTGCAAGATGCAATTAACACAAGCTCTTCTGTATAAAATCCTGTTGTGTAAAATGAAGCTGTGACCTTTACCATACACTACAACAGGGTCACACAAAAAAAATGACCTAGGATAGAAGTGCAATAGTACAGCACCGAAATCTCCCTCCTGCCCAAATGGTCCCACAACAACAAACGGACATTTCACACATCAACATTTCCATGGTATGGGATCTGTGAGTGAGAAAAGTTAAAGCGCCAAAAGTTCCATTCCTGCCCCCAACCCAAGGGCCAATGACAGGACAGCTGTTTTAAGAAACTTCTCTCGGACTCTGATCTTGCCTCCAGTTGCAGACAGTTTGTTTTATTGTAGCTTTTTGGATAATTCTCAAAAATATCAAAATGAAACAATATCATAGTATCTCCCCTTTCCCCAAAAAATTCGTATAGGTCTGAGACCAATAGTCACACTAATTGTCTTTCTTTATCTGAATCAACATTGTCTTAGAAATATGTTTAATATGTAGCAGGAGAAACATTCTCATATCTGTGCTGGATGCTACTAGGAGCACACGTATTTATTTCTAGGTATCGGGGAGATATTTTTCATAATATAGAATCATACTGATAAAATACCATCTTGGAAGGCTACTGAACAGTCATGTAATTACACGTCCAGGTATGCTAAAAATGGATTAAGGCTCTGTAATGTTGGCCCCCCTGCTGGGTGCCTATAAAACCCCCAGTATGTGGGGTCTGCAATAATGATGAGGCGATGAACCCCTTTTCCTTCACTTCCACAATACAGCAAAAAAAAAAAAGCGCACCAAGGGGGACAGGAAAGTTGAATCTGAAAAGAAAACAAATCTGCCTGAAATCTTTGTCACTCATTTCCAACTTTTCCTCAGATTTTAGTAATTTCATCACTCAGTCCCCTTGTCTTGCATAATCATTCTTCCCCTCCATCTGCCCAGAGAGCAGTGGAGAGCAAAATGTCTTCTTAATGTAGAGTTTCACTTACAGTTAAGTGGACAGAAAAAAAAAAAAAAGATAAGGTAGACTGTCTCCTGTAAAAGGTAAAGAGCTTAAGAACTAGAGCTAGATTTCCTGAAAGTCTGCAATGATCACTGTCTACACTATAATTTCAGTCAGAATTTCAGAAAGAAGAGACACTGCATTTTATCTGCCAGAAGTGGTAAACAGTAGATCAAAACCTTACAGAAAACTTGGATTAACAAAAACTTGAAGTCACAGCACTAATCTGATACTAAACCATTTTATTTTAAATGGGAAGCAGACTTACATTTAGGACCCTCCTAAAAGGTGGGTGCCACTTCACTGAGGTAACCCAGCTTTTAACACGTGGCCTACTACAAAGTAGTACGTCACTCTGACTGTGCCAATGGTAGAACAAGCCTTTGGTAACTGTGTAATGCACTGCTCATACTTAACTGGCATGAGACTCACATTAAATTTCTATCATTCCACAGAAAATTGTGTCTGCAGATGTGGTTACTGTCAAGTACTTGAAGCTTTCTGGCTATCAGTTTGCTCAAGATAACATGTAGGAAAACTTACTAAAAGTAAGAGAGACCTACCTCAATACCATCTAGCTGACGATGGTAACTAACATAACCATGGCTTTTCTGCTTTGGCAATGAAGGGGACAGCATCGGGGAAGGGTTGTAAATATTTTCCTACTCATTCCTTAAAGACCCTCTCCCCTACTTTCTCTCTAACAAAAGACTCAAGTATGGTTTAATTTATACATCTTTTGGATGGGCAAGAGCCCACGGGGAGAACACAGTTGAAGCAGCATGTGGTAAATCTACTTCCTCCTTAGCTTTCCCTAGCATTCCTCACTGAAAAGCTTACATTATATTAGTGTTACATACCTCCAGTTAGTTTAAACAAAACATACGCATTTAGGTTTTTCATTGATCCTGTCACTTCAAAGCCAGTTTTGCCCCTTTTCTCTAAGAAAACAGCAGGAGAGGGAAAACCCACAATCAAACCTGTCTGAGAATGTGACCTAGTGAGACCCTCTACTTAAAGATTCTTGTTGCTTCAAGCCCAGCTGAAAACAGCTGTTCTACAATTCTTGTTCATCTTCCCAGTGGACAGGGTAAAAATGATTAATGAAATACTTGTTATTTTTACAGCTTTGTAGCAGTGCTCTGCAATATGAAAGCAAGGCTATGTTTTGATAATAACACGGTACTGGTACATTATCTCGTACTACAAATTTGTTACAGTCTGAACATCTGACTAATGCCCGTAAGGTCACAGGCAGTGTTATCTTAAAAAACACTGATTTCAGAGGAGCAGGTATTCATAAGCATCATACACTTTGACAGATCCCAACAAGACAGAGTCAAACAGGTCAAATCTGCTTCTATCTCAATTTGGGCTGCCAAGAAAGCAGTTTTGATAACCTAAACCATAAACACTGGAGCTGCTAACAAAGGCATTATGTTACAAATTGCAAAACATGTTTCCTTCTATGCAAAAAAAAAAAAAAGGCAAAAAAAGCTGGTCTCTGCTGTAGGAAGTGTATACATTTAGAATAACAATGAGGAACTTCTCTGCTTATCTAACTGAAATCCCCATTTTATACAGGGATACACGTTTGACATAAAAGATCAATTCGATGCCTGTAAGCAACCTGCAATGTCATTGATGAAGGCAAGTCAACACCAGCTAAATGGATCAGTTCAATTTGTTAACAATTACAATCTTAGTGTTCAAATTACACTGTGCGTATTTTCACTATGAAAATGTTTACTAAAATAAGGGGATGGCAGTGGTGTGTTTTTCCAGTTCCTAGTCAAATGTAATGAAACTTCAATCCAAGTGTTCTGTAAACTGGTGTAAGTTAATGCTATACATTAATTTCAGACATACACTGTTGAAATAATGTTTCTCTTAGTTGCAAGGAAGTTCTAACCAACGCTTACCACTGGATGTCTTATGTAGATCTGCTTTCAAATGCTCAACTTCCTTCTTCAACTTTTCATCATTAGCTTCTGCTGACTCCTTTGTTTTACCACTTCCTTGTTGACTCAAGGCCTATTAAAAACCACAGTTATTACAATTAATTTTGTTTTCATTAGTCGTATGTTAATGCCAAACCACCAGAGAACGTTAGCCTTGATCTGGCAAAGTGACAGGTTTTATCAAGGCAGGCACTCCGTCATTCTATAATAAGAAAAAAAAATGAAAAAAAATGGAAAAATGCTCAGTCTTTTAAGCTGATCGTAATGGCATACTTGTAATAGCATCTCCTGTGCAAGAGTACTTTATATTTCTGCATCATGCCCACAACTTCTGATTAGGTTATAAATGGCTTTTCCAAAGGCTGGGACTGCAGATGACAGAACACTGACATGTTTATATACAACTTGCTCCAATAATTTACTCCGGTATAAATCATGTACATCACAAATCTGCCCTTGTAGGTTTTCAGCTACTTCTTAAACTTTCAGAACATCAATATCCAGATTAGACTTCCACTGATATTGAAGAAAGAAAAAAAAACTAGGAAAGGATTCAGGAAAAGCTCTGCAAATACTAGACACAAAAAGAGCTGTGTACATCCAGTACTCTGAAAACGTTGACACCACTATACTTAGGATACTCTCATCATTACGACAATTGCTATTCATAAAATCATAGAATCGTACGTAATGGAGATCCAGCCACAGTACACTGGCTGTACCTGCCGCTAACAGTGGTTTTGCAAACCATGCAGCCAGACACACAAATAGAAACAGATAGGAACACAGTTTCCAGTTTTTGGCTATCACTTGCAAGCAGCTAGGAGAATGTGTTGCTAAGAGAATGTGAAAGCAGAACAAAAAGAAGAAAAAAAAAAAAGAGGACTTTTGGCCAAAACCCAACAGGACAGAAAGAAGAGGAAAAAAAATACCACTATGCAGTAGAGAGAAATTCCATGGCTAAGGGACAGAGTTTGGATCATTTCGATAGAATACCAAATCTTAACATTATGAAATCATTTTCTACTTGGTAAATATTTAACACACACTTCAGTGGATCCTTGCTTTGCGATGCCTCTCAAACAACTGGATTTTTTTACATCTCTTCTAGTACTTTTTGTTCAGAGTCTGCTCTCTTTTTCTGAAGATTCATTACAAAAAAAAATTTGCAGTGGTGGTAATCATAGATACTGCTCCAAACTGGAAGGAAACCTGCAGTGAATTTTGTTTTGACAATGAGCCAGACTGAAGAATGCCGTAGAAGTCGTCATAGCCTGGATATCTACACTCAAGCTTATGTTCCAACTCTTCCAACAGTAGCATAGGTAAACAATTATTAGAGAAGTTTTCATACATTTATCTCCATTTTTCCTGACTTCCCTTTCTGCATATAACTGTATACTGAAGCACAACTGACAGCTTTTCTCCACTCTTCTCAAGAATAACATATCTTTGGTCCACCGGTGGTTCTTTTAAGTAAGAAATTTTTGGTAATATGCTCACTAATACTATGGTAGCACCTTACTGAGAGAGGCAGGTACTAGGACATTAGCTGATCCACCAAAAAAGAGATGAAAAAATATAAACTGCGATAAATGAAAAAGACCAATACTATAGAGTTAGAAAAGACATTTCAGGACTGGAGTAAATCCATTTAGGAAAAAAAAAAGCCAACTTGAGAACAGCTATATTGTGGGTTTTTCTGTACTGGACTGCTACAGGCCTGACCTAAACAGTCAGCTGTTTAGGTTAAAAAGGATAAAATAAGTGTCTCCCTCTACTTTGCTATAATTAAATTCAAAGAGATATTTTAAGAATAAATTACTACTTCAACGAAATTTGTACTAGAAAGACAGAACTTCACTTATTTGGATTACTTTACTCTCCATTGTTATTAAAATGCTGCTGAAATTTGTATTCATTATTCTGAGTCACATGTTGCAAGAACATTATTCTTCCTTTTTCCACCAGAAGAAAAAAAACGAACTTCTTTAGTAGCAAACCATCCCCAGAGCATTTTGTACTAACTATTTGCTGTATAAGAAAACAGCCAAAAAAAAGTTCAGAGATACCTCCTTCAGCTTTTCATTCTCGGCCATGTATTTTTTGGCTGCTTCAGTAGCATTGATAACTTGCGTTTCCAGAGCTGCATGAGATGCCATCTGTTTTGCCAACTGAGTAAGAAGGGTGACCGTACGTCTCAATACACTGGTGAAGAAACACAGTGAACAGCACAGTAATTCAAAGCACAAAACAAACAAAAACAAACACAAAACCCACAAGATAACCCCTTTTCTCTCTCTCTCTGCATTAGATGGGGAAACAAAACCACGAGAGGACTGTTTAAGCACACAAAGGGAAACGTCCAGGCTCATCGATGACAAATAACAGCAACCTAATAGACTGAAAAGATTTTCAAACGTAAAAAAAAAAAAATTCTCATTTTTATCTCTTGCAAAACCTTCCTCCCTCCCAAAACAATCTGAATGATCTTTCACTGAAAGATCATTTCCTTATGTTGTTTAGCCTTGAGAAGAGGAGGCTGAGGGGAGACCTTATTGCTCTCTACAACTACCTGTAGGGAGGTTGTGGAGAAGAGGGAGCTGGCCTCTTCTCCCAAGTGACAGGGGACAGGACAAGAGGGAATGGTCTCAAGCTCCGCCAGGCAAGGTTCAGGCTCGACATAAGGAAAAAATTCTTCACAAAAAGGGTCCATAAGCAATGGAACAGGCTGCCCAGGGAGTTGGTTGACTCGCCTTCTGTGGAGGCATTTAAGGTGCGGGTGGATGAGGTACCGAGGGGCATGGTTTAGAGATTGGTAGGAATGGTTGGATTTGGTGATCCAGTGGGTCTTTTCCAATCTGTTGATTCTATGCTTCTGTGATTCTTATTCTTGGAGAGTTTAATAAAAAAGTCAAGGTCCTCATGCCACTACTTCTCCAAGGGTTAACAGGTTATAGTACTGCTTATTTACTTACAGGTACAACAGTCAGAAGTCAATGAAACATTATTAAAACAGAATCACAGATTCATGAATGCTGAAAGGGGCTTCCAGAGCTGATCCTGTCCAAGCTCCTGTACAAACTAAGGACAGATTGAGCAGACAGAACAGAGGTTCAACTGGACAAGTTGCGTTCAAAGTCACCAATGACAGAGATTTCACTGTCTTTTAGGGTCCTTGTTCCAGTGTTTGACTGCTCTTGACAGGAAAAAAAAAACCTTTTTACCACAAGCCAGAATTTCACAGGTTTGTGGCCAGTTGCCTCTTCTCTCTCCTGCGTGGATCCACTGAGAACAGCTGGCCCCACCTTCTCTACAACCTACTATGAGATAGCTGTAGAAAGCAACACCCCTTTGAAGTATCTCTGGCTGAAGCCAAGCGTGTGCCTCTCCTACCCGAGGAGACAGTCTCTGGTAGCTAGAAGCCTCCTATTTCCTGTGCAGACAGTCAGTGGATAAAGGCTCAGATGGCCCAATATCTCCATTTACAGGAGGTCACTTTTGCTCACTTGTACCCAGTGTCCTGCAATTATTGAACCACAACTGGAAAACTGTTGTTGCCTTGCCAGAAGTGATGAGCTTCCAGCCTCCTACATCTTAGGAATCTCCATCTACCACTCGTCTGTAATTCTCCTATTGATTGATGTGCTAAAATGAATCATAACTGACCCAAAGAATGAACCAGGGGCATCCAGGTACCCATTCACACTTACATATGGTCTTAACTTGGTTGTACAACAGTTGTAGCAGTGCAGGATAAGACAACCCAAGCTTTTTTCCCCGCTTCTGTAACAGGCATTATACCGGCTTAATGGATAAGCAAAATAGTTCTAACAGAGAAGTCCTTTGATCGAGCCACTCCTGTAGGAGTATTTATTTCTTCCAAATCTTGGTAAAAGGCCAGTAGCCAAAACGAGGCTTTAAGCAAATCTCTTCAAGAGCAGAGCTTTCATCCACAACAAAATCCATTAGGACCACCTGACCAGTTTTCTCCTGTGAAAGCCAAATAGTAGGACTCTGGGGGATGAGCTTCTAACTAGTGTAGGACACAGTCCAGCTACTCCTCTCTTAGAGCAGAGATCACAAACATATTTGTGCGTATTTACTTAACCTTTCTGAAGGAAGAGAAAGAACATGATGCGTTCCTATTGCAATTGTGCAAGGCCACAGCCACTTTTGTTTTTTCCAAAGTTTTCCTGTCCAAGTTTCATATGAATATTTCCTTGACACTCCTTACATATGATGGTCCTCAACAATAAGCTAGAATGGCCATGCATCACTCTAAGCAAAAAAGGTTTCTCAGAAGTCTCAGAACAAGTAAAGGCCTGGAATCAAAGTTCCTCTTGCATATCCAGGCAATGTCAAGCAGCTTGCTGAAGGAACTCAGAGGAGGGCCAGCATTCTTTGCTTTGTGTCACCACAAAAATGTACAAGTAGAAAATGGCCTGACCAACATGACTGTTACCATTCATCCACATCAGCTGCATCCAATTAGTTCACATGCTCCTTGCCCAACTGATAAGACCTGCAGGTTGTTGTGGCTACTGTGAAGATTTACAGGTAGTCTTGGCTGCTACTGCTGGGCAACACAGAACTGTCCTTTCTATTTCCTGTTTGATTAGTCATATTTAAATAGCCTGAAAGGGGTAGTACATTTAAGTTGGTATCATCGTAATAGGCTAGTTGCCACAAAATGTTTGATCTGAAAACACTTCTGACACTTTCCTTGTACACCGGAACATTATCCTAAAGTTCCTAAGTTTAGGCTTTAGATGAAGTGGTTCAAATCAGACTCAGATTTTGCTTCTTAATACAGCAGGAATCAGTAACACCTTCTTGCAATATAGAAAGATTATTTTAACAGTACTTTTAAGGGGGTTTTATTCCAGTTTTCCATGTTCAAACCAAACAAAACAGGGCATAAGCTTGAGGAAGGAAATGAGTATTCCCTGAAGAAACATACCCTGCAAAAGACAAGTTTTCTCAAAAATACAAAATATTTCTTTCCATGTGTTGCTTGCATATCCTTCCAATCTTCATATATTTGCAAAATATTATTTACCCTGATCTTACTCGCTCCATTCATAATCTGTTCACATGTAATCTCTTGAAACTGACCTTCCAATCTTTTTTTATACTTGTAGTACTTTTTATGATAGTTCCTGTAAGAAACTTGCTATGTAGAAATTAGAAAAATGTTATACTTACAGCCAAAGAAATAAGGAAAAACCCGAGAGATAGAGGTTCCTTTGTGATCGGAAGAGTTTCATCTGAATATGATCAAAGGCATTGGTATTGATGTTGACAGTCTTTTCACTCACATGAACAGCCGAATACTTCCTAACTTCTCTAACAGCATCTGGAAACAAAAGCAGTTCATTCTTATTCACATCTGTGGGTATGCATGTATGACAAACCAGACATAATACTAGAAACATGTATCTGTATTTCCTGCTCAGTAAAAACGTGTAGGTCAAATAGTGACATCACTTGTCTGTACATTTTAAAGATAGGGCTTGATAAATCACTGAAGTCGTAATGCACTTCTGGAGACACGCCAAGCCATTGTCCAAAGCATTCTTGAACAGTCGTTTCTGACACTTGCACCCAGCCACCAGAGATCAGGTCGAAGACACATGTTCTTACTAATAATACCAGAGACCCTACAGACAGTGTCAAAACGTCACTGCTGACAACCGAATTAAAATCCTGCCAGCAGACAAGCAGTATGAAAACAGAAAGAGACTGGAAAAAGAAGATATAAACCAAATACTTCTGAAGATGTATGGAATTCACCAGGAAATTATGTATTTCACTAATAGCAGAAGTGACTGTGCTTGAATCACACAGGGAAAAAGTTATTTCTATAACGTTCATCAAAATAGGAAGACAGTAGTAACACAATGTCGAACATTAACAGATCAGAGGGAGTAAGCTGCACCTCAACTTTCTTTCATCTGCCTTTCATCCATCATATACTCCTGACAGTTCTGCAGAAGGGCAAATAGACAGCCAGTACTTTTCAAAGGATGAAATAATTAATTAGGACTTACATTGACATGAAACCAGAACCTAATCCAGTTAAGAATTCATATTACAACACGTAAAACTTTAGGCCATTGTACATATTTAAGGCTAAGAGAGCACCTAAAATCTCCTGCATATCAACAAATACCCACAATTCATGAATCGTCACCAGTTCTTGTACGATATTGTGGCTATGTTTTATTAAGTTGGTGCTAAGCAGCAAACATCAGCTCCAAAGAAAAGCACATGTGAATAACATCACTTATGACTCCCTCTTTCATAGTCACAAGTTATTTAGAAGGAAAAAACCCCATATTTGAAGCAAAACTTTTCAAATAATGCAACAAAGACCAAAGCCAAGAAAAGTCCACATCTCTGTGCTAAAGAAAGATTTAGTCTTCTATCACCTTACATTATGGGCAAACCTCATCACTGCTTTACTTTAGCCCAAGTCTATCTTTTCCACAAAAAACAATGACCATCATCAACTCAAAAGCTAACTTTCATTGAAGTTTTCAACAGGAGTTCAGGAAGAATAAATGAAATCCATCACTTCTATCTTAAGCTATTTACTGAAGGATCTACTTCCAAGGTTAATAATAAAGATCATCTAAAACATTAAAGAATGTTTATTTGCATTTCCAGTATTATTTAAATATCAGGAAGATAGTAGTGCTGTCTGGTCTGACTTGGTATGCAGTATAAGTGCATCTGTATGTTTCTCTCAGCAGACAATAAAACACAAGCATTTTTCTTTGTAGTTTGAAAGTAAATAGCAATTTCACTGTAAGATGCTGGAAACACTTCTATCCATGGAGGAGAACTACTTCTATCATTGAAACACAGGAGAATTATTTCCATCCCTGAAACACGGGAGACGCTTACTACACAAAGCAGTCAGGACAGTCATTTAATCTAATCAGTCAGGCTTGTGGCCCTCACTTAACAGAACTTGGGATCTACTCACAACAACTGTAGCCAACAGCTGTTTTCTATCTGTGATTAGCAAAGCATTCAAGCAGCCCAGAGCACTGATATCTTCTTTGGTCTTCTATTTCAACAGCAACCAAGAGAAAGAGTGCCATCTACTGCACATACAGAAGCTCAGCCTAAGTCTTGCAACAAACATTTCAAGCTCATTCACTTGTGTGAGGATGCGAAACCAAACAACAGCCCAGACCAAGCTCCACTTTTCTCCTCATTCACTACTTAGTACTATTGCATTTGAATTCCCAACACAGAGACAGTTTAAACCCTCTCCTCTTCAATTCTTTTGTAGAACTTTTAAACAAAATTAGCTGATTTACATCAAGCTTGAATCCTTTCAGTCAATGTACCATCGTGAAGTGCATACATCATCTTTTTTCCCCCCATTTGTTAAGAAATTATGTAACACTTACCAAGAAACAAGACGATCAACAGAATTATTGTTGTAAGGAACACCTTGTTCCAAAAAACTGCCAATTTGCTCCATAGAGGAATTGTAAAAATCTTCTGCCATCTGTAAAACAGCACTGTATTATTAAAAAATAATTAAACACTAGACGAACAGCATAATAGCCTCACAGAGAAGAGTCTTGTTATTGATATGAGACTTCTGTAAGGCCTCTAAGCACCTGCTTTAATTGCAATATAATTTAGGGATACATAAAGTTTTCAACAATCCAACTTGCTTATCTTTGTTTCTTGTCAATACAGGCAAAGACAGTTGGTTCAACTTGAAAAATTCTTGCATGATAGCAGATAACTCTCCAGATGTGTTTTATTTAACTTTTACTTGACTGTAAAACCCATTCCATCATTTTTTTTTCTAAATAAAATTTAGAAATTTCCCCTTGTCCTGTCCCCTGTCACTTGGGAGAAGAGGCCAGCTCCCTCCTCTCTACAACCTCCTTTCAGGTAGTTGTAAGGAGCAATGAGGCCTCCCCTCAGCCTCCTCCAGGCTAAACAACCCCAGTTCTCTCAGCCACTGCTCATAAGGCCTGTTCTCCAGTCTCTTCACCAGCACTGTTGTTCTTCTCTGGACTCACTCCAGAGCCTCAACATCCTTCTTGTGGTGAGGAGCCCAGAACTGAACACAGGATTCAAGGAGTGGTCTCACCAGTGCTGAGTACAGAGGGAGAATAACCTCCCTGGATCTGCTGGTCACCCTGTTTCTGATACAAGACATGATGCCATTGACCGGGTCCATCTCCTCCAGGCAGCTTTCTAGCCTCTTTTCTCCTAGCCTGTAGCTGCACAAGGTTGTTGCGCCCCAAGTGCAGGACCTGGCATTTGGCCTTGTTGAACCTCATACCACTAGTCTCAGCCCAGCGGTCTAGCCTGTTGAATGGAGTTCATTATCCAAAAACATGCAGGCAAAAAAAAAGGCAAACAATCTGTTTGAAGACTGACACAGAAGAAACACTGTAAACATTGTAAACAATATAAATAAAAAATGTAAACAAAAATATAAAAAAGATTGTAAAATAACATACTCAGAAAAAGAAACAAAATGTGTTACCTACTCTTACAATATACAAAGACCTGGCTTACAACCTTATGTCAAGATTATTTCCTGTAAATAGCTCTTCAAATTTGGTAATATTACTTTTGTTTCTTTATAAGGAATAAAGAAAGCTAGCTTCTCCAAAAGAAGCAACGGAAAGAGAGTTATGATTTGTTTCCAGAATACCAGTAGTTTTCAAAGAGAGCCTTCTGAAAACAAAACAAGTAGTATGAAAACCTAAGGCTTTTATAACAGTTTACAAAACACTGAGGGGTACTAAAACCGTTACATTTGTTTCCTGCATCTTTAGAAATATTTACAATGAAGAACCAACTTTGATCACAATGTGTTATGGAACAAAACACTGCAGTGTGGAAAGTCTGAATTTAATTTATTTTTAATTAATTTTAATTTAAAACCCGTGGGAGACTCTTCAAAGTGGCTGGATCATCCACAGCTGGTATCAGTGCTTAATCATGTTTCCTCAGCTTCAGAGGCTGAACCTGTTTTAAAACCTAATCTAACCTCTGATTTTTCACAAGCTGGCTTAGGAGGAGTCAAGCATTTCAACACAGATTGTGCCCTCCCATTTTCCAATCAGAAGGGCAACTTTATGTAAGAATGCTGAAAGCATCATGGGAGTTGCAACTGTAAGGCTATTAATGGCTTGTGTGAGGAAACAAGCTGCAACAGCTCCTGCAGGCTGATGACACATGCACAGGACATTAGGAGTACTGAAACCAGTTTCACTTATGACATAAATAGCGCTTGAATCCAGTCTTTGTGGCTGAAAAGCAAATTCATAACCTGTAGTGTAACCAAGATTCATTCTAACATTAAAACCGGCACTTTTAATGAGGCACTAGGATCAATTTCTGCCCCTGTTTTGTAGCACCCAGCTATTCCTTTGAACAATGGTTTCTGAAAGAGTGAAACGTCTTTATCCTTTACATGACATGTTCAATTATCTTGTTCACAAAACTGTCACAGGAATCTTGTAGGGTCAAAGATTAGATTTAGCTGCTGTGACAGTACCGGTTGGCAACAGTTCTGCCTGGCATATTTTGGTGGTGTGGGAGCTGGTTATGTCAGAGTGGTAAAGCATGTGTGATTAAAGGCTGATGTAAAACTGCTGTTCTTCGAAGTTTTAATTTACTTGCGTGTCAGTCTTCAAACTGATTGTTTGCCTCTTTTGTGCCTGCACATTTTTGGATAATCAACGTTTTTCCAAATTTGTTAAAAAGCTTTTAAGTCTCTAGGAGATAAATAAATTGACAATATAAAAATGCAAATGCACAAAAAGACAGAACTGTACTGCCAAATGCAGTGTGTCTATAGTGGTGGCCGGTATGGTAGTTTAGAAGGGTTATATTTACGCGACATCTGTCAATAAAAGGAAATGCAGCATTAATAAATGTGAATGTTGATATTTGTTGAGGAAAACTAAGCATAAATATGTAACATAGGAAGACTTTGCAGTAGATAGATCTGATTTTTACTCTGAGTATAACTTGGCTGTATGGTTGGTCTAAGGTTATACCTCAGAGAATCACTTCTTAAGCAGTAATCAGTATTACAAACATTATTTCTTAATGTCTGTGTTATGTTCCTGAAGTGCTATTAATTTCTTAATCTGTATATAAAGCTTAGAGAGATCTTTATTTGAGTAATCCTGAACCTCTTGCATCAAGGTGAAGCCTTCAGTTTTTAAAATAAGCGATCGTCAGTTTCTTGCAGCTACACAGGCTGCGTGTTGTTAGCTTCAAATATCAGACATTCCTTATCTGTTCAGTACCCACAATGCCTGGCGCACACCAAAACACAGTAATGCTGTTCCTCGCAAACTTGACAAATAACTCCTGAAAAGGCTGCATCATCACTCCCTTCCTAACTGAGTTTACAGCACCCAAAGCCAGGTGCCCTCCTGCATGCTGGCTACTCCAAAACCCTTGTGAGAGGGCTTGGAAATGACACCCCACCAGCCGAAGCAAAGCCAGAGCTCATCCTGGCAACCCTGATGGGCACTCAGATGAATCAGCAGCATGTGCAAATCAAACATACAACTCCTTAAAAGAGGCTTACGGTTCCTGAAACTCCTGACTCCAGTCCCAAAGAACATTTCGGCTTAGCTCACAGCTGGTTTAAGAAGCAGAACTCAATGTTTATAGAAATAGAAATGTAAAATAAACTGAAAGCAGTGAGAAGGCCAAGCTAGGGGTGCCCAGCACACTGCGGTCCTACCTCAGCGGGGAAATGAACGGCAGGCAGAGCACAAGAAGGACTCCAATTTCCCCATACAAGAAGGCGGCAACTGCTGTCCACTGGAAAGTCATCGTCCTGTGGGGCTGCGGGAGAAAGCACAGCTCAGGCAGGCATGGATGGGGGAACACAGCTTTGGGGGCAGCAGGGAGGGTGTGGATGGGGGGGTAGGGAGGGGGCAAGGCTCAGAGAGGACACCAGGGAGGGCATAGATGGGGGATAAGGCTCAGAGGGACAGTAGGGAGGGCATGGATGGGGGGCACAGTTTGGGGGAGCAGCGGGGAGGGCATGAATTGGGGGTAAGGCTCAGAGGGGGCTGCAGGGAGGGCAAAGAGGGGTAGTAGGGAGGGCACAGATTGGGGGCACAGCTCATGGGGGCAGCAGGGAGAGCAAAGAGGAGGCATAAATCCGGGGGGGAGCAGCGAGGGTACGGACCGGGGCACAGCTTAGGGGACAACACGGAGGGCATGGATGGGGGGGGCAGCGAGGGCAAAGGGGGGCAGCAGGGAGGGCATGAATGGGGGCACAGCTTAGGGGGCAGCAGGGAGGGGGATGGATGGGGGGTACAGCTTAGGGGGCGGCAGGGAGGGGTAGGGATTAGGGACAGAGCTTAGGGGGCAGCAGGGAGGGCACAGATGGGGGGGTTAGGGCTCAGAGTGGGGCAGCAGGGAGAGCAAAGAGGGAGGCACAGCTTGGGGGGAAGCAGCGAGAGGATGGATGGGGGCGGGGAAAAGCCGGCGGCAGAGGGAAAGAAGCCCGGCTGTGGGGAGAAGCGGGGTGCGGGGCAGGGCTGGGGGCAGGCAGGGTCAGACGGCGGCAGCAACAGCCCCCCACCCCCGGCGGAGCGCCCCCCAAGCCCCGGCCCCGCACCCTCCGGCCGTCCCGCCGCTGGTCCCGATGGCGTCGCAGCAGGTCGCGGGGCGGGGACGAGCGCGAAGGCGGCTTCCGGGGCCTGCCCCGCCCCCCCGGGTGGGCGGGACCGAAGCGCCGCAAGGAAACGCCCTGGGACGCGGGTTGGAGCGTCAGCAAGAGAGCATCGTCCTTCGGGGCTGCCGTGCCCGTCGGCCGCCAGGGAACGGACGAGAGGCGGGACAGGAGCCGTTTCCCGCTTACCCGTGTGTGTATCGGTGCCGTGAAAAGCCAAACTTTATTAATAATCATCTGCTGGAACGGGTCCAGAGGAGGCTACAGGGATGATCTGAGGGCAAGAGCACTTGGCTGGAAAACTGCCAGGAGGAGAGGGACCTGGGGGTGTTGGTCGACAGCCGACTGAACGTGAGCCAGCAGTGTGCCCAGGTGGCCAAGAAGGCCAATGGCATCCTGGCTTGGATCAGAAATGGTGTGACCAGCAGGTCCAGGGAGGTGATTCTCCCTCTGTGTTCAGCACTGGTGAGGCCGCTCCTTGAATACTGTGTCCAGTTCTGGGCCCCTCACCACAAGAAGGATGTTGAGGCTCTGGAGCAAGTCCAGAGAAGAGCGACGAAGCTGGTGAAGGGGCTGGAGAACAGTCCTCCTATGAGGAGCGACTGAGAGAGCTGGGGTTGTTTAGCCTGGAGAAGAGGAGGCTGAGAGGAGACCTCATTACTCTCTACAACTACCTGAAGGGAGGTTGTAGAGAGGAGGGAGCTGGCCTCTTCTCCCAAGTGACAGGTGACAGGACAAAAGGGAATGGCCTCAAGCTCCGCCAGGGGAGATTTAGGCTAGACATCAGGAGGAAGTTTTTCACAGAAAGGGTCATTGGGCATTGGAATAGGCTGCCCAGGGAGGTGGTTGAATCATCTTCCCTGGAGGTGTTTAAGGCACGGGTAGATGAGGTCTTGAGGGACTTGGTTTAGTGTTTGATAGGAATGGTTGGACTAGAAGATCCGATGGGTCCCTTCCAACC